>CM076984.1:30378102-30480245 GCA_039105355.1 Benthosema pterotum | reverse complement strand
TTTTTGTCATTTTTCGAAAAACCTCAAAACGATGAAAAACCGTAAGGCTATAGCCTTTGCATTTTTTTCAAAATTTCGACATTTTTCGAAAATGCTCAAAAATGCTCAAAATGATGAAAAACGGCATGCTGTGCAAGACCGTAAGGCTATAGCCTTGCGCTTTTGCCAGATTTTGTCATTTTTTGTCATTTTTCGAAAAACCTCAAAACGATGAAAAACCGTAAGGCTATAGCCTTTGCGTTTTTTCAAAATTTCGACATTTTTCGAAAATGCTCAAAAATGCTCAAAATGATGAAAAACGGCATGCTGTGCAAGACCGTAAGGCTATAGCCTTGCGCTTTTGCCAGATTTTGTCATTTTTGTCATTTTTCGAAAAACATCAAAACGATGAAAAACCGTAAGGCTATAGCCTTTGCGTTTTTTCAAAATTTCGACATTTTTCGAAAATGCTCAAAAATGCTCAAAATGATGAAAAACGGCATGCTGTGCAAGACCGTAATGCTATAGCCTTACGCTTTTGCCAGATTTTGTCATTTTTTGTCATTTTTCGAAAAACCTCAAAACGATGAAAAACCGTAAGGCTATAGCCTTTGCGTTTTTTCAAAATTTCGACATTTTTCGAAAATGCTCAAAAATGCTCAAAATGATGAAAAACGGCATGCTGTGCAAGACCGTAAGGCTATAGCCTTGCGCTTTTGCCAGATTTTGTCATTTTTCGAAAAACCTCAAAACGATGAAAAACCGTAAGGCTATAGCCTTTGCGTTTTTTCAAAATTTCGACATTTTTCGAAAATGCTCAAAAATGCTCAAAATGATGAAAAACGGCATGCTGTGCAAGACCGTAAGGCTATAGCCTTGCGTTTTGCCAGATTTTGTCATTTTTTGTCATTTTTCGAAAAACCTCAAAACGATGAAAAACCGTAAGGCTATAGCCTTTGCGTTTTTTCAAAATTTCGACATTTTTCGAAAATGCTCAAAAATGCTCAAAATGATGAAAAACGGCATGCTGTGCAAGACCGTAAGGCTATAGCCTTGCGTTTTTGCCAGATTTTGTCTTTTTTTTTTTCATTTTTCGAAAAACCTCAAAACGATGAAAAACCGTAAGGCTATAGCCTTTGCGTTTTTTCAAAATTTCGACATTTTTCGAAAATGCTCAAAAATGCTCAAAATGATGAAAAACGGCATGCTGTGCAAGACCGTAAGGCTATAGCCTTGCGCTTTTGCCAGATTTTGTCATTTTTTGTCATTTTTCGAAAAACCTCAAAACGATGAAAAACCGTAAGGCTATAGCCTTTGCGTTTTTTCAAAATTTCGACATTTTTCGAAAATGCTCAAAAATGCTCAAAATGATGAAAAACGGCATGCTGTGCAAGACCGTAAGGCTATAGCCTTGCGCTTTTGCCAGATTTTGTCATTTTTTGTCATTTTTCGAAAAACCTCAAAACGATGAAAAACCGTAAGGCTATAGCCTTTGCGTTTTTTCAAAATTTCGACATTTTTCGAAAATGCTCAAAAATGCTCAAAATGATGAAAAAACGGCATGCTGTGCAAGACCGTAAGGCTATAGCCTTGCGTTTTTGAGATTGTATTTGTTTGATCATTTTTTGTCATTTTTCGAAAAACCTCAAAACGATGAAAAACCGTAAGGCTATAGCCTTTGCGTTTTTTCAAAATTTCGACATTTTTCGAAAATGCTCAAAAATGCTCAAAATGATGAAAAACGGCATGCTGTGCAAGACCGTAATGCTATAGCCTTGCGTTTTTGCCAGATTTTGTCATTTTTTGTCATTTTTCGAAAAACCTCAAAACGATGAAAAACCGTAAGGCTATAGCCTTTGCGTTTTTTCAAAATTTCGACATTTTTCGAAAATGCTCAAAAATGCTCAAAATGATGAAAAACGGCATGCTGTGCAAGACCGTAAGGCTATAGCCTTGCGTTTTGCCAGATTTTGTCATTTTTTGTCATTTTTCGAAAAACCTCAAAACGATGAAAAACCGTAAGGCTATAGCCTTTGCGTTTTTTCAAAATTTCGACATTTTTCGAAAATGCTCAAAATGATGAAAAACGGCATGCTGTGCAAGACCGTAAGGCTATAGCCTTGCGCTTTTGCCAGATTTTGTCATTTTTTGTCATTTTTCGAAAAACCTCAAAACGATGAAAAACCGTAAGGCTATAGCCTTTGCGTTTTTTCAAAATTTCGACATTTTTCGAAAATGCTCAAAAATGCTCAAAATGATGAAAAACGGCATGCTGTGCAAGACCGTAAGGCTATAGCCTTGCGCTTTTGCCAGATTTTGTCATTTTTTGTCATTTTTCGAAAAACCTCAAAACGATGAAAAACCGTAAGGCTATAGCCTTTGCGTTTTTCAAAATTTCGACATTTTTCGAAAATGCTCAAAAATGCTCAAAATGATGAAAAACGGCATGCTGTGCAAGACCGTAAGGCTATAGCCTTGCGCTTTTGCCAGATTTTGTCATTTTTCGAAAAACCTCAAAACGATGAAAAACCGTAAGGCTATAGCCTTTGCGTTTTTTCAAAATTTCGACATTTTTCGAAAATGCTCAAAAATGCTCAAAATGATGAAAAACGGCATGCTGTGCAAGACCGTAATGCTATAGCCTTGCGTTTTTGCCAGATTTTGTCATTTTTTGTCATTTTTCGAAAAACCTCAAAACGATGAAAAACCGTAAGGCTATAGCCTTTGCGTTTTTTCAAAATTTCGACATTTTTCGAAAATGCTCAAAAATGCTCAAAATGATGAAAAACGGCATGCTGTGCAAGACCGTAAGGCTATAGCCTTGCGTTTTTGCCAGATTTTGTCATTTTTTGTCATTTTTCGAAAAACCTCAAAACGATGAAAAACCGTAAGGCTATAGCCTTTGCGTTTTTTCAAAATTTCGACATTTTTCGAAAATGCTCAAAAATGCTCAAAATGATGAAAAACGGCATGCTGTGCAAGACCGTAAGGCTATAGCCTTGCGTTTTTGCCAGATTTTGTCATTTTTTGTCATTTTTCGAAAAACCTCAAAACGATGAAAAAACCGTAAGGCTATAGCCTTTGCGTTTTTTCAAAATTTCGACATTTTTCGAAAATGCTCAAAAATGCTCAAAATGATGAAAAACGGCATGCTGTGCAAGACCGTAAGGCTATAGCCTTGCGCTTTTGCCAGATTTTGTCATTTTTTGTCATTTTTCGAAAAACCTCAAAACGATGAAAAACCGTAAGGCTATAGCCTTTGCGTTTTTTCAAAATTTCGACATTTTTCGAAAATGCTCAAAAATGCTCAAAATGATGAAAAACGGCATGCTGTGCAAGACCGTAATGCTATAGCCTTGCGTTTTTGCCAGATTTTGTCATTTTTTGTCATTTTTCGAAAAACCTCAAAACGATGAAAAACCGTAAGGCTATAGCCTTTGCGTTTTTTCAAAATTTCGACATTTTTCGAAAATGCTCAAAAATGCTCAAAATGATGAAAAACGGCATGCTGTGCAAGACCGTAAGGCTATAGCCTTGCGCTTTTGCCAGCTTTTGCCAGATTTTGTCATTTTTTGTCATTTTTCGAAAAACCTCAAAACGATGAAAAACCGTAAGGCTATAGCCTTTGCGTTTTTTCAAAATTTCGACATTTTTCGAAAATGCTCAAAAATGCTCAAAATGATGAAAAACGGCATGCTGTGCAAGACCGTAAGGCTATAGCCTTGCGCTTTTGCCAGATTTTGTCATTTTTTGTCATTTTTCGAAAAACCTCAAAACGATGAAAAACCGTAAGGCTATAGCCTTTGCGTTTTTTCAAAATTTCGACATTTTTCGAAAATGCTCAAAAATGCTCAAAATGATGAAAAACGGCATGCTGTGCAAGACCGTAATGCTATAGCCTTGCGTTTTTGCCAGATTTTGTCATTTTTTTTGTCATTTTTCGAAAAACCTCAAAACGATGAAAAACCGTAAGGCTATAGCCTTTGCGTTTTTTCAAAATTTCGACATTTTTCGAAAATGCTCAAAAATGCTCAAAATGATGAAAAACGGCATGCTGTGCAAGACCGTAAGGCTATAGCCTTGCGTTTTTGCCAGATTTTGTCATTTTTTTGTCATTTTTCGAAAAACCTCAAAACGATGAAAAACCGTAAGGCTATAGCCTTTGCGTTTTTTCAAAATTTCGACATTTTTCGAAAATGCTCAAAAATGCTCAAAATGATGAAAAACGGCATGCTGTGCAAGACCGTAAGGCTATAGCCTTGCGTTTTTGCCAGATTTTGTCATTTTTTGTCATTTTTCGAAAAACCTCAAAACGATGAAAAACCGTAAGGCTATAGCCTTTGCGTTTTTTCAAAATTTCGACATTTTTCGAAAATGCTCAAAAATGCTCAAAATGATGAAAAACGGCATGCTGTGCAAGACCGTAAGGCTATAGCCTTGCGCTTTTGCCAGATTTTGTCATTTTTTGTCATTTTTCGAAAAACCTCAAAACGATGAAAAACCGTAAGGCTATAGCCTTTGCGTTTTTTCAAAATTTCGACATTTTTCGAAAATGCTCAAAAATGCTCAAAATGATGAAAAACGGCATGCTGTGCAAGACCGTAAGGCTATAGCCTTGCGCTTTTGCCAGATTTTTCATTTTTTGTCATTTTTCGAAAAACCTCAAAACGATGAAAAACCGTAAGGCTATAGCCTTTGCGTTTTTTCAAAATTTCGACATTTTTCGAAAATGCTCAAAAATGCTCAAAATGATGAAAACGGCATGCTGTGCAAGACCGTAAGGCTATAGCCTTGCGTTTTTGCCAGATTTTGTCATTTTTTGTCATTTTTCGAAAAACCTCAAAACGATGAAAAACCGTAAGGCTATAGCCTTTGCTTTTTTCAAAATTTCGACATTTTTCGAAAATGCTCAAAAATGCTCAAAATGATGAAAAACGGCATGCTGTGCAAGACCGTAATGCTATAGCCTTGCGTTTTTGCCAGATTTTGTTTTTTTTCATTTTTCGAAAAACCTCAAAACGATGAAAAACCGTAAGGCTATAGCCTTTGCGTTTTTTCAAAATTTCGACATTTTTCGAAAATGCTCAAAATGATGAAAAACGGCATGCTGTGCAAGACCGTAAGGCTATAGCCTTGCGCTTTTGCCAGATTTTGTCATTTTTTTGTCATTTTTCGAAAAACCTCAAAACGATGAAAAACCGTAAGGCTATAGCCTTTGCGTTTTTTAAAAATTTCGACATTTTTCGAAAATGCTCAAAAATGCTCAAAATGATGAAAAACAGCATGCTGTGCAAGACCGTAAGGCTATAGCCTTGCGCTTTTGCCAGATTTTGTCATTTTTTGTCATTTTTCGAAAAACCTCAAAACGATGAAAAACCGTAAGGCTATAGCCTTTGCGTTTTTTCAAAATTTTGACATTTTTCGAAAATGCTCAAAAATGCTCAAAATGCTCAAAACGGTGAAAAACGGCATGCTGTGCAAGACTGTAATGCTATAGCCTTGCGCTTTTGCCAGATTTAGTCATTTTTCGAAAATCTTCAAAATGATGAAAAAACGTAAGGCTATAGCCTTTGCGTTTTTTTCTCAAAATTTCGACATTTTTCGAAAATGCTCAAAATGCTCAAAATGGTGAAAAACGGCATGCTGAGCAAGACTGTAATGCTATAGCCTTGCGCTTTTGCCAGATTTCGTCATTTTTCGAAAATCTTCAAAATGATGAAAAAACGTAAGGCTATAGCCTTGCGTTTTTTTTCTCAAAATTGACATTTTTCGAAAATGCTCAAAAATGCTCAAAACGGTGAAAAACGGCATGCTGAGCAAGACTGTAATGCTATACCTTGCGCTTTTGCCAGATTTTGTCATTTTTCGAAAATCTTCAAAATGATGAAAAAACGTAAGGCTATAGCCTTGCGTTTTTTTTCTCGAAATTTCGACATTTTTTCGAAAATGCTCAAAAATGCTCAAAACGGTGAAAAACGGCATGCTGAGCAAGACCGTAATGCTATACCCTTGCGCTTTTGCCAGATTTCGTCATTTTTCGAAAATCTTCAAAATGATGAAAAAACGTAAGGCTATAGCCTTGCGTTTTTTTTCTCGAAATTTCGACATTTTTTCGAAAATGCTCAAAAATGCTCAAAACGGTGAAAAACGGCATGCTGAGCAAGACTGTAATGCTATACCCGTGCGCTTTTGCAGATTTTGTCATTTTTCGAAAATCTTCAAAATGATGAAAAAAAGTAAGGCTATAGCCTTGCGTTCTTTTTCTCTAAATTGACATTTTTCGAAAATGCTCAAAAATGCTCAAAACGGTGAAAAATGGCATGCTGTGCAAGACCGTAAGGCTATAGCCTTGCGCTTTTGCCAGATTTTGTCATTTTTTTTTGTCATTTTTCGAAAACCTCAAAACGATGAAAAACCGTAAGGCTATAGCCTTGCGTTTTTTTCAAAATTTCGACATTTTTCGAAATGTGAAAAACGGCATGCTGAGCAAGACTGTAATGCTATACCCTTGCGCTTTTGCCAGATTTCGTCATTTTTCGAAAATCTTCAAAATGATGAAAAAACGTAAGGCTATAATAGCCTTGCGTTTTTTTTCTCGAAATTTCGACATTTTTTCGAAAATGCTCAAAAATGCTCAAAACGGTGAAAAACGGCATGCTGAGCAAGACTGTAATGCTATACCCTTGCGCTTTTGCCAGATTGTCATTTTTCGAAAATCTTCAAAATGATGAAAAAACGTAAGGCTATAGCCTTGCGTTTTTTTTCCTCGAAATTTCGACATTTTTTCGAAAATGCTCAAAAATGCTCAAAACGGTGAAAAACGGCATGCTGAGCAAGACTGTAATGCTATACCCGTGCGCTTTTGCCAGATTTTGTCATTTTTCGAAAATCTTCAAAATGATGAAAAAACGTAAGGCTATAGCCTTGCGTTCTTTTTCTCGAAATTGACATTTTTTCGAAAATGCTCAAAAATGCTCAAAACGGTGAAAAACGGAATGCTGAGCAAGACTGTAATGCTATACCTGTGCGCTTTTGCCAGATTTGGTCATTTTTCAAAAAACTTCAAAATGAAAAAACGTAAGGCTATAGCCTTGCGTTTTTTTTCTCGAAATTGACATTTTTTCGAAAATGCTCAAAAATGCTCAAAACGGTGAAAAACGGCATGCTGAGCAAGACTGTAATGCTATACCCTTGCGCTTTTGCCAGATTTCGTCATTTTTCGAAAATCTTCAAAATGATGAAAAAACGTAAGGCTATAGCCTTGCGTTTTTTTTCTCGAAATTGACATTTTTTCGAAAATGCTCAAAAATGCTCAAAACGGTGAAAAACGGCATGCTGAGCAAGACTGTAATGCTATACCCTTGCGCTTTTGCCAGATTTTGTCATTTTTCGAAAATCTTCAAAATGATGAAAAAACGTAAGGCTATAGCCTTGCGTTCTTTTTCTCGAAATTGACATTTTTTCGAAAATGCTCAAAAATGCTCAAAACGGTGAAAAACGGCATGCTGAGCAAGACTGTAATGCTATACCCTTGCGCTTTTGCCAGATTTCGTCATTTTTCAAAAAACTTCAAAATGAAAAAACGTAAGGCTATAGCCTTGTGTTTTTTTTCTCGAAATTGACATTTTTTCGAAAATGCTCAAAAATGCTCAAAACGGTGAAAAACGGCATGCTGAGCAAGACTGTAATGGTAGTCCATGTATAATATCTTGTATAGACTAAAATAATTTTCAAACTATGTAAAATATGCATGCGTCTCAAGTGACTGGCAAAACCTTTCCACAATATAAAAAGGCGAAACAAGCCCATAGCACACCAGTGCAAACATCTAGACTCTAATCTCTCAAAGTTGAAGAACTACTGACTTGGCCTACACTAGTACAAATGCAGTAAAGAATCTGGGGTCAACGCAATGAGCCAAAACCATAGAGACCATGCAAATACAACATTTAACAGGGCACTGCAGGGAGTTGAACCCCGTTCCGGTAAACCAGAAGTCCACACCAGTGTCATAGGGTGTTTTGTTGTAATTTACAGGTCCAAAAATCAATCACATTGATTGACATTTAAACCGCCCAGGCAACAAAACATTTTACATTACAGGCAACAGTATGTAACATTTTTAGCCTTTACAAAAAAATAAAAAAAGTTTACAGAAAAAAAAAAATCATTAACATGATAGTGATGTTTATGTCTTTATATAGACCTAAACATTGCTATAATTCACCACAAATACCTTAAGGTAAAATCCTCAGACATAAACCAAGAAAACATTTTTATTTTCTCGTGCTCATAAAGTGCTACAAAGTGCCACAAGTGAAGAGTGCAGCAGCAAACGTTTGGGTCATAGTTCCATCGCCAATGCCTCCATGACTTTTTTTTTGCAAATGGCAGCACATAAGTTCACTCTCACATTATAAAAAACAAACATCTCATCAACCTACATCACATACCTAACCCTAACCTAACCCTGTGTTTGTTATGTGATGCAGGCCGACTTGATGAAACCTCACAAATGTGAAATGATACGAGAAACCAGATAAACACACATAACATACCGGGCCTGTGTTCATATGTTATGTGGGATTAAGTGGTGAAACTTTACTCGCAAATTAGATCTGATGTAAACACCAGCAATGGCCTTATGACCTAGATGTCTGCTGCTGCACTTTTCACTTTAAACACTTTGAGCACTTTATTAACACAAACAAAATAAATAGATTTCCTTGGTCTGCACCCAAGCAGTTGGCCTTAATGTTTTTGTGGAGCGATTACAATGGAAACAAAACAAAAAAATTACAATTGACACAGCATTGAATAATGTGAGATCGGCAAGAAGAAATTTAAAAGGAAATAAAATTGCGATCAATAGAGTCTGAGACAAACAAGAGAATAACTTTATTAAGGCAAAGAATAAAGAGAAAAGATAACTGTTGGGTAGAAATCAACTTTCAAATGATGCAACACAAAAGCAATTGTGCCATAGTATTTGTCGGCAACACTATGAACATTAGTAATCATCATATGACATTAGAACACAACATACGAGAGCAATGAACAAAATTAGTATGGCGTGAACGATGCGCCTACATCACTTCTGGTTCTCAAGTTAAGGGGAATTCCACCCATTTAATCATATATTACAGACATGGTAAAATGTTGAAAATCGGTGTAATTCCCCTTTAACAGCATCTACCTAGCCTGAATAAAACAAACGTCGACTGAATGACAAGCTATGAAATAATCACATAAATGTACATCAGATACCGGGCCTGTGTTCATATCTGATGTAAACCCACGTGATCATGATTTATGTGCAAATGACGCAAAAAAAAAAAAAAAAAAAAAAAAACGCAAGACGCAACCCGATTGCGCACCACAAACACTAGTCTAGTGAAGAACTAGTGTGACAGGCAAGAAATAAGGGACTAAAAAAAGCGAATAAATGAAATGCGATCAATAGAGTCTGAGACAAAAAAAAATTCAAACAACTTTATTAAAGCCAAGAATAGAGAGAAAAGATGAAGGTTGTCGAGAAACCTTGTATGTCCCAAACAGTTACTTTGCTGAGCAAAAAAAAGGGATGATCTATGCCTCATGAGCTTGTAGACCAGATATTTGTTACTTTGGTGTCTTCAGTGTGTGACACTGTCGCATGACCAAGTAACGCAATTAATTTACAAAAAGGTTGAACTACAGGTATATGGGGATACAAGGTTTCTTCCTGACAGCTAGATAATAAACTAAGTTCACTTACCATCAATATCAGCCACTAAAGTCACAACACTAACCAAGGAATGAAATGACAGAGTCATCATTTGTATCCTCTGTTAGTTTGCCAGAAGGAGCGTATGCAATCACCTGCATTACCGGCTTAGCCATCATATAGCCAAGGGTTTGGGTTGCCAGATAACACTACCAGCAGCACTAGTGCTCTTTCTTGGCAGCCGTCACTGTCGGTGATTGCATAGTATCGCTCCTTCTAGCTTGCACAGACTTAAACACAATGTTAAGCAGGCTACATGCTACCATAATGATACCAGACAAATCACATAAGCTCCACATCACATCTGTACAAAAGTAGAGTAGGGCAATAGACGGAAGAGAAGGATAGGAAGAAAATAGTTTTAAAAATAAAATGCGATTAAAAACTCTGACAACAAAAAAAATAGATAACTTTATTCAAAGCAAAGAATAGAGAAGAGGGAGTCTACACGAGAACAGTGTACACATGTGATGTGGCCAGGCCGACAGATTTAGTGTTTAATGGGAACACACATTAGCGTTTAACCACTTTTAACCATTAATTTAAAGTTTGTAACTGTTGAGAAATAGCAGATCTACAAGCTTATAGCGCGGCACGAAGTGTCACACTATGAGCCTGTCGAACGCGGTTCTTAAGTCTGTTAACTGATGCATGTTGAATTAATTTACCATACTTTACACACATGCCCCATAGTGGCATGTGACGTGGACAGGCATTACACACGGCGAGAATGACAACCTATGGTATGGCAGCATGTAGCTCACTTACACAAGCAGCAGGAATTAAATGTTCACCAACCTTTCACTGCTAACAGCAACCAGCAGTGGAATCATTACTTACATTCACAGCCAACAGCACCCAGGAGCGGAAACAGCATCCCGCAGCGGCAACAGCAACCCGCAACAGCAACAGCAACGTAGAGACCTCCGGAAAGCTTCACATTCTAAAAAGATGGAAGGAAGGAAAGATTTAGTTTGGCCCACAGGATGACATTTTGAAAGGCACATTGCATAGCATAACAGGGCTGTGTCACCATTATTTAACTCTTAAAATTGCGCAACCCATTCAACCCATTAAGGGATAGTTCCGATTTTTGAAGTCAAGCTGTATGATATACTTGCCATTAATATAATGGCGTCAATTGACGTCTATTGTTCCGTGATGGGAGTTTTGCTCTGGTTTTGGTGAATATTAAGCAGTCATGGTAATTGTGGAGAGGTCACTGGGGTCACGCAGTAAAAGTAAATGAAACCAAAACACTGTAATTTGTATTGCTGACATTTCTAAAATATTAGCACATCCTTAGTTCCATGTGGGTCAAATACAAATTATTAGTTTTGTGGATTAATTTACTGTTACTGGCCCCAGTGACCGCCACAAAAATGACCAAAACTAAAAGCTTCAACGTCAAATACAATGAGCCCTTCTCTAAGTCCCTCCCCAATCCGTCCTTGTCCAATAGCAGGGTTCCTACAGGTTTCTTAAAGTAAAATTTAAGACTTTTTAAGACCTTTTTTAAGGCCATTTATATAAAACGTAATACCCATTTCACGGCCATCGTCAATAAGCGACGTTTTATATATTTTTCGCAAATAGCACTGGTGCTACATACATTTTCATTTACCAGCACCACTACAAATTAACAACTGCTATAATTATTAGGGGTGTGTATCTCTCCCTTACAAGACTATTTGATACGTATCGATTTGCATGGTATCTATGCGATTCGGAAACGATTTATTTTATATGCAGAACGATACGATTCGATTCAGTAGAATTTCGATACGATTTTGATTTGTTGGAATTTGGTACGATACGATTCGATACAGTGCGATCGGACGCATTAATAACCCTATGTAATTAGGGTTAGGTTCCATAGGGTTTCATTTTTATTATCTACTACAGTCCTAATAAGAACCAGGAAATTATAAGGGGAACATGAAAAACGTGAAAAATGTGTTTGGACTTTGAGGTGGTTAGTATTCAGGAGTGCTTTGACAGGTCTGCCTGCTGTGACACAACAAGTAGATGCAACTACACTAGTATACATTCATTATTAAAGGAAGCCAAATGACTAGACCAGTGGTTTTCAACCTCTTTCATACCAGGGCCCACTATTTATTTAGAATTTCAGCCACGGACCAGCAATTGATTACAATTTAGCCCCACAAACCCCACAACTAAAGATTTCATTTAGTTTTGTCCACAATTCCAGGCTGTATCTCAGAGAAAACAACACAGTGAAATACAGATCAAAATGACTTAATATCCTACATTCTGTACTTGTGTAGACTTGGGATAATTCACATGAATATTTTAACTCTTCAGAGTGTAAACATGAAACCAAATGGACCCGCAAGGGTTGTTTACACTCTCAAAGAGTTACATCTGGTTAACCAGCTTTCCATCATTTAGCCTGGGGACCTCCTGGAATCCTCTCAGGGACCACTGGTGGTCCCCGGACCACATGTTGAAAACCCCTGCCATAGACGCGAGCTGAGCATGCTCATCGCGTTAGCTATGCTAGCTAGTTGCTGAGCTAGCTACCAGCTACACATTCTCCATACAGACACCACCACCACCACCACCACCACCACCATCAAGTTGTCCCGGGGATGGAAAATACGATTTAAAAGGCTATGGATGTGAATGGAAGCACAGATGTGTGCAACTATGCAATAACGTTGTGTAAAGCTGTCGGTTCCGACAGCTCCGCTCCGATCATCTGTTTGTCAGCTGTATCCACTTGTTGCTGTGGTGTACGAGGCGTGGAGTATAGAGAATTGCGACATTGAGGGGACAGAAAACAGCCCGGTCACGTGGTTCAAGTAGCCTAATCGCGTGAGCTCAAAACTCCATCTGTCCCTATTCTTGTTGTCCTCATTCCGTAGAGGTCTATGTAGAAGCGCCTCCAATGTACTGGCCCCATGAAATGCACGGAGTTTGCGTAAATCTAAGACCCTGAATACTACGTCACACTCGCACTGAGCGTAGATGATCTACAAGCAGTGTGCCCCATTGCAATGCATGGCTATATGAGCTTGTATATCTGTGGTTATTGGTTTTTGCGCAGCTGATGGAATCATCAATTCATCTCTTTAGGATCGATCTAACGTCCAATACAGACGCTGTTTTGATCGCTCCGACACACGTGGCTCGATGTAACTGCGCAAAATTTAAGACCTAGATGTAAAAATTCAAGACCTTTTTAAGTCTTTTTAAGGTATTATTTTCAAATTCGTAAATTCAATGCTTTTAAGACTTTTTAAGATGCCGCGGGAACCCTGAATAGGCATGCCAGAAGAGGGAAGCTTGACCAGGAAAGCTTGACCTGGATAGCAACAGTTGCTAAAGTATTTGGACTGGCATTGATCAGTGACTAAACTTCGCCCCAAAGGGTGGGGTTTTGAGAAGGGCTCATTGCTAAGGGACACTAAACCATTTTTTGGGGGAAAAAAGCAACCATTATCAGATTCAGTGTTGCCAACCTGGCTGATTTGTCAACTTGGTGACCAAGATGCGTTTCACCATGTTAATGATTTTTTGTTTAATTAATACGTTAAAAAAAATGTTGAAAATTGGTGGAATTTCCCTTTATGATCAGTAAAGCTGGTGCGGCATGCACATATCCCACCCCTAGCGACTTCAACAGTGTTGCCACCTGCCAAAATCCAAAATGCACTAGAGCAGTGGTTTTCAACCATGTTCATATACAAGGGCCACTATTTATTCTGCATTTTAGCCACAGCTCACCATTTGATGTTCAGTTTGGTCTCTCGGGCTACTTATGAAATTACTGGCAAAATGTTGGTCAAAATATCAAATATTCTACATTTTCTAAATGTGTAGATTGTTGATAATTAGGTAATTTAGATGTTTGAATATAATTTAATTAACTCTTGAGATCGTAAAATGAAACCAAATGGACCATTTTACGATCACAAGAGTTAATTAAATTACAGGTCTATAAGGGTCCATTTGGTTACCAATGGTCATTTCTAGGAAGGAAGGAGACTATCATGGAGGGAAAAAAAGGTGAAGGGGTTTTATCTCTGGCACCCGTCAACCAAATTTGCCCTAACTCACCACCGGGGGGGGTCTGGGATTAAAAAAAAAAAAAAAACTACATATTGAGACACTGATCTAAATTATTTAAAACCACATTACACACTAAAAGACTCCCACCCAAGTGTTCTAAATGTCATTAAAGTTATACTAGGCAACTTATTCACCGAAAAACATTTTAAAGTTGACACATTATGGCTGGCATATTAGTCACAATAACTACTCCCTGAATTGAAGTGTCCCTTTAATAGCAAACATTTGTTTGGACAAAATGTTATAATGGTGACACAGCCCTATAGGTTTCTACTACAGTCACAAGTAATGCAGGTACCTACCGTGGGGGGGCTTGTGCCACGCAGGTTGAAGACAGCCAGTATGAACGGTTCTGCGTTGCATCTCAGACAGAACCTGGAAGACACATGGCAATAAAACACATTATACTCTGATAAACAGATTTTATATCTTGCAGAATATATATTAAAAGATGGAATAGATGGATAATAATGGATAAAATGGAAAAGCAAGTCTTAAACATCTACATTATATACATTTTTTCCACCTTAATGTTGGTTATTGTATATTATGTCATTTTAATCATCATTAGTCACCGACTTTACACCAAGTTATAGCTTGTAGAGATTAAACATTAACATGTGGGTTTTAGTATTAAGTTCAACTACTGAAAGCATTACCTTTAGGTATTAGAAGCATTCACATTAACTTTAGCCATTGAAAGCATAAGCCATTATTAACATTAGCTAGCATTAACACTTAAGATCAGCAGTATTAGCATTTTCAACAAAAGGCTACTTTACTATTACTTAGCATTATTACCAATACTTAGCATTAGTTAGCATCACTTTAGCTATTGAAGAATATCAGATCTTTTGGAAAATGGTGAAAATGCAGCACAGATCTTTAAATCTTTTTTTTCCCACTTCAAATTGGGTTAAATATCTTCACTTTTACTCTTGATAGCATAAAATATATGTAACCAAAGGCTACTGTAGAACTGTAGATCTAAAGGTTTGTAAACCAAACCTTTAGATCTGAGAGGCTAAAGGGAATGATAGTCTGTGTGTAGCTTAAAATGCTGAAGAAATAATGGACTCTGGTATCAAACTGGTGGAAAAACACTAGCCTACAATAAACAACCAACGGTCATATAAAGCCAAAAAACTTTAAAGACCAGTATTAAAGTTGTATAAAACCGTGCACTTCTCAAACAAACATTTCAGTAACAAACATAACATACCTCGTACAGCCACAGCAACAACAGACAGCCTGCTGGGAGCCCGCGCTTTCTATTTAAACCCCAAAGCTCCGCCCACTTCAACACGTCAGTTCCGGAGACATAGACAGCTAGAGTTGCGACATTGAAGGATCACCGTGCGCAGCCTTAACAGGGACAAATCTGTTCCTATTCATTGTTTTCAGCGAGGGCGGCACTAATAAGGGCTATTTATTTCAGGGCATGTGTGCAACACGTCAACAACTACAGTAACAACTAAAGTCTCTGTAATGACAGTTAGGCTACTATTACTACAAAACAATCTAAAATAAAGGAGATTTCATTTAAGTTCATTCAAGCTGGGCTTGAATCTGCGGACTTGTCAGTGTCATGTAATGTAATGTATGATGGTATAGTGAGCGCATGAAGCCACACGGCGTCGCTGTTGTACCATAAACCCATAGGCATAAACCCCCTCTGACAGCAGCACGCAGTGGAGTAGGAACTGAGAATAATAACAATAATAGGTGTGGTAATAAGGGTAATAATAGCCTAATAATAGCAACAACAACAATAATAATAATAATTTTATTTACTGTATAACACACTTTACATTCTTCAGAATCTCAAAGTGCTGCAATGGGCAAATGCAATTAAAATAAAGGTAAAAGAAATAAAAACATATTAAACAATACTCGAAAACATGTAATGAATTTGACTTGAATTTGAGGTAGGCCTACATTTGTACTTTTACTTACTTTGCTGTCTACATGCTGCTGCTATCATTATTTATAATTAATTACATACTGCTGCTGCCCATCTATTTATTCACCTAGTTTTTTACAATGCACAAGCACTTTTCCTATGACTGCTGTTCTTGCTTGTCTTGTCTGTCTTTTATGTATTTTATGTGTTTTAGATAGTTTTTTATCACTGTGGTTGCTAGAGAGGTCAACGAAGTTTCGTTGTACATTCTTGTATAATGACAATAAAGATCATTCATTCATATTAAGTAATTGTCTTAATGGGTATACTTTGTACTTTTCCTTAAGTAACTTTCAAGTGGAAAATCAGTACTTTTATTTAAGTAGCCTAATATATTTTTGTACTTTTACCACCTCTGGGTGGTTGTATTAAAGATAATAGTCCTTAACATACTTTCTAATTGTACCTGTCTATATGTGTGGACTAAAACTTGCTTTTATTTTGAAGCACATGCAAGTGGAATGTGCTTCAAAAGCCACATACTTTAATTGACTATTGTATTCCGTTGTACTCTACTGTACAACGGAATACAATAGTCAATTAAAGTACGTTGTATAATACAGTACAGTGAAGTGTAATACATAGATAATACATAATAGGGTACAGATTCACAATGCCCCCCACCCCTAATTGCCTTGTTCCCATCTGTGCCCGGTGGAGCTAGGATTTTGCGGCCCAGAGGGCCGCAAAATTCTAGTAATCATACATACATAAATTAAACATCCTCGGTACCCAGGCTTTCAGTTAAAACTATTTATTTATTCATTTAGACAGGACATTTAGACAGCACAGCACCACTTTTTTATCATGTCCACACAATATCTCTAAGGTAATAGAGGCAAATTTTTAGCCAAAAATTAAAATAACTATATATCTACACGTATATTTTTTGCCCTTTTCCTCCTCTAAGTTGCTCCTACTTTGAAGCTGCAGCTCTTTCCCTGCAGACGAACACTGAACACTTGAAACACTTTGTTGTTGTCAACAAATCATGAAAGCAAAACATTCATCAGGCTCAGGGAAGGCGGTGCTAATATGAGAGGGGGGGGTGGAGTGAGGCATCGTTTTAACCAATCACAGCACAGCATTTTCCAGCATTTCATAATGAGCTAATAGAGTGGAGGTGAGGTCGAGTTATATTCTGTTTTTAAACAAATCTGTTTACAATGTTTGTACACACTAAAGTTGCCTCTAGTATCTTTAATTACATAGTAAAATGTTGAAAATGGGTGCCATTCCCCCTTTTAGGCACTCTACTGGAGTTTGGACCTCCATGCCCACATCCCGCCGAGCGCCCGCCTGAATGACCTCATCCGGTACGCGTACAGGAGGGGGTTGAGGGCCGAGTTGGCATGGGACAGCAGGATGGCTGTCAGGGTGAGTGGCACGGGCACGGGGCAGCGCGGGCAGAGAAACAGGACGCAGTTGACGATGTGTATCGGCAGCCAGCACAGCATGAAGAGGAACAGGACCAGGAACAGGGACTTGGCCTTGCGGAACTCCTGGCGGGAGCGGGGCGGCGTCGGTGGTTTTATTCTGACGCCAATCACAAAGACGGCGGCCGTAAGACCGGAGGCGGTGCTGGAACCGGGCTCCGTTGCCGGTTTTCCTTTTTTTGACCCCAAAGCGTCGGCGTTCTTCCTTGCCCTTTCGATGAAACGCCTAAGGTTGGAACTCTCTGAAGCGAGTCCGGTTCCATGTGAACGGCCGGGTTCGATTCTAGTTCTTATCCTGGTTCCGTTTAAATCTCTTTCCCGGACCGCCAATCCGGTTGCATCTCCGCCCGCCGCCCCCCTCTTCCCGGTAGACCACACCATCCTATCTCCGTCTCCAAAACTGTTGTTCTTTTCCTCCCCTCCTTCCACCACCACAGAAGCTTCGGAAGCTTCCACTCCTTCATTTCCAGTAGCGACTTTCATACTCCCCCTAGCGAGTTCCCCGGCATCCTCGGATTCCTCTGCCTCGTTCCCAGCAGCCTCTACCCCTCGCGATTGACCGTCGGTCGCGTCCCTCCTACTCCTCCGCCCCGCAAGTTCCGCCACCACCGTTGATCGGCGCATCAGAGTGGATCCTCCTCCGATGCGCCTCAGCTGGCGCCGGATTGTGAGGAAGATGTGGCCGTACATGGCGAACATGACGGCAAGGGGAACGAGGAGGCATCCGAAGAAGTTGAAGTAGACCATGTATTCCATGTCCACCACGCACGTGAAGACGCAGTAACTGGGATGACAAAATAGAGAGCAGAGCTATTGCTAATCGGAAACGTTTGGCGAATAATATAGTTGAACACTCAAATAGCAGGTCTACAAGCTCACAAAACTGTGTGCTAATTTTGCTATTTGATATAGAAGAATGTACCGTTTCAGTGGCTTTAAAGGTAAGTGATTTCACTTTTTTTTTTCCCGGCTAATCCTCTTCTATGTCCCCAGTGATCCCCTGGAGGTTCAAGTTCTAAACAAAAACATGTAAATGTTAAGTCTTGAATTACTTTGTGTTGACCAAAAGGTCAATACAAAGTGCCTTTCTAATAGTTGTGAGTTTAAATGAATAATAAATGCACGTACATAATGCATGTCTGGATATAGTCCAGGACCACATGCTTATTTATTTTTTACATGAATTGAGCAATTTTAAAGTCCACTAGTTCTCTACATTTGAGTCAGAACATATAATTTATTAGTTGGTTCATAATAATCAGCATTCTGTATAATTTGTATTGCCTTTTTGGATGTATATTTGGTTACGTAGGCCTTAAATGCATTTCCCCAGCTTTCAATGCAATCTATAATGTGTGGTATCGTTAAAGATTGATACAGAATTTATAGTGTATCTATGAAGAGAATTTCTTTTGTTTTATGCAGCATTGTGATGGCCCTAGATATTTTTTGCTATTGATCAATATGAGGATTCCAGTTTATTTGTGGTCAATAACCGCACCAATAAATTTAATTTCATAGACTCCTGCCCCTGGGGTAAAAAAAAAGCAAACAAACAAACAAACAGAAAATAGGGCACTGGGAGAAAAGCCTTCCGTCCAATCAGGATGACAGGGGCCTTTCTCCAATCAGTGGAGGTCTGTTGCACCTCGACTGATTGGAGAGTACACATCTTGTTTTCCACCCAAATCACTAAATGCTCCTTTAAATCGTTCTCCCTAACATTTATGGATGTTCGGTTCTTAGCTTACTTATGAGTATTTGTATTTTCACAATGACTGTGTTACAGAAATTAGGAAATACACACGGTCTCACTTGACAATTTACAATTTAGGCATTTAGCTGCGTCAAAAAATATATTAATAGATCATATAATACGCGTTGCGCACAAGTAGACCATGGCCTAGCGACTTACGTGAGTGGAGTGAGCTAATACTTATAACATTACAACATTACATAACAAGGTTACTACATTACCAGTATGTCATCACCTAAACCAGCCAATCGAGTACCCCGAGGGACCACCGACTGGAACGACCTCACACCGATCACTTAACTTGCGCCTGCTCCACTCAGTATATGGCCTACTTGTGCGCAAGCAGTGTAAGCGACCAGAGATACCTATAGAGATCTCTTAAAGTTAGAGTTAGAAGTTAGTTAGAGAGAGAAGATAGTTACAGAGATGTCTGAGATGTCTTAAAGATCTCGTTAGATCAGGGGTTTTCAACCGGTGGTCCAGGGACCACCAGTGGTCCCTGAGAGGGTTCCAGGTGGTCTCCAGCTAAGCTGGTCAACAAGATGCAACTCTTGAGAGCGTAAAAATGGAACCAAATGGACCCTTGCGGGTCCTATTGGGTCCATTTTTACGCTCTCAAGAGTTAAAAATAATATTCATCATGTGAATTAGCCCCCAAGTCTACACAACTAGAAGATTAATGGTCATTTTGATGTGCATGTTTTGCCTGTTTTCTTTCTGAAATCCAGCCTGGAATTGTGGACAGAAAGCAAAAGAAATCTTTAGTTTTGGGGGTCTGTGGGTCTAAATTGTCCTCAAATGGTGGTCCGTGGCTCAAATGCTGAATAATTGGTGGGCCCTGGTATCAAAAAGGTTGAAAACCACTGCCTTAGGCATTCCACACGGATGAAGATGATACTCACTCTGCGTCTCGGGCCTGCCTGTGCCAGTCCATGAGGGGCACAGAGCCGATGACCACGGCCAGGCTCCAGGTGAGGAGCAGGGCCAGCCGGGCGTTCCGGGGGCTCATGATGCGCTGGTACTGGAAGGGCAGCAGGATGGCCACGTAACGCTCAGCCGCCACGGCTAGCAGGCTCAGGATGGAGCTCTGGGTATACATAGGACAGCAACTGTATAAATTAGGGGTTTGATGGTACATTTTAACATACAATTCAATGATTTGAAATCTATATAGTAACTATTTAAAATACATTTACGTTGTCTTGAACTAAGTAATTAAACCACTCTTTTCTTAAAAAAAAAATGCTAACATTGGATGTGGTATTAATGGAAAACGACTCAATACCCACCGTTTGCATTGCAAAACAATACAATATGATACATAGTCAATGTTACTGTTTACATTTTGATATTCTTCAATATAAAATATTTTTTCAATGTCGTTATTATATCGTTACACCCATAGTATGAATAAATCAAAAGGAAACAACAGTTTTGTGGATGTACAGAGTGTTAAGATGACCAGCTGGGGCAGCAAAATCCCACAAGAGGGAACGTATCTAACATAGCCTACCTGCGTCAACACCATCAGAACACTGAGCAGCAGAAGGCACAGGGGTATGTCATGGCGGGGGAGGCCGAGGTCGGTCAACACGGCGCAGGGGATCGCCAGCAGGCCCACCAGGATGTCTGCCACGGACAGGGATACCTGTAGGACAGCACCATGCAGGGACGTGCAGATTAAAGGTGAATTCCACCCCAGAAGCCTTTGCAGTTAATTTTTGCAGTCATTTTTTTCCCCAAAAGTGGTCCAGTTGTTATTTTGCAGGAACAAATAAATCTTTGAACCGCGGCTGAACCAAAAGTGAAAGAAAGTGTGAGTGTCAACACATTATTGACAGGGTGTTGAGGTAATATAATCAATTGCATTTTAGAGTGATAGAAATAGGTACACTTGAACAACATCCTATAGCCCCATTCTAATCTCATGTTGTAGTAGGGAAAAGAGACAGTAAGGAACTTTTTCACAAAATAACAATTGGACCACTTAATAAATAAATCAACAGCAAATAAAGGTAAGAAAGCCTTCTTGGGTGGAATTCTCCTTTAACTGCTGCTACAACTCGTGGAACACGAAGTTCAGTTGATTCCATTGTTTAATGTATCTTTTGATCCGAACGTGTCGCTTGCCGATCCCCATGAAAAAATGGGCGCTGCCATTTTGGAGGAAAAAAAATACAATACAAAAACAAACAAACAAAAAACATAATTTGCCCCCGGCACCCATTTTATCTCTTGCATTTAAATGCCACTATCTCAGATTCTACCCCTCAATGTCTGCTTTTTAGGCAAACCGGACAATTTCAATGAGAGACAGTGGTACATCTGGGACCCGGGTATTTTGGCACAGAGGCAGAATGGTCAAGACACCAGAAACATGATTGCATCATCATACATCCAGTTTGGTAGATCACGTGTTTCAAAATATGGGTTTCCAACATGAAAGCCGTGGCATAGAATGAAGGAAAAAGCATGGCAATACAGTACAGTACATCATATATATAGCCTACAGATTAGTTCATGTGAATCATAACTAAGATAAGATTCCAATTGTAATAATAGCAGGAGGTTCATTATCTCTGCTTCTTTTCAGGCATGGGTCCTTGTAAATGGACCCCCTGAAGACCTCTAATAGATTGTTTTGACCGCTCAACGCTTCTTCCTTACCAGGAAATAATTGGCGACTGTGCGAAGCTTGTGGTTCTGGCTGACGGCCAGACAAACCAGGACGTTCCCTACAATAGCCAGCAGGGCGATGATGATCTCAGCTGCGACATATGGCCCCTTGAAGTTTGGTTCGGAGACGTAACCTATGGGCATGGTTGACGAACAGCCAGGAGTCGCGTTCATAATGAGATGACGGCAGGTTTCCTCCAGTCGCTTGGACCTGGGGAAAAAGGAGAATGTAGATTAGTTGGCTATTTTACTGTACTTTCGGGCGTCGAGCAAATACAAATTAAGTGATCGTCCGTGGTCGTCGACCGTCGGTTATCGGTTGTCCCTCAAAGTCTCTCTCTGATTGGCTTTTGTAGGTGATGACGTAATGGTGACGTCATGAAGAGATCTTCAATAACGAAATATTGTCGAGCATATTATCTCCTAGAGGTGTCAGGATACTTGCTTTCTGCTCCACTCACACAAGTAGGCCATGGCCTGCAAGTTTGCACTCAACCAAGTGCTGATCTAGTTTCAAAAGTTACTATACCATGTAGAGATGCCTGGTATTGACCCGTTTTTCATGAGGTTTCCCACAGGAATTGTTGAATTTCAACATTTTAGTACATGTTATTAGATTCATTAGAAACACATTGGTGAAGGCATTTCTTGGTAACAATTTAGTACCCAGGTTTTCTTAACTTTCCCTAACCTGCTCTGGCAATTCTTGCAATACTTGCATTGTATGAATGAACTGAACTGAGAGAGCAGGTGGATTCAACCCCATTCGACAAACCAGGCCAATAAAGCACATTGAACCCACTTGAAATGTGATGAGAGGAATCGGGGCCAGCGGTCAGAATGAAAGGTGCTGACGTAGCCTTTGTGCACGCCAACTGATCAGTGAAATTGTCCCCCGGTGAGGATAAAAGGCACAAAAACAACATGTTTACCCGCACTGATAGAGTGATGCAAGCGTGTGCCTGGTTGCTGCGCACAAAAAAACGATAAAATATTGTTGCACACATGAATGATGTGAAGCAAATAATGTGACGAGTCATGAGAACCGTCATTGGTATGAGCCTAGATATACTGTTGTATATGTTTGTTATCTAACTACATCACATCATGCGTTGGCGTGTTTGTCATAAGAGAGTAAAGAGAGTAAAGAGACCAAAACTGAATCATTCATAAGCATTCAACTGTACCCGGTGGTGGACGCTCACCTGACCTTGTCTTTTTTTATTGTCCAGACATCAAGCAAAGGGAGACGCACATCTTCTCTGGGACAAACATGAGGAAAGATTGGTGAAAATACTGGAGAGCCACATCAGGTAGGGCGCACAGATCAGAGACAAAATGAGGAGCCCTCCCACCTGCCCCCTTTATACCCCCCTCCCCTTCCTCCTCCCATGACCAATCAACCTTCTTTCTTTTGTATCCAGCCTTATCTCCCTCCATTTCCATTCCCTCCTCCCCTCCTTTGTAATGTATATCCGTTTCCTAAATTTGACCTTGGATCATTTGGCTACAGTCTTCATCTTGGGTAGGGTGAGATCAGATCTGAACAGTTCATTTGAGGGAGAGATGTATTGCATGTGTGGGACAAGTGGGAAAATGCATTAGCAAATGATTAAGATCTTGATGTCATATTCAAACAAATAATTCAGGATTTAAATTTAAATATAGTTGAACTACAAGATTGACCATTTTTGATATGACAGTACAATATGTGGCCTCTCTGGAGTGAGTGTGGAAATAAAGTGGCACCAGGGGAATACTCTGGTTATTTTAACTCATCTATAGCAGGAAAAGAGAAAACAGAAAGCCAACTATTTGAACACTGAACTCTGAGGCTCAATGTGTGGTACACCTGAAAAGTCTTAGAAATTAGGCACTGTCCCACGCAAAGAGGGACATCTGGTCACACTAATCTCAGTTGCCCATTGTGATCAACACATGATGCCGTTTTGACTGAAAGAAATCACAGACCGTATTACACTTTCATGTATAATTAAAGGATTGTACTTTTCAAACTACCTTGTTTATTTTGTGTCTGTCTCGTTCTTTTCTTCTGTCTGATTTTTGGTTGTGTCCCACTGAGCAGGCATAGACGGGGAAACAACACTGTTTCAACGTATATTTATAGATGACAATGTTGTTTCACTGTCTACAGTAGGCCTATATACCGCATGGATTTATATTCGAGGCGTTGAACCAGGCTATTTTATTTAGGCATCTATGAATATTTAAATAATATTGTTTTGATGTCTAGCCTAACCCTAGACCACTAGAAATTGTTTTTATACCACGTTTAGACCACGTTTAGACCATTGGTTTTCAACCTTTTTCATAACAGAGCCCACTACCCACTATTTATTCAGCATTTGAGCCACAGACCACCATTTGATGACATTTTAGCCCCACAGATCCCAAAACTAATGATTTATTTTGCTTTTGTCCACAATAACAGGATGGATACTCTGTTGGAGAAAATGTGGGAAAGTTGGAGATCACACACACATCTTTTGGGATTGTCCAATAATCTTAAGGTTCTGGGAAAATGTCAAAAAAGAAATTGAAAAGTGTTTGGGACTGAATATTCCTTTCGTGCCTGAATTATTCCTACTAGGAATTATACCAGAAGATCTCAAAGCTTGGAGTTACATTTTAAGAATACTTTTATTGATCGCTAAGAAAATGATAACTGTCAATTGGATGGAGATAAAACCACCTTCAATAATTCAATGGAAGCAGAGACTAAAGCAAGTTTACATAATGGAAGAAATGACTGCAAAGCTTCAACTGAAAATGGACATATTCTTGCTTAGATGGTCAAGTGTGATATTGTACTTAGGTGAATCGCTGTATGTTTAGAGGTTGTTTTGTATGAGTATTGTAGGAGATGGTTTAGAATGTAGAGATCGGTCGCAGGTGCCCGGTCTGTGGCCGGTCGTGGGCTTGGGGGCTATGATGTCCAGGGGTTTCTCTGGCGTCTGGTCCCTGTGGGTGCGGGCCCTGTGGTCGGGTGCAGGCCGGGCCTGTGACAAATTATAGTATAGCCTGATGTCATGCCCCCCTTCCCTGCTACTAAATTTGAAACGAACCTGTAAATGCCCTAATGTTAGTCTGTCATTTTTATTTTACTGATTTTATTTAAGTTATATTTTTTATTTTTGGTGTTTTTTTATGTTCCGTTTTGTGCCATTTAAAAACTGGAAATAAAAACTAAGTTCGAAAAAAAAAATAGCAGGATGGATTTCAGAAAAGAAACTGTCAAACATACAGGTCACAATGGCCATTCATCTTCTACAATCTCTTGTTGTGTAGACTTGGGCTAATTCACATGATGAATAGTTTAACCCTTGGTGAGGCCGTTAGGAGGGCCATTGTGATTCACTGCTCCTGAATGAATTGCCGGTGCTGGGAGTCTGGTGCAACGCACAGGTCCTGTGCCAACCTGGTGAGAGCAGGAGCAGACCTGGTGAGACGTAGGAGGGGTCTGGACAGGAGTCAACCCACAGAGCCTAGTCCTTCCATGTGCCAGAGTATAGTGCCTCCCAGTACCGGCGGAATAGTTCTGGAGCAGTGGATTGTATGGCCTTGGGTCTTTCCCTAGTGGACTGACCGAGAGTAGCTACTGGGACGTAAGTCGGGACTTGATCAACCCCGGCTGGGTCGCCTGAGTGAGGGGTATGATGTTGCGAGACCCGAAACCCCGATGACCTTGGGATACATCACTGAGGATACGTCCCAGTTGCATCCATGCGATGTATCTTTAAACCTAACTCTTGAGAGTGTAAATATGAAACCAAATAGACCCGCAACGGTCCATTTGGTTTTTCATCATTTAGCCTGGGGACCACCTGGAGGCTGGAACCCTCTCAAGGACCACTGGTGGTCCCTGAACCACCTCTTGAAAACCCCTGCTTTAGACCATAAAAATGCTGTGCTGTGAATTAGCCTGCTTGATACTACTTGACCAGACATGAGATATTAAGATTGACATTCCTTATGAGTGCGAGTTACACAAATTCTTATGAAAACCAAGTGTTGGTTTTAAAATATTGAATGGATAACACTGAACCCATAGACTCAAACAATTATTAAAAGCTGTGGCCACTGCACATTTTTGTTCTGGATTTTGTTGACGTGGTTTCTTTGATTGATACTGGAGTTTTAAAATCTGTTTCCAATTAACAGTTTACAATTTAGGCATTTAGCAGACACTCCTCATCCAGAGTGACTTGCAAAACATACAGAATAGTTGAATTCACAAATTACAACATGCAATTTATGCAGAATTAACAAATTACTTTGTAATGTACAATTTAAGTACTAAAAACATGGTAATACATTTGACCTCCTACTGTTTATAGGTAACTGCTAAGTCTATTCAATATTCTAGATAAAAACAAACAAACAAACAAAAAAGTTCTTATTTTCATAGGACTGTCCTTGACTGATTTGCCACTGTTTTTTGGTCTTTGCTATTGTTCTGCCTGCTTGCGTGTTTGGCTGTGCTTGTTTTGCTTTATTAATGGTTTTGTTCTGCCCTGTAGAACACATATACACAAACCACTCTAACACAATACATTTTGGGAATTTGGAAATAGAAGATCTGCAAGCTCACAGTGCAGGTGTGGAATCACTGATCTACGATGTATTTTAGTAGGGATGTGAAATTATTCCGCAGCATAATCATTTTTACGATTTTCAAAAAAAAAAAAAGAAAAAAAAAAGATCTACAAGCTCATAGCTTGTAGCTCCTACATTTTTCAACAGTTACCAAAGTTTAAAATAATGGTAAAAAATATTGATAGAAATGCTAATATACATTCCCTTCAAAAAATGGGTTAAGTAGAACGTCAATAAAAGCGTAATAACTCAATGAAAATCACACCTGTGTGAAGTGAGGGGCATTCTTATCATTGCACATAATGTTGAGTCCCTTACGGTTGTCTTTAACGTTTCTCAAACGCTCAAAGCCGGTCATTCATTGTCAAGGCCACCCAAAGTTTTGTTAACACAAACACTCAAGGCTGTCCATGGACTTGGCCATGTGATTTCAGAAAGCCATTGGAGAAATATTTTTTGGAAATATTTTACCCTCAAAACGGTAAAATATTTATTGTTCAGCTTTTTTTTCCTGCGTGTGTGCATACGCATGTTTGATTTTGTCTTTTTTTTGTATTTGTAATGTATTGCCAATCAATGAATCAACCAATCAATGGTTAAATATTTTAATAATATTGAAGATTGTGGATCCCTCGCAGACTGTTCCTCCATTGGGCTTTGTTGTCAGGGAGGTTTTCTCAGTTTGCGTTGCTTTTGAAGTTCTCCTTCAAGCGCCTTTCTCTCACCTCCTGGAGCTGGAGTGGTTCGCACTGAACACTTGCTTTAGAAGGCACCTGTCTTGGCATTCGCACATGTTAACAATGTTTTTTTGCACTGGAGGCGACATTCCCTGTCGAGCATGAACCTTGTGCAAGAGCCTCCATTGGACTGCCACCATGAAGTGAATGGAAGAATTGCAGCATTGAGGGGTCCAAAACGTAACACGCAAGCCAGCACTGTCCAATGCAGCCTGGATAGGAACAAACTGGAGTGTAAGTGCCTGACCATTTTGAGTCTCATTTTTTTCCCACATTGGTCCGCGCTATGTGGGTTGCCAGGTACCTCATCCAATAATCGGTAGGGGGATATCGCACCAGAGATTATTTTGTTTCATTTATTTGTATAAAAATATACATTTTTGGAGGGCTTAGATTTATGCCGCTATAGGGATCAGCGCCGATGTGGCCGCGTGCTTCGCTTTGCCCTAGAGCCAGGCCTGAGGCACCCTTTCTGGGTTGCTCCTTTTCCCAGGGAGCCACGCAAAAAAATCTGTGGCATAAATGAAGGTATAAAAAAATGAAAATAAACTCCGGTCTCCTATCCAAGACTGTTTGAAAGCAGGTGCCATGTGTGCAGGCTGCACTTAGCAGGGGGAGATCCTGGTAGGTTCTTCCTTCATATTCACTCTCTTTCCACAGGCTCGATCTCTGGATAGGAAACACTGCCCGTTTCTCCCGAATCATTCTTGCTTAATCCGCTGCCTTAGTTCTTGGACCTGAAGGAACTTTGGGAGGAAGGAACAAAGATAACACATAGTAAAAATGGAAGACAGTGACCTCTTTGTAGCCAGGGTTCTCATCACAGTCAGGATTGAGGCAAATCCTCTTCCCTTGACCAGGCCATCTGGATCTTCCTAGGGCACCACACAAATTCTCCTCGAGGCGTATAGTGCTCGAAGGCAAATCTGATCAGACCCCTGCGGGTTTCCTTATCAAGCACAGCAAACATGAAGTAGTTGAGTGCGCTCTCCTTGACGGCTGAAAGTTCTCCGTTGACCAGGATCTCCTGTAGGAAAAAGTGCACCAGCGGGGCTTGGTAGTGGCTGAATCCCAGAGTCCCCAGGCACTTCAGGATGCGGGTGATGCGCTGGTTGTTGTGGGTGTTTCTGTTGAGGTTGGAAAACCGTTTCTGCCAGTTGGGCGCTCTGCACAGCTCTCCTGTGTCTGCATTCACCAGCTGGATGCCATAGAAGTCCAACATGAGCTTGTAGGACTTCAACAGGTTGGCCTTTGCGGTCTGGCTCCCGAGGAAAGCAGTGATTTCTTTTTTCGTCAGTTCCTTGGCCTCATAATTGAGTCCTGGCTCCTGGAGCGGGAACAGCCACTGAATAAATGTGTGCCCGCTCTCCAATTTGTAATAGTTCTGAAACCACTCGCTGTGATATTCATCTATGTAGTTGCCGTCGGGAGAAGAGGACTTCTTTCCAAGGTAGAAATCCAAATTAGGCATGTGGTCCATGCCTAGTTTACGGTGCCTGTACCTTGCTTTCTCGGGGTAATCACGGCGGTAGTTCTGCATGTCTCTCGCTGCACTCCTGAATCGACCGAATTTGGAATGAAACGGTCTCGAAATGCCACTCCACTGCGAATGGCTTCTCGACGTCTCCCAGGTTGAGTCATACTCGCAGTAGAACTCATCATCTTGCTCAACGAGATAGTCGGCACTTCCAACGTCTCTCTCGGGTCCTGGCCCCATCGCAGGTGCCTCATCTTGATGGTGATCCGTGGTCCCCTCACCGGGACAGGGATCCTCTGCTCTTTCGCCCGTTGGGGTGTCGTCACGGGTCATTACACTGGCCATTGCCTCAGTAAGGCTGGATATTACATCAGTAGTCAGGTTAGATGTGGCTGTAACGAAGTCCTTGTCAATGTCGCTTTGTCCTTCATGCTCCTCTGTTGTTCCTGGGGGGTCATCACAAGGAGTCACACTGGTTTCCTCCTTTGCCATTTCAGATGGCATTTCGGATGCCACTTTGAGCGCCGGTGCGATTGTAACAATGTGGTCTTCGTTGTTTTCTTCCGGCCGTTCCTGCGGGAGGAAGGCAAACCAAGCAATAATGCTGGCTACAAGAGCGGCTAAAAAATCCCTGAGATAATGGAGTAAGTCAAACAACAAAGACATGTTATCAAATGTCAGAATGGTGGAATGAAACCAAGCCAGAAGGGGAGACAGGGCCAACGTCGCTCATTGGTTGACAGCACCCTTATTAAATATCTTTTCATGTTGTGGTGGTGACATCAATATGAAGTCATGGGAATGTTGTGTCTGAATTAGGCAGGATTCGCATTCCCTTCCACACTTCACACACAGGGGAAGACTGGTCCATCTATTTAGTTTTGGGAGGTTTCTTAATACATTCTGCTATTGTCTCCAACAGTATGGTGGAGAGTTTTTTACCCCGTCCGTCCGTGCATGGTCCAGGCCGCACCCGATTGGCCGGTTTAGGTGATGTCATCATATTAGCTCGCTCTGCTGGTGGAGACCTGTGCCATGAGGGGCACTCATCTAGTTGATGATATGTTTTATATCACTTAATTTATATGGCCGTACCACCACTAAAAGCAACTTTTTGCCTCATATCGCAATATAATGTCCACAGTCCATAAATTCCAGCATACAGTATTGGCCTGGCTTGCATGTAAACAACAACACGTGTAAATGTCTCGCAATGCTATGATGAGAGATGTATCGGCTGCAATAAAGAGATGTGTCGGCTGCAATAAATTATAATTACTCGTGCACAGAGTGAGCGCAAGTTAAGCGATTGGTTTGCAGTCGTCAGTCAACATTGGAAGTGGACGGTCGTCAACCGTCCCTGGAAGTACTCCAATTGGCTGGATTAGGTGATGAGATAACGGTGACGTAATTGAAAGATCTTGGCATGAGTATTTCCATGAGTATTATCTACCAGGATGTCGGGAGTACTTGTTCTCTTGTCACTTGCTCTGCTTACGCACATGTTGGCACTCTACCAAGCTGATCTGGCTTAAACCAGTGGTTCCTAAACTTTTTCAGAACCCATGAGAAATATTTTAACAGCGTAATGATCAACCCATTTAATTGCAAGGAACCCAGTTTGACCTGTATTAGTCCACGGACCCCAATTTAATGACCACTGTGCGAGCGGCGTGACACATTGAGAGAATGTTTGATGACAACGGCGGCTTCTATAGGCTATATTATGAAATCAGACAGAATTTTAATCCACCGGTAGGCTATTGTGTGGTTTTGTGATATCATTCACAACAAAGACAGTAGCATTTGTTTATTGAACAACAGGAATTTAATAGGCTATTGCTTCATTGAATTAAGCACCATGGACCATTGGACAATCTGCTCCAGCTGGTGAGCCACAGTCGGCCATTAAAGAGTTCTTGTCAGTTGTGTACAAATATGTCACACACGGACACAGACACACACACAGCCTGGATTTCATAGTGAAGGGCTCACTGCATTCGCAAATACATGAAACGGATTGATTAATTAAGGAAACAAACAATTAAACACTGAATATCAAATGTCTAATTCTATATCTTCACAAGGAGGAAAATCACGATCTGCCACATATGGCATCTTACGCCATCATTTAGTGCCCAAAACAATGTCTATAAATATCCTCAGCCATCCTCATCATATCTTAAAAAACACACACTACAATTGTGTGAGGCCAAGTCTACTTGCTGGTAAATGCGCTAAACAAACAAAGTCTACATCATGTGGCAAAAGCCATACATTAAATCATAAACTAGCACTCCTCAAAAATAAAAATAAAGCACTATATAAAGTCACCACTAAACCCCTTATCCCTTAATGTCTATGCCTTTTAAAACTATTTAAAATATTTAAAAAACATTTTTCGATAGATGGCCAGTCTACAAGCTCACAAGGTGAGTCAATAGATTGGCACGTTGAACTATTCCAAAACATTTTTCAAAATAGTAAAAAAGAGCAAAGATATTTATGGATAAAGCATTTAGCAGTGACAAAAATTGAGCCCTACTGTTCGGAAGTATCATCCCGGTTGTAAGACCTCATTATGGCCGTCAAAATGGGTGAAAAGTCCAAGCCACAGTATAACTGAAAGTGGAAACTGACAGATTCAGAGAGGGAAAAAATACATCTAAATAGCACATTTTCAGAGGGTTAGGGTTACAATATGGTAACAAAATTCAAACTCAATTGCTAATCTAGATCAGAGGAAAGCCTAAAATAAAAATCACACCCATGCCAGCTGAGGGTCACAACGAACTCTGGACCATCACCATTTGTGCCCTTCACTTCAATTGTCGCTGTTTATGTCTACAAACGCGGCAGGCATGGTGGGCACATATAGAGGGCCCTCAACAAAAATAACTACTGGCTCTGCATCGTTTGGAAAAAACAATTCTACAAAAAGGGAAGAGTAATCAACTCCATATCAGATACCAGCCACGTACACACCACGCATACTCGCCAAACTACATACAGTAATAGCCTAATAATAATGAAAGAGGGAGACTACCACTGACTACGTAAACTGTTCGAATGAAACAGAGAATAATACAGCAGTATGTGCTGTAGATTATAAGAGAGAGAAAAAGAGAGAATAATCTAGAACGAGACAGGATGTGTGAAGTCATATTTCACCCCTTCCTGGGAAAGCAGAAAGGGGCCCATACAGACCTAAAAAAACGCAAGAGAAAAATGTAAAACTGTATATAGTATTTTTTCTAAGAAAAGGGAAACAAAAATAAATGTGTTCCAATTTCCAACGATTGTCTGCGAGTAACACCTGCGTTACGAATACTGAAATGATCGATCTAAGCTGCTCGTTCTTCACATGATACCTTCAAAAGGGTGCTCGCTTTTTGATTGCTCGAGTTAAACTACTACCGGTGTACATCGATGTATGGAATGCTACATGGGTAATGGATGCGCTGCTGTGTCCCTTCGCTGCTGCTACAAGTTACTAGGAAACGACGAAAAGTAGGGTAAGGTGAAGTCTAGTTTACTTAAAGCTAGTTATAACAGTTTGATGACAGGTCCTCCGAGTACACGGCACGGAGTATGCTACGAAGATCCAGGATAGACAACGCAGTGCTGGGACCAGTTCATCCGTACACTGCCCATAATGCTTTGCCCCCTGCCCATCTGTCCGTCCGTCCGTCCGTGCAACTGTTACTGAAACATAGTTGCCACCAGTGACTGTTACGTCACCCTCACAGGGTGACGTGACCTGAGCCAGTGGAGACCTGTGCCCCGAACAGATCTAGTTAACCATTGTTCCACAGGCTAAACAACACATTCCACGCCAGCTGTATCTTCCTCGGGCACCACACGAACAGCCCTCGGGGCTGGTAGTTGTGGTAGGCATACTTGAGGAGGTTGCGGCGCCTCCGCTTGTCGAGCACGGTGAACACGAAGTAGTTGAGCACAGCGTCCTTGAGTGACTTCAGCTCCTCGAGCACGAGGGTCTCCTTCAGGAAGAAACGGACCAGTGGGGCCTGGTAGTGACTGAAGCCCAGCGTCCCCAGGCACTTCAGGATACGGGTGACGTGCTGGTCGCTCCGGTCGTGGCCATCAACGTACGCAAACCTCTCCTTCCAGGCGGGCGACCTCTGGAGCTCCCCAGTGCCCTCGTTGACCATCTCGATGCCAAACAGATCCAGCACAAGCTTGTAGGATTTCAGCAGGTTGTGCTTTGCGGTGTCATCCTCGAGGAACGCCTCGATCTCCTCTTTCGTCAGTTCCCGGTTCTCGTAGCTCTCCCGGACGCCCGGCTCCTGGATCGGGAACAGCCACCGCATGAAGGAGTCGCCGCTCTCCAGCTTGCGGTAGTCCCGGAACCACTTGCTGTGGTACTCGTCGATGAAGACACCGTCGGGCGACGACGCCTTCCCGAGGTAGAAATCCAAGCTAGGCATGGCCAACTTCCACTGATACTTCCGGACCTTTCCTGGGTAGTTGCGCCTGTACTTCTGCATGTCCCTTGACGCGTTCTTGAAGGCGTTGAGGGCGTTGATCTTGTGCGGGTTGAACGTCCTGGGGCGGATGGCCCACTGGGGGTGGCGCCGCGACATCTCCCATGTCGAGTCGTAGTCGCAGTAGAACTCGTCGGTGTACTCCACGAGGTACTCGCAGTGTGTGTAGTCGATGTCGTCGTTGTCGTCCTCGGTCGTGGGACGCTTTACGGGATCAAATTCGTCCTCCATTGTCGCATGTAGATAATCGGCTCTCGCCCGAGGATGGCACATATAGAGATGGCTTACGCCACTTTGATGTCGTCACCCGAAATAAGACGTCCCCAGGGAGAGGGTACGGCCCATTGAGTTATACCAGAGAACTGGTGGAGTTATAGTTGACTTTCCATCTGTCGGGTATACAGACTTTAACTTCGCCAGTTACAGTCATGTTGAGAACACCAAAGTTTTATTATTACTTGCGTGAGCAAAGCAGGCGCAAGGTGAGCAAAGTTCACCGATCACGTGCGCACTCAATTTGTGATCACTCATGGAGAAGGTTGGGGAAACAGAGTTTGAAAAGGTGATGAAGATGAGGTGATGAGGTGATCAAGAGATGAAATAATGATGAAGTAATTATCAAACCTTAATAATTAATTATTAAGGAATTGAGCATCTGAAAAACGGATGCTCCTTAAAGATATAAACGATTGGTAGTCCCTCAAGATTTTCAGATGAATTGGTTTGGGGGTGGTAGTGTGAAGTAATTATTATTCAAAAAAACAAAACAAACAAAAACACTCAATTGGCTTATTGCCCAATTGTGCTAACTACCGGTAAGCACATTTTGTGATGATTTTTAGCCCATGGTGTGTTTTCTAAGCCAAGGCAATGCTTGGAATGGATTCAGAAACCCCCTAGCTATCATATGCTACATAATGCATGATGAAATTTTGGCTTGTTTGCCTTCCATAGGTTGTTAATGGTGTGGTGACATATTATGCCAATTACAAAAATGCAAGTTAGCATAAGTCAGTGTATACTATATATTCTGGGGGACCCCTATTCTACATGTCTAACATAAAACCTAATTATTCAGCTTATTTTCTATTGACGTTTATTCCATTAAGGACGGAAATCCATATTTGGATCCTGTACAGTATGTACAGTATTCAAATATTCAATTTGTTTCTATGCTGATATATAAATATTTAAAGTTTTTCAAAAACCTTAGGTCAGGCCTAATTGACGTTTATTCATGTCATCACGCAGTGTGTGTTTGTTAATAGGAAGTGTATTTGTACCGCAAACCGTGGAAACAATGATCCAAGCTGTTAAATAAGTCCCTCCAGATGAAATTCTGAGAGAGAAATAAGTCAGCAGACAAAACACAGCAGTGAAGTTTAGTTTGTAGTTCCCTTATCATTGCATAGCATATTCAATATACACGGACGCGCGTGCGCACACACACGGTCAATCTTATCGTTCTGTCTTGTGTGTCGTGCTGCTTTGAAGTGTGTCTTTGTCCTCTCAGCTTCTTGGCAAGTCTTTGTTTTATGGAGGAGATACGAACGAGAAACTACTAAAAGTAGCACAACACACGAGGTCAGATAAGGTGAATAGTGTTTTCAATGATACCACTTGAGTGGTATCATTCAAAGACATGTGCATCACTGAAAGACCTGTGCCAGATCTGATATGATGATGTTTTTAAATTAAAGGAGCATTCACCAGGTTTTCCACCATTGTCTTCTTAGCTTTGGTCCAGGGCTCCACTGCTTGAGTCTGTCTTGCATTGGAGCTCTGTAACATACAATGCTATCTGCCATTACTGGACCCGACCAGCCTCTCTTCTGGGGCGGATATATGAAGAACGTTTTACCTACTCACCAAAACAAATACAGCTTGTGTAATTAGAAAGCCTACTTTCCTTAGTGGAAACACTCTGAGCCCCCCCACCACCACAAGGATAAAATTGACTTTTTGGGCAGAACGTGATTGTTTTTCACCTGAGGAAAAATATTCCTCTTGGCAATATCGGTAGAGGACGCAAATCCTTGTTATTTTTTTCCGGTGAAAAACAATCATGTTCTGGCCAAAAAGTCCATTTTATCTGTGTGGTGGGGGCTCACAAATGTCTTTCTTATGGTGACGACAGCTCACGACAAACACATTGGAAACAGAGTGCCCTTTGTTTTGTTTGAAGTGTGTCTTTGGCCCTCGGTGATCTTTGTTTTATGACATAATAACAGAAAAATAAAGGCGGCACAGGTCACTGAACGTGACTTTAGATCAGATTACTGGCTGTGATGGTAATAATACAGGTTAAAGTGCATAAATGACACACCCGCGCATCAGAGAGTGTACATTTAAAACAGGTCAACAAGAGACGGTGTAGCTCCAGTCGAGACACGAGAACGAAGAGCTTTTAGAACGAAATCCGCATCCACAATCGCATCACACTGAACCAATGATGCTGTCCTGTGTCGTGGGCTTGTTGCTACTACTAGGCTGTCTGCCATGTGCGGATGCTGTGGACGAGGTCGGCTCAAATGAGATACCGCAGCAGCTTGTGAACAGAGCGGAAAGGATCTGCCAAGATACCTGCCATGACGACATCCACGCCACGCTGAGAGAGATGACCGCCCTGTTGACCGAGCAGAGAGTCCTGCTGCAAGCCACCGTTGACCGTCTCAAAGCCAGCGAAAGTGTCATCGAAGGTATTTCTCTTCTTCTCTTGATTACACATGTAGAGATCACCTGTCCGCAAAACAACTGCCCACAAATGCAAAATTTGGTGAAAAGCTAATCAAAGTGCTACTCCTTTCAATTCAATCTTCAAATCAGAAAACATATACTGTATATTTACAATGCCAAAGCAAGCACAATACAACAGTGCAACAATACAGTCAATAGAATAAAGCATGTGAAAGTCAGAATCTTCAATAAATCAATTTTTGTTCACTTGATGCAAGAACACATGCAGTGATTAGTCTTTAGGGTGGTTGTGTTCCAAACCAGAAGGGTGTTTTCCCCCTCAAAGTTCTCCTGACCATGATTATTTGTCGAAAATAGGTTTCAGATTTCAGCCCCTTCCACTTTAACACTCTCTGCACATCCCTGATTAGTACATTATATGCATATACTGAAATATACTGAAACATATTTTGTTTTTGCACTCTTATGATCGACAGAGCAGCATGTTGAGCTGCAACAGACACAGCAGGAGCTGAAAGCACTGAGGGACAGTGGAAATCTGATGAAAGGTACTTAAAATGGTTGACTGAGACGTAAAGTCATACTTTGTTTGATCTATTGATTAATCCAATTCTAACTGAATTAGCATTCCCGCATTCCACATAAATAATGCCCCCAAAAAACTTTTTTTTTTTTTTTTGGTTGGCGGGTAATCAATAAATTCATGATGTATATTAATGACACCCTTGAGTGAAGGGTAATAATAATAATAATAATAATTTATTTTCAGCCTATCTTGAATACGTTGATGCCAGATCGAATGCCACAGAAAACGAGGTGCAGTTCCTACAGAAGCAGCATGAAGGTATGAGGAAGAATCTATTAATATACTGTAATTGCACAAATGAGCAATTATCCATTTATTGCAAATTAGGTGTTCAAAGGTTAATGTTGTCATTTTGAGAATAAATAACGATCACCACAATTACGCCACGTGTTTTACAGTGGAGCAGGTGGCTTTCTCAGCCTCACTTTTGGCTTCTGGAACTGGGAACACGGGGCCTTACAATGTGGAGACCATCCTGACCTACAGACAAGTCATCACTAATGTCGGTAATGGATACAATCCCCACACAGGTAAGACAAAGAGTAAACAGATAAAATATGAATAATAACAATAAACTTAAACAATACAATTCTTCTACATTATCTAATTATGTAGATTCTTGAAAATTACATAATTCCAATGTTTAAATATAATTCAACTCTTGAGAGCATAAAATGACCCTTACGGGTCCATTTGGTTTCATTTTACGCTTTCAAGAGTTACAGATCTATGCCCCCCCTGCTGGGAGAGCCTAAAATTGCCTATGGCATGGCCAGTATCTATCTAAATATAATTTTATATAATTTATTTAGTTCTGTGACCCACAAGATTTATATTTATATCTTGTACAGGAGTCATGTTTGGTGGGGCATTCAGGGCATTTAGGGGGACATTTAGGGGGGGCATTGGAAAGTAGAACCTAATCTAAGTGGTTTCCGCATGCAGGTTTCTTCACTGCTCCCGTGCGAGGCCTCTACCAGTTCACTTTCTTCGTCCATGGTTACGGAAATGACCACGCGGCTGCGGCTTTCTTGTTTAAGAACAGCCAGCGTGTCGTCACTGCATATGGAAGTCAAGCCCACTTCCTGACCTCATCTAACGGAGCCTCACTGGTGCTGGCGGCAGGAGATGTAGTCTACGTGAAACTCTATCCCAACGCCTGGATATACGACGATCCGGGTCGCTACAGCACGTTCAGCGGCCACCTGCTGTTTACACTGTGAGGAAGCCAGATGCATTCCAAACATCCTCCGGTCTTAGGTGATGAGGTGGTTAAGCAAAAACAGAGTTCGGTTGACCATTGGCTTACCATTGTGGTCACTGCATCACCTAAAACCAGAGTATGAATAAGGTCAACAATAACATTATCTCCACTGTGTTGGCTTCAATCGCGATCACTTAATTGGCTACCTGTCTATTTTAGGATCCATGACAAGGTGCTTTTATTTGCTTTTAAATCATTAAATAGTTTAGCTCCGGTGTACCTCACTGCACTCCTGGAGTTCTGCATATACCACACAGGGCAGAAATTAAATCAGTGCAAGGTACAGTCAGACATGAATGCAATCAGTACAGGGTACAGTCAAACATACATGTAATCAGTACAGGGTACAGTCAGGCGTAATGTGTGTGTTTTAATTATGTTCCTTTTGTCTGTGTGCAGATGGGTCCTGGTGATACTATGCTTACGATTTAGGCCTTTAGCACATGTGCTTAATGCAGAGCAACTTTACAAAAGAAAAACACCATCATGAATCATAAGCTATAGAAAAGTATTCAGTGGAATTCTAATCAACTATGCAAGTGTACATAAAATGCTATCTTACATGCTTGTTGTCTGTACAGCACTTTGGTCATCTTCTATTATAAATAGTTTAATTATTATTAAGGGACCAAGCAGTCCAAGAAGTGGACATGGTCCCTTCTTGTTTTTGTCCATTTTAAAGGGATCAAGCAGTCAACAAAGAAAAAAGTGGTTCACTTACTTAGCTTAAAACAAGGTCAGTGCATTTTAAAAAGTTACTATATCGATTTCAAATTATTATATTGAATTGAATCACCCAATATCATCGATGTATTGTGATACGTATTGAATTGCTGTTAAAATGTATCGTTACAGCCTTACTGATTACATCAACTAACCATGTCATTACAATGTCATTCAATTATAACACTGCTTTTAATTATTTCACGATCAAAGTGTGTTTAATTTGTTTCAATGTAACAGGAAATGTATTCATTTAACAGAACATGCAAAGCATATTTACTGGGTTTATACTGTAGAAAGCTGTGCAATAAAACATGAACACTATTATAATCATTAACAGGTTTATTTGTATAGTGTGGTTTCGAAACCTGCAGTTAGGAATTGTTTTCCAGAAAAGATTAAATTAACAACTTCAATCGGTGAGTACAGCAAAGATTCAAGGAAACACATTCAAATAAATGATTTGTCATTTTAAAGGTGTCATGACCTTCATTTTCAGTTCAGTTTTTTCTTTTAGTTTTTATGATGTCAATACCCAGCACAACTTGAACTTTGGATTTTCTGTGGTTTCTACTGTTTTGCATAACAGTTGACTGTTTTGCATAACAGTTGTGACGGTTTGTATAATTGTCGAGGCCTAGGGTTAAGTTTAGGCATAGCTTTTACTGGTTATGTTTAGGTTTGTGGTAAGGACTTCAGTGTTTTTATCTTACATCATTATGTATGAGTACAATACAGAAAATGTTTGCATTTGCCATCTTTGTTGAAAAAGAGTCCACTACAGAAGAGTCTCCCCATCCAGGTCCACCCACCTATTAGCTAGTATAGAAATTAAAACACAAAGAAACAAAACAAGCTGATGACCCAAAAGATTTTTTGTCTATCTATGAGATAACTAATCTTATTTATCTTTCATATTGGTTTAAACCCTGTGGAAATGTTGTATTAAGTCTTAGAATACAAACTTCCTCTCCCCCTCTGTCCACGTTTGGTTGTATTCTAGTCCACACACTTCCATGGTGCTAAGTCCATGTCCCATAAAATGCAGTACAATTAGTGATGTTTTGTATCTTACAACATTATGTAGGAGTCCAATACAGAGAATGTTTGCATTCACCATCTTTGTTAAAGGAGAGTCTATCTAGGTCTGAGATAACTCATCTTAATTATCTTTCATAGTGGTTTAAACCCTGTGGAAATGTTGTATTAAGTTTTAAAATCCATTGTTTTTCTGCAAACTTTCTCTCCCCTTCTGTCCACATTTGGTTGCATTCCAGTCCACAAACTTCCATTGCTCTAATTCCATGTCCAATAAAATGTTTTATGTATCCAATGCATTTTTTATGTTATATCTATGCTGGTTAAGTCTGTCTGCTATTGTGTTTCTGGTTTCCCCTACATATTGTAGATTACATTTGTTACATGTGATTAGATAGATACAGTTTTTTGTGGCCGTTGGTCTATTTTTCACTACTAACTTGGGTTTAAAGTAGTTTGGTCTTTTAAGGGCGTTTCTGTCTGTTCTTTTAAGTTTGCTCTGGACTAGGTAGTCTTTTAAGTTGTTATTTTTTCTGTAGGCAGTTATAATTTTGCATCCCTCTAATGAATCTTCTGCACTTCTTGTAAAATTTCTTTTAACTCTCATGCTAGCTATTTTGCTTAATGTTGAATATGTGGTTACTACAGCAATTTGGGGTCTTTCATCTCTCTCCTTCACCTCTCGAAAGGTGTCAAAGGTTTTTCTTAGAACGGTCCTTGTGTACCCCCGTTGTTTCAGGGCATTAAGCTTGCCTCAAAAGTACTGTACTGATGTACCGTTGGTATTACGACTGTATGTAGTGTACTGTATGACTGTATTGTCATTTTAACACAAATTAATGAACTAGAGCTGTCAGAGATTAAAATATTTCATTGCAATTAACCGCACAATTGCCCGTAGTTAATCTTCGATTAACCACAATATAATTGACATTTTTCGGCATTTGAGCCACAGACAACCATCTGATGACATTTATTCTTCTAGACACAAACTAAAGAACTTGTCCTCTATTCTATGCTGTATTGATGTCCATAGCAGGACATTTTGATCAAAATGTTTTCGACATTCTCTGATTGTGTACTGATTTTGAATTAACTTAAAGACAGATGTTTAACAATTATTTTACTTTTTGGAAAAAGTGAAGCCAAATGGCTCCACTTGGCTTTGTTTCACTAGAGTTAAAGATCTATGATGGTTAATTTGGTTATCAACTCTCCACTACTATACTACTGGTTCAGAACTACTGTTTTTGACAACATAAACATGAGAGAGCCAAGGAGGGAGGAATGGGAAAACGGCACCATCTACTGCCTGCAGTGTATTCCTGCAACATCAGGCCATGCCGTCTCTCATCCTCTGTCAACATCACCATGTGATTAATTGTGCTCAAATATTTTAACTCAGTTTAATGCACGGCCGATTAACTTGTTAATGCTGACAGCCTTAAGAATAGACCCATTGTGACAACAGTGACAAGGGCCACGTGCACCACTGTTGTTCAATGGGCCACTGGGCCTGGGAACTTTGGATCCCACTGACTGGTCAGTCGCTTTATAACCCGTTCATGCAGCTGACCAATCAGCACAGCCTCAGGGCCTGGCTTAGCTGGATAAAATACATAAATGATGTTCGGTTGCCAAATAATAGAATAGAATCGAATGTCACTGTTACATATCACATTGTAAACAGCAGATGGCCACTGAATGTGCTCGGGTGATGTTCGTTGTCGTGTATCCACGTGTTAGCCCTCAGTTTCACACAGACCACATCTCCTACCGCCAGCTGAAGGATGGCTCCGTTGGACGCGCTGTAAGTATGGCCGGGTTGGTGTTCGTAGGCGACCATGATAAGCTGGCTGTTTTTAAACAACACGGCTGAAGTGGGAGTGTTTCCCCCGTAGCCGTAGACGAAGAAACTGAACTGGTAGACGCCCGCCACAGGCGCAGTGAAGAAACCTGCATTTGGAAAAGTGCGGAAATTTAGATTTTCTTTTAAAGGACAACTTTGTTCATGTGTTAGGTTGTTTTGTTTTAGGGATTTTAGCTATTTGTGACAAAGTGCCATATTAAGCCTATTATACAGTGTAGAGTGCAGTGTGGTGTGCTGCCTCTTTCACATTCAGTAGATCCTGTGATCTTTTGCAGCAAGACGTAATTTCCTGGAATTTATTCAGACTGTAGTAGATAATAAACCTAAATAAATAACTTGTTTTAAAATGTTGTAAACAAATACAAATTTGCACAATGTTCGAATGCCCCCACTACTCTACACAGCTAAAATCACTAAAACTAAAGAAAACAATTAACACTCGTCTTTTACTTTCTCTAATAACAACATAAAACATGAACCTTGGTTGAAAAAAGTTGTCCTTTAAGGCTTTCAGTCTAGTGATCCAACTGTGAGGAAAACACGGAAGTCTCAAAAAGAAGACATTCAAATTCTGACCTGGTGCGTTTTACTTGTGGGGTGGCAGGGATTGATGTGCCTGGATTTGAACCCTCGACCTTGTATTACAATAGCAAGCGCTCTACAGACTGAGCTATGCAGTCCTAAACAGTTATGTACTCCACAGTAGACAACAAAATCATTCTATTTTTCATAAAAATTATGAGTATTACTGTAGTTTGGGACTAAGCACTCGTTTCTCTGTTTTTTTTTTCCTTTTTTTGCGCTGGGGCAAGCGGTTCCTGCAAGATGGTCCTAGCACAAAATGCAAGGTCCGCACAAGCGTGAAGTCAAAAAGACGTCACATGACAGAGCAAGTCAGCTTGAGAAACAAGTAAACTCGCTCCCAATGTGCTCACGCACTGAGTTAAGGAACATATAGAAACAAGTGCTATATTGAGTGCCACCTATTGGTCATGGGCTTGGCATCGTCACCATTTGGTATTGCCCTTTACCATGTTGCCAGGTTTGCGAAAACCGACTGCAGTTCTGCTATTTTTGTCGGATGTTCCAGGCAAAAAATAAATACATCTTTAGATATTTTTAGACAATATCTAAAGGTCAGAGGTCAAATGTCAGAACAGTGCAGTTGTTTGGCACGAGGAGAGGCATAAGTGTATATAAAATTTGCTGGTGGTCAAAGGTTCATGAACTATGCGTGTTCAGAACACACATTTTAGATTTATTGTCATTGGCTGAAGAAAAAAATGACACATTTTTCATAATCATACTCATACCTGAGTGTGGATTGTATGCATTACCAACATTGGTGAAGATATGGCTGTAGGTCAGAATAGTGTCCACATTGTAGGGTCCTGTGTTGTAGCGTCCAGAGGCATGAAGTGAAGCTGAGAAAGCCACTTTTTTGTCTGTTAACACACAATAGAATATCTGTAATTAAGATGCATGCAGATTAGCACACTGTATGAACAGTGGCATGTGCCTTGCATTTTCAACATGTCATTAATATACCTTAGAAATGTTGTGTGGACCCCACCCCCCCCCCCCCCCCATTCTGTGTTTGCTAGATATGGAGGTTTGAAAAAAAAAATTGGTGAAACACAACGTGGTGACATCATCAAGTTGTGTGTTCATGTTAATGATTTTTCTTTTAGGACCTATTTTTCTGCGAGCGTACAACCGAATGGACCTAGGGTTCATTTGGTTCCATTTGTACACTCGCAAATCTCTCGCTAATCTACCCACAGCGCTATATGGTCACGCTGGTCAGACAGTGGATTCTACCGAAAATCAAGCGAGTATTCCCAGTAGGCTGCTTATTAAAGAGGTATTTCACTTTCAAAAAAGTGGGTCGTTTATGGTTCATTCAGCCTCATGTGAACATCCCAGACAGTTTATAAGTTACTCCATTCAGTATTTAGGTATCTGATGTTCATTTTAGCGAATCCACCTCCTTCCTATACAAACCCATTGACAGACCATGACAGATTATTCGAAAACAACCCATCTTTTTTTTTCTGGTGACTGATAGTGTCCTCGTAATACGTGAGATGGCTGTGGAATTTTCATTTATTTTAAACAATATTTAAAAAATAAATGAAAACTGTAAATAAAATTCCACAGCCCTTTCACGTATTAGGACGACAATATCAGTCACTAGAAAAAAAGATGGGTTGTTTTCAAATAATCTGTCATGGTATATAATGGCTTTATATAGGAAGGATGCGGATACGCTAAAATGAACATCAAATATCTAAATACTGAATGGAGTAACTGGGGTTACTGTCTGGGGTGTTCACATGAGACTGAGTAGACCATAAAATGACCAAAAGGTTTTTTGAAAGTAGAATACCCCTTTAAGCTGACCTTATTGAAGTGTCCCCAGGCCTGCCCCCCCGACTGCACCGTGAGCCTGTCATGCAGTCCATTTTCACACTCATTTGGCTACTTTATTGGGGTCATTTTGGTGAATATACTAGCCTCCCCTAACCATCATCCTAAACATAACCGCAAGCACGTCGCCATGCTGACCCGGCTTAAAACAAGGTGGCCAACCGTCCATGCTGATCGATGATTTCCGGGTTTTCGTCTTATGAATGCAATCGTGTCAGCCTGCTCCCAGACAACATGGCTTGTCAATAAGAATGTCTAATAAGCCTCCTGGGAATTACCACGTGATAACGGTTGAAGCGGGTGCGTCAGAGCAGTCATGTGTCAAAACATGATTGTAATTCCACCAAAAGTACATACAGTTTTCTCATGCGGTGCAATGCAATATTATCAATAACATACCTTTAATCAGACAGTCACAGCCACTGAGTTTTCCCAAAGCTGCTTGTAGTGCCTGCTTCGTTTGTAGCATATCAACCTGCTGATCTGTCATGTTTGTAAACACATTTTTGTTAAGTATAGCCAAAATAATTGTCTTGCACTCAATGTCCAATGTAATCTATAGAGTGCCGCAGTCCTCCCCCCCGACGACATAAAATAAAAAAAAAGTTTATATAAAGACATTTACATTGTGGCCAACTGGGGTTGTGACAAATCATGACAACCAACACCGTTTGAGCCTAACAAATAATAATAATAAAAATGGTAGATTACAAGGCTTTTTCTTTTCTTTTTCTTCTTTCCACAACGCTTAAGGTACTACTACGTAAATACTTTCTGAAAAGTCCATGAGAAAAAGGAGTGGGGAATTCACTTCTGAAACCAGACGTGGGGTGGGCAGGATTGCGGTGCTCAATAGAGATTTATTTTATTTAACCTTTAACCAGTAAAAAAACACATTGATTCCAAGGTTTCTTTTACAACCAGCCCTTCACTAAGTGCCTCCCCAATCTGTGCTTGTCTAATAGGCACGGTAAAAGAGGAAGCTTGCATAGCAACAGTGGCTAAACTACGGTATTTGGATTGGTATTGGACAGTAAACCCCGTCCCAAAGGGTAGGGGGGGCGTGGAGAAGGGCTAATTGTAAACTGCAGAAAGAGATTTACAAAATAAGTAACAAAGCACTGGCAGACATAAAAGGCAAATCATATTACAAACATATAGAACGCTCATAAATAGCGTACCCACAGCTGAGGAATATCTAATAATGCAACTAATAAAGACTAAGGCAACAAAATTTGCTAATATACGAACAACGTTTGCAGGAATCAGGAGCAATTATTGGAAAGTGTGCCCCATACCATTGAGTTTGTCCATGGTTTCTTGTAACTGGTTTCTCTGCTCCGTCATCTGAGCGGTCATGTTTCTCAGCACGGCGTGGATGTCAGGTTGACTAAGAAGCTCACCCACGGTGTCCTCCCCTGCTTCTGTACATGACAGACAGCCTAGCAGCAACAAGGCCACACAGGGCAGCATCGTGGCTCCTCGGTGCAATGTGACTGTGGGTGCGGTCATTCCTAAAGCTCTTCGCTCCGGTGTTTGGAGCTACACTGTCTCTGTCGACTTTGTTTTAAAGATATTCCCGGACCCTGACATTTGTTTATTATTAACCCTGGTATTAACTCATTAATTGCCCATTTTTAATGAATTAATCAAGCTCCCAGGCCCATATTTTGAATTCCAGTATAATATTTTGTGATATGACCACAATGTCACGAAATATCTCATTTTATGCATGAATGTCTCTGGTTTACACAGGAAAAAAAATCATCTCTCTACCACATTCCATTGTTGAGTTATTACTGGCCATGCCACTATTCCTCATAATGCCAACAATATACCCCAATTTTCACATTTTTTATTCATCAAATTAATGCCAATCAAATAAAGCATATGATTCCAAATACTCATCATTTGTAGAGTTGATCATATACTATATGATAACACCCAGTAGGTGGCAGTAATGAGGACGATAGCCGGAAATGAAGCGCATTTCCGGTCACAGAGTAAGAGTACTTCCTGTTTATCCGTTGCACTGCTGCTATGCAAACAGTGTGCTGGTGTGATCATCGTCTAGGCCTCGATCGTAGCGATCGTGTTTTCTATCATATATAAGTCAAATCAAGCTGTAATGACGCACCGATGGTTGGATTATGATCAGCGATGGACATACAGACCGCGCACGCGCACGTGCAAGCGTGCACGCGGCGATTTTGGCCATTACTAAGTGAGTAGAACCTGCCGTTAGCCGATCATGCTAAAAAAATGTTAATCGCCTGAAATGAATGTTATAAAAATTAAGGATTAAATAAAGCGTCAAACACAGCGTCAAGGGCATCAAGGGCTTAGGTATTATAGCGTGTTTACAGCGTCAAAATGCGTCAAGGGCAATAAGGGAGTTAACACAACATGTTCATCTGCTCTAAACCTGCGTTCAGTGACCCCAGAGGATTTTTCTCTCTTTTTTTCAGAAAGCATTACCAGCACGAAACAAAGTTCGCCAGGACAAAAACACACTTCAAGTCAGTTTAACAAAAACTTCTACAATAAAAAACAGCTCATAAGGATCCCTGACGTGTACTTTCAAAATGGGGGGTCCGCAGGTTACTTAAGTGTCATTTTGGGGGTTCGCAACATGAAACAAGTTTGAGAAGCACTGCAGTAGGGACTACAAATGCATACATGAAAACTCCGACAGCCCCACCCGGTGTTTCAGAATGGGTACTTCTTTGCAAAACCTAACCATTGTGATACATTCGGCACAGGCCTGCCTACAGTGGTTAGGGTTAGGTTAGACATTTCTTGGTAACAACTTGGTTCCCAGATTGGTCAAAATATCTGAACTAATACCTTTGTTGTAGAGCTATGTGATGCAGGCAAAAGACGTGACAACATTTGGACTGTCATCACTACAAAGTGTTCTTCGACTAGTGGGTTTCGGCTCTAAGAAAACTGATCCAAATACCGAATATGCATTCCCTGTAGAGTTTCCCTGTATAGGGGCAAAGTACATTAGGTTGAGTCCCTGCCTAGTTGGCTTGGGTGGCAGTTCATAGCGCAGAGCTCTGGCCCCATGCGGGCACGGTGCTGCCCGCTGTCTTTCTGAGAGCCTCCAGTCTGTCCTGGTGGGCGCCCTCGTCCACCGCATCCTGGTCCAGGGAGTGCCGGACGACGGCTTTGAGGTGGTCCATCCCCTCGCCGCTGAGCGCCGACACAGGCACCACGTGGCGGAACGCCAGCGGTCTGGACGGGACCATGTCCGCAGGCAACAGGTGGAGGAACTCTGTGCGAGAGAGAGAGAGAGAGAGAGAGAGACACACACACAGGTCACTTTCACACCAGAAAGATTGGCTATCTTAGGATTTCTCTGACATGCGACGTCACTGATGAATGCCTTGCGACCTTGCGACCGTCGGACCCTCTCCTTCGACGATAAAAAGAGCTCTTGGCGTCTTGTTAAAGGTAGGGTAAGTGATTATAAATTCATGGTGTAGTACCAGCCTGGTGCACTAGGGGCCCCCAACAGTAGCTACACTATGTGAACCTGCTGCTCGCTCCTGATTGGAGGAGAATTGTGGTGACCTGGGGAACTTTTATTAGCTCCTCTGCTAACGTGGGGGAGGGGGAAACTCCATATGTGGTTTCCACACCTTATAATAGAGCATTTTAACAGAAAAAAATATTTTTTGGGGTGATATCTGACAAAAGTGAAATCACTTCCCCTACCTTTAACAACATGGACGAGAGGTATGCTGCAGAGGAGCGTCACTTAATGCTCTACGATGAACAGGCGATGAAGGTCGGTTTGACAGAGAATAAGACGATGGTCTTTGCAGTTTCCTTCGGGGGGGCTCACCTTGTGGGTTCTCCAGCTGCTCCTGCAGCTCGGCCAGCCTGTCCTCTGCGTCGGGAAGGTCCATCTTGTTCACCGCGAGCAGCGCAGGCTTGGACAGCAGCTCCTCCTTATAGAGCTCCAACTCCTGCAGGAGGAGACACAATAACGCATTCTGAAAGGGAAGCCTTTAGGTGTTAGTTATTTTAAAAAATATCAGATCTACCTGATATATCATGAAATTTTCTGCAGGATGCTTTTAGTGCTTTTAGTTCCAGGAACAACATTTTAGTTCAAGGGAAGAAAAATAGTTCCAGTTCAAATTTTTAGTTCCAGAGGCCTCCAAGAACATCCCTGGAATGTTTAGTTCTAGGAAGAAAAAAAATGCTTAGTTCCAGGACAACATTTTCGTTCCAGGGACATTTTAGTTCAAGGGGGAAAAATAGTTCCCAGAGCAAAATTTTAGTTCCAGAGGACTCCAAGAATCCCCCTGAAATGTTTAGTTCTAGCGACAAAATTTCAGTTTCAGGGAAATGCTTAGTTCCATGACAATTGTTTTAGTTCCTGGGACAAAATTTTTGTTCCAGAGAAAAAATGGTAGATGTAAATTTTAGTTCCAGAGATTTTTAGTTCTCAGAACAACATTTTAGTCACTATAGTCTACATATATAACTATAGCCTACATATTTTCAGATGGGGGTGTCAAATTCAGATCATTTCAGAGCTCCTGGAAATAATGAAATTGTGAAATAGATGAGCAGCACTGATGTAGAAACATTTGTTTTTTTTTTTTTTAATCTGAAATTTCGGATTTCCGGTTTACCTCCCCTCCTTGTGGAGAGGCTACATCTCCACAAGGTGTTACTTTGTAGTCCAGGATATATACATATAAACTATATTACACACATAAAACCCCAAGAAAGTGTTCCCTGATAAGCACTTAGTGTAGTAGTTACAGGTAATGGCAGATATTGCATCTTTGGTTCAACCTCTCACCCTAGTCAGCAGCTGCACGGCCTCAAAGGCCGAGCGGAACGGCGTTTTGCTGGCCAGCTGGAACCCACACACATCCACCTGGAGGAGGAGGGAGAGAGAGAGAGAGAGAGAGAGAGAGAGAGAGAGAGAGAGAGAGAGAAAGAGAGAGAGAGAGAGAGAGACAGAGACAGAGACAGAGATACAGACAGACAGAGAGAGGGAGGGAGGGTGACAGACAGAGAGAGAGAGAGGGGCATCAACTACAACGTGATGATAACTCACCTGGAATGTTTTTGTATTAGTCCAGGTTTAAAGGTATAGTAAGTGATTTCACTTCATTCAAATATTATCATATGTTTTGGTTAATCCTCCCTACTATACAGTGTGGTGAACATATAAGGAGCTAAAAAATATGACTAAATCTACAGACGACAGTATTTTGTATCAGTATTTTGGCGGGCCTTGATGCCAATTTTATGCTTGCTGCAAATAGCAGACGTTGACACCTTACTTACTGTATACATGCTTGGACTTTGTACTGAACATGTGTTGTGTTTTTCTTCTTGAAACTGCTCAATAAAATGCAATATTTTCTGTTTACATGACAACATACTTTAGATTTGAAATGATTTGAAATTAATGTTGATATTTCAATACAGTTCCTGTATCATCCCAGCTCTACTGCGTACTATGATTACTCACCACAAACAGCAGCTGTTTGGTTCTCTCCACGTGCTTGAGGAACTTGTGGCCCATGCCCTTGTTGAGGTGAGCGCCTTCTATCAGCCCGGGGAGATCAGCTAGTGATATCTATAGGGGACACACAAACAGCATCATACATACACATAGACCTTATGCGGCCCGTGGCTCAAAAACTCAATAAATTGAAGGCCCTGGTGTCAAAATGGTTGATCTTACTTTTATCTTGAGCTTAAATTAATATTACGCAGACTTTAGTTCAGCCTTTAGCCTTGGCAATCCACAATATTTTAAGTATCTCATTTGGCCCCTTGGGAAAAATAATTGCCCACTCCTGACATAAGCTGTGCTGTATAAGGCTTGTGAAATAAAGAAAAGATACATACAGTAGAAATCCACCGTGCATCTTTTATTTTTAAATAAAATAATGAATGAATAATACTAATAATTATGAAACGATGAAAATAATAATAAACAATAACAGATTCAAGCCATTTCGACCTGAGAGCTGCATTCGACACATTAAATCGTGACAGTTTTCAGTAGGGATGCACAATGATTTGGTAGCAGAATCGTTTTTTACGATTTTTCAAAAATATCAGCCATCACCCTTACCCTAGAGCTGATATTTTTGATCAGTTTAAAATAATGGTTAAAAGTGGTTAAAAGCTAATAAGCGTTCCTGTAAGAATATTTTGCAGGGTTTTTTCTGGTCGGCCTTTAACCCACCTGTTTGTGATCCTCGTACATAAGCTTGCCGATCTCCGGACTCACGGTGGTGACTGTTGAGCAAGACAATGGGCGTTTTTATACAGGTACTGACACGAAAGCACCTGTATGTGTGCATGTGAGTTTGTGTGTGCGCATGTGTGTGTGTGTGTGTGTGTGTGTGTGTGTGTGTGTGTGTGTGTGTGTGTGTGTGTGTGTGTGTGTGTGTGTGTGTGTGTGTGTGTCTAAGTGTGTTATACTCACAGGCGTAGCTAGCAACCTGCGGAGTTGCATGGGACAGAGCAGACAGTATGGAAGATTTTCCTGCATTGGGAAACCTGTTGGCATTCAGCAGTTCAGAATATCAAATGTGTGTAAACCGTGTAAAGCAATGGGCTCTTAAACTCTTAAACTGTGTGTGTGTGTGTGTGTGTGTGTGTGTGTGTGTGTGTGTGTGTGTGTGTGTGTGTGTGTGTTTCCTCACCCCACCATGCCCAGGTCGGCGATAAGTTTGAGGTCCAGCCGGATGTGTTTAGCTTGACCTTTACTGGGGTGGAAGGCGGAGTGGATAGAGCCACCCCGCCCACCCCGCGCCACCAACACGCGGTCCCCCGCTGCATTCAGCTCGCCTACACAGCCGAGGGATGCATACCAAAACACTAGGTCATACTTTTTTTTTTTTTTTTTGCAGGGCATAAGGTACAGCAGGGGTTGACACTAAGGTCTCCGAGGCACTTGCCCATCGGGCAAGTGCAAGTCAGGTTCTACTTGCCCTCAGGTCATGGTCACTTGCCCCCCAGGTTCCATGTGGTCCCCATTTAAGTTGGTTAACCAGATGTAGCCATCTTGAGAACGTAAAAATGAAACCAAATGGACCCTTGCGGGTCCATTTGGTTTCATTTTTACACTCTCAAGAGTTAAAATTCATCATCTTAATTAGCCCAGGTCTACACTGTAGAAGATTAATGGTCATTTTGATGTGTTAATTTGCCTGTTTTGTTTCCCAAATCCAGCCTGGAATTGTGGATAGCTAGAAAGCAGGGAAAGACACAGAGGCAGAATGCAATGATGACTGCCTTCAAGACAGATTTATCTTGTGTTGTGTTATAGTGCACTAAGTTGCACACTTGCCCGATCGGGCAACCAGGTAGCAGTCTTCACTTGCCCCACCATTTTTTTTACTTGCCCCGGGCAAGTGGGCAAGTGTTAGTGTCAACCCCTGTACAGTACCGTTCTAGGCATGGGCATGGGGGGGCAATGCCCCCCCCTAAATGCCCAGACTGCTCCACCAAACATGGTGGCATGCTAAACAATGTAATTTATTTCAATGGCACCACTAAACCAACAGCATTTCATCATTGGAAACAGTGTCTCACCTTCTAGTGCTTGGTGTGCTAGAATTTGTGCCGCTGAAATCGGCATTTGTGCTGTTTTTATTGATTTTATATGAATATTTATATTTGCACCCCACCAGCGGGTCTATAGTGGTCATAACAGCTGTTTTTTGGTTTAAATCAAATTAAGGTAGGCTACAGGATAAACGTGCCACGGAGCTGTTATTAAAAGTGAGCTTTTCAGTTTTCACAGCAGCGAATATGGCTGTGGTTTGTGGCAACAGCGTGTTAAAGAAGGGGGCAACCTCCTGTAGAAGGGCACTACTAGTGCTGTCAGATCGAATTTCATTTAATGAATTCTGTTCGAATATTAAAAAAATATATAGGATTTGAAAGATTAAATTGCCATTCGAATTTAGCCTTAATAATTAATTAATTCTATATCATATTTTTATTTGGTTTCATACGTTATTTCCCCTGTTAAATGTAACAAATCTTCCGGTGCCTGCAAGTTTGCAACCATCGCTGCATGCGAATAAATGTGTTACAACAAACGGGTTACATGGAAACTGTGGTCATTATGTTCTGCCATATATGATCACAGGGTGGTCATTCGAATGTGCTGGTTTCTATAGGTCACCGCTTTTGATGTGGCATCGAAACCTATCAGAGCTTCATGTAAGACTATTCAATTGAAATGCACACAATGGCCCACATTTGCACGTGAAGGGGGGCCTCTAGTGGACAGAGTAATATGCATAATTACCGAGAGTATAATCTGGGCTATATTATATTAAATAATGAGCTAAAATAACGTAAATATTCGAATATAATATTCGATTATTAAAAATATTAAAGAAATTAATTTCAAATGGTATTTTAGAGGGAAAATGACAGCCCTAGGCACTACTGTGTTTTAGACAAGTAAAAGGGCAGGGGCTATAGCCGATTTTTACGTCCGTGTGTGCACGTCCCTGTAGACTGAGAGAGGCAGAGCAGAGTGGTGTTTCGAACCTTAATTTTCTAAATTTAGTTATCCTTTTATTTTTTCTGTTCAAATTTTTTTGTTCAAATATGGAACCTTTTTTGCAACCCTACTGGAGACAGACAGAGATAATTTGTGGGGGTCCGTGAACGTCTATCTATTTACCAGATTACTGCGTTTACTTGTTGAACCAATATCATCCATGTATCGTGATGTATCGAATCGCTTGTTAAAATGTATCCTTCCACCCCAAGAACCAGTGTTATTGTGTCATGTACTGTAGGTGCTTTTTTACCACAACATACCAAGCACTCGGCCATCATCGCTGGTAACGGTGATGCCAACAGGAGCGTAGATCTCCTCGTCCTCTCCCTTCTCCCCTCGCAAGGCGCGGATGCTGAAACACCGTCACAAAACACATACAATCTCACCCTCCATTCCTACCGACAACTCCATTAACACCATCGAGACGCGAAACTGATATTTTAAGCTGTAGCTATTGGGAAAAAAAGCCTAAAGCCTAAGCTCATGCATGCTATAAGCTTGTGGGTCTGCTGTGCTCTGGAAAACCATGACAATCTGTGCAAATTATAGCGATGTTTTATCACAGTGAATATTTTTTAGCCTAAATCTTTACTTCTGTGGGGTCCCTGGAACAACATATTTGTATTATGGTGGTCGGCGGGCCAAATACATTCAATCAAATTTCTGGGGGACCTTGAGAAATAGAAGTCTCAGTAGTACAGTCAAACTAGATGTAGTTATAAGTCTAGCTTAAGTGCTTGTCAGGTTGGGGGTTGAGTCACATAAGAATATCAGTGATTCACCTGCATTAATACTATTCATTACTTATTATTTTAAGTTGTAATAGAGCTGAGCATCACCCTTGCCCAATTAATGAATTCCCCCTTCATTTCCCTCAGACTTTTTTCGAAAAACAATTCATATAAAGACGATTACGCCGTGGACAAAGCCAACTCAGGCTTTGACAAATCATGACAACACACACAATGTTTTGGGGCAATCAAACAATTTCTTAGAAGAAAAATATGCTGCCATTTTTTGTCTTCTTGATAATTAGATATTGAGTGATAATATTGTGTTTGTCGTCATGATTTGTCACGAATCGATTTGGCTTTGTCCGCGGCATAATCATCTTCAAATTAATCATTTTCGAAAAGTCCATGAGGAAAATTAATGTGGAAATCATATCTGGGTCAAGGGCGACGCCATAAGAGGAGCAGGACTGCTCAGTTCTATATCACCCTGAATAAGAACCTGTGTCTAAAATCTTCAGTACTCCATTGCACGCCGTAAAATCCTCAGTGTTCAACTGGAAATTCACCAAATGTGATTTAGATTTACATGCTCTCTGGGATTCCTTTCCATTATACAGCAGGTTGTCTTAGAGGAAGCAATCTGATCATGAAGCACGGCACCTCATCAAAACAAAGAAGTCAGCTGCTCTGTTCTCCCTCAGCGCACAATACAGTGTCTAGGCTAGCTAGTTTCTTGGAACATTTGGGGTCATAGTGGCTATATCCGTCATTCAAATAATATGTGTTTATTCCACAATGTCTTAGTTTTAACAAGGATGGCTGTTGTATAATGCAATGTAACACTCAAGGCACATTTATGAACTTCTGTGGGCGAGTTCCTGCAGCATCGCAGGCGTACAGTACATAATCGCGTTGAACCACCCACTCTCGCGTCATTTTAAAAAGTAAAACTTTCATATATTCTCAATCCATTGTGCGTTAAGTGAAGTATCTAATAGCCTTTTTTTTTGTTTTAATCTTAATGATTCTGGCATACAGCTCTTGAAAATCCAAAATCCTATATCATTGAATTAGAATATTTTATGACCACTAGCAAGAAACAAGAAATGTTGACTATCTGAAAAGTATATGTATGCCATTAACACTTGGTCTGAGCTACTGTACTTTTGAACAACTTATTTCATCCATGGGGCGTGGCATGGAAGGGTCACATACTTTGGCAATTTACTGCTTTGATAAGAGCTGTAAATTATTTTTTGTAGTGTTCAGTCTTTGTTATGCCTCACACCTTCCTCTTGACAATACAACCCAGATTCTCTATGGAGTTCAAGTCAGGACAGTTGGGTGGTCAGTTAAGCGCAGTAATACCATGGTCAACACAGCAGTTAACAGTAGTTTAGCACAGTATTACCACCAGTTACTAGTAGTTATAGCACAGCAATAGCATGGTCAGTACAGCAGCTACTAATCGTTTTGGCTCTGCAGGTGCCAAATTGATCTGGAAAGGAACCTGAGTATCTCCATGAAGCTTGTCAACATACCAGTACTGAAGCACAATGTACTACACAAAGATGGCTGTGTCACACAGACATTTTCACTGTCAGTGGATCAACACCAACCCATGACATGGCCTGAAACATGCATTTTGCTATGCCCAGTCTCAACACAACAACCTAAAATGGTTGACTTTACAGCACTCTGTGGCTTTGTACATTGACCAGCTTTATATTGATGATGAATATTGTATCAGCATTTGACACAATATTCTAATTCACTGAGATGGACTTCTATATACAGTATATTCTAGTACGTCCACTGCCTTGGACCAACCTGCTGTTGACTCCCACGCCTGCCGAGAAGCGTTTCTGCGGGTACTTGTCCTTGATCTTCTTTAGCGTCATGTCCTTTTTGGCCGTCACCCACACGTCTCCGCCTTTGCCCCCCTGGCCACCCAGCCGGGGCAGCCCCATGCCCCCGGCACCTCCACGGACATAGAGGCGCAGGTTGGATATAAAGTTCCCATACTGGGGGGAGAGAGAGAGGTGTTTTAAAGGGATGAATTGACCCAGTAATAATGAAAATTATAATCTTTAATAAACATAATTAAACTCACCAACATTGCAGCTGTAGGGAAAACTTGAATTATCCACTTTAAATGTGCAATGGTATTGTTTCATAACATTCCACCTTTGACATGTTATGATTTACTCTCCACAAGAAATTCTCTGCAGGTGATTCTTTTTCTATTTGCAGGAGTTTGGAAGCACTCATCATGAGTCACTGAATGGCACTGTGTGTACCACCTGTTTAGAATTCACACATAACGCAGGGAGGCAGCTGTGCAACCCATTAATACAAACAAGTGCTTCCAAACTCTTGCACTTTGATTTCTTGGCAGATCATAACATGTCTACAGTGGATTTTTATCAAAGAGATAGAAAGTGGTTAATTCAAGCTTTTCCTACAGCTGCGATGTTGGTGAATCACAGACGAAAAAGGTTAAATGGGGCAATAGCCTATCTGCCCTCTTCAGTGTGGGCAATGGGGTTCGGCAGTGGGGGCTGTTGTACCCCACCCTCTTCAAACTGTACAGTATATGGATGGCCTGTCAAGGCAGCTGGAAGAGTGTAGGACTGGCTGCATGATGGGTAATACCCTGATCAATCACTTTATGTACACTGATGATTTGGCCATTGTTTCCCCGAGTAGTGTTGGCTTCCAACAGCTACTCAACATATGCTCTGCTTGGAGTGAAATTAGACGTTCTGTACAATGCAAAAAAAAGAGTGTGATTTTGATTTGTAGAACAGAAGACCAGAAATTACGCTTTCCAGTGTTTCACTTGTCAGGCCAGACCCTTAATGTATGCAGCAGTTGTAAATACTTCATCATTAATGATAAGATAGCGGATGATGCAGACATGTATAGACAGCACAGTGTTATAAGCACAGGCTAATATGCTTGATATAGCTCTGGTCCAGAGCTCCACTGCTTGTTAGAATGTTCACTATTGCTATGGTCAAAGTTAATCTGTTTACTGCACCCCTCAGCTGTGTACAGCCCCTTTGTGGGTGAATTATAAAAAGGAAAGCTTGTGTAAGGTGACATACAATGATGCACTCAGAACCCTCCTAAAAGCCTGTATTTTAAATGCTGTAGCCCATGTCTTATAATGGCTGCAAATAAATTACGTCAACATGATTCTACAATATATTTTGGGGGTCCCACCCAGAGATTTAAAAAAATGCTATTAGCCTATTAAATGGGTGGGTCTGCAGCCTAGCGCATGTAAAACTGGGGGGTCTCAGGTACAAATCACAGCTGCTTATGGGGGTCCCGTTTTCAAATGGGGGTCATTGGTGTGAAAAAAAGTTTTGGGATCCACTGTTGTCAAAACACTGCAACACTGGCCTGACCCAGAGGCATAAACATAAGACAGTTACGACAGCTCAGTTCACTTCATGGTGCCAGGCTCATGATGGCTCTTCTACGTAGACTTCTACTGAATGAAGACAACCGGAAGTTACGGAATGCGTTGGAGTCCATGGGCTCGCGCGAGTATATTAACCACGTGACCAGTCTGTTTTTGACCCCTCAATGTCGTATCTCTGTCTTTAGCCTACTTTAGCCTACTCTTTAGCCTGCTCTGTCATGACACGACACCGGTGGTAGCAATGAATAAAACATACATTTAATGGACCGCAACTGTACGTTATAGTAACAATTATCGTTTCTACTAACCTTCCGCCAGCAGATCCTACTGAGGAGGACCATGTTAAAGGGTTTGTTTTCAACGTGGAGAACGCATAGGAGAGGAGAGCGTGTGGATTCTGTTTCACCGTGACCGCTGTAGTGCGTTTCCTGTTTGGCAGCAAATCTAGTATAAGAGTTGCGACATTGCGGGGCCAAAAACTGGGCGCTCGAGCGCTGTTCATGCAGTCTGAATAGGGACAAACTGGAGTTGGAAAACCTACATTGTTTCCACGAGGGCGGCTTAAATAAGGGCTATTTTTTTCGTGCGTGCAACAACAACTCTTGAGGCAAGGTGTTGTAAAATAATAAAGTTGGCCTGGCCCTGTAGATTGTCATCCCCATTCTCAATAGAATTTTATGTAGAAGTGCCGTCATTGGACTGGCCCTATGAAGTGAACGGAGTTTTGTTAACTGCGCTCCGCAAACTGCTCACTATGGGAGTTTGCGCCCCCAGGCGGAAACACAGAAGCACTTTCATTATAAGCTCACAGACTACGGACTGGGGCTTTAAGACTTAAGCATCAAGCCAGCACCGCCCCCCCAGGCGAGCGCTTAAATAGGTGTGATGCCTTCAGTCTTTATCATTTTCGCTCTTCTCACGAGTGGAACACAGCACGCAGGTGACGAAGCTGGACGGCGTTGATTTCGCTCCATTAGGACGAGTCCTCTCGGTACCGCGGAGCCCGCCTGTCTGTTGCTTCAACCCCGCAACTTTTCAACTGAGACACGGTGAGTGTTCTCCTTTAAGTAGCAAGCGGCCACTCGGCCCTATATACTCGGCCTCATTGTGTTACTATCAGCGTGGTAATCTAGCGCGGCTGTAAGCCGGTTGGTTTTCACGTTTATTAGCGACCTCGCCGACGTTAGCTACTGGCGTGGCGTACTAACGTGGCCCTCGGCCGGTTGGTTTCCACGCGACCCGTCGGACATTAACGTGACGTCTTTGCGCGGCCGGCGGCCAGCAATAGTTCCCACGTTACCCGGCTCCATCGTGGGTGGCTTGTTAATAGCCCCGCGAGCTCGCACGTGGCCGGCGCTGCTGCTGCGGCACGGCCCGTGCCTTACCACTGAGTGTTGATTGTGGTGGCTTTCGGCCCCGACGCATGTGGCTTTCAACGCACGTGGCTATCGACGCAGTGGTTATTAGTGGCTAGGTTACGGCGTAACCTGAGTTACGTGAGTAACTACAGCCCTGTAATTTTGCTCTCTTGCTTCATTCCCTCTTCAGACATGGCACCTGAGACTAAAACCCAGGCCCGACGCCGTCGGCGGGAACGTCTCAAGGCGCCCAACCCGCAGTCCCCCCAGAGGCGCTGCACTTCATGCCAAGCAGTTCTGGACCCCCATGACACCCATGTGGAGTGTATCTATTGTCTTGGATACTACCATGCGGTGTATTGTTCTGATCGGCCCGATAAGTGCGCCCCCTGTGCCACCCTCAGCAAGGCTGAGAGGGAGGTTAGGCTGAAGCGTGCACATCGGGCCTATCGGGAGGAACAGTTCTTGAGGCATCGGATGGATGAAGCAGGGCGTCAGCGAGATGGTGCTGACGCGGAGCAAGCTGACCCCAACCATTATTCCCCAAGCTCCTTCGCCAACGCCGCCACTGCAGAGGAGGCGGCGGCGGCTGTGGCTGCGGCTGCAGGTGCTGCGGCGGAGGCTTGGGAAGAAGTGGTGAGTCGTGGTGTCAAGCGTTACGACCCCGACAACGAGGTCCCGTTTCCCGATGCACCAGATGTCCAGGTCTTCGCAGAGGGTGAAGCCATGGAGGAGTCTGGCGGTGACGAGGACCGGCGCGATTCAGACGACTCGGACGACGACGACGACGACGACGACGACGACGACGAGAGGTCCGGGGAGGATGAAGACAGCAGCGCACGTGAGAGTGATGGCGAGGCAGAGGCTTTAGCCCGGCCAGCAGCTCTCTCTCAGGCTTCGGTGGCTGCAGCGGCACAAGCGGCCCTGGTTCGAGCCCCAGAAGCCGACGTAGCAGCTCCAGCAGACCGTGAGGTGGTGGCTCCTCCCGTCCAGGCGGCCCAGGGTGCTTCAGTGGTCCCTGCGGCCCCTGCTGCAGCTGCTTCGCCCCAACCTTTTGACGACACGGACATCGTGGAAGTCTACAAGAAGGCGGCAGGGCGGTGTGGCCTCTCCTGGCCCACCGCCCCTGCCCCTTTAAAGTCCAAGGTCGATATCTACAGTGCGTTTCTCCGTACGTGCAAGGGCGTTCAGGAGAAACCACGCACCAAGATTGAGTTGCCTGTCCACGAGGGCTTCCTTGAAGCCCTCACGGCATGCTGGGACAGGCCACACTCAGCCACCAGCTCTCTCGGTGCCGACCTTAAGGTGTACGACTGCGCCAAGCAGCACGAGTTGGGCATGGACAGTCTCCCGCCAATGGATAAGTCCTTTGCGGGTTACTTGACCGGCTCCAACCCGAATGCCTACACCAAGGACCCGGAGTTCGCCGACGTCCCCAGGAAGGACGACTCCAAGACGGCCAGGGCAGCCTATAAATGTGCCGCCACAGCAGCCAGGGCACTCAATGCCACCACCATGCTGCTGGCCTCCGTCTCCGAGGTGCTCGTGGCTGCTGGCGCCCAGCCCAAGCCCGAGCACGTGGCTGAACTGTCCCGTATACACCTGGAGCTTCTCCGCCTCTCCGTCGCCGGGTCAGAGATGGTTGGCCGGACCATGGCAAAGATTGTGGTCCTGGAGAGGGCGCGATGGCTGGAACTACGTCCTGCGTTGTCCCGGTCCCCGCTGGATGAGAAGGTCTCCACTCCGACGCTCTTCTCCTCCATGATCGAGGAGATGCGCTCTCGGGACGGCAAGACGAAGACGGACTCCGAGGTCCTCGGGGCCTGTCTCCCCCCAACGGGAGCCCGCCCCAAGCAACCGTATAAGCCGCCATTCAGTGGCCCCAAGGGACATGCTGCCCCTGGCCCTGGAAAGAGTGACTTCAAGGCCCCCAACAAGAGTGCGGCCCAACAGGCAGGAGGCTCTGCTTCCCGCTCCCGCCCGCCCCGCCGCAGCAGCAGCAGCAAGAGTGGAGGGCACAGGCGCCCCTCCACCTCCCCTGCTGGTGGCCCCAACAAATGCCCCAAGAAGGGAGGCCAGGGGGGCGGGCAGGCTAAGTAGCCCTCCGACCTCCCAGGGTGGCGACGGACACCGCCCCCACAGTCCCGGATGTTCGAGGAAGCGATGCCTAGTGGCCACGGGCTTCAGGCACGACGCTCCGCAGCTGGAAGTGAAACGGACTCGTGTTTGTTCATTAACAGAAGGTCCTTCTTTCCCACTGCCAAATGTTTCAATAAAAATGTGTTCTGTGCAGAAAACCAGTGTGTTGAAACGTTATTTGAACTCCAAAGGGACGGGCCCACCGCCCGGGCCGCTGCTGCAGCCCGTGGCGATCGGCCAACATTCAAGCGTAGTTTCTGTAGACCCAACGCTGGAGCCCCAGGTCCAATTTCTGGAACAGAGGCCTCAGGCCCTGATTCTGACCGCATCGGGCGCTGCTCCACCGCCAAACGCTGTAGAGTTAGCTCTGCCTCCGTTGGCGTTGCGTCTTCAGGCCTGGAGAGAAACCGGTGCTCATCCTTGGGTGTTGAACACCGTCTCGAAGGGCTACAAGCTACAATTTGCCAGAAGACCCCCTGCCTGTGGGACAGTTCTGTTCTCTCAGGCGAGCGGTCAGGCAGCCCAGGTCCTACAGGACGAGATCGCGTCTCTGTTAGACAAGAGGGCTATACGGGTGGTGCCTCCAGAGCAGAGCGATACCGGGTTCTACTCCCGTTATTTCCTCGTGAGGAAAAAGGGGGGGGGCATGCGTCCCATTCTGGACCTACGGGCTCTGAACAGCCATTTGAAAACCTATCGTTTCAAAATGCTCACGAGCAAGGCTCTGCTGCGCATGATGCGCCGAGGCGACTGGTATACAACTCTCGATCTCAGGGACGCGTATTTCCACATTCCCATTTATCCACCCCACAGGAAGTTCCTGCGGTTCGGCTTCAAGGGGCAGATATACGAATATCTGGTCCTCCCGTTTGGGTTATCGCTGAGTCCGAGGACTTTCATCAAGTGTTCACAAGCTGCCGTCGCACCGCTACGACAACGGGGCGTGCGGATAGCGATGTATGTGGACGACTGGCTGATTTTTGCCGGGTCGGAGTCGACGTCGCGACTACACACTCAATGGGTGGTAGATCACGTTGCGTCCCTCGGGTTCAGCATCAATTATGCCAAGAGCGTGCTGGTGCCAACGCAATCGATAGATTACATAGGCATGACGCTGAACGCCTCGTCCTTTGTAGCACGACTATCTCAGGAGAGAGTCGGCTCCTTGCAGGCGTGTGTGGCGATGTTTCGACCGGGCTGCAGACTTCCGTTTCTAACGTGCCAAAGAATGGTAGGCCTCATGGCGTCTGCAATATCCGTTATTCGGTTAGGCAGACTGTACATGAGACCGTTTCAGAGATGGATGCGGTCACTGGGTGTGAAACAACACCATCGTCATCGTCTGGTGGATGTGTCGGGGACGTGCGTCAAGGCACTACGGCAATGGAGAGATGTTCACTTCCTCTCCGAGGGCGTGACCATGGGAATGGTGCTGTCCAGGAAGGTTGTCACGACCGACGCCAGCCTCTCTGGGTGGGGCGCCACTCACGAGGGCAGGGTAGCCAGGGGTGTGTGGTGCGACAGGTTGAAGTCGGCCCACATAAATTACTTGGAGTTGATGGCTGTGATGCTGGCCCTGCAGCACTTCAAGCAGTTCATCGGCGGTTGTCACGTTCTAATCAGGACGGACAACACAACAACAATGTGCTACATCAACAAGCAGGGCGGCCTACGGTCCGCCAAACTGCATGTGCTGGCGCACAAACTGACATTGTGGTGCGACAAGCACCTCTTGTCAGTCAGAGCCGTTCATGTTCCGGGTCTCCAGAACACAGGGGCGGACCTGTTATCCAGGGGCCGTTACCTCTATGCCGCTTGGTCACTGAACCAGGCTGTGGCCAACCAGATTTGGCAGAGGTTCGGCAGGCCTCGGGTGGACTTGTTCGCATCGGAGGAGAACAGCAAGTGTCCACTGTTCTTCTCGATGTCAGAACCGACTCCACTAGGCCTGGATGCCCTGGCGCATTCTTGGGCCCCGGGCCTTCTTTACGCATTTCCCCCCCTGTCTCTCATCCTCCCCACGTTGGAGAGAGTCAGAACGCAGCACCTGTCACTGATCCTAGTGGCTCCGGCATGGGGCTGCTGGAGGTCGGAGATAGTTCCTCTCTTGTTCGACCAGCCATGGAAGCTCCCGCTGCGCAGGGACCTTCTGTCTCAAGCCAGGGGCGAGATATTCCATCCTCGGCCGGAAGATCTAGACCTCTGGGCCTGGCCCGTGAGAGGATAAATCTCGGCACGGAGGGTCTTCCCCAGAACGTCATCGACACCATTCAGTGTGCGAGGGCGCAGTCGACAAGGGATGCTTATGATGTGAAATGGCGAGTGTTTGAAGACTGGTGTGCACCAGATCAAATAATCCCGTTTCAGGCATCGGTGAGAGTGGTTCTGTCTTTCCTCCAGGATCTGCTGGATAAAGGCAGAGCGTTCAGCACTGTTAAAGTGTATTTGGCTGCCATTACCGCTTGTCACATTGGCTTTAGGGACAAACCGGTCGGTCAGCACCCGCTGGTCCGCCAGTTTATGAAGGGCGCTAGGCACCTCCATCCAGTTTCTAAGCCCTTGGTTCCCTCGTGGGACCTGGCCTTGGTGTTGGATGCTTTGTCCCAGCCACCGTTTGAGCCCTTGGAGGGCATCGACGTGAAGCTCCTGTCGTTGAAGACGGCGCTGTTGTTGGCCCTGGTAACGACCAAGAGGGTCAGCGATATTCATGCTTTTTCGGTGAGTCCTGAATGCATGAGGTTTAATGGCGACGCCAAGGTGGTCTTGAAGACTAACCCGGCGTTTTTGCCCAAAAACCGCTTAGTTGCTCCTGTCCCAGTGGAGTTGGCGGCTTTCTGTCCGCCTCCCTTCGTCTCTGAGGAGGACAGGAGGGGGCACTGCCTCTGCCCTGTGAGGGCGTTGAGGGTGTATTTGGACAGGACTGAAGCGGTCAGGAAGGCCTCCCAGCTGTTTGTCTCCTGGGATCCCAAGGCTGCGGGGCGTCCGATCTCTAAGATCAGGCTTTCGCAGTGGATTGTGGAGGCCATTGAGCGGGCCTATACTAGTAGGGGTTTAGCGCCTCCCGTAGGGTTGAGGGCGCACTCGACTAGAGGCGTGGCGGCATCCTGGGCCTTCTGTAGAGGGGTCTCTATTCAGGATGTATGCTCTGCTGCGAGCTGGGCATCGCCTACAACATTTGCCACGTTTTATAGACTGGATGTGACGGCGGCGCCGGTGGCGCGTGCGGTCCTTGGCGTGGCTTCCAGGTGAAGTGGATCCGATTCCTTGGGAATGTGGGTCCCCATGGGGCTGTCGGCCCTTGGTTGGTGGATTGGCAGACCTGGTCTGTCGTCCAATTAATGTATTACATAATCACATAGGGGGCATACAGTGTTCTTGGGACTTACTGTGGCCCTCGTGCTCATGGGCGAGGACCGAAACCCTGTGGGTGGGGGCTTCGTCGGACAATAAGGGAGTTAATTATGTCTCCCATAGTGAGCAGTTTGCGGAGCGCAGTTAACAAAACTGGGGGTTACGAACGTAACCAAGGTTTTGTAACAAGCGAGCAAACTGCTCACCGAGCTCCCCTTCTTGTAGCTGAGTGCTGCGGGAGAAGAGCGAATTGTCTGATAAAGACTGAAGGCATCACACCTATTTAAGCGCTCGCCTGGGGGGGCGGTGCTGGCTTGATGCTTAAGTCTTAAAGCCCCAGTCCGTAGTCTGTGAGCTTATAATGAAAGTGCTTCTGTGTTTCCGCCTGGGGGCGCAAACTCCCATAGTGAGCAGTTTGCTCGCTTGTTACAAAACCTTGGTTACGTTCGTAACCCCCAGTTTGCGTTAGTCTGACAATCTGTCAAGGCCCTGCCCACAACCGCGTAACCAATAGACAGAGTTGTTGTGACTGCGTCGTGACATGTGACAACTCATTTCCGTGGGTCCGGTGACGGCGGCTCTACTTTTATTATGGCTCTACTCCGTGATAGAATTCTATTTAATGAGAATGGCAATATCGGTAGAAATCCAATTTATGAATGAATGAATGAATGAATGAATGAATGAATGAATGAATGAATGAATGAATGAATGAATGAATGAATGAAATTTTTATTGACAGAGATGAGAGTTAACAGTACAAGTCAAGTAGGCTACACACTGCAACAAAACTGATAACAGCTTGGGAGAATTACAGTACAATTCAAGTACAACTACATCAAATCTGACAGAGCTGATTGGACACACTAGTTAAGCATACACTTGTTTACAATAGTGGCCAACTTGTTTATTTCAAAGGCATTCAAATACATACAAAACAACTACTTCAGTGAAGTCAGAAGCAGCAAATCATGGAGGTAAAATCATAGTGGAGGTAAAAAGGGAAAAGAGAAATGTACAAAGAGGAGAGGGGGGTGGGTGGAGGGATTTTATATACAATTTTGTTTTACAGAGGCCAGTTTCGAATTGCAGCCATCTGTAGGTGCCCCTTGAGAGCGGTTTTGAAGGAGTCAAGGGATTCACAAGTCTTAATGACTGTTGGTAGGGAGCGGATGGAATTAAGTCCCTTGTTTGTGCCAAATCTGGGTTGAACATGGTTAGTGGCACTCCCTCTGGTGTTGTGGGAGTGAACCTCATTGACATTTAGGAAGTATTTGGAGAGGTACAGGGGTATTTTGGTAGAGTTATCCGTGTGGTGGGGTGCTCAGAGTGCCACCACAAAGGTAAGTAGGATTTCTAATGACAAGACGTGTTTATTTTGGTGAGTAGGTAAAACGTTCTTTATATATCCACTCCAGAAGAGAGGCTGGTCGGGTGGAGCAGAGGCTCTGGGGTGGATTAATGGCCTATTGCACGGAGAAGAGCAGAGCTCCAATCCCACAGACTCCCATTTGAAGTGATCCTTTTAGATTGCGTGCTATAGGAGTTTTTTTTTTTACTGGGATATTGTAAAAACAATGTTAATTTAACTCTGAGAGTGTGCATGGAACCAAAAGTTACTGTAGCCTACATCCCCATAAGGGTCCATTTGTTCCACACTACCATAGCTGTGGACTCCCTGGAACCCACTCAAGGACCCGGCCTGGAGTCTCAAGACCATAGAGTAATAAAAAAATATAAAGAGCGGATGAGAGCGATAGCCCCACCCCCTTGCCGTTCATTTCAATACAAGTTGCTCAGTGGCACTTTGAACCACCCGGAAGACCGCCGAAAGTGCGCCTACCGGTATTTCCGCATTTGACCACCAAAATTTGGTGGTCATATTTCCTCCATGAACGCGCCTGAAGCAAGTGTTCATGGGAAGGGAAAGGATTCATGAACGAGCGCCATCGAGACCCCACTTTAGGTACCATATTACAAAATGCTGCTTGCGAACCAGGGACAACAACCACTCATCTATAGGGCTTGGCTGGATGCTTGTCACCATGATGATTCCAGTCGAATATATATCCATATATGGAGTTCTAAATTGGTGTGGTGATGTCAGGTATTAAAATAGAGATCTAGATCAGCTAATCTTTGAAGGCAGACCATAGTCTACTCCTAGTGAGTCACAACATAATATCGAAAAGTGAAAGAAAAAGCCTAGCCTGGTCCCAGCCCACAGATGCAGCCCAATCTCTGAGTGTACTACATCTCTTGATCTGGCCCTCTATTGTCAACTTATAATTACTTATACTTTGGTAGGCTACCAAGATGTATTATCCAAGGAGAGTCGGAGTTGGTCTATGAACAGAGCAGAGGCTCAGGAGCTCTTTCACAGCTTCAAACCAACATGGTGCTCCCACTACAATGAAACGATCCATAGCCACATGATTGACAACAACCTCTGGGTTTGTTGGTATGAACCAAACCCCTTCCCCTTGAAATCACTCGGACGGGACAACGTCAGACCCAAGCTTCAGGAGTTTGAAGCTAGAGAAAGCCTACCTAAGACTCATCACAAATGTAGCCTATCGGCTATTATAAAAATCATGTATGGGATGGGGGAGTGTATGACACACACTCGGAAACGCAACACTCAAATTTGTTTAGCCGCGTGACGGCAGATCGCGCACTCCGTTTTGGTCTATATATAAGCCGTCTGTATCAGTCTGAGAATTTGTCGAAGAGAAAGCCCTGTTGCAGAGACAAGCGCATTCAGAGAAAACCCCTTTTAGACGTTGTGAGTGACGACCCTCACTCGTGCCGCGTCACGATCAACGCAGGCTCGGGGAAACATGAGTTCGTCCACAAAACAAGAAGACGAGAGCAGCTCGGACCAGCTTGCTGCCACCACCCGGCCCAGCGATGATGACAAACCAGTGAAGAGCCGGCTGTCGCTGTGCACCAAGCTGTGCTACGCCGTTGGCGGTGCGCCGTACCAGCTCACGGGCGTCCCGCTAGGCCTCTTCCTGCAGGTCTTTCTGCTGGACATCGCCGAGCTCGACGCCTTCTACGCCTCTATCATCCTGTTCACTGGCCGTGTGTGGGACGCCGTCACCGACCCCACCATTGGCTTCCTGGTGGCGCGCAGCCCGTGGACGCGCTTCGGTCAGCTGCTGCCCTGGGTAGTGCTGTCCACGCCCCTTGGCGTCATCTCGTACTTCCTCACGTGGTACGTGCCACCCTCATTGGTCGGCAACACTGTGGGCCTCTTCCTGTGGTACCTGCTGTGCTGCTGCGTCTTCCAGACGATGCAAACGTGCCTCCACGTGCCCTACACGTCGCTCACCATGTTCATCACCTCGGAGCAGGCTGAGCGTGACTCGTGCACCGCCTACCGCATGTCGGTGGAGATCCTCTCGGTGGTGATGGCAACGGCCATCCAGGGGCAGATTGTGAGGCACGCGGCGTGCATCCCGTCGTCCGCCGCCGCCCACTCGTCCTTGAGTGTCCCACTGGCCCCACCGTTGCCCGCACGCTCCCTGGAGGAGACGAAAAGCGGCTACCTGATCGCCGCCACCATCATCGGCACCATCTACATCCTCTGCGTCACTGTGCTGTTCTCCGGCGTGCGTGAGCGGAAGGAGCTCTGCCACCCGAACAAGAAGTCCTTTGCACAGGCGATACAGATGGTGGTCCGCCATGGGCCCTACGCCAAGCTGATGTGCGGCCTGGTCACGACGTCCATGGCCTACTTCTTCCTGGAGGGCAACTTTGCCTCATTTGCCATCTACGCGCTGGGGTTCCGCGACGACTTCCAGAACATGCTGCTGCTCGGCATGGTCTCGGCCATGCTGACCATCCCCTTCTGGCAGTGGTTCCTGACGCGCTACGGGAAGAAGACGGCCGTCTACTTTGGCATCACCTTCGGCATGCCCTTCATACTGCTGATGGCGCTGGTGGAGGGCAACCTGACGCTCACCTACTGCCTGTCGTTCTTCGCCGGCATTAGTCTGGCCGTGGTACTGCTGCTGCCGTGGTCCATGCTCCCCGACGTGGTGGACGACTTCAAGGTGGCCAACCCGGAGTCTACGGGCCATGAGGCCATCTTCTACTCCTTCTACGTATTCTTCATCAAGTTTGCCAACGGGATCTCGCTGGGCGTCTCCACGCTGGCACTGGACCTGGCAGGCTACGTCGTCCGCGGCTGCGAGCAGCCGCACGAGGTCAAGCTGACGCTGAAGTTCCTGGTCTCCATCGTGCCCATCGTGCTCATCACGTTCGGCCTGTACATCTTCTACTCCTATCCGATCGACGAGAAGAGGAGGCGGAGGAACCGCAAGGCTCTCCAGGAGATGCGGGAGAGCCAGGCGAACCGGGCGGCGAAGTCCGAGATGAGCTCCACGGACACCGCCCTCGTCTAAGGCCTTGGCGCCCCACTTGCTCGACACCTGCCGCGTAACTATGTCTAATCTTTTATTATATTGTACGTAAGTATATTGTAAGTATGAAGATTGCATCAAATGTTGATCATGACCGACACCAAGAAACATCTGTAGTTTCAGCAGAAAATATTTTGTCCAAATACGGGAGTCCTGTGTTTGTTTGTGTTCTCACACGCTTACAGCCAGTGAAGTGTAGCCTGACGAAAGCCAGACCGAATCAGCTTTTGCCAACAGCTGATTTGGACAGGCTTTAGCTGGGTTAGGTGAAGGGAATTTTAGACTATTTTGCCTATAGCTATAATTGTGTCGATACAGTGTTTGTCACCTCCGATAACGTGTATACAAGAACATTACCATTCGATATGATAAATTCATTTTTGAGGAGCACTAGATATGGCTTTTAATGTTTGTTTTTTAAGACCTTGAAGTCAAATTTAAAACATCTTTGTATTGAGGCGGAAAGCAAACAAAACATAACCTGTTACTCAAAACATTGTAACGTTGTAAGATGATAAGAACGCCTTTTTTGTTTAGTTTTCTTCCCAACGCTGTGCCCCAAAAAGTAGAAGTAAAGTAGAAAGTAGCAATAAAGCAGAACCACACTATTAAGTGCCAAATCGTACTCCAGAGGCCTATCTCCTAAACACTACACAAAATAGTTGTAATGATACTGTGAACGTGTTAAATCTATACCATAAATACCTGTGCCCCGTAGGAAATGTCTGTATGAATGAATGTATGTCTGAAACCGACAAAACTTCTCACTGGCTGCACCAATCGTTCTGACTTTTCACACGGCCATTGAGCATAATGTCAGGAGATTAACAAAGCTCACTTTTTGCGATTAACCAATTGTTGATTAATCTTTCAATTAATAGTGCATTTCATAGAATACCTGGCCTATACAATTTTGCGCCTGAACCTTCGCTCTACTGCCACGCACAGGCAACCCTTGTTTTGTTATTATCCTACACACTAGATAACATAGAACAGCACAGGGAGCTGTCTGTGGTGCTGAAGTGTTTCTATATAACATGGAACAGCACAGGGAGCTGTCTGTGGGGCTGAAGTGTTTCTATATAACATGGAACAGCACAGGGAGCTGTCTGTGGTGCTGAAGTGTTTCTATAGAACATAGAACAGCACAGGGAGCTGTCTGTGGTGCTGAAATGTTTCTATAGAACATAGAACAGCACAGGGAGCTGTCTGTGGTGGTGAAATGTTTCTAGAACATAGAACAGCACAGGGAGTTGTCTGTGGTGCTGAAGTGTTTCTATAGAACAGCACAGGGAGCTGTCTGTGGTGCTGAAATGTTTCTAGAGGCATCAGGATTGCGCTTGGCCCAATTAGTATACAACAAACATTGTCCAGACAATCTACATCCTTACGAAATGCTAATCCATGGCTATCTTAAAGGTAGGGGAAGTGATTTCACTTTTGTGAGATATCACCCAAAAAAGTTTTTTTTTCTGTTAAAATGCTCTATTATAAGGTGTGCAGACCATATATGGAGTTTCCCCCTCCCCCACGTTAGCAGAGGAGCTAATAAAAGTTCCCCAGGTGGAGGGTGAATTCTCCTCCAATCAGGATCGAGTAGCATGTTCACATAGTGTAGATACTCTTGCGGGCCCCTAGTGCACCAGGCTGGTACTACACCGTTTTTGTGCAAGGCGAACGAAAATGAAAGCCTGGGTGTCGAGGCTAGTTACCGGTATATAAAATAGTTATTTTATGTACTGTATAGGTGGGGTCCCTGTCTCTCACTGACTCACTCTCAGCTAAGGGGAAGCTAAGATGCATTGTACAATACATTGGTAACATTCAAGTGGAGAAAATCATTCCCAAATTTTGGCACATTTTTTAAGTGTGCAAGCCTACACTTTTAGCAGTGTTACTCATTCCAGGAATGTGCGATCTCTGCAGGCCATACCATGTTGTAAATGTGACTACTCAGCAATTAAAACAATATAAGATAATAATATTAGATATTATCAAGGTGGAGAAAATAAATCCCAAACTTAGGCCTTGAAACTCATGTGGGCAGGTTTGCATACTTACAGTACACACATTAGCTATTTCCCACACAACACCGACATTTGGTGTGGTGTTGGGTATCATTTAATGATACGTCACTATTTCATCATCAGCTAAATCAGCCAGTCAACATTCATTCCCTACGGTTCACCCAACCGACCGACCGCAAACTGAAAAAAACACACACAAAAGAACAAACAAACAAACAAACAAAAAAAAAAAAACAGTTGTGTTGGCTCTGCTCACGCGAGTAACAAACGCCACCAGTGTAACCAAATTACATTTCAATTGGAGACATCCAATTCATGGATGGCTGACTCCAATCTATCAGATCGGAATGACAGGCGGCGTCTTGTTTAACTTGGAGAAACTTTGGCTAATTTCTACGAAGGTTTTGCCTTTTGTCTCCGGGAGAACGAAGAGGTAGAAGGTGGCGAATGCTGCACAGATCACCACAAACACCAGAAACACATAGTCTTGCAGGGCATTCTGTAGAGAAAAGATAAAAACAAGATGTCAGTAATATGTCAGTCCAGATTCGGGACATTTGTTGGTTTAATTTAATATAATCACCTGAAGGTATGGAAAGAGCAATCCAATGGCAAAGTTAAACGTCCAGTTTATAATTCTGTAGATCAGCAGGGCCGAAGATCTGAAGGAGTATTCAAACAATTCACCGACCACAGTAGAAGAAACCGCACCTAGGGAAATAAAAACAAAAACATTTGAAGGAAAAGTAGATATGTCTTGTGGGCCTTAATGAAATTGAGGGATTAATTTAATTTAATTTAATTTAATTTAATTTAATTTAATTTAATTTAATTTAATTTAATTTAATTTAATTTAATTTAATTTAATTTAATTTAATTTAATTTAATTTAATTTAATTTAATTTAATTTAATTTAATTTGCACAACTTACATTTCAGCACATAGGCCAACATACAGCATACATAAGTTTGAAAACCTAACTTTGGGAATTATTTTCTCCATCTTAATAATAATAGCAATTGCTATTGTATCTTGTTTGTTGTTTTTGTTGTTTTAATCGTTGATTAGTCACCTTTACAACAAGGTGTGTAGAGATCAGATTCCTGTTAACCTTGCTTTGAGGCAGATTCTGCAAGATACGGGGTCATAAACAAAGTCAAGAACGCGACAGGACTCATGCTTATGTACCTGGCACACACTTGTGACTGAGTGGCACACACCTGTGACTGTCACACACCTGCCAGTAATTGAAGTTCAAACAAAAAGCGAATGCCAACAGGACAACATTTCATTTTGGCACATTTTTTTGAGGGTGCAACCCACATGCTTAGTAGGGTTACTCATTCCAAGAATGTCCGATCTCCACAAGACATACGTTGTTGCAAATGTGACAACAATATAAATTTATATAAGATAATAATACAAATTGATATTATTAATGAGGAAAATATATATTAATCCGTAAAGTTAGGCTTTCTGAACTTACAGTATATGGGCCTTTTACTAAATTGTGCGTTAATTACCTGGTCCTGCTTCAAAGACAAGAACAGCCACCACAAAGGCAACACTGATGAAGGACGATGCTTTATCCTGTGGGAGATTCACAGTAGACATCCATACTATAATTAGGTCTTTCTGAATGAATGTCAGAATGAATGTCTGAAACCACTGTAACACCTCACTGGCTGCACCAATCACTCTGAATTTTCACACAAGCAACAACCATAATATTACGGAGAGATTAACATGCATGTGCGACTGTGCGTGTGTACTTGGAAAACGAGCGTCACTGTTAACAGAAAATACAGCCCGGCCATTCCAGCGTATCCTGCGATGATGAGGATTCTTCTTCCAGTAAGGTCAACCACCATCCCCTGAGACGGGGACAAACACAAACATCAAATCACTCTCTGAAAATACCATCAACAGTTGGGTATTCACCATGAATTTAACACATCATATAAATGTTGTCTATTAATGCCCTTTTATACACTCGTAAACAACCACTCAGATAATTATTTTTCATATTTTCTATTTGGCTGTAGTACTAGGGGGTAGCTGGGGGTCATTTTCCATGTGTGTTTCGCATATGTGCAGAAAATTTCATGAGAGGGGGAGGGGTGCTGAGGAAGCAGGGTACATATCTGTTGCTGCCTGCATCTGAACATTTTCTTCCCTTTTTTCTTATGTTCAAGAAAACGATCCCGCTCACGTCAAAATGCATTATGGGCAAGAAGTGCTGGACATAACGCCGTTCAAATAAACGGCGTTTCGTAGTGCCGTTATTTTTTCAGCAACGGACTAATCTAACTAATTATTTTCCCCATATCTATAACGGCGTTGCCGTTGCTGACAGTCGAATACAGATCGTTACTATCATGAAGGAAGATAGCTAGAAGAATGGAAGAACACTTGACTTTTCAGTTCGACTTGGGGTCGACTTGGGCTCCGCTGTGTAATGAAGCATGCGTGCCTGTTGCTGAGTGCAGAGCAGGACCAGCAGCAGCAGCAGCAGCAGCAGCCAACGGACCACGATATAAGGAGCAGACGGACATTATTTTCAACCTCCGCTACCGTTTTGCTAGCCCTGATACATGACGGTCGGTATACATCTATACGGTCGTATAGATGTATACCGACCGTCATGTATCAGGGCTACTGTTTTGCCAACGCGACACGTAGAAGACGTGTGTGTGTGTGTGTGTGTGTGTGTGTGTGTGTGTGTGTGTGTGTGTGTGTGTGTGTGTGTGTGTGTGTGTGTGTGTGTGTGTGTACGCTGTAGTAGCGCGTTAATGTTCTTCTACACTTGCTACAGCAGCACCTGCTTTAATCTCTTCCACCCAAATGTACTGTAAAAGTGTTCTTACTAGAAAGTTGTCTGTAGTCTCTGATGCCCTCCATGCGTTTGTAACGTTGTCACGTAAAAAAGTGTGGTCCAGTATAAATCCTCAATTCCCCAACAAGAGTTACAGTATTCCATGGAAGCAGGTCCAAAACACGTGCGACAAAGGATAACATTTAAATAACTTTAGAGGGGCTAAATACACGACGGCAGGAACAAAGCGTATAGGGATTCTCAGGAAAAGCCATCTAATATCAGAAATGCGACATTGAGGGGTCAGAAACTGCATGGGCGCCTGGGCGCTGTTCATGCAGCCTGAATAGGGACAAAGTGCCCCCGTGCTCAATAGGAGTCTATGTAGAGCAGCCGCCATTAGACCTTTCCATGGAAGTGAACGGAGATGTCGTAACTCTGTTTATACGCTACTGGTCGGGGAACGGGGTATTTTTTTGCCTTGAGAACGCAAGGCATAGGCTACATTATGCATGGCTCTGCTTACCCACTGACCCATGAATAAGAGCATGCTGTGGCAGCTGTGCCTGACACAAACTGCATCAAGACTTATTACTAGTACACTAGTTAAGATTATTAATATTTGATAATAATGTGTCTGTGAGACATAAACAAAAGAGGGGAAAAATACTGTACCTTAACTATACCTAACCATACCAATGCCTAGTATTGCCTACTAGTGCAGTAGTGCCTGCATGCCTACTTTAACTATAAACATATTGAACATATTGCTCTGAAAATTTCAAACTCTTTGACATACAACACCTTTTGGTTAAAGTAACGGAAATAGTTACTTTCTTGGTAATTAATTACTTTTATTTTAGAGTAACTGGGCAACTAACTCAGTTACTTTTTGGAAGAAGTAGTGAGTAACTATAACTAATTACTTTTTTAAAGTAACGGGACCAGCACTATGGGCAAGAAGCAACCTCAGGCTGACTATTATTATTATTATTATAATTAAGCCTATTATTTTCCTTTACTGGAAAGGACACACATTATCTAGTTTGAACAATCAGTCTTTCATATCATATACAAGCTTTAATGTAAAGTGCTCTCAGGAACAAGCCTCATAATGATGACACCAATGCACCCTGCTTTGTATAATTCCTCCTCTCCCTCAGTCCTCCAAGTTCCAAATTTGCATTGCCACTTTTGTTTATAATGTCCACCATTGTTGATTTTACAAGTTGACATGGAATTTAAAGAAGCCTAGGCCTGGTCTTATCTAGCATCAGTATTATAAGGACCCTACTAAGAAATATCCTCCATACCACCGCCCCATCACCTCAGGACATTGTGGTACTGCAGCTAAACTGTTCATAAAGAAATGACAAGGACTGGTTATATCAGTGGTGATTGAGGCTCAAACCATTAGAAATAAGCTTGAGGGACAGATGCTGTTCCCTCAAGCTTTAATACTGTTAATAAACAGTATTTTTTTTAGGAATCCATGTTATTTGCTTTAAACAACATACATGTATTGTGTGGCCGACTGGTCGTGTAGGCAAAATGACCGTGACTCAACACGATCGGTTTATAAAGAATGCATGTATAAAAGGAACAACACAGTACAAACTAGCAGTAAGCTCGGTGTCACAGCATGACAAGCTTCCTCTCGGTTTACATATCCTTGAATAGCCCTGCTCTACTGGATCAGCGCAGCACCACTGATCAATAAAGTGATTGTGCCATCTAGTGTTAGGATCGTGATACAACCTTTCATTAAATCGATTCTATTGCCACCATTTCACATCAATATAAATCGATATACGATATATCGTTACATGCCTACAATTAGTCCCTCGCCAATACGTTCTTGCCCAATATGCACGTTAGAAGAGGAAAGCTTGACCTCCATCGCAACAGTTGCTAAACTATTTGGATTATCTGGCATTGGACAGTGACTAAACTTCGCCCCAAAGGGTAGGGTTTTTCAGAATGGCTCATTATGTTGTCATACTTACAACAATGATGGTAGATATCATCTCTGTAGCGCCTAGGATAATGGTGAGGTAGGGTGTCAATTCAGCATCAAAGCCCAGAGCTGCAAACAGCCGGTTACTGTAGAAATACAGCTGCAAAGAGAAGAAACAAGACAGAGAGAGAGAGAGAGAGAGAGAGAGAGAGAGAGAGATGCATATTATACTTAAAGGACCAGTGAATTGAATACATTTTTCACACGTTTGGATTCCCAACAATGCATGCCATTTTCACTTTTGTTTATTTTTAAATAAAACCTCCATAAAATGTTTAATTACTTCCTGAAAACAAAAAAAATGTGCTGCATGATGGATGAGGTATCCACCATCAATAAAAGCCAATAAAATTAAGCTGACCTCCTAATCTGGGGCTTCATTGACATGAACAAAATGTTGTTGTTTAAACCACTGGTTTAAACAACCTTAGCAAACAACATTAGGAAGCAAGTTCTACATGTGCACTTTAGAAACAAGCCTCCCCCCAAAAACATCAACCACTGAAATGTTGCTTATAATCAGAAGACATGGCAACACTGCCTGAACGGCAGCATGCACACAAGGAGCCCCAGTACCTTGGCAGAGAAAAATGTCAGTAGATGAAATGTTTTAAAAAACTCCTGACAGCGATAATATGACAAACACCTATGTTACCACGTACCGCGTATAGCCCACAGCAAGGGATACCCATCGCCACCACGCAGGTGATGATCGTCTGCCAGCGAAGCTGAGAGTTTCTCAGGATCTGATGGACCGAGGCGGTCTTGATGTCGCTCTGACGCTGCTCCTCGGCCTTGATCTCCTCCAACTCCTCGGACACGTCCGCCACCTGTCGGAGCATCTGGAGTGCTGCCCACACACACACACACACACACACACACACACACACACACACACACACGATGTGAAGGCATCCAACAGGAATTAATTTAAAGGAATGATTGTCTGATTAATGAGACGCTGTTTGCGGAGTTATAGTTCAGTCAGATATACTCGAGAGGTTTTACTTTATGTGCTGCAATTCATGTGTGTGTATTCAGTATGTGCAAGACCCAATGTCATTGGTTGATGTGGCAGCCAGCTGTCCAACTGGACGGTGTATTTAAGCTCTCTAGTCTGGTTGCTTCTTCCTGCCTTCCTTCTGCATTATTGTTCCTGGTTGTTATGTTTGCTCCCACCATCACCCCGGTACCACCGGTGGGCTCTGTTATTTCTGTTCCCCATGGGGGTTATTAATGTATATGTACACTAGTGATGGTGATGATGGTGTTTTATTGTGCTGAGCAGGGAGAAAAATGTAGCAGAGCCAAATTATATTATAATAACATGCACACTTGTATTCTGAGTCTGTAATAAATATTAGTTAAATAAGTATTGGTTAAATCTTTTTGTGAGTTATCTGACTGAAATCTATTTATTGCTGGGTTCCATGGAAATACCTTTTGTAGCTCCAGCCTCGTCGTTCTTTTGAATCAGCAGATATCGAGGGCTTTCGGGAAACATGGGAAGCAATGCCAGCTGCAGAATGGCTGGCAGCAAGATGAACACGTACAGGTAGATCCACCTGGACTCCTACAGCCAAAAAACAAACCAAAATGGAGATGTGCATTTTGGAAACAAAAATAGGCACAATAGAGACATTTTGAATTTAGGTCTCTGCCTGAAGACCTAAGTGATCTCACATTTTATTTTCATCTTCATTTAAGAAACATCTAAATGTTCCTTGGATGAAGCTGAAAGGAAAAAGTGATTGAATTTTGTGTCTGTCCGTAACCCCTACGAATAAAATGGCATACCACTGTCTCTAAGTAGTATGTAGGGCGGTTGGGGGGACCTTTTAGCAGATCACAGCACAGCAGTCTACAGCAGATTTATAATGAGCCAATAGATTGGAGGTGAGGTGGAGTTAGATTCTGCTTTTAAACAAATCTGTCTACATATTACAGTGCTTGTACACACTAAATTTATTACCTTTAAAATGTGTTTTAGGTTTAACTTTAGGCATGTTTGTAGCAAAACCCTACCCTTCTCCAACCGTAACCCTAAGAGCCTAAACCTAACCACACAGACCTCACGGTCTGTGAGGTGGTTGAGGGTCGGGGGTTAGGCTTAGTTGAGGGTCGGGCGGTTAGGCTTAGGATTACGGTTGGAGAAGGGTAGGGTTTTGTATCTCGTAGTTTCAGAACAATAGGAGGTTGGAATAATGACATGGCACCCAGGCTCTGGGGGGTAACAGGTCAGGTGGGCACAAAAACCAAAGATTGAGGGACAGCTGTACCATGAGCTACTGTTTATACTACACACAACACGTGTGTAGTATGTATGTTTACAAACGTCCTTCAGCTGTATGTTTACAAACGTCCCTCAGCTCTGCCGCTGTACTGCTATGTGGCTTATTTCTACCACTATGTGTTTTAACGTGATGAGGGGTTTAAACCGAGTATCTCAATGCCAGAATGGGATTAAAATTTAAAAACAGACCTTTTCTGATTGTAATCAAGACACCTGTGTGGATTCCTCTGTGGAGGAATCATAAATGGGATAAAAACAGCTTTCATTGATGTGATAGTGGATATGTCATCACACAGTATGTTTTTGTTTTCAGGAAGTAATTAAAATGGACGGTTATGGAGTGAAAAAAATAAATAAATAATTTCCATTTTGGCATGTATTGTTGGGGATGACTATATAAATAATCGGTTTGATTAATTGCTGCAGCACTAGTTCACATTTGTGCCATATTGTTGTTTTATTTACATCTATCTATGATGTGCTTGCTTTATTCGTTTTATTGATAGTATAGTATTATTGCTTCCAAAGGTGTAGGCCTACCGATCTCTCTCAACACAGCACTCACCTGCCCAAGGGTCTCTGGAAGGCCCAGCACCTGTCCGAGGACTACGCCCACATTCATGAGGGTGGGCCGTGTCGTGCACACTGCACCCCGTATGTGTTTGGGAGAGATCTCAATCAGGTATATCATTATGGCAATGTCTGAAGTACCTGCAATGCATAATGGCATAACATAACATTAGTTTTGTGGATTTGTTTACTTACTATACTGTGTGGCCCACAAAATGACAGGGACTACTTCATATTTCAACAAAACCAGAGCAGACTCTGGCCATCAATTAATACAGTTGATACCACTACATGTATATTAATGGTAAGTGGGAGGTCAAGGTTCGATTCCCGGCCTGGCCACACCAAAGACTCGATGCCTCTAATATCTGTCCCTGGACCAAGGCGATGTCCCTTTGGCCTAGTGTTGAACTTTCATGCGGAAGACCCAAGTTCGAATCCCGGGCGTTACACAAGTATCGTATAGCAACAACTGAAACGAGCGAGGCCGGATTGGCTAGTCGCGAGCCCATAAGCAAGTAGTCACAAACAAGTCGCAAATATACTTGCTCACTAGTCACGGCCACAAGCACCTATAGCCCCGACCGTGACCAGTAAAAGCAGTCGCAACTAGAATAAACCGGTCCCAAGTTGAGTTGTGCAACAGGCCGTTGGCCGCTATTGGATTTCACCATCTATCTGACATTCACCCTTACCTGCACTTAGCCCTGAGATGAAACGGCCAATGGCGAGCATCTCGAAAGAACCCGCTCTCTCGGACGTGGCCATGAACAGGACAGATGCCAGGGTGACGAAATTATTTACCAACAAGGTGTTCCTCCTGAATAGAAAGGGAGAGCAAAGTTTTATGGCATTAGAGATGGACAGAGAGAGAGAGAGAGAGAGAGAGAGAGGGAGAGAGAGAGAGAGACGCTGCAGTACCTTCCGAGGCGTTGGACCAGCACGGTGCCAATAACGCTTCCAATTCCACCTCCGATACAGAATACGGAGACCGTTATGGACCAAATCATGGTTGTAGTGTCAGCGCCGATTGGCTCTCCATACCGCTCCATCCAGGTTGTGTTGTAGAATTTATGCACATACTGCCACAAGATAAAACAGACAGCATATGTAACGTCTTTACCTGTACAAAATGTATGTTGTAAATGTATAAGTTAAACGAGATGCAATGTCTGATTAGGCTTTCAATTGGTCTGGTTAGCCTAATCAGACATTGAACCTGTGAGTTCCTAAACATGGCTGGTGGAGAAATACAGCTGAGAGCCATGAATAGAGCCTTCAATAAGCCCCTCCCCAAACTGCTATGGTCCAATCACAGCTAAGCATAACATGTACCGGTAGCCTAATAGAAAAACCCCTTCAACAATGATATTTACATTAGAAGGAATAACCTCCGGCTGGGAACCCGTGGTTGGACATTGGGGAGAGGGCGGGCTTTAAGGCAAGGTCTATTGCAGTGTCATTTGGATCCTGGCCATACTTTTGTGGATTGCTCCAGCAAGTACTGTAGGTCCACTTTACAGACAGTAATAAGGGTAATAATAATAATAATGTAAAACGTCGGCTTACCTTAGACGAACTGGCGACCACTGTTTGGTAATAGCCGTTGAGAAAGCCTGAGCCCATGGTAGAAATGAAGGCTGCTGCCCACAGAGTGGCTGTGTGGTTCTGCTTCTACACAGTAGGAGACAAACCAGTGGTCAGGCTTTGTTTAGCTTATTGACCATGACTATAACATGACAGCTGCTACTGGAAATTTCCCCATGTATTCAGTGGTTTGTTTGTGTGTTGCTGGTTTATCTTCAAATTAAAGAGGAATTGCATGATAGACATTTTTATTTTACAAAATGATAATTTTGTGTACAAACACTGTGTTTGTAAACAGATTTAAATCTAACTCCACCTCACCTCCACTCTATTGACTCATTATGAAACTGCTGGAGACTTCTGGATCATTTTGTGACCACAGAGTACATCACATCAAAGCGTTTGGTTAGCACCAACGGCCATATAGGCATAAGATTTACTGAGGTTATGAGGTTAGGATAGTAGCGACCGTTGCCCCAAGGTTCGTGACCTATCAATGTTTTATACAAATTGATTACCTTAGTAAAACTAAGCATTTTACCAAGGTTCGTGACCTATGAATGTTCTTTATAGTTGCAATTGTTAATAATAATACAAACTTATTAAATGATTATATGAATCCTAATTAAAGGTAATAGAGGCAACTTTAGTGTGTACAAGCACTGTGGGCTCCATTTTAGTCACATGCTAAACCCCTTATTTGGAGGCTAGTGGGGGGAGTCTGACTCTGAACCCCACAGGGTGATGTGAGGCGTCTAGTGCAGTCATCCTCAGTTAGCATAGTTGCATGCTTGTTTGCTGCCTTGCATGCTTGTTGCTTGCTGCCTCTCGGTTCCATTAAACTGCCGCTAGCTAAGCTAACCTAGAACCAAGCGATGGAAAGCAGAATGTGTAAGTCTCTCCTTGCCAGTACATACTGTATATAGCCTCTCCATTATCAAGACCCATGCTGTGCCTCCCCCGGTAACTGTGGCTTTGCAGCCTCAGGCTAAACAGCATGGGATGCCTCCCCGCGGAGGTGAATAGCCCAGTACCACCTTTCGACTGACCAGTGCCTACTGGGTAACCTTATGGTCTTAGGCTACGGGAGAAAACCGCGAAGGAAAAATCTGTGGTGAAGACCCGCATCAGGCAGTCACCGACAGACTGGTGTTCTGGCAGTACTCTGCAGCCCCACATGGCAGAGTCATCATGTCACTGGAGGACGTCATGTGGGACAAAGTTAACAGTGTGGGTAGGGACTGCGCAAACCTACCCCCACTCTAATCAATTTGGGTTTAGAGGTGACAGAAATCTAGGCCTGTGTTTGTAAACAGATCATTATCAATCTGCTGGAGACTGATGTGCTGTGATTGGCTAAAACACTGCCTCACCCCACATTTATTTTTACAAATAAATAAATAAATAAATAAACTGAATTTTAAAATAAAACTAAAACTAAAATAAAATGAAACATCCCAAACTATTATACCACTGCTATGGGATGGCTGCAATTCGTAACTGGCCACCATAAAATAAAAAAGGTAAACAACTCCCCCCCTCTCTCATGCTTGCGCAATCTCAACAGCTGCTTGGGTGAATGTATTTTTAACTGTAGCGGAATGAATAAATCACTCAATCAGTGATTCCATCAAACACTGCTCATACATTGAAGGCCAGGAGCCCATGCTACAACTGTATTATACAGCTTAGGCAAATTGGCACTAGGTGCAAAAACAGGTTAAAAGTCTAGGATTAAAAAGAAAAGCCTGGAATCTATGTGGTAGTTTAAGCAAACATGTTACCTTTTTTGCAACCTCTCCGGACATCTTTCCAGTGCTCCGGTCAATTTGGATGTTCTTGACCTCCGCTGGGTTAACACTGATCGGTTCCACATGGGTCTTCCTGAGCTCCTTTGGGTCCATGTCCAGTGGATTGTGGTTTTATTCCATCTTTTATAAAACAAGTCTAGAGCTGCCCTGAAAAGATGAAGTGGAGGTGCACAAACAGAGGACAACCTCGGAGACAACAACTCCCGTCACTATGTGTCTTCAGCAAGGCTCTTACAGACTACAGGCATAGTCCAGGTTCCCCTCCCCCCTTGACAGACCCCACCCTCCCAGACCAGCTTTGAATTCTAGAGCCATTTAACAGGGTTACGCCATTTTGTTCACTTCATGGAGCCAGTCCAATGGTGGCCGTTCACGCTCCCTGACACTCTCCAAACAGAAGTCGATAAATTAATACATTCTATTGTCATAAATAACGGCATGAACAAACTTTTTTTTGTTATTCTATTAATGACTATACCTTTTAGAAATGTATACATGCATACAAAAGAAAGAAGACATGTCAGGTTGTTTTTTTCTTTTTTAGGATACTTTGTTTGATGCCTTGAAAGAGGAGAATAGTTTCTCCAATATTAATTCAATTCAAGCTTTATTGGGATGAGAAATAGCACCTCATTCACAAAGTGACATTTCTGTGAATGTCACTTTCGCGATATTCCGATTTTGCGATAACTCCAGCCTCCACTATGGTTTGTCACTTGTTAGGCTTGCTGTGACCACTGACCACGTGACTAACCCACATGTCATGACTGTGTAGTGTAAGTTTGAGAATACCAGACATGAACATCACAGAGGGGACATGCTTTCAGCTTGTCTACCATACATATCAGGTTAAACAGGTCCCCCAGAGCAACAACGGCCAAAAGAAATCCATGAATACCATCATTCCCATCCCCGAGGCATCGCCTATCGCCTGCATGAACCACTGCAGGCTGTGACTCAGAGTTTTCTGTTTCCAGTGATGAAATGCTGTTGGTTTAGTGGTGACAAAACTGTAGTTAGTACCAGTAGTAGTGTTTCAAATCATTTTAAATATAGGCACTTTAATTTCAAATATCTTGGGTTGTTTTGCATGCCATCGTGTTTGGTGGGGCAGACCCCCCCCCCCCCCCCCCTGCCTAGATCCGCCCCTGCATGGCTCCATTCCAACTTGTCCCCATTCAGACATACCGCCATTGGAAGTGCTGGAAGTTTCACCAACCAAACCGAGACTGAGGGGAGAGCCGTGCACACAGACTTTTCTGCCTGACATTTCACTCACCGTGTTGGCACCTCAAGTTGCTTTTTACAAACATGTTCATAGATAACCGTTTGTATGTATATCAAAGTGACAATGGTGTATTTGCTTTGTGTCATTGCTCCGGTTGGTCATCACCAACCCTTCTTCCCTTTAGCAAACAGTATTTGCTGAAAGGTCTCTTTACACTTGCATGCTTGTTAACATGCATGTTATTTAAACAAAATAAAGACAATTAAAGAAACTTTGCTATTCAGACGCTTTTTTATAGTTGCAATTGTTAATACAACATTACAAACTTCTTAAATGAATCTATGAATCCAAATTAAAGTAATAGAGGCAACTTTCGTGTGTACAAACACGAACTCCACCTCACCTCCTCTCTATTGGCACATAATGAATCTGCTGGCGACTGCTGTGCTGTGATTGGTTAAAATGCCTCCCCCTCACAAATTAGCACCACCTTTCTGAACCCGACAAATAGTTTGTTTTCATGATTTGTTGACAACTAAGTTGTAGGCAGGACGAAGCAAGTGTCTGTCTGCAGGGAAACAGCTGCAGCATCAAAGTAGCTCAGTGAAAAAATATATACCGGTACCTTTTGATTTTTGGCTAAAAAGTTGCCTCTATATTAAAGGTTTTGTGTAAACAAATGTTTTCTACTTCCCATCCCCTGTACAAACCAATTGTCACAATGCAAAGGCAGGAGTTTTAGGACCCAAGTGCAGACAAAATAGACGCAACCAGAGGACCTAAATCCAAGGGTTTTTATTCCAACAAACCAATGCGAACAACAATTTCAAATACGAGGAACAGATACACAAGGAACAGGACACTCATGAGTCATGACATTTACTGCCAAACTAACAAGGTACAGCACTAACAAGGGAGTATAAGTAGACACAGCCTAGGCACGAGGTGGCACAGGTGAACAACTGACAAAAATCAACACAGGGATTGGCTGGGATGCAGGTGGAAAACAAGGGCAGAAACACAAGACAGACAAGTCAGGTGCAGAGCTACAGGGGCAGACAGGAAGGTGTCGTATATATTTTTATATAACATTTTTTATTTGTATGCCTCCCTAAAACATGTCATACATATACATTTAACTTTTAAGGCTACAGTAAGGGGACAAAATTCCTTCAACCTAAATGATGCTTATTTAACAGCTTTGAGCACAGCTAACATCCTGAGCAGATTTTACTGACCACCTTTGATTTATTGTGTTAAGACACTTTAGCTTTGCATTGAGACCGCTTTGGGTTTGGCAGCTGTTCTAATTGTATTTACAGTAGGCTACACAAACTGTTTTGAATGACCACCCTGGTCATTCAGACCACCTGGGTTGGGGGTTGACCACTGACCAGAACCATCTTTTATGACAGGATGACCCCTGGTCTAGTGGGTTCGAGATTTAAGATATTCACAATGGCTATTTACAGTATGTTTACATTGGGACAGTCTGACCACAGGTGGTAACAGGACCTGGGGGTCATGACACACACACACACACACACACACACACACACACACACACACACACACACACACACACACACACACACACACACACACACACACAGGGGCGGATTGGCCATCTGGAGTACAGGGAGTTTTCCTGGTGGCCTGCGCTGGACATTCCCCCCCCATGGGTGGCCTGGCAAAGGCAAAATTGTCCCAGTGGGAAAATATGTGCCAATCCGCCCCTGCACAGAAAGATAACACCCACTAGTTTCTTTGATCTAATCAGTGATAAAAGGAGGTTTTCTTTTCTCTCATGATGGCACATACACTCAGAATGTCAGACCATATAGTGGTGGTGGGACCAGAGAGATCGAGGTTCTACCAAGGAGGGTAGACGACAACATAACATGTCCTGGATCGTGACATAGAACACTGCTTACTTTACGTATTACTTTAAATATTTATTATTTGTTCTCCCCCAAAGTTTTCCCCCAAAAGTCTTACTTTGCATGAGGCCTGCCCTTCTGTATCCAATACTTCACACAGTACAGACCTGTGTGTATTGTGTGCATAGACCAAATCAGCCTGCATCGTTTCCCTATCTGCGAGTTTATAACTAGCACCAAACAGCAGTCCTGCAAAACAACTTGACCCCGACCCAATATACGATTATAAACACGCAAACAGAAGAAGAAGTAGTATTTTACTATAGTGAAGTCCTACCAAAGGCTAATACATTATGATAGTAATCATTGCTATGGGATGTTCAATATCAGGTCTTTCAGGCATTGTTTCAGCTCTGCTATCAATTCCTATTACCATTTGTGTACCCTAAAACACATGTACAGTATATGTCATTGTAGAATGCATTCTGAACCGGGCTATGACATGCAAAAAACAGTAGAGGGTGCCATATGCCAATACATACCATACAGTATCCAAAAGCTCCACCAAAAAGGTTTTGTGGATGGAGTTTTAACTTGATACATTTAGACCCCCTAAACTACTTTTGAAACACCACACTTTGTTTATTCTCTAGTATTTAACCCTGCAGTATTTACTTACTTTCCTCTTGCACATCAGGGCGCGTAGAGTCAACCATAGCCACCAGGTCTCTCCATCTGGGTCTGTTGAGCTGGCCAGGGTCACATCACAGGCTTTAAAAGGATCCCTGTCTAATAAGATAAACATTGCTTAAAGCATTATACTTTCCCTATATAACTAAAATAAACAAATAAAAACACCAATGGCATCTTATTTCTTTCATAAATAGAGAATATTTCACTCAACAGGAACTGCTCCTGGCGCAGTATGACGATGTCACGTGTGATCTAGCTCTATGGAATGGATGAACATGCTCTGTGACATCATCATCCTGCGACAGGAGCACCTCCTATAGAGTGAAAGATTCTCTATTTATGAAAGAAAGAAATTATTGAAGGTGTTTTTATCTGCATGTTTAGTTATAGAAGGCAAGTATAGTGTTTTAAGGCGTATTTGTCTTATTAGGCAGGGATCCTTTTAAGATACATCTAGCCAGCGCGTGCGAGGGGCACCTCTAGGACAATTCCAGCCGGCTTGCTGGGGGTTGAAGTCTATGATGATGCGTGTTGGGTGATCCTCAGGCAGGCGGATGACGTGGCCATACCATTACACTCATCGCATTGCTGCGAGATGAGATAGCGGGGCAGGGCCGGATCTAGAGGGGGGCCAGGGTGGTCAGGGCCCACCCAAATGTGCATCCTGCCCACCCAATTAAAGGTAATGTCAGTGGTTTTCATCAGTGGTCCGGCGACCACCAGTGGTACTTGAGAGAGTTGTGGAAAGTTGGTTAACCAGATGTAAATCTTTGAGAGCGTAAAGATGAAACCAAATGGACCCTTGCGGGTCCATTTGGTTTCATTTTTACACTCTCAAGAGTTAAAATATTCATCAACAGAATTAGCCCAAGTCTACACAACCAGAGAATGTGGAAGATTAATGCTAATTTTGATGTGTATGTTTGACTGTTTTGTTTCTCAAATCCAGCCTGGAATTATGGACAAAATCAAAAGAAATCTTTAGTTTTGCAGTCTGTGGGGCTAAAATATCATCAGATGGAATTGTATACTCTGAGCTGGGTGTCCCTAGAGATGTGCCAGTGTCGCCACAACGCTCTCCACAAGGACTGCATCACAGAGGCTGCAAGGGTATGACATCTGTTGACCTCTGTTTTGAGGTCACCGGTGGTGAATACTGTACTGTCAAGGAATTTGAAGGTGGGGACAAAGTGGACAGGGGTTCCATCAAACAGGAAGGGTGGTAGGTATGGTCCATCGCCGTGCTAAAATAATGATTGAACAGTAATGATTGCACACACACACACACACACACACACACACACACACACACACACACACACACACACACACACACACACACACACACACACACACACACACACACACACACACACACTATATATATATATATATATATATATATATATATATATATATATATATATATATATATATATATATATATATATATATATGGCAGCAGTCTCAGGTGACATGGGTTGGGAACCCTGTGAGGTTAGGTGGAAGGTCTGCACTACTAGACTGTGGAACAGACTAGTAACTATGAATGATAACAGATTAACAAAGAAAGTATTTAGTTGGGACAGACAGCAGAAGGGACCATGGATGGAGGATATGCGTAATATGTTCTGTGAATGTGGAATTGAAGATGATTTTCATATGCTAAACTATGTAAATATAGTAGAGCTAAAGCAAATACTTTTAGATAAGGTCAAGCACTCTTGGGAAGAAGAGATAGGGAATAAACCAAAATTACGTACATACAGGGAGATTAAACATGATTATTCAGTTGAAAAGTATGTTTTATTTAATCTCTCAAAGAAACAAAGATCACTCTGTGCCCAGATTAGAGGGGTATACTGCCACTCTATATCGAGACAGGTCGTTATACAGGGTTAGATGAAGAAGATAGAATATGCCAAATGTGCGATCTTAATGAAGTAGAGAACGAGTACCATTTTGTGTTGTATTGCCCTTTCTACGAGAAGGTCAGAGAAGAATTGTTTAAGAAAATAAATTATGTTAACGTGCTGAATATGAATGATGCACAACTATTTAAATGTTTATTTGAAAAAGATCCATTTAAACTAGCAAAATATTTAGAAAAAGCATGGGATCTGAGGAAAAGATCAATATACAGCCAGGTTTAAGAGACACTGTATAGGATAGAGGCAGTGTTGTTGTTCTCGTCTTATGTTATGTTTTTTGTTTTGTTGTATTTTCTTCAAATTGAATGTGATCGGCACTGCCGGAAAAAATATGTTTATATGTAACATGTGATATTTGTACTCTGTTTGAAAAGGTGTCATATAATCCCATTGGGATGGGCCACAAGGTGGCATGACACTTAAATAAACTAATTCATTCATTCATTCATTCATATATATAATGATACCCATTCTGCAGTACATTTAGGGTCAAAAAGATTTTCCAGTTTGTTTAGACTACAAACTGCAGATAGTCTGACAGGTTTTCTTAGTGCCCTCATGACGGATCATTTCCAGACAATGGTGAAATTGGGGATTTAAGGCAATCAATAAATATCTCCCCCTGTGTGAAGCGAGAGGGGCATTCGTCATCATATATCATCGTCATGAGCAAACACCCGAGCAAACGAGTCTATTTGCTCAGACACTGACGCTCATGGTCAATGGGAATTGAATCTTTATGCGGGGCGAAAGTAGATACTATACTATGAACAGATTTGCTTAGACACATGTCCCATAACTTCCATTCATTGTCAATCATTGCAGTTCTACAGTTACTTACTTATTACTCAGATAACTCAGACTCAAGAGTAATGTCACATATTACATATTCACCCACTATACAAATCTTTATAATCCTAATATAAGGAGGACAGACACAAGATCTGTTTCAATGTCGCAACTGTGACACTAGATGTCAGTGTAATAATAATAATAATAGGTTGCTGTTCATCACACTTTTTAGGCCAAAATCAAGTGGCATCAGTTCATCTCCCTTCACCGAAGCAATAATGTGAAAGCAGCCTGACGAAAGTAAGTAGTAGAAGTAAATGTAATATTATTACTGTTTTGTAGGACGTAATCTTGGTATATTACTCGATACAGAGAAAATTAATATTACTAGTTTACACCCATCGCTCTGCATGCTGTGAAGAGATGTCATACTATAGTAGGCTATACAATGCTGTTGCTCAAACTTACGATACTATACTACAGTATGCTACCAGCCTTTGGGTTGAGGTCAGTTCGGTGAATTCAACACCTGGTGGAGCTGTCTGCTTAGATGAAGGAGGAGTGGCGGAGGTCTGTGGTGTTATACACATCCTAGTAAAGAGGCATGCTATTTCAAAAAGCAGTTGCCCTATCACCACGCAGAGGAGTGAAATGAACTGATAATAGTATAACACACTTTGCTTTGTATAGCATTTGCATAGCATTTTCAAAACGAACGGTTCCTAAGAATATTCCCAAAAGTCGGTATTAAAAATAAAATTAAAAATAGAATTGGGCTACAGCTACAATCTTGTGAGCGTATTAAACAAAATGGACCCTTGTGGGTCCATTTGGTTTCATGTTTACACTCCCATGTTCATGTTTACACTCCCAAGAGTTAAAATATTCATTTCACTGTGGGGTGAAATATCATCGAATGGTCCGTGGCTCAAATTCTGAATAAATAGTGGTCCCTGGGACAAAAAAAAAGGTTGAAAACCACTGGTCTATAGTATGTGAAGCCTCTTGGAACAATTACTGTTAGCTTTTTTCTTTCTGTTTTTCTCTCTGCAAGAGAGGATTAGTGTTCTATTGTCAATTGTGTGACACACTTATGTCTACTGTACTGTATGTATTGTATACATAAGACTCTTTTGTATCCTGATGCGGCTGCTGGGTACAAAGTATGTCGGTCGGTCGGTCGGTCAGTCAGTCACAAACATGCACAAAATGCATTCTGTGCTCAAACACAACACTAGATTGGTGTCGACTGTAAAGCACATCTAACTATGTATGTAATGCCCGGGTTTGGAGTCTAAAGTCCTATTAGTTTGAGTTGTAATTAAGTGATAGTCCCCAATAATGACTCATACCATTGGTATAGCACAGCTTTGAAGGAACTTAATTAAGACAGACACCAGGATAGCATTTAAAAGTTTTAGTCAGAAAAATAATGTAGGGGAAAGGGTAGTTGCGTGTAGGTAATAGGGGGACAATAAAATGCAAGTGCTCTCATAAAAACACCATAATATAACAGGAGGGAAACATAAGAAACAATGGCCTCTCTAGACCATGACCAAACAGGAAAACCTGAGTTTAAATATTTCACTATTTAGCTTAGTTACTTTTTAAACTAGTGCTTTTTATATACTTTTAATATGTGTTTTAGATTTTTAACCCAAGTATGAGTCCCCTTTTTAGACTAAATATTTACTGTGCAGAAACTGTTGCTTTTTAAACTATGTATATACCAATTAGGGAATCACCTTTAGACAGGGGTGTAGTGGAGGGGGACGTGGGGGGACGGCATCACCCCACTTCTCACATCTAAAAAATGTTTTTTTGGGCAAAAGTAGGCCTATGTGCATCTTGATGATATCATCAAGATGTTTCACCATGTTAATGAGTTTCCTTTTTTCTGAGAGTGTACAAATGGAACCAAATGGACCCGCTAGGGTCCATTTGGTTCATATTTGTACACTCTCAGAAAAAAAAAGAAAACGGGTGGAATTCCCCTTTAAGAGGCGTCCCCCCACTTCTAAAAGTACCACTACAACACTGCCTTTAGACTTTCTATACTAAAATATGAAATACCTAGCCTTTTAGATATAACACCCTCAATGAAATGTAATACACTATAATTTAGATATCAAAATGAAATGTAAACACCTTGTGTTTTAGGTATCAAAATACCCCATTAAGTGTAGAACACTTAATGTTTCCAAATCATAGTATATGAATTCAAAATGAATGAAAACACAAATTAGGCCAGTCCATCCAGTCTCAAAGACCTCAAATTAGTTACCACAAACCTCAAAAGTTCTGAAAAGTTCTTAAAAGTCTCTAAAAGTTATTGAAAGTGCACATAATTATACTTAAATAATAAAACAAAATAAACAAAAACCTACCCACGTTGCAGGCCTGTTTACTTGGTAATAAAGATGATGGTGTCCGTTCCCAGCACAATTTACGGTACACCTATTAGGACTAATAAGACCAAATAAGGCACAAATAAGGCATAATTAGAAATAATATGTTAATTATTACATGAAGCTACACCCTAATATGCCTACATTATGATCTCATTAGACATCGCAAAATACCAAAAAGGCATAGGCTAATGGTCTTTTGTTATTTCACTTTTTGCAGGGACTTTATGTCTAATTTCGCATATTTTATACCGTAAATTGAATAGCTACGTCCCCAACTTCTATAGATGGGGACGTTCATTCTCCCACGTGGGAAATCAAGTAGGCCCAATGATAATAGAACATACTACACTGTTGGCCTTTATTAGAAGTAATATGTTCTTTATTAAATACCATTTCTCCTTGTGCATGTGTTTCTTATATAGGCCTACTGTATTCGCACGTTACGTCTAATTATAAATAATATACCTTTATTAGGGACAAACAATGCCGCCATTTCTGGTCCTGCAGAGAATACATATTTCTTTGGGTTACGTTACAATTAATATGCTGTTATGTGGGACGAATATAGAAAGAATTGTACCGTGAACTGAACACGAGCCTTTAGGTCCCTCATTCAACCGATCACTTTAGTCTTTGTCCCATATAACGGCAGTCTTCATATGCCGTTATATGCGACGAATATAGAAAGAACTGTACCGTGAACTGAACACAAGTCCTTTGGTCCCTCATTTAAAGAATAGTCCTACATGGACCGATCTATTTAGTCTTCATTACGATTAATATGCCGTTATATGGGACGAATATACCAAGAATTGTACCGTGAACTGAACACAAGTCGTTTCGTTCCTCATCTAAATGGTAACTGGAAAAGTCAGGCCGCCGCAAAGTCTGACCGACCAAAAGCGCGAAAATCTCAGCACGAAAAGTCGGGCCGCCGCGAAGTCGGCCCGAATCGTGTGGAGAGGTCGGGCCGCGGCTGTGGAGAGTTCGGGCCGCGGCTGTGGAGAGGTTGGGCCGCGGCTGTGGAGAGGTCGGGCCGGGGGAGTGGAGAGGTCGGGCCGGGGCTGTGGAGAGGTCGGCCCATGTCTGTGGAATAGTTAGTTACTTAGTGAGCTAGTGTCAGCTGTTTTAGGTCCTTGTATATTATTATCCTTACTATTGTGCACTTTTTAAGGCTACACAACAGAAGATTAATTGTCATGTTGATCTAGTGAATGTTTTGACTGCTTTGTTTCCCTGGTCCAGCAAAAGTGATGTGATTGACTGATAATTGCTGATATGTTCACACTTGGACCCGAGGTGAAATTGCTTGCTAATGGCTGTGTCTATTGATCAAATTGTACCTCCACAGCTCAGGTGAATGACCTTGATGATGATGATGATGGGTGTGTGTGTGTGTGTGTGTGTGTGTGTGTGTGTGTGTGTGTGTGTGTGTGTGTGTGTGTGTGTGTGTGTGTGTGTGTGTGTGTGTGTTATTGCTGTCGGACTTTTGAAAGGATTAAACAATTAAACAGAGGATTAAATGATTAAACAAAATTGCAAACAAAGTAAATAGTGAAATATGTATTTATTCAACTCTGGTAAAGAGTAAAACATTTAATTATTCAACTCTAGTCAAGAGTAAAATATTTAATTATTCAACTCTAGTCAAGAGTAAAACATTTAATTAGTCAACTCTAGTTGAGAGTAAACCATGTTTTTATTCAACTCTAGTCAAGAGTAAATTATGTCATTATTCAACTCTGGTAAAGACTAAAGAGTGAATCATTTAACTCAGCACAGTGTTATTTGTCAAATCACTTTAACTCTGATATAGAGTTAAATAACAAACTCTTGGTCTGGTGTTAAATACTGAACTCTTTCCAAAGTGTTAATTTAACTCTAGAAAGTGTGGAACTATATAAACTCTGAAAATGAGTTGAAATTGACTCTGTGAGAGTCAATTCAACTCCAGACTTTTTGCTGTGATATACTGTTTCCCACAATTGGGAAATGAAAATTACGTAATTACGTAAATGTTTAAGTATAATTTAACATTTGGTTTCGATTGTGGTGATTGTGTTACTTACAGTTTCCCACAATTGGGAAATGAAAATCACGTAATTCAGATGTTTAAATATAATTTAGCATTTGGTTTCGATTGCGCAATATCAAGGGTATATGGCCTGGGCAGGGCTTGATAATGGCTTGGTATGCAGTGATAAGGGTTGGTATGCATGTCTATTGAACATGCATATGGCTTGATAATGGTTGATAGATATGCAGTGATAATGGTGCCTATGCATGTCTATTGTCATGGCTTGATAATGGTTGATATGCAGTGATAATGGTGCCTATGCATGTCTATTGTCACAACAGCAAGAAATATCAAGCATAAATGGCTTGATGATGGTTGGTATATGGCCTGGGCCGACCTCTCCACAGCCCCTGGCCGACTTCTCCACACCCCCTGGCCGACTTCTCCACACCACCTAGCCGACTTCTCCACACCACCTAGCCGACTTCTCCACACCACCTAGCCGACTTCTCCACATCACCTAGCCGAGATCTCCGCACTTTTGCTCGGTCCGAGTTCGCGGCGGCCCGAGATCTCCGGTCCCCCAATGAGTTGTGTTCAGTTCACGGTACAATTTTTGGTATATTCGTCCCATATAACGGCATATTAATCGTAATGAAGACTAAATAGATCGGTCCATGTAGGACTATTCTTTAAATGAGGGACCAAAGGACTTGTGTTCAGTTCACGGTACAATTCTTTCTATATTCGTCCCACATAACAGCATATTAATTGTAACGTAACCCAAAGAAATATGTATTCTCTGCAGTAGGACCAGAAATGGCGGCATTGTTTGTCCCTTATATATTATTTATAATTAGACGTAACGTGCGAAATCAGTAGGCCTATATAAGAAACACATGCACAAGGAGAAATGGTATTTAATAAAGAACATATTACTTCTAATAAAGCCCAACAGTGTAGTATGTTCTATTATCATTGGGCCTACTTGATTTCCCACGTGGGAGAATGAACGTCCCCATCTATAGAAGTTGGGGACGTAGCTATTCAATTTACGGTATAAAATATGTGAAATTAGACATAAAGTCCCTGCAAAAAGTGAAATAACAAAAGACCATTAGCCTATGCCTTTTTGGTATTTGCGATGTCTAATGAGATCATAATGTAGGCATATTAGAGTGTAGCTTCATGTAATAATTAACATATTATTTCTAATTATGCCTTATTTGTGCCTTATTTGGTCTTATTAGTCCTAATAGGTGTACCGTAAATTGTGCTGGGATGTCCTTGCCATGATAGTTACTCACAGTTCAGGGGAATGCTATACGGTATTAGTACAGTTCCAAACAGCTGGTGAAGTGTGACGCGATGCTCTGTTGACGCTGCTTGCTGTTAGTTATGCTGTCCACCATGGCTCCATGGGCTAACTAACCAGCTAGGTTAACACTAGGGTGACCAAACTGTTCATTTGAGGGACTGAAGTGTTGCATGTGTGGGACAAGTGGAGTGTGGAAACAGGACAACGTGTAGTTAGCAAATTATTAACATCTTGATATATTCCAATATTCCAAAAATATTTCAGGATTCCGTTTCACACATAGCAGAAACAGCTGATCTAAAATCAAAAATAGCTGATCTACAATCTCAAAACGCGTCGCACTGCGACGCGTCGCACTGCGACGCGTCGCACTGCGACGCGTTTTGAGATTGTAGATCAGCTATTTTTGATACAACAGTATGCGATGTGGCCTCTCTAGAGTGAGTGTGGAAATATAGTGGTACCGTGGGGGAATTCTTAAAAAAAAAAAAAAAACATAGCAAGAAATGATACAACAGAAATCCAACTATTATTAGGGCACTACAAATTATTAGGGGCATTTTGAACACTGATGCCTGTCAGTCACAATGTGGGACAGAGTCTCAATTTGTGGGACGGTTGAAAAATCTTGAAAATGAGGGACTGTCCCACGCAAAGAGGGACATCTGGTCACTCTAGTTAACACTGTAGATCAGTCTGTAACTAGCTGCACACTCACACTGTAGAACAGGGGTGGGCAATTATTTTTCCCAAGGGGCCAAATGAGATACATAAAATATTGTGGAGGGCCAAGACTAAAGGCTGAACTAAAATCTGTGTAATATTAATTTAATTTCAAGATAAAAGTAAGAGTAAGACCAACCATTTTGACACCAGGGCCATCAATTTATTCAGTATTTGAGCCACAGAGGATCACTACTTGATGACATTTTAGCCCCACAGACCCCCAAACTAAAGATTTCTTTTGCATTTGTTCACAATTCCAGGCTGGATTTGGGAACCAAAATACCAACTACATTCAACTACAACCAACTCTCTAGTTGTGTAGACTCGGGCTAATTCACATGATGAATATTTTAACTCTTGAGAGTGTAAAAATGAAACCAAATGGACCCGCAAGGACCCGCATTTTTACACTGTCAAATAGTTACATCTGGTTAACCAACTTTCCATATTTAACTGGAACTCTCATAAGGACCACTGGTGGTCCCCGAACCACTGGTTGAAAACCACAGTACCCTTTCACGGGCCGGTCAGAGTCAGCCAAAGGGCCGCATTTGGCCCCCGGGACGGATAATGCCCAGGTATGCTGTACAATGTCTCAAAATGATCTGCCTGACCTATTCTGATACTACAGTGTGTTCAGATGCCACCCTTCTCCTTCATCTCAGTGTCATTCTAGCATAGCTACATAGCCTGCATTCCACAGATATTTCTCGTCATGTAACTGTTTTTTTTTACACTATGACACTCTTCTTCTACTGCAGAATAACAGCAGTAATCAGGAACCTTCAAAGAAACGCAGTGATATAGAATAAATGAATCCAACAGTAGAAATGTAACATTCTCGACATTGTAAACACTTCATTTGATAACTTCATGTAACATGTAGTGCAAATAAACTATTTTTTTTTTACCATACAATAAACATAACCATATACACAAGTCACAAACAATAACTTACTTCTTATCTTTAGCTTATCTTTAACAAAACCTGTTCAAAATATTAATGACTCTTCTCTAAAACCCCAAAATATTACATTATTATTTTAATAATTATTGTAAACTAAGACGGGAAGTTTTTCTACTAGCCAAGACTCGTCTAAGTCTTCCTTAGGAATTAAACATCCACAACATTAATAATTAATATAATTAAAATTACAATTAGGCAATGGAGAAGAATAGGTAAGCCCCTCCCCAAACTGCTATGGTCCAATCACAGCTATAAGCACAAGTATTAAAAATAAAAATAGAATTGCCCTAGAGCAGGGGTGTTAAATACAGAGTGGGCCACAATGGAGATACCGGTTTACGATGACGTCACTGTCAAGCAGCAAAAAAGTAATTTCCCTTCAAAAATCAATGTCTCTTAATGGCAAGATAATTGTGAAGATGAAACTGCTTTCATTAAAAACTGTTTTAATGAAAAATAGCAGGTGTTCACGTTTCAGGTGTTCATAGCGCGCCACTCTGTGGCGCGTTATGAGACGTGAACACCTGCTATTTTTCAGGGATTTTTTTTTTCTTCTATGATCCTCACCAAGTGCTGCTTTCATTTGAGAAAGTAACTGAGACTGAGTTGAGGAAGTAAAACAATTAGTTGCATTCATTTCTTATCATGGGCCAGTTCTAATACTCTCTTTGTCATTGTCCTTGACTACGCACTCAGAAAGGCCATCAATGGACGGGAGCAGGATCTTGGCTTCACTCTCAAGGAGGTCAAGAAGACACCCTGCAGTGGTCCTGACAGACCTAGACTATGCGGATGACATCAGCCTGCTCTCCAACAACACGGAGCAAGCGCAGGAGCTCTTGAGCAGAATGGAATCAGAGTGTGCCATGGTTGGCCTGCAGTTGAATGCCAAGAAAACCGAGGTCATCACCTATAACATCCAAACGGAACATCCACCTCTAACAACAGCAGAAGGCGAGGTTCTGAAGGAAGTTAATGACTTCAAGTACCTTGGCTCATGGGTCAACTCAACAGAGCAAGATCTAAAAGTGAGGAAGGCACTTGCATGGGGCCCTGAATGGCATGGCCAGTGTATGGAACTCCAACCTATGTGGATGTACTCAAGAAAGACGCAGGAGCACAGAACACCAGCGAGTTGGCCGGATGTATGGAGAATCGGGACGACTGGAGGCGACGATGGAAGGCTCGTCTGAGGACGACCTAGAGAGAATACTAATTCAATATCATCCCGCGGGCCGAAGATAATTCATTCACGGGCCTGATTTGGCCCCCGGGCCTTGAGTTTGACATATGTGCCCTAGAGCTACAACTTTGTGAACGTATTAAATATTTGTGAAGGTAATAAAACATCGGTAATAAAAGTTGTATAATGTAGTCACTGTTGTTTAGTGTGTCCTTGATAGCATTCCATGTGATCCCCCAGCTATATGATGGAAAGTTGGTTAACCAGATGTAACAGCATAAAAATGAAACCAAATGGACCCGCATGTTTACACTCCCAAGAGTCAAAATATTCATCATCTGAATTAGCACCACTTCTTTAGCATCACTTCACCTTCATCTCAGTGTCATTCTAGCATACCATTTTCCAATTTACAGCTAAGCATAACATGTGATAGACAAACCTCTCCTTCAATAGCTTTCCTACATGATAAAACATTGTTTTAAAAATAAATGTCACACACACACACATTTTTCCACTGCATATGGCATGCCTTATGAAGGTCTGGTTCCAAAACCGAACCAGTATTTATTGTGTAAAGTCCATGATATTTACATTGGAATGAATGAGCCTGGCTGGAAAGTGTCAGCTCATGAAAATTATAGTATGGAGTCACTCTTACCATATATGGAGTTATTTGTTATCCCATGCTCAGCAATTTCCCAACAACAATATATTGTATTGTTTTGGCTCTGAGAGGCTAAAATCAAGCTACTACAATGCGAGAGCAGCTTGCCCATTTACCGTATAGCCTTTGTGCCACTTCTCCTTCCAAACCACAATGTTTGCAAGCATCTCACCATGCACAACACCTAACAATGTCCCCACAGCATAGGCTATATTGCATCCATGCAACCATCATATTCACTGTACAGTGGCCATTTCTATGAAAATCATATTTGTGCAAGGTACTATTGCCTGACTAAAACAATTTGCCTGCCTTGCCTCCCAGGCTATAGTGACGTCAAAAGCGTCACCCTTTTGGAGCACACATAGTCCACACAGCAGAGCAAGCCTGTGCCCACACCAGAGCCATACAACAATACAGTTACAACAATGTTGAATTTATGGGGCCATACAGCAATACAGTTACAACAATGATAAAGGCAATAAACACCAGAAGACGGAAGGTATTGCAGTCTATGGTCGCTTACTCGCTACAGGAGGTTTTCAATCCAGTCAATGTCCTCATAACTCTACTCTATGGCTCTGCCTCCAAACTCTGCACCCTCTGGTGAGCCGGCCAGTCCATCCATCTATTACTAACGCTGCCCTCGATGCAACGATAGAAGTCCCTGATATTAATCTCTAGAAGTAACAACACGTCACTCTGAAAACGGACTTTACTTTCTCGGATCCGCAAATCCTCTAGAACATGCCACACAGAAAAGCATAGACGTGCACACATAGACGTCAAGGGGGGTTTGAGCACCCCCTAGTGGCCCTCTCTGGACCAACATGCCCTTTTTAAAAGAGCAAAAAGATGCTGAAATGCTGTTTTCTATGCGTTTTTAACCCCCCAAAACTCCTGGTTGCATTTGAGCACCTGCCCTTGAAACTCTCTGTGCAGCACGCCAGTGCAGAAAAGGGACGTTACTAATAGTTTCTCTTTCTGAGAGCCCCATTCAATGCCAATTCTCTTTTGGGATGCTCAGTTTATATTGTAATGACCAATGACTGTGCGCATCTATGGTGCATATGCAACTATCCCCACATTGTAAAGTAAGTAAGAGACAGCTTGATCCACACATCTTTACAACCATAGTATAGTATCACCAACTTCACTGGCTCCCCATCAATTACCGCATCAACTACAAAATCCTCCTCCGCACATTCAAGGCCATCCATAACCTTGCCCCCCCCATATCTCTGTGACCTAGTACATGTGCACATCCCCACCCTCTCTCTCAGGTCCACCTCCTCCATCACACTCAAAGTCCACCCAACCCGTCTGTCCACCATGGGGTCAAGAGACAGCCACTCTGCCCCTCACCTTTGGAACTCCCTGCCCCTGATTTAAGAAACCTGGACTCGATCACCACTTTCCAATCTCACCTCAAAACCCATTTGTTCAGGCAGGCCTATGGTTGACCGGCTGTCTCTGCTGCTTGCTGTTTCAGTTTTTTGCTTGTTTTTATTCCGTGCTTGTTTGACTGTATTTAATTATTCTGTTGTTGTACGGCGACCTTGAGTGCATTGAAAGGTGCCTTATGAATAAAATGTATTATTATATATTAGTATGTCACTTTGGCCCGTGTTTATATCAGCGTATATACCGGTTTGTGTGTGGTACAGAGTTGTACCCGAACGCGTTCAAAGAACGAAAGTTCTTTGAACCGTTCATATTTTTAAGGAACTTGAACGGAACGGACCCTATATCTGCTTGAAGAACGGCGCTGTGAACTCGTTCATTTCTGGCGTGAGTGAACGTCACTTTTCTTGCGTTCGATTTTGTTCGAGAGCGGGGCTCGACAGGCTCGCATTTGTGACTAAAATGTTCATAGCACCGGTGCGAGTATTTATATTACTGTAGTACGTCGGTGTTGTTCGCTAAAATAGAGCAGATATACAAGCTAAGATCGTGTTGAGGCTCGAGGCATCCTTAGCTTGAAGATCTGTTCTCCTTGCCCACCGCCCCGCCCCTCCCTCTGCTCTGTCAGCAGCGCACAGCATCAGACAGCTCACACACAGCACCAAGGGAGGACGCTTCTCTCCAATTAACACGTTGAATGAGTTACTAATGCTGTTCATGTTGGTAATAATCTTCCTGCGCTATGCGTGTATTTAAATCATATACTGTCTGCGCAGCAACCTTTTGCCTCACGCACGTGTGACGCTATCCCGTGATTAATCATAAACGCTCCACATGCGCGCTCGGACGCACAACACTTGTGTATTCTTATCATCATTGCCTGATTTGCCGTCGGAACGTTTTCATTTTTATTTACCGGTAGGCTACAATTAGCCTACTACAAGCAGAGGCGGCCTTAAAGTTTGGCCGGGGGACCCCTTCACATTGTTATTAATATAACAATATGGGCTATTGTATAGAGTTGGGATACCCGACCGAAACAATAGCCGCGACGGCCCGGGCTCATTTGCTTAAAGGAGAATTTCACCCCAAAACTTTTTTTTATCTTTATTTGCAGTTATTTATTTAGAAAAAAGTGGTCCAGGTGCTGTTTTGTGAAAACGCTCCTTAATGGCTGTTTCCCCTATCCCAAAATAAGCTTATAATGGGGCTAATGGGTCAAATGCAAGTTCACCTATATACATCACTCCAAAATGCATTTTTCTTCTATATATTGTCTCCCCACCATGTCAGTAGTGTGTTAACACTCACACTTTCACTTTCACTTTTGGTTCAGCAGTGGTTCAGCCATAAACCATGTGCCACGCCCCCACCTTTCGAGACAGCTGAATCACTGGGGCTTTCAGTCGACCTGGCTATGTTAATAAATTGATATTGTAAAATAGTAGCCAACTTGGAAAAATGCTAAGCATTGAGCCCTGTTCAAGAGTGAGACTAGAATGAGCTGAAAATAGAGCAGATCTACAAACTCAGTGACGCACTTTGAGCTTGTTGATCTCTATTTCTGCTGATATTTTCTGCTCTATTTTCAGCACACAGAGATGCACAGGGCTGGACTGAACTGAGCGCCTTCATAATAAAATCTTCACAAATCAACTAAGGACATCTTCAGTTGTATATGGCTATGGGCTGCAACCATTTTGAACAAAAAAAAAAGAGGGAGGGGAAAAAAGAACGAAAAAGAACTATAATAGTTCTTTTTTTGGAACCATGAACTTTAGTTCTAAAAATTCAACAATGAACTATGAACGGAACTAGTTCGTTTTTAAATGTATGAACTATGAACTGAACTATTTCAGAAAAAAAGAGAACTTTCCCAGCATATATACCGGTTTGTGTGTGGTACATTTGTTTTGCCTGCACGAACACACTGCCCTCTCCCTACATGTTGGCATTTCCAATATTCACTTAGTAGACTTCTATACAAAGTGTTGCAACACAGACCTTTGCCTGCATATACTACCTGTAATCAAACCACTGTCCCCCTCGGCCCTCCATATTACATTTCTCCCATTACTGCTGCATTACCTACAGTACTTCCCTGTTCATGTTCACACTCAATACTATTTTGTCATTTCATGTTACTATTACAATTTCTCTTATCCTAAAATTAGGTTGCCTATGACGAGAGATGCAAATTGTTGCAATATTTGCCCAAATTGGACTGAGACTCGTCAGTGTGTGAGGGCCGCACAATGTCCCGAAATCTAGAAGTGACGGCCGCGCAGTCTCATCAAACGGTGGTCCCTGGGTTTAAAATGCCGAATAAATAACGGACCTTTATGCGAAAGGGCTGAAAAACACCCCTATACACCATCTTTGCCACCAGTCAGTATTTGTTATTCTTTCCCCACCTTTTCCTAACAGTAAGGCTGTGTGTTTCGACATGTCCTGATACTGGCTGGGTCCTCATAGCGGTCCTGTCAGAGGCAGCTAGCTAGCGCACCAGGGCTGTGTGTGCAAGGCGGCTACTCTTTTCTCTTATGCTCTCCATATATCCGAGACATAATACTTGTTGAAGGCTTATGTAACGTGTCAGCTAAACAGGGATGACAAGCGCGTGTCTATGTGTGTGTGTGCGCGCGTGAGCACACAGTATGTGAGCATCGGTGTGTCCGTGTGGCTTTGTATGCATTCATGTTTAACATGTACATGCGGTATCACTGTATTCGGGCTTAAGAGTGTTGGCAGGGGCACAACGTCGGGTCAGAGTTGTCAGGACATATATCTGTCTGAAGTTTAGCAGCGTAGGTGTGTGTGTGTGTGTGTGTGTGTGCGCGTGCGTGTGTGTCTGCATGTACGGGTGCGAACGTGCACATGTACATGTTAAGTTTGATTTATTCATGGTTTGGGTGGCCGGCCCGCCCTCCCACCAATGCACTTCTGAAAATAGCGTCAGAGCTTACAGGCTATCACAACGTGTCTGGCTGCCTTTGCGTCTTGAGTGTGGAGATCGGCTATTGTCGGCGTGAGGTGACAGATATTCTTGTACGCACAACGCATCGACCCGAGTAGCAACGCGGCCTGCACTAAGAAGTGTCAAGGTGCGCTCCATGGGGGGGTGGGTGGGGGGGTGTAGCTCGTTGTGTTAGCGACCGAGGGGTCAGGGTGGGTGTCGCGGTATATTTGCTCAGACAAGCCACCTCTGGAAAACTTCTGGACAGGTCCTATATATGGTTGCCCGTGACAACGATGTCTGTGTGTGTGCACCAAAGTTAATTCTATAACGTGTCTTTTTCCTATAGCTTTGTGCTGCAGAGCTCCATGAGTAGTGGCAGCAGTGGCGTGTAGTACAGTATACCACCATAAATATAACATTGTCCATACACCGTGTATTACAGGGTAGAGCATCATTTCTCAAAAAAGGGGGCAAAAAATAGCAGATCTTCAATCTTCCTTAACTTTTCTTTTCATATATATATATATATATATATATATATATATATAGTGGAGTCTCGCTGCTACAATATATATAAATCACCTTGGTGTTTTTGCCAGGATGGGGGAAGATTTATTTCAGTACACACCTGCTTTGCTGTACAGTGGAGAGTGACTGCATGCGTCCTTTCAAAAGAACATAATGTAAACACTCACAACTAGTGTTCTTGAGACATTGACTCGTCTCGAGATCAATCTCGAAACTAATTTTCATTGCCTTCATCGCCCTCAAATTGTCTTTTCTTGTCTCGGTCTCGCCGCTCTCACACGTCATTATCTCGTGGTCTTGTCTTGGTCTCGCCCTCATTTTTTCTTAATCTTGTCTCAATCTCGGAGCAAATGTCTCGGGTCTCTTTCACCAGCCAGAACACTCGAGACTAGACAATGCAAAGGAAACGCTCTATATCCAATATGAGGACCAAGGAGCCCATTATTAAGACAGCAGAGCGGTGCACAACGCTGTTGTCTTAACTACTCACTACTACTCACAAGCATAAATCACAAGCATAAATACTCTGTCCACTAATACTATGTAAAAAAAATCTAAATTGACTACTTTCTGTCATTGACAAAAATTAAAAAAGAAAAAATAAAGAAAATATAAATAAATAAATAAATAAATAAATAAATAAATAAATAAATAAATAAATAAATAAATAAATAAATAAATAAA
>CM076984.1:30348102-30373102 GCA_039105355.1 Benthosema pterotum | reverse complement strand
ACCATTGTCCTTCTATATTTTCTAGTTCTGTAGACGTGGGCTTATTCAGCTGATGAATATTTTAACTCTTGAGAGTGTAAACATGAAACCAAATGAATCTGCAAGGGTCCATTTGGTTTCATTTTTACTCTCTCAAAGAGTTACATCTGGTTAACCAACTTTCCATCATTTAGTAACTCTCTCAAAGACCACTGGTGGTCCCCGGAGCACTGGTTAAAAACCACGTCTCTACATGATGGTCCTATAATAGGCCAGTGTGCCATTTCTTCTTAAGCCTTTTATTGTAATGAATGATTAGAGGTATTTTGCCACCTGTTGGTGGCAAAATGGCCTATGTGAAAGAGGGGTATGCTTATCAGCTTAGAAAGATTCCACTTTTTTTCAAAAACATACCCAAACCTTACACTAACCCCTAACCCTAAATAAACTCAATAGAACCTATGCCTAAACCTAATCTTACCCCCGACCTTTATGCAAACTGTTGCGACTGTTATGCAAAACAATCTATGCTATGGTTTCATAAATATCACATCAATAATTTGACAGTAATGGGTTTCCCTGCTGCCTTGCGCGTGACTGTTTCCTCCAAACAATAACCACGCAAACGACGATTTGTATGCCTAAAATTGCGACCGGCACGACACTCTGCGCGGCCTAACATTTTCACCACTCACTGTTTTTACATGCGTGGGAAGACAGTCTTTGTCTATATATATATATATATATATATATATATATATATATATATATATATATATATATATATATATATATATATATATATATATATATATACCGTATTGTCCAGAATATAAGACGACTCGTTTATAAAAAGAGAGAGAATGTTTGCAACCAAGTCAGCCATCGCGAGCGGTAACTGTTTTTCAAAAATCAAAAAGGTCTGCGGAAGCCGCAAAACTGTAGACTGTAGAATGATGAAAAATGTCAGATTCATCACAGCTTCAAAATCAATGTAATCATGAATAATCACCTGAATAATTTGAACCAAAATATGCCATGTTTTCCTGTACAGGATTTGTACATTTAAAAAAAAAAAAAAAAAAAAAAAAAAAAATCTTGGATAAAAAGATCTGTATTTTTAAAATATATATATCAAAATAGGTGCTCTACAAGATCAGATCATTTAAGCGCTGTTCATGCTTGTTCCCATTCTCAGTCCATAGCCGCCTTGAAGTTGAGTCAGTGTGCACTGTGCACATGCATAAATTGCGTTAAAACCTATAATCAGAGTAATCAAACAAAATAATGAATGTCATTTACTTGTTATTTTCAACAGCCTTTAAAATATATACAATTTATAATAATGAAAACATAATGTCAGGAAACTGAACTGTGATGCATGTACTTACAGTATATGTATGACACTGAGTGCACTGCACATTACAAGACAAAGCTCCACCCCAGAGGACCCATAAATACTGTGTGCATCCAGGGCGAACACAGCCATGTATAGTCTATCCGGGCTGTGAATTATAGATGCTTTATACCCGCCAATGTGTTGTCATTCGCGTGTTCTGGCAGCGCTGCGATAGCAGCCTCACAGCTGTCGAGTTAAAGCGATCCTCGGCGTCGCCTCCCATTAAAAGAACAGATCTACAACAGTGCCGTGTGACGTGGTGTTACTAGGCTTGTGGATTGGTTCTTTAATGGAGGCTGCACAGTCTTTGTACAGAATATACAATACACATCTAGGCTTACGTCAGGCTTTCGGAGCAACAGGGGAAGCCCTTTTGTCTGTCACAGTGTGTTGTTTGCTTTGGTTAACGGCGCATCTGGTTCCTGGGGGGAAGCCCAGGGGCTAACCTCCCACTCCCTCGCGGCACCACTGCATGTGTCTGCCTGTGCACGTGTGTGTGTGTGTGTGTGTGTGTGTGTGTGTGTGTGTGTGTGTGTGTGTGTGTGTGTGTGTGTGTGTGCGTGTGTGCCCCCGCTGCAACAAAACCACATCATTCTCGTGCTGTTTCTCCATCCCTCTGTCCCTTTCGTTTCTTCCAGTCAATATCACTTTTATGTATGCCTCTCTTCCCCCCTCCCACCACCAGTGTATTGTGATCTACAACCCAATCGGGCACAGTCCGTGTCGTTTTGCCATTGTGTACCGGAAGAGGCGATCCGCTAGAAAACCCACGCAGAAACCGAGACGAGAGCCAACGGGGTCGAACGAGGCCCTTTATGGGTTGAGGCCGGGATGACGATTATTATGAAGATTCATTCGCCGGTCGATACTGATTGTTGGAAACCCAAGATGATTCCCCCGTTTTTATGAGGTAGGGGGTGATCCCCCCCGTGTCATTTTGCTCATATGTGTGTTTGTGTGTGGTGGGGGGGGGGGGGGGGGGGGGGGGTATCCCGAAAAGTGTAGGACACCCCCCAACACACACACACACTCACACTCTCACACACACACACACACACACACACACACACACACACACACACACACACACACACACACACACACACACACACACACACACACACACACACACACACACACACACAGTTATGCAATGCTCTTGGTGGCCTTGCTATGTAGTGCTCTTGTAACGTGTAAACTGTTGTACAGAACTGTCCATGGTACTGAAACTGTTCAAAGCACAGCCATTTGCAATAAGCAGCAACCACTCTGGGAAAATGCCAGGAAACCATGGCACGGTACAGCACACACATGCTTATGTCATCAAATGTATCGTTCAAATCCAAACGGTAATAAGTACTCTGCCCTGTCCGCCTGCACGTGTGTATGTGTGTGTGCGCGCGCTGGGAAAGTTCCTATGTGAGCAGTGACTGTGTGGGTGAGGTAATAACCCATTCGCGTCGGAGAAACCCCTTTATCATGTTACACATTATGCTGTGCTACTTCAACGATTGAAAAATCTAGTTCTGCTATTTCTTTGGCGGTGAAAGCTTGTTGAAAATGTGGTGCAAATCTTAGAAATACTACGTTGTATATCCATTCAGAGTGAACGTTTTTAAAGCGTTGTTTCCAGGAAACAATCTATGTTTATACGAAAGGTCAGCAAAACTAACTACAACTACTCTCTACACTAGGTTTTTTTTTTCATGGGGGGCATCTGGTTAGGACGCCTCCCGGGCATCACCTCCCCCCCAGGAGGAAGAAGTTGCTAATGTTTACTGTGCTCCCCGGCGACCAGACTACGGACAAGCGTGGGTGGGTGGATGGAAGGACCTTGGATGTGAAAATGTCTGGGAGCACAGGGTTCATTAACATTCGGGAGACGTTTCGTCAAGTTGTCCTCAATTTACAATTTAGGCATTTAGCAGACGCTCTTAATCCAGAATGACTTACATTAAGTAAAAACATTGCAATACATCATACAGATTACACTTTACAATTTAAAGCAGAGTTTATAATACACTTTACAGTTAACAATGCAAGCACTAAAACATGGTAATACCTCAGACATCCTATATAAGTCACTGCTATCTAATTCTAATGAGGTGCTATCTAAACGACCTACTGTAGGAGGGTACTGCAAGTACTATGGGTTGGTATGTAATACAGGATGGAGTCTGAAGAGGTGTGTTTTCAGACTGCGGCAGAAGATAGGGAGTGAGTCTGCAGTTCTGATTGCAACAGGAAGTTCATTCCATAGTTTTGGAGCCAGGAGGGAGAAGAGCTTGGGGTGAGTGGAGTGTTGGTCAGGGCGTTTTTAGCAGGGGTACTGCCAGCTAAAAACGCTAAAGTCCTCGAGTCTCGAACGGGATATAAGGGGGGAGAGAGAACAAGAAGAAGAAGAAGAAAGGGGGCGGATGGGAAGGGAGGGAAAGGCGCCATGTTGGCTGTTATATTGGACGAGGTGTGGGAGGCAGAAGACGCATGAGGAGCTCCCCTGGATACCGTTGCTCTGTGGGTGGCTCGCCGAGGCAGCCCGGCTCTCCTCTCCTCTCCTCTATCCTCTCCTCCTATCTCCTGGCACTGTCACCGGGACTGTGGGGGCGACGGATGGGACTGCCTCTCTCTCTCTCTCTCTCTCTCTCTCTCTCTCTCTCTCTCTTGCCAGCCCACACATGCCCCCCCCCCCCCAATCGCCGCCACCTACCTCCTCCGCGTGTCTCCCCTTCTTCCGGGCACAGTTACTTTCTCTCTCTCTCTCTGTCACACTTAGTAACACACCCATTTCTTTGTTTATTTGTTGACGACATTCTCTTCTCTTATTACTGTGTGTCCCTCCTTCTCCCCTCCTTGATCTCATCTCATTCTGGGAGTTAGTCAGGGGCGGATCTAGGCAGGGGCATGGGGGGGCAATGCCCCCCTAAATACCCAGTCTTCCCCCCAAACACAATGCCATGCAAAACAACCCAAGATATTTCAAATCAAAGTGGTTATGTTTAAAATGATGTGAAACACTACTACTGCTACTAACTACCTACAGCTGTGTCATGGGTGCGGCTTCATCGCCCGTGGCGCGAAGCGACACAGGCCATGAAGACGCCCCATACCATTTTCTCTTGCCCCTATAACATGTTCTCTTGCCCCCCCCCCCCCCCCAAATGGGACATGTTACATCCGCCCCTGGAGTTAGTGTCTCTCTCTCTCTCTCTCTCCCCCGCGCGTTCGATTTCTGAAAGATACGGGACGGGGTTGATGGATACAAAACCCACTATTGTTTTCTTTTTCCTGGAACCTAAAACCGGTGTCCTCCGCCTCGCCACTGCATGAGTCCAACGCTTTGCTACCATTTTTTTTCTGTTATTGTATTTGGTATGATACAAGATAAAAAAGGAACATAGCAACCATAAGCGGCTTATTGTGTCATTTTGGAAACTTTTCGGACAAGGTATCCTCTGTGTGCCTATGGTTATTATTAATCTATAAAGTAGATTCTATGAATTTGATTTTATAAAGTCGCGTATAATCAGCAGACCTGGTAAACCCCACCAGTGCCAGGTGGAGGGGTTGCCTTGTCAGAATGCTTGTTGATGCTCTAAACAAGCTGGCAACAAGTTGTGCATTTTTATTAGTTGACAATATGTCAAATGTTAGTTTTGGCATAGTTTTCCTTGAGTTTACATTTAGTTCTCCAGAACCCATCGCTGCCTACACCCCTGGGCTGGTGGCTGGTTTGATGGCAGCACGGCACAGAGCCACACACTGTGGGTTATATAAGTGTATAGCATGCCTAACTACATTTTTTTCTTTCGTATTGTCACTGCATGCCTGTCGGGTGAATAAAACCTGTGGCTTTACTTTCCAGGATATATGGAATAGAAACATCCTACTCGAGCCAAGGGACAAGCTCATTCACAAACACATTTCCCGCCAAAAGATCCAAAACACACCCTGACTGGAACCGGACGTGAACTGAATGCGTCACATAGAAAACTACTCAGTGCACCGACTTTGACGGCAGAATTAGGGTTTGTTTGGTGTCCTGCTTTTATTGGAGGACACTTCTGGCCACAGATCTGGTACAAGAACTTGGGGATTTCTGGCTCCCAAAGAGACACTGAGTCACCTGAGTCATTTCCGACATCCCGTTGCTCATCATCTGTGTGTGTGTGTGTGTGTGTGTGTGTGTGTGTGTGTGTGTGTGTGTGTGTGTGTGTGTGTGTGTGTGTGTGTGTGTTTCCACTGAACTCTCTACACTCCTTCGCGTGTCGTGTTGTGGAGGGGTGCGTGCGTGTGTTGTGTCTTCTCTGAAGGATGGCGTCTAAATGGCTTTTTTTTTTTACTATCGGCGTTGTTCACACTCTCACCGAGTGCGTAGGTGCACGGATGCACACTGCTCACCCCTAGACCTCGCCGCGTTGCCCCGTCTGACCCCAACGGGTTCACATCTTTATGAAGCTGAGAATTATCCACCAACACACAGGCAATCATAACGTCCCACGGCGTCACACAAATATTATACCTTCCTCCCTCACTGCTATAATGTGCACACACAGTCAAATACTCATTTAACCCTTAAAAACCTGAGATTAGATTAAAAGACAAAAGTTACCCACTGCTGTCGACGTGGTGACCAATTCTAACTGAGGTTGAGTCATTGGAGAGGACTAACTGTTAAGGAGAGGAGAAAACTGATTTTATTTCATTTTATTTTCATGCAAAATGAGTTAATAGCACAGACAGACCCCTCACATACTAGAGAGCATGTCTGAAATAAATATTAGAACTGAATTTGACATGTAAATATAAAATAAATGCTAGCTAGGTGTAATGTTAGAGGACACAGAAGTGAACCTTTCAAGTCCGTTTTCTGAACTCGCAGTTGAGAAAAGTTGTTAGTCTATAAGCCATATCTCAAACACTGGTGGGTCATACTGGACAAACAATATGTCAAATCGTAGCTATATGATATCCTGCCTTCACATGACATAACATGACATGACATGACATGACAAAAATGAAAAAGAAAAAAAAAATCCTCAATGACTCAACCTTGGTGCATAGGATTTAGTAGCATTACTCTGGCACCCAGAATGGTCTTTGTTGTTGTTGTGGAATCGTTTCGCAGTGTGTGTTGTTTCTACAGCTGGTTGGCCGGGAACTAATTTCTTTAGCTAAATAACTTCCAGACGATATTGTGCTCCTGTGAATTACTTTAATTGGTACTTGTCAGATTTTTCATGTTGCTATAATTGTTTTAGAACAGTTTTAGAAAAAGCAATAATAGGTCACAGGTCACTGTGGATTTTATCCTGGTGAAGTTAGAAGACCCACTTTGTATAATTCCTCAGATTTCAGTTCCACTTTGTTTATAATGTCAACCATTGTTGATTTGCTGGCATTGGATGGAAACAAGCCTGGTTTTAGCTAGCATCAGTATTATTATATCTGATATATGATTATATCTGAATGGTGACTGAGTCTCAAACCATTAGAAATAAGCTTGAGGGACATAGGCAATATGTCACTGAATGTTAAAGCGCAAATAACATGGATTCCTAAAATTGATTTTAATACTTAATATCATATTGCATATGTCCCTCAAGCTCATTTCTAATGGTTTGAGCCTCAATCACCACGGATATAACTTGTCCTTTTTCTTTATGGACAGTTTAGCTGCAGTACCACAATGACCTGAAGTGGTGGGGGTGCTGATATGGAGGATATTTTATAGTATATTCATTATACTGATACTCGATAAAAAAAATAATAAAAACAGGTGTGTTTAAATTCCATGGAAAATCACCAATGGTGGACATTACAAACAAAGTGGAAATGCAAATTTGGAACTGAAGACTGAAGGAGATTTTCCAAAGCAGGGTTTATCATTATGAGGCCAAAATCAAACAAGCTGTTCCTGAGAGCTCCTAAATGATATGAAAGACTGATTGCTCAAACTAGATAATTTGTGGCGATATAAAACACACATGGGAGCAGCAAAAACCCCTAAAAAAATGAAAATTTGCATGCTTTAAAGCTCCATAAATGAGCACTATGAAGTGCACGGCGACCTAAAAAGGAGGAGGTTTCAGGCCGCCGCGCGGCCATGGAGTGCACATCAAAGGGAATACTCCAGTCAGTGACCCAGCGCTGAAACAGCCGCGCTGCAGAATAACCTCGCCGCGCGTCTGCGTGGAAGATGTGACTTGTGCGATATGAACAGCACGCGTCGAGGGGCCTCGCACAACACCTCCACGCTCAAACAATAAACCTCCGTCTCTGCTGCTCACAAATTAACTTGGGAGGGGGAGGGAGAGAGGCACACACACACACACATCGATACATAGATCTTATATAACAATGTATGAAAGTGCATGCAGGCCAATATGACAAGGCTCCGTATTGATGTTCGATCGTTCCTAGAAACCAGGGGCGGATCTAGGCATGGGGGTGGGGGTGGGGGGGGGTAATGCCCCCCTAAATGACCTGACTGCCCAACCAATCATGATGACATGCAAACGACCCACATTTCAAATGTATTTCAAATTATAGTGCTTATAATTAAAATGATTTGAAACACTACTACTGCTACTAACTAACTACAGCTGTGTCACCACTAAACCAACAGCATTTCATCATTGAAAACAGAAAACTCTCTGAGTCAGACCTTTAGCTTTATGCATGCTGTGTGTCTGTTGCAACTTCAACAACAACTGATGTTATTATTGATGCTTTACTTGACTAATAAAAGTCCTGTAGCTGAGAATTGTATGGGTGCGGCCCCCATAGCTGCCCCCATACCATTTTCTCTTGCCCCTCCAACATGTTCTCTTGCCCCCCCCCCCCCCCCCCCCCAAATGGGACATGTTACATCCGCCCCTGCTAAGAACAAATACATCTCGCACATACGAGTAGAAAAGACTGCTGAGGGCAGTGCCATGCTTGGTTAAACTTCAACGCTCGATTCATTTTTACGGCGAGGGACTGCGGTTGTCCGTCCTACATGTGATGGCTTGAGATCATCTTCCAGCACGTAGGGTGACCAGATCTAGACTGTTCATTCGAGGGATAGAACAGTATTGCATGTGTCAGCAGAAAACAAATGATTAAACGGATCATAGGCAACTTTAGTGTGTACACAAGGGGCTCCATTTTCATTACCGCTAAACCCCTTATCCCTTAACTTCTTTGCCTTTTTAAACTATTTAAAAAAAAACATTTTTCAGTAGTTCAAATGGCCAGTCTACAAGCTCACAACGTGTTAATAGATTGAGATGTTGAAATATCCCAAAAAGTTTTTCAAAATAGTAAAAATGAATAAGGGATTTGGGATAAGGGGTTTAGCATGTAACGAAAATGGAGCCCAGAGTGTTTGTAAACAGATTTGAATCTAACGCCACCTCACCTCCACTCTATTATTGGCTCATCATGAAACTTCTGGAGTGTGCCGCACTGTGATTGGCTAAAATGCCCCCCCCCCACCCCCCCCCCCCCCCCCCCCCCCCCCCCACCAGCATCAAAGTAGAAGCGACATAGAGGGGAAAAGGGCAAAAAATAAAGCTACTGTATGGATACATTCTTGGCTAGAAAGTTGCCTATATAACAAAAAATAATAATAATTCAGCATTTCAATTCAAATATACTGTAGCAAAATATTTTAGCTACAAAATGGGTCATGCTGTGATGTGTTTTGAGTTTGTAGATCAACTATTTTTGATATACTTGATATACTTTATTTATTATTTAATGTGACCTCTCTGATTGAGTGTGGAAATATACTGTATAATGGCATCTGGACAATACTGTGCTTATTTAAACAGTCCCAATTGCAGGAAAAGAGAAAACCAACTATTGCGACATTTCAACACTGAACTCTGTTAGTCACTATGTGGAACAGACTGTTTTGTTTGACTTTACTCCGGTGGAAACAGTATTTGCAAAGTATCGACACTACATGCACCGGTATTCGAAAAATTAGCACTTGGCTTCGATTCTGGGAGTTGGACTTGGGGGAGTGTTTAACTAAAGGTATCCATAGGTACCTCTGGGTTCCCTAGAGATACAGGAGGAAAAAAAATGAAGGGGCTACCACTGTAGGAAACTGGAAAATGCTGAAGCAAAGCACAAATTTCTCCCATTTGTACTCCAGTAGGCTCCGGCAAACAGCCAACATGTATTATTAGTTACTTCACTCGGCTCCTCGTCTTGTATCTATGGCAACCACTGTAGGCGTTTTTTTTACAGCTGCGGCGGTAAGTAATTGCGCTGTTCTGCGGTGGGCTGTTTTTTCTTGCCCCCGGCGTTGCTGCACAGCTTTTGATGTCGTCCCACCGGTGCTGTGCCGAACGGGTTAATTTCGCAGCCCTCCTGCTGCTGCGGGGAGGGCTTAGATAGCCTTGCGCGTTGTGTTTACGTCCCTTTGATGTTCGCGACAACGGCGGGGTCATTCAGTGTATACTAGTCTTGTAGTCAAGACCACCTAAATTGACAGAAAAACAAGACCAAGACCTAGCGGGGTCGAGACCAAAATGAGACAGAGACAACTATGGGGTCGAGACCCAAGTCCAAGACCTAGAGAGGTCGAAGCCAAGACAGGGACCAAGATCACTGCGAGGCAAGATCAAGTCAAGACCAAGATATTATTTTTTGTGCACCATCCATGCAAATTCTCTCTGTAGTTGTGGACTGCTAGTGATATGCATGTCATCCATGCAGCGCTGCACACCGCTCTGCTGTCTTTATGAATGGGCTCCTCAGTCCTCATAATGGATATAGAACGTTTCCTTTGCATTGTCTCGTCTCGAGTGGTCTTGATGGAGGAAGAGACCCGAGACATTTGCTCCGAGACAACGACGAGAACAAGACAAATTGAAGTCGAGGCCACAAGACAAATTAATTGTGACAGCGTCAAGAACCCGAGACTCTCAAGACAAATTTTCTCAGTCTTGTTTTTTTACAAGACTGAGACAGTGAAAATTTGTCTTGAGACTGGCCTCGAGAGACTAGAACATGTCTCGAGAAAGACAATGCTAGCGTATACGCCGGGTTTATCCACAGGTGTTTTGGGGGTACGCCGACGACGGGCGACGAACGGAGCGCGTGACATTGACGCTGAAGCCCAAAGAATAGGTCAATGTGTGGTGCCGTTTTTTGTGCTGCACGTCTATACGAGATGGCGAACGTTTTGCCGTCCCCGGACAGTGCCCGCGGGGGACGTGTCACAAACCGTTAAGTCAAGGGAGAGGGAACACGGCCCTGGCTGACACACCAGTTAGACTGGCAGACGTACCGACGCGACGGGGCAGGGTGGCATATGAGAGGCCGGGGACAGCGAGGGGGGGGGGGGGTGTAGGAGATTCAACGTGGGGCTCATGCAACGGCTGTCCCCGTTGGGCGAGGAGTTAGTTTTTTTTTGTGTTTTCTTTTAACGTGGGCCCGAAACCGACTGTGTCTCTCTGAAAAAAAAAACCTGAGACCCATATTAAAGACTGACAAAACTGAAGGACAGGAGTGAAGGTTCCAAGCTGATTAGATGGCGTGTGTGTGTATATGTGCATCCCTTCGAGCGCATGTCTATACATTCAGTGTGTGTGTGTCCGTGCAAGAGCGTGTCTATACACTCAGCGTGTGTGCGTGCGTTTGATGAAGGGGAGAGACTGACATTATCGGGACGCAGACTGTGGATATGCAATAATGAATCCGACGTGATGCACAGAAATAAGTGCTGAAAACTTTGTGGTTGCACACGGCCATCGATTTCAGATATGTCCGTCCGGTGCTGTGTGTGTGCGGCACGCCGAGCGTGTACACAGTGTTGACCGCCTCCACGCTTTGACGGACTCATTAGCTGTGCACGGATGGGGGGGTACTTTTCATTCCATTGATCCGTTTATGATCCGGAGCACGGGGTCCTCCGTGGAAGGGACTGCGACTGCTGGAACGGTTCGAATTCAAGTTAATGGCATTGGATTATCTATTTTTTATTATTCTGATCAAAAAATAACACATTTAACTCACACTGCACACTGACTCAACCCATCAAGCAGTTTTTATTGAAATAAAAAGGGGACGGCCACGGTGGAATAGTGGTTAGTACTGTCGCCTCACAGCTAGAAGGTCCTGGGTTCGATTCCCGCTAGGGATGCCGCTGGGGGTACTGGCAGCCCATACCAGAGGTGGGGTTGGTGAAAGGGCTTTCGTTGTGGAGTTTGCATGTTCACCCCGTGTCCCCTAGGGTAGATACCCTCACAAAAACATACAGTAATCCTGGCCACCCGGGGTGCCTGATGGAGGGGACAGGAACTGGTTGGAATAACGTGTTCCTTCCACGAGCTACGTCCAACCAGGGAAACTCCCCCCTGTCGGGTGAAAAGAAGGCAGCTTGGACTCCTCATGCACTGAAGGAAGCATGAGGCAAGTCCGCTGCCTCCCCGGTTGGCAGAGGGTGTGTAGAGCCCGGGATCACATTAGGAATTGGCAATGGGTGAAAAATGGGTTACAAAATCGTGGTATAAAAATAAAAAAGAGAAAAAAAATCACACCTGTGTGAAGTCGTGAAATCTGCCAAGTATCCGTCCTTATATGTCCCGTCCACCCCTCCGGGCACGGACCCCAGCGATGTGTGTATGTGTGCCGCCAACATTAAACACACAGCAAATATGGCTATGAACGCAGCTTTTATGTGTAACAGAAGCTGCTTCTTAACTGTCTTATAACATTGACAAGCATGCATTATGGTCCTGGTTGTTCCGACAATGTGTCTGTGTGTCGTGCATCACAGATATACAGTGCATTATATAACATATAATGTGAAGACACAATGCTGAAAGAAAACACTAGTAAAAAACAGAGAAAACCTCACCGTTGTTGACGCAGAGTAAAAAAGTTTGGAACAGAATTTGCAGGGGCGTGCAGAGAGTATTATGAGGGGCAGGGGTTGACATCCCAAGAAGGCATTTGGATAGCTATAGCCTGTAAGGACGCCAATGCCATGGCAACGGTGGTGGTGGTAATGGTACAGAGACATACAGATTACATGACAGACAGACAGACACCACGACTGTGAAACCTGTCTATTGGGAGTCACTTTCACAACAAAAAAGGTTAGAGCATGGTTTTACGGAGACATATAGCTGTGTGTCTTCCTGTAACCAGAGCCATAGAGTAGGCTATAGAGTAGGCTCGATTTTTCTTTTTGTGTTCAAAATGTAAAATCCTGTACAGGAAAACATTATTTTCTCTCATTATTAGTGATGCACCGAATATTCACCTGCAGAAATCTTTCGGCAGAAAATGATCTACAAGCTCAAAATGTGCCACAGCTGCCACACATTTTGAGTGTGTAGATCAGCTGTTTTTGATATGGCAGTACATGCACTCACATGTACCGCATGCAAGTACACTCGCATGTACTGCACAGTACAGTCCAGGCGCTTGGCCTATCTGGAGTGAGTGTGGAAATACTGAGGGAATGCTCAGGTTGTCGTAATAGACTTAAAAACACAACTATAGCAGGGAAAGAAACAACAGACAGCAAACTATAGAGTATTTGAACACTGAACTCTGTCAGTCACAATCTGGCACAGGGGCTCAGTTTTTGGGACACTTGCAAGGTCTTGGAAATGAGGGACTGTCCTACGCAAACAGGGACATGCACATGCAGTGGATGTTGTTCAAATTAACCAATTTCCTTCGCTCCAAAATATTTTTTTCCCCTGTAATTGTCTCTCCACCATGTCAATAGTGTTGACTTTCATAACTTCAAGTTCACTTTTCGGTTTTGTCCGTGGTTCCGCCATAAAGACTTACACACAGACACACACACACACACACGCACGCACGCACGCATGCACGCACAATTGAGATGGCTGACCATGGCTGAACCAAAAGTGACAGTGACAATAGCAAAAGATGAATTTTGGAGCGATGTAAATAGGCGAGACAACACACCATAGCCCAGGTGTGCACTACTGGCTTAGCTCAACAACCCTCAGGATAACCATTATGACTGATCCTCATGGCTACAGGCCTAGTTTACAAGTTTACAAAGTGTGTAGCACTAAGCTCACCAATGGATATCAGGAACTGCTCTTAGCCCTCTGGCATCTTTGTGTTGATGATGGGCAGGAGGGTGCTGGGTGCTGTAGTCTCTGGCTTTTAAGCTCATTTTACTGTTCTAATGATTTGTCTGAACTCTGTGGCTCAGTCTCTATCATGGGACCTCTTCAGTGTAGAGCAGCTTCAGTGTGTGTGGACAGAGAAGGGGCAGGGCAAGGCAGTTGAAGGCTGTCATCTGATTGAGTGAACTTCAACTGTCAATCTTCATATCCTGGGCTGGCTATTGGCTACTACTCAGCTCAGCAGTAAGACAAGGGCTGTGTTGGAATACTCCCCATATGGGGCTCCAGAGTTAGTTAACTATAATAGTGATGAACAGTATTCCCTATATGAGGATAATATAATATAATATAATATAATATAATATAATATAATATAATATAATATAATATAATATAATATAATATAATATAATATAATATAATATAATATAATATAATATAATATAATATAATATCGGAAAAATAAACGCATCATCCCAACTGTTTGATTCATATGGATTTGAAGAATCAACTGACTAAAGAAACCAGTCAAAATGCTAATCTTACAGCTGCTGTTTTAGTTTGCATTGCTTGAAACAAAAGGTATCAAATAAATTGAATGAATATGTTAAAGAGAATATTTTTGCTAAAAGGGTAATTCTCTTAAAATAATATAGGCCTGTTATAATCAATAAATTAATATCCATATTAATCATGAACATGAATACTGTGAAACACATTGACAATATACGTTGTATGAAGCATTAACCAAACCCCTGCTATGCCTCGTGAATATATACCAAAATAGCCGTTCTACAATGCAACGCCTGTGTTGTGACATGCAAGTGATTCATATTGTGGTATCCTCATATTCTCGCGAATATATTCTACAGGAACTGATTCCTCTTCTCCTAACACGCTGGTGCGCTGGTTGATAATCAGATTAGTATTAGGGAAGAATAGAGATGAGGAAACAGAGTTTTTTAAATTATGTTTGTAGGGCTACAGTATGTGTTTTCTTTTGCTGGTTCAACTTATTCTGCCTCATCTGAGTTGGAGCACATCATGCAGCCCACCCATGCAAACGTGTGCATGTGTGCTCAAGAGCAAAACCACGCAATGTTGTAGATTTGAGTAAATGTAGTCTGTAGTGACCATCGGTCACTAGATTGCTTAATTTAGGATGCTTATTTGCTTTTTTCCCCCCTTGAAACGTCATATACAGTAAATGCACAAATATATGCAGACAAAGCAATCCGTTTGAAAATCGGTTAAAAAATAAGTGAGTTATTGTCATTTAAATAGTATATGCTCATAATGTTATGCTATACCCTCATAAGATGGCCGCCTCGTAACCACGTCACTCCCCAATGGCCAGCACCGCGGGCAAGCCATCTAGCTATCTACACGTATGCCCTATATGGAGTAGAGGGAATGAATTTGAACACAGACAGGGAGAAGTAACACAGGTAGACTTTCAGGCCTGAGTTACATGTGCTAAAATAAAGTGCGGCAATGACCATTGCATGTTTTTTGTTGTTTTTTTCCTTGTTTTCCCTCTGAACTATAGGATATGGGCTGAGAGGAAGTCCATGTTTTTTCCGTAAGCTGCACGGCACATCTCCGAAAGGGGAGAGGTTGATCCCTAGGTGGAATTTTAACAGCAGTTACATAAGCTCTGATCTGATGCTCTCTCCTCTCTCTCTCTCTCTCTCTCTCTCTCTCTCTCTCTCTCTCTCTCTCTCTCTCTCTCTCCAAAGATTACCTTGATCGCTCTGGCAAGACATCAGAGAGAAATCGGGGAAATGGAGGGACAAAAAAAAAAAATCAGCCAAAGTCAGACTTATACCATTGCACCACTGAAAGGACAGCTTTATCCTAAAGCCAGCGGGGGCTAGCGCCAGCGGAAAGTAACACACAAGAAACTTTGGAATAACACGACTTTGGAACACTTTGGAACGCGGTGGCACCTGATGTAACTTACTTTCTAAAGGGGTGGGGGTAGGGCGGGGGGGGGGGTGCAACTCTCGTTGCAGCCAATCAAGCAACCGTTGACATCATATACATTATTGGTAGTTGCTGGTTGGATGTTTTTTTGGGCTTGTATTTGTGTACAGTAATGTACATTTTGTTTGAGCTTACTTCCTAAAGGTTAAGCCTGTCTTTTTATTCACGTCAAGGACGACAATCAGAAAATACTGTGTGCCTTTTTAATTCAAATGTTCATAATATATTCCAAATATTTTGTTTTATTCTCAATGTGACAGATGTACAGCCTCACAATGTGTCGCATGTGTGAGCTTGTAGATCAACTATGTTCATTTGTGCTGTGTCTTTATACTGTAGAGTCCTTCACGGGTCCATTTTCAAGGAACCGACTCGATTCATACCCGAACGTAATCGGAGCCGCTCCGCTTTGGACCCGCTGCTATAATTAACATGACGGCTCCGGACCGTTGAATGCCCGGGATGATTTAAACCGGCTCCGAGACGAGCCCGGTGCTATTGTTGAAATGATGGCTCCGGACCGTTTAAAGCCCGAGGCGATGCAAACCGGCTCCGAGACGAGCCCGGTGCTATTATTGAAATCATGGGTCCGAACCGTAAATGTCCGAGTACCCGAAATGTCCGAACGCTTTAATGAGTTCTACTAGTATATTATGAATAAGACGGAAGCTTACTGTTAGTTGTACATGGTTGAACACCATGCATGTTGAACACGGACTCGACTCACAGCATAGAAAATAAATCCACGTCGTCTTTAGATGTTGAATCCCAGTAGTAGCTGTACTTTTCTTCTTAGCCATCCACCATTGTGTGTGAATAAAAATAATAATCCATAGTCAACTATTATAACTGCCGTCTCGTGATGGTAGATCACACAATTCATATCTCCGTTGTGGAAGAGTGGTTTCTTTTTTGTTCTTGTGGTCTCTGTCGCACCAGCAGCAGACCATAGTCTTTATTGCTTATCTTAATAATTATTATTATCACGATAGTTAAGTTGTTGCCGTCTTCGTGTGTGTGTGTGTGTGTGGGGGGGGGGGGGGGGGGGGGGGGGGGGGGGTGGGGGGGGGGTGTGTGTTGTTGTGATGATGACGTATGCAGTAACTTCCTGCTATGCTAAAGTCACGTGACTCAATGCTCGCCTCTCACTGGCCGGAGGAGAACAAGGGGGGATGACGAGGGTGATTGACAGCTGTGGCGGCCAATCCCCGGGTTTTGGGTGTAACCCGAGGTCCGAGACGCCCCGGAACCGGCCTGATTGTACCCGGGACATGCAGGGGACATGCAGGAACCGGCCTGAACGAACCCGCGACATCGCGGAACCGGCCCGTTTGTGCCCGGATGTCATTTCTTGTAAACGGAACCGAACCGGCCACGGGCCGGGTCGGTGCTCGGGCTTTATCGGGTCTCGGGCTAACCCGAAGTACTCTACTTTATAGTCCTGTCCACTTGTTTCTGTTGCAAACCTGGCAACAGAGCAAGAGAAAGTGGAACTTCTGCACACACAAACACAAAGACTTATGGGTTGTATGAAAGTTGTGGATACTGTAGGGCCTAGTGTATACAGTAGGTACTCTCAGATGTTATCCCCATGTCCCCCAGGGTAGGTACCCTCACTACTGCCTCCCCTTGGCCAGCCGGGGCGCCTGATGGAGGAACTTCCATGCACTATATGTCCAACCAGGGAAACTCCCCCCTGCCCTGTCAGGTGAAAAGAAGGCAGCTTGGACTAGTAAGCATGAGGAGCTGCCCAGGTTGGTGCTCCCCAGGTTGGTGGAGGGTGTGTAGACCCCAGGATCACATTGACTTTGGCACTGGGTGAAAAAAATGGGTTGCAAACAGAAAACCTTGGAACTCTGTGGCTCTCTAATCTGCCGCTAGATAAGTTTCATCCTGAAACATACAAAGTGCATAGAGGAGTGCGACGCCGTGGCGTCACTATATCCTGACAGCTGCATACATTACCCGCGCGCGCGTGATGTGTTCATGAATAACGCATCCGAGATCGAGATCAAGCACGCAAGGCGCCCTTCAATTAACTCCTTAAGACACTTCAAAGAGGCCTCCGAGCGACATTGTGGAGCAGGCGTGCTCACGCGCGCAACGTACATGAACACACGCTTTATTGTTTTCCTGTGTTGGATAATACATCTGTTAAGTGCACTGGAACATCACCCTGCTGTTTCAAGCGTGCACGCACACGCACACACACACACACACACACACACACACACACACCGGGCCCATAAAACACGTCTAATCTGTTAATACCAGAAAAAATATGAAGAAAGCCTGTCAGCCAACCGCGACTTATAAGATGAGAACGAACCCCCGAACCCCCCGGCCCACCCCCCATGCACAATCCCTTTGTCTTCCTTTCCCATTCCCGGTGGAAATAACACCCGATGGAGGCCTCTTCACTGTTGTTCTACCCTCGTCGCGCGTGTCCCCCCCCGCGGCACTCGCCGCTAATCCCGCCTGCAAAAAAATAAGCGCAAGGAGGAGGAGGAACGAGGGGGGGGGGTATCACTTTCGGATTTGTCAACACGCCGTCTTAATTCGTTCCCCCTTGCGTATAAGGTGACACCGCCAACGTGCAATGTACCGTCGATTGTGTCTTATACGTGGGGATGGTCTGCCGCTGATAGCTTAAGTGATAGCCGATCTGGCAGCAGTCCCATTGGCAGATTAACCTCCTCAAGCACCCCCCCCCCCCTAGCCATGGGGCGTAATTATATCTGCAAGAAATGCTGTTTCTATGCAGTTATTTAATAAAATCAGCAAAATCAATGGTCAACAAAGGTCCCCCATAGGAGCGATTTTTTTAGGACCTCACTGTCTCCTCTACAGTGTCACCGGTGCCCAGGTATATACCCTCACATGCTCTTCCTGTGTCCCCTACGGTAGGTACTATACAAGCAATGGAGAGCAATGGAGGCTGCACTAATGATGATGAATGAATAATAAAAAAATAAATAAAATACTACTACTACTACTACTACTACTACTACTACTACTACTACTACTACTACTACTACTACTACTACTACTACTAAATCAATAAAGCTGGAGAAGACAGCTTCCATGCGGCCTCCCCCACAAGTAGCCAAAGAGTAAATGTCCTTTAAGTGAAACTAATGTCTTCAAAAAGTCCAATGTCTTCAAAAATCCAACTTTCCTGAAGATTTTTTTTTACCTTAGAGTCCATTAAAAAACCTCTCCTGCCATGCACTTATTTTGGGTTTCAACCATTGACCTATATCTACCATTGGATTCATTGCAAACCGGCCACTATACACACAAGTAGCTTGCTGTGGCTTCTGAATTATTAAGTGCCAGTTTCAAGCCCCCCCCCCCCCCCCCAACACACACACACAAAAGTACAGTATGTTATTATTTTATCATACCCTATAGTAAAATCTCTACCATCACTTATTTCAAAAAAGGTCCTAAACATCACTAACATGGTGAAACACAGATTGATGGTGTCAACTCGAAGTTGTCTTCTTCCTTTTCATCATTTACAGAAGAAAGAAAATGTCCTCCCTGTGTCCTCTAGGATAGGTACCCTCACAAAACATGCAGTAATCCTCTCTAGACTTTCTAGACTGTTACCCCATGGCCAGCCGGGGAACCTGATGGAGGCGACAGGAACTGGTTGGAATAACGTGTTCCTTCAACGATCTACACCCAACCAACCCTGTCAGGTGAAAAGAAGGCAGCTTTATAGGCAACTCCTCATGCACTGAAGGAAGCATAAGGCCAGTCCACTGGCTCCCACTGGATTGGTGGAGGGTGTGTACAGGGTGTGTTTTATTTTCTCTAAACTTTATGAGGTATACATTATGTGTGCTCTGAGGTTCCGTGGAGAAAAAAAGCGTCACACGCTGCATAGCAAAACGGAGGAGACACATTTAATCATGCAATTGTTTGACATAAGAGGGACAAGTGTTGAAGGTAATTAAAGATTCTAACCAGGGCGCTGCCTACATGGTGAACACGGAGCTATACGATATATGCTGCAGGAGGAAAACAGAAAAAAGCAAAGCCGCAAAAAACAATTAAAAAGGCCTCAATTGAAAACGCCCGGATTAAAAAAAAGCAGAGCAATCATGTCCGAAGACGTTGGGCTCTAAATGAGGATGTTCTCTCTCTCTCTCTCTCTCTCTCTCTCTCTCTCTCTCTCTCTCTCTCTCTCTCTCTCTCTCTCTCTCTCTCTCTCTTCTGTTCTGTCAATCTCCTCCCAGAAAGCGATTTTCCTTCCCCGTGCCCAGGGGCGAATCTAGGCATGGGCATGGATGGGCAATGCCCCTAAATACCCAGTCTGCCCCCCAAACGCGATGCCATGCCAAAACAACCCAAAATATTTCAAATTAAAGTGCTTCTATTTAAAGGTAGGGGAAGTGATTTCACTTTTGTCAGATATCACCCCAAAAAATGTTTTTTTTTTTTTTTTTTTTTTTCTGTTAAAATGCTCTATTAAAAGGTGTGAAGACCATATATGGAGTTTCCTCCTCCCCCACGTCAGCAGAGGAGCTAATAAAAGTTCCCCAGGTGGAGGGTGAATTCTCCTCCAATCAGGATCGAGCAGCAGGTTCACATAGTGTAGCTATTCTTGGGCGCCCCTAGTGCACCAGGCTGGTACTACATGATGAATTTCAAATCACTTACCCTACCTTTAAAATGATTTGAAACACTACTACTGCTACTAACTAACTACAGCTGTGTCACCACTAAACCAACAGCATTTCATCATTGAAAACAGAAAACTATCTGAGTCAGACCTTTAGCTTTATGCATGCTGCGTGTCTGTTGCAACTTCAACAACAACTGATGTTATTATTGATGCTTTACTTGACTAATAAAACCGAAAATGGTATGGGTGCGATGAAGTCGCACCCATACCATTTTCTCTTGCCCCTCCAACATGTTCTCTTGCCCCCCCAAGTGGGACATGTTATATCCTCCCCTGCCTGTGCCGCGAGTGCCACGCCGGGGCTAAAAAAGCATGTTTTCTTTTTATAAGCGGCACTGACACATCCATCTTTGTTTCAGAGAGATAAGTCATAAAGGAGGGCTGTAGCTGGAAGGACGCCCGTTTCTCTGAGTGTGTGTGTGTGTGTGTAGCATCAGATAAGCATTGCCGTGTGTGTACCGTATATGTAAACGCACACGCAAACAGAGGAGCTGTCATCTCAACTTAAATCCTATTTAAGTCCTCTCCTTGTACACCCTCCCCCCCACACACACACACACACAAACCTTTCCCTGTCCCCTCCTCCTCTTTTTTTCCTATAGCTGGGACTTTTTTATAGCATGGACGTGGCCCGCGTGCGGTTTGGGTGTGCGATGTGTGCGCGCGCGAGCGACGGGTTGTTGGTGCCGGTGGTGTGCGTGCGGTGATTGAGCAGAGTGACAGAAAATGTCCTCATTAGGTCTCTACACATGCTATGAAGAGAGAGAGAGAGAGGAAGAGAGACTGCACAGAGAGAAGACGATATATATGGCTGCCAGGGGAGAGGGAGTGAGAGAGAGAGAGAGAGAGAGAGAGAGAGAGAAAAGTTTGCACGCTTTTGACACCATTCGCCTTTTATCTGCACGGTGTCTCAGGGTTTGGGTTTAAAGTTATGTGCGCCCTTAAAGATATATCCGTGCACAGACATGCGTGCTCAAGACGAAGGTCTCTCTCTCTCTCTCTCTCTCTCTCTCTCTCTCTCTCTCTCTCTCTCTCTCTCTCTCTCTCTCTCTCTCTCTCTCTCTCTCTCTCTATACTCGCAAGCAGTAGGCTACACTATATAGACATGTGAACGCATACACCAGCGTGCACATGCTCACACGCTGCTCACACACGTACACACGTACACACACACACACACACACACACACACACACACACACACACACACACACACACACACACATGCACCACCGAAGCTCTCTTCTCCCTTGTCATTATCATACGCTATTAATTAAAGAGGAATATAATAGAAACCATGATGAACTTCTGTTCAGCCTAATTATCATAGCTTTGATATGCCGAGAGAGAGAGAGAGAGAGAGAGAGAGAGAGAGAGAAGAGAGAGAGAGAGAGAGAGAGAGAGAGAGAGAGAGAGAGAGAGAGAGAGAGAGAGTACAGCGTATGGGGAGATTCAGATTGGGACTCTGGGAGAGAGAGAGAGAGAGAGAGAGAGAGAGAGAGAGAGAGAGAGAGAGAGAGAGAGAGAGAGAGAGAGAGAGAGAGAGAGAGAGAGAGAGAGAGATTCTAAACGCTGTATATGTATCCCAATATGGAGCCCAGAACTCCTTAATTGGAATCAAAGCTGTATGTCTTAATTACAGAACAGAGAGAGAGAGAGAGAGAGAGAGAGAGAGAGAGAGAGCACAGCAGACAAAGAGAGGGCTGATAGAGCCTCGGGAGGGATAGATGCAGCGTGCCAGGGTATATAAAAAGGAAAAAAAACAAAGAAAAGACGAGGGAGGGGGGCAAAGGTGTAAAGGAACTTGTTGATTAAGAGGAAAGTAGTGCAAACAAAAAAGAACAAAGCGCAAACCATGTTGTTTTATGTGTTTGTTCCCTCGTCTATAGCTCTGTGTCCTCCGTGTGATGCTGGCGATCTTTTGAACTATGCACAACTCCCTCGTGTCGCCTTGCTGTTTCAGACCCCGCCTCGACGATGCTGCTGCTGCTGCTGCTGCGCGTTTCCCCCGTTACGCACAGCAGCAACAACGGCGCTCATCATTACCGGCACCAGCGCGATCCGGATCAAATCACTCCCGCCGAACGTGAGATAAAAGGCCTAAGTTAAAGGGGGGAATGACGTGGAATTCAACTGTTTTTTATTTTATTTTGTTGTGTGTTTTTGGTGCTCCCATGTGTGTTTTCTATCGTCACAAATAGCCACATGTGAACAATCTGCATATCAACGCCCCCCCACCACTTCAGGACATTGTGGTACTGCAGCTAAACTCTCCATAAAGAAATGACAAGGACTGGTTATCAGTTATCAGTGGGGACTGAGTGAGTCTCGAACCATTCGAAATAAGCTTGAGGGACATATACTTTAGGATGGTAATTAAGTATTATGAACTTTTTTTTCGGCACATATGTTATTTGCATTTTAACAGAGGCGCTTGTGAGCAATAACTGAAGTTTACAGTGATGCATTGCTCTAGCTTGCCCACATATGGGCAACTAGCGGTCATTTTTCCCCTTATGATCCTAAATGGAGCCAGATCACATTTGAAGCTAACTGTTCGTTAGGTATATCAAAGCGCAGATATACATAACAATTTCCATTGTAGCATTACTCCTGTCACTCATCATGCTCCTCGTCCCCTTAGATGGGATTTGTAAATCCGATTTGGTTTACATCCATAAAAGCACTATTTTCTACGCCCTGTTTCTCAAAAGCTTCCAGGGCTGAGCATGGTCTACTGGCACGCAACCTATTTATTGGGTGTCTAATGTGTCTCTTCTCTCGCAAGAAAATGACGGTTCATATATTGACATCCAATATGTGGCAGTGTAGTGTAGAAGTATGCCACCAAGGGGAACCATGGAGTAGTGACAGATTGAATGTGTCCCTGCATCTGCATATCCTCGGTCCCCAGACTTACATCTGCATTGCGAAAGGAAAGCCTGGGAAGTCGATCAAAAGGCGGGACTTCCAGTTTATTAACTTCCCCCAAAAGTTGCCAAACTTCCCCCGAAAGTCGTCATTTTTCAGCCAATGGTGCTCCTGAAAATGTATTCCCATTCCCAACATTTTATTTCTCCCTTTGTGTTTGCAAAGCTGTTGTAAATGTTTCAAAGATGGAATTGTGTGCACTTGTATAACACACACTTGTATAACTGCTTTGTTCATTGATTTTTTTTTTTTTTTTTCTGAAAATGTGAGTGAACAAGTCAAGACACTAGTGAGGACTAAAGAGGGTTGTTTCACTGGGGACTGTAAATACAGCAACTTCCGCCAGCGACCGTTGATAGACTCTAACGCAGGGGTGCCCAACCTTTTTTGACCCAAGATCTACTTTTCAGCAGCCAACCCCTCCGGGATCTACCAGTCCAATATCAACATTTCAAAACACACGCATCGTTGCCGGCCTGCAGTAACTTCACAACAACACAACACTACGTTATTTTACCACTTTACTTTATGTCCATATAAGCATAAAGTACAACGGACTTGTCACAGACCTACAACAGACTTGGGCAAACACTGCCATTGCAAATGCAATCATAATAAGAACAGTCCAGAATAGTCCATTATAAGTTGCAGAACAGTCCATTACACGTTGAACAATACTGTTGGCATAATTCACAGACAGCAGACAACAATCCTCCAAATGAGCCGCTTCGTAGACAGACAGACACGCAGACACGCACACAACACACACATACACACAAAAATATCGCTCTTTTTTCATTTCCACCTCATTTTTTTTCTTTCCTCCCCACATCTCCCAAGATCCACTCATGATCAGGCCAAGATCTACTGGTAGATCCCGATCTAATGGTAGGGCTCCCCTGCTATATAACATAGAACAGCACAGGGAGCTGTCTGTGGTGCTGAAGTGATTCTATAATAGAGATGCGCAGTGACGTCACCGCCCTGGTTCCGGAAGTCTTTTCCCCATTCATTTTTCTCATAGACTTTTCAAAAATAATTTATATCAAGACAATTACGCCGCGGCCAAAGCCAACTCAGGTTGTGACAAATCATGACAACAAACACAATATCGTCATATAATATATAATTGGGAAGAAGTAGAAAACGGCATGATACAAGACTTTTTGTTTCGTTTTTCATCTTAGAAATTATTTTATTGTCCCAAAAGTTTGTGTGTGTCATCATGATTCGTCACGACTCGAGTTGGCTGTGTCCGCGGCGTAATCGTCTTGATATAAATTATTTTCGAAAAGTCTATGAGAAAAATGAATTGGGAAAAGACTTCCGGAACCGGGGCGGTGACGTCACTGCGCATCTCTATAGAACAGCACAGGGAGCTGTCTGTGGTGCTGAAGTGTTTCTATATAACATAGAACAGCACAGGGAGCTGTCTGTGGTGCTGAAGTGTTTCTATATAACATAGAACAGCACAGGGAGCTGTCTGTGGTGCTGAAATGTTTCTATAGAACATAGAACAGCACAGGGAGCTGTCTGTGGTGCTGAAGTGTTTCTATAGAACATAGAACAGCACAGGGAGCTGTCTGTGGTGCTGAAGTGTTTCTATATAACATAGAACAGCACAGGGAGCTGTCTGTGGTGCTGAAATGTTTCTATAGAACATAGAACAGCACAGGGAGCTGTCTGTGGTGCTGAAGTGTTTCTATAGAAAAGCACAGGGAGCTGTCTGTGGTGCTGAAATGTTTCTATAGATTCAGGGGTGCCCAACCTTTTTTGACCCAAGATCTACTTTTCAGCAGCCAACCCCTCCGGGATCTACCAGTCCAATATCAACATTTCAAACCACACGCATCGTTGCCAGCCTGCAGTAACTTCACAACAACGCAACACTAC
>CM076984.1:30343102-30345602 GCA_039105355.1 Benthosema pterotum | reverse complement strand
GACACTAAGATTCTAGTTTCTGAGACAAGTTTCTAGTTTCTGAAACCATATTATAGTTTCTGATATTAGATTCCAGTTTATGACACAAAGATTAGTAGTTTCTAGCTTGTGACACTTGGTTCTAATTTCTAACACTAAATTCTAGTTTCTGACCATGTCTGAGAGTAGACATGTATGACATTGGATGATACTAAGATTCTAGTTGCTGACAATAGATTCTATTTTATTTTTTTTATTTATTTTATTATTATTATTATTTTTTTTACAATAGATTCTACGTTGTAGTTTTTGACAGTTTCTGATCTAGATTATAGTTTCTGGCACTAGAATCTAGTTTCTGACACTAGTTTTTAGTTTATGACACTATAGATTCTAGTTTCCAACACTAGATTCTAGTTTCTTAGACTAAAATCTAGTTTCTGACAGTTTTGGAACCAGATTCTAGTTTATGATACCAGATACTATAGTTTCTGGCACTAGATTCTATGTTCTGACCATTTCTGACATGGGATCCAATGACCAACAGAAATAAAGTAACATCATGCTTAGATCTCACCACCCATTCCGGTGAAGAATGGATTAAGATGTGTATAAGTTGTATGTAAGACTGATTACACTTTGTCTTACATTCCACTTACATTCACACACTACATCTACATGTTTACATAAATCAGCCTATAGCGCTGTACAGAGAAGCTATATGAATGCTATTAGGATTAAGTGTCATGCGCTAGTTCCTCCTCCTATACCCCGCGGGCGACTTTTCACACATTTCGGTCGTTCGTCGGTTGTTGGCAAGTGCCTGGCACTTTTTTTTTTCGAGAGAGAGAGGAGCGTCGAATGTACAGTACAGTGCGATGGTACCCCGATGGCTTGACAACGTCGGATATCTGCCATCTTCTCACATTCTTTAAAAGTGTCAGGAATTCGGTGTAATGAGCCCTCATTCTCCCCCCACCCCTCATACCTCAACACACACACACGCACACACGCACAAGCGTAGGCTGGGCTGTACGGTATGCACACGTTCATGCAGGGCACACAGCGGCGCAGCTAGCACACGCGCACACACACACACGCGCACACACACACACGCACATGCACACGCACACGCGCACACACACACACACACGCACACGCACACGCACACACACACACACACACACAGGTGTGAAGTTATAGCAACCTGTGTACATTATACTTGCGTGAGGCGCGTTTGAAAGCACCAGTGGCAGTCACAGACACTGCACGCGTGTGTGTGTGTGTGTGCATGTGCGCGCCCCGCGCTCCCTCCCTCCCTCCCTGTGGTTTCCATCTTTGACTCCCCGAATCAATCATTTTTAATTTATCAGAGGGGATTTGTGCCATGAACGCTGATGCCAACTTAAATAAGAGCGGAAAACACACACACACACACACACACACACACCACACACACACACACACAACACACACACACACACACACACACAACACACACACACACACACACACACACACACATGCAGCGCAATGGCAGTGAAGAAAAAAAAAGCCATCGCAAATCCCTTGCCTCTGATGCGATTAAGCGTGCGCCGCCGAATCATGGTTTGACTTGAATAGCACAGAACACGAAATCATGTTAAGGCAAATTCGATGTGCACACGGCGTTACAATTCCCCCCTCCCCCCCCATTGCTTTCTCTATGGTACCTCTCTCTTTCTCTCTCTCTCTTTCTCCTCTCCTCTCTCTCTTCTCTCTCTCTCTCTCCAGATCACTCGCTCTTTTTTCATTGGTGATGAATGGCGTCTGCGGTGACCTGAAAAATAGAAGAAGAAGAAGAAGAAGAAAGTGTCGCTAGTGATTCTACTCTGCGCTCAGGCCTCTCTTTCCACTTTGCTGGACTTGATGATCATTATCCGCTGCTTCTGTTACTACTTCTGTTCACGAAGGTCCATCATTGCCAGAGCAAGACGTATGACTTCAACGTCGCACGGGCAGACCATCCAAGCCCCGCACCCCGGGTTATCATGGCCACCTCAAGGATACATGTATTTATATACAGTATATACATAGTATATATTACATGGCTTGAATGACTGCTCCAATCAGAAGCCAGCGTACTGGTCACGTGAGCGGTCACATATGTCACAACAACGGACCTTCTGGCCGGACGAACATAACCTACACAACTGCAGATGAATAAAGCCTTGTTATGTAATATTCCTGTCAATTGTTAGTTCTTTATTAAAATATATTAAGCCATGTAATAAGCGGGACCCCTCGAACCGTGAGTTGTTTCCTAATAACTGACCTTGGTTGTGCCTCGGTCAGTTATTAAGAAACAACTCATCGGTTCGTCGGGTGTTATTACCCCTTACTTATCTCTCCCACCAACGTCATGTGATCATTTATCTTCAGGTACTGACAATACTTGATGCGTTTGACATCCTTTATTCCCAAAGTGTGGTCCCGGGACCCCGAGGGGTCCTTAAGGGAGTTACAGCCAACCCTAGTGGAG
>CM076984.1:30330602-30340602 GCA_039105355.1 Benthosema pterotum | reverse complement strand
TGTGTGTGTGTGTGTGTGTGTGTGTGTGTGTGTGTGTGTGTGTGTGTGTGTGTGTGTGTGTGTGTGTGTGTGTGTGTGTGTGTGTGTGTGTGTGCGCTCACTGCCTCAATACGACTACGACTCCACGCTCATTGCATGCCTCAGGACTCAGGACAGTTAGGTTGTATACATCAGCCCATAGCTCTTGCAGCAGTACTTACCCGAGAGTCAGCTGAAACAATTTGTGACTGCGACACATGCCGCAACTTTTTTGCTATCGGTTGTGACCAATGGCAAAAATGTTGCAAGTGAAAAAAAAACTGTTGCAACTGATTACAAAAAAAAAAAAAACAGTTGCGATTGATACTTACAAATCTGCCACGACTGAGACAAATTGGTCACGCCTATATCGCCACTAAACCTAACCTCAACCCATAGCTAACCTAATCCTCGACTGATAGGATTTCTGCTGCGATCAATATAGGAAAAGTTTTGGGGAGGGATGGGGGAGGTCCCCCCTCTTGGGGCAAGAGGAAAAAGGTTGTGATCGGTCGGGACACATTTACAGCCGCAACTGTGTGTGTGTGTGTGTGTGTGTGTGTGTGTGTGTGTGTGTGTGTGTGTGTGTGTGTGTGTGTGTGTGTGTGTGTGTGTGTGTGTGTGTGTGTGTGTGTGCGTGTGTGTGTGTGTGTGTGTGCCAGGAGGGGTGTGGAGATCCACAGATGGACAGGGTGGTTCCTAGCTCAGTGAGATCTGGTCCAGAGCCCACTCCCAGATTAGTGTGGGCTCTCTCTCTCTCTCTCTCTCTCTCTCTCTCTCTCTCTCTCTCTCTCTCTCTCTCTCTCTCTCTCTCTATTGAAGTACAGCAGCCCACAGGGTGTCTGTGGGATGGAACCCAGTCTGACATGAGTTGTTTGTCGCCTTATAAAAAAAAGAAAGAAAGAAAAAAGAAAACACAATGTGCTCATCCGTTACATCACGTTCCTCTTTGATGTCAATGTCACCTTTGTGTGTCTCCCCCGGTACCATCGGCCCACACCTCAGTTCCCTGAGTACACACAGGGTATGTTGAAAAACACACACTGTAAAACCAATGTGTGTTTAGGCAATAAACACTTATTTGTCACACTTTTTGTTACAAAATACACTGTGACAACATGTCACAGTATATGCTAAAACCAAGACTTACATAATAAACAATTATTTGTAACACTTTTTAAACATGTCACAGTGTGCTGAAAAACATGCACTCTAAAACCAAGAGTTTAGGTAAAACGCATGAACCTGTCGCAAAGGGTCGCAAACATTTTGAAATGTTTGTGATGTTTTTGGGAAAAAAAAAACATGTCTTAAACTGAGTTTGAGGTAAGGTTTAGGCATAGGTTTTACTGAGGTTAAGTTTAGGGCTAAGGTTATGGTTAAATTTGCCTGCAGAACGGTTTTGGGGAAAAGGTCGGGTTTCAGGCCTTTAATGAGGTTGCGACCATTTTAAAACAGTCGCAATCTTTTGAAAAAGTGAATGATCTCCCCGCCTCTCCACTCCTTAGATATAAAAAATGAGTCCTTTTCTTTTTTTTTTACTTACAATTTTGTAACCCAATTTTTCACCTAGTGCCAAGGGGATCCTAGGCTCTACGCACCCTCCACCAGCCTCATGCTTCCTTCAATGCATGAGGAGTCCAAGCTGCCTTCTTTTCACCTGATGGGGGAGTTTCCCTGGCTGGACGTAGCACGTGGAAGGAACATGTTATTTCAACCAGTTCCTGTCCCCTCCATCAGGCGCCCCGGCTGGCCAGGGGGAGGCAGTCTAGAGCCCAGGATTACTGCATGTTTTTGTGAGGGTATCTACCCTAGAGAACACAGGGAGAACAACTCCACACAGAAAGGCCCTTTCACCAACCCCTACTCGGTTATGGACACTGATGACGTGGAGGAGGAGACACGCCACCAGCACCCACAGCGACGTCCCTAGTGGGAATGGAACCCAGGACCTTTTAGCTGTGAGGCGACAGCCGTAACCACTGTGCCACCGTGCCCCAAGTGCCTGAAGAGTCATTTTCATTTCAGTTGTAGTCACATTTGAGACACCTGGAATGTTTCAGTGTCAATCTAGTTTTCGTCAAACAGACATCACAAGGTTTCATTTGACTAAAATGAATTTTTACAAAAAGATAGTTGATGAACATTTTTCGTCGGGTGTGGAGCGAATTTGAGCATGTTCTTGCACTGTTGAACTCACTGCAAGGACAGCACAGCTCGCCTTAAGTTCATGTAAATGTAAATGCAAAGTGTTTTGCATACGAGAACAATGTGTGTACATCTTGCATGCTTGCTATATGCATGCCCGTATGCATTTTGCATGGTGCATAATATGTGTTCACTTTCGGGGGGGTTGTTGTCTCAACCAGTAGAGCTAAAACAAAGCACAGTCCCATGACAATTCTTGCACGGTGGGGAAAACAAGAACAACAGTCTGCAGCTATTGTCACGGAAATGTGAGCAATGTGAGCAAAAACTAACTACAGTACTGTAATACTGTACAGTATGCATGCCCATAATTGCATTAAAGAACAACACGTTCCTTTGGTCTAATCTTAGTGCTCTTTTGTACACATGTGTTGACTTGTCTCATATAAATGCCTTCCCGTATCAGGCTTTCGATGAATTTACAGAATTTGTAAAACAAACAAACAAACAAACAAAAAACAAGTAATTGCTTGTCCTGTTAATGAAAACAATTCTAGGCAATGACAGAGTTTGGAGCACTTGCGTTGAATTATAAAAGGCTTTTTACAAAGGAAAACTTTGTTTTGTTTTTTGTTTGTTTGTTTGTTTGTTTCCAACCAGGTTCATGTTTTAGGTTAGACTTAGTAAACAATGGGTATAATTTCTTTTCACTGGCTGCTTTCTTTTTGTTTTAGGATTTAGCTGGCTGCGTTCGAACATGGTCCTAAATGTAGAAATGTAGAAGATGTCCATAGAAGATCACAGGATCCACTGAAATTTATCATACTGACATATTGAGCCAACACACAGTGTGGTTTCCCCCGCACAGTAGATCCCGTAATGTTTTCTGGCCAGATGTAGTTTCCTGGGGTCTCAAAAATAAATGATCAGAAAATAACTATTTTTAAAAACACAAACAAAACCAAAAAATAATATAGTATTACGCTCAAAATATTGTGTTTGTTGACATGATTTGTCAAGGCCCGAGATGGCTTTGTCCCCCATGTAAACAACTACAACGCAAAATGCCCACCATTTCTGACTGACCACACCTACTGTACAAGGACATTTGATCTATTTGTCTTTCCTCCCGCATGGATGGGCCTATACAGTGAAACTGATGACTGCCGGAAATATGTCGACTTACACACTAGTATGTCAACGTCTGAACATTGAACATTGTTTAGTACAAAATTTAAATCTACTGTTAACATATATCAATCTTTTGCTCTTTCCAGAACTATTTTTGCCAGGGCTAACAGGTTGCACAAACGCTGGTCCGACAATGTCCAGACTGGCGAGATTTGCAGCTAAACGCGGCGGCCCCGCCATGTCCCACGACAAAAAGCATGACATTGACGCAGATCGGCGTCGGGGGGTGTCAAGCCGTGACGAATTAACCCCCGGCGCGCCGCCGTCGCAGGCTGTCAGCTCACGTTCGACAACGAGAGATTCACTGCGCGTGCGCGCATACACACGCTTGAATGACGGAACATTCTAACTCACCTAATGAATTAATCACAACCACGGCCAGTGCTGCTGTGTGTTAATAGGAAGTGACAGGGGCATACACCCCCCCACCCACACCCCTGCCCGTCGAGATGGCATTTCTATCTTTACAGTGAAGTCACCTGTCACTCTCCAAAAGTAGGACACAGTGGTGGCACAGTGGTTAAGTGCTGTCGCCTCACAGCCAGAAAAGGTCTGGGGTTTGATTCCCGCTGGGGATGCTGTTGTGGGTGCTGGCAGTGTGTCTCCTCCTCTGGGTCATACATACCCGAGGCAGGGGTTGCGAGATGGCCTTTCTGTGCGGAGTTTGCATGTTGCACACACACACACACACACACACACACACACACACACACACACACACACACACACACACACACACACACACACACACACACACACACACACACACACACACTGGAGCCATAGGGTTGTGCCCGCGCATTGGAGCCATCAACAGCTGGCTGAAATTGAGCGAACGCCGCGGCTGCTTCAACGAGTAGGCCTACCGTACTGCCCAGTAGAAGGAAGGAGGCGCGTGGATAACAGTAGCCAGAGAGTTGATAGGCTAGATAGAGCCTTTCATTAGCCTTTCAGGGCCAACATTTAAGTGTTGATTTATTAAATGTAAAGTCGACAGCACACCACGGTTCTCTACACAACACATAGCTCCGTTGCGTTCGATGAAATGCTGTATACAACTGTAGCTGTATTCAGTATTATCAGCAAAGATGAGAGGGAACGCAAAGAAGCTACACAGCACTGATAAACCTGACTAGCTCTGTAACAGAAATGACACGATTACAACGGGAACAAGACGTTTTCATGCCAAGGACCCCCGCATCGACGAACACTAAACGCGGTAGTGGTCCAGTTCTAGCTCCTAAACTTTTTCATGTCAAGGAATAATCACATGCCTACTACACACAAAATTTAAGGACCACGTAATCAACCTTCCCAAATCTGGAAGCTGTATGGACAACAGACACAACAACAACGTGAGTAGCATTCTAGCTTGTTGTTAGCTCTGCTTGGAAAAGAAAAAAAAGACAGGCGAACTATTTGCATGGACGAGCAAAGAGTTTTAGAGGAGGGGGGGGTGACCAAGGCCCAGTCTTATAAACTGAGTAAATTGGCACTGGGCAGTGGCTGAAGACTCCTTTATCTGTGTGTGCGCACTTCTCTGCCTTTTGGTCATCAGAGCCTTTAGTGTCAGAGTTGCGACATTGAGGGGGTCACGACAAAACACACGACAAAACAAGCATTTAATGTGTTGTTCTCCTGTTCTAGTTGGACATTCAACTAGAACAGCACATTCATTTTGTCATTCAACAGATTGACAAAAGTGTGAGGTATGAACGTGCACATCAAGCAGAGACAGCATGCTCGTTGGATCGTGACCGAAGGCCTTACATATGCCTTGACAAAATGAGTTTTCTCCAACGAAGTCTGCAATGGCCATCAGAATATGGCTGGACGCCATAGATTGGATGTAATGGAGAAACAGAGGCAGAAATATTTTTTAACAGAAGCCAATGGAGAGGAATAAAACCAAACAAACTGTCACAGGAGACCAGCAAGCCAAAGTACACATCCAAACGTAACTCGCAGCCATGAGGGATTAGCTTAGCTATACGTTTACAAATGTAGAAAGCAGTGAAAGAGTTAAAGGAGTACCATAGTAGGGCATGCCTCTTGGCAAAGATCCAGTTCATTATGTAATGGATGTAACAGCTCTCTCTCTCTCTCTCTCTCTCTCTCTCTCGCCCCATTTTTTTTCCTGCGATTCCCTCATCCCTCACCTTCTGTTCGCCACCTGTACGGGAACAGATTTGCTCTCTCTCTCTTCTCTCTCTCTCTCTCTTTCCTCCGCACGACTCAGCCGCGAGGCTCCACATGAGTCTGTTGTTGTTGCTTTTTGGCCCGTCCTCCGGCGATGATGGAGGAACGCAGCGGCACGACGACTGGCTTTGGCGAGGGACGATTGTTACGGCACGTTTCGATTTTTAGCTTATTAGTCTCTCGTTTATTTATTTATTTATTTTTACTCTTTTTTTTATACCACAATTTTGCAAACCATTTTTTTCCGGCCAGTGCCAATTACCTAATAATCCTGGGGCTCTACACACCCTCCACCAATCCATGGGGAGGCAGCAAACTGCTTCCTTCAATCGTAGCGCGTTGAAGGAACACGCTATTCCAACCAGTTCCTGTCCCCTCCATCAAGTGCCCCAGCTGGGTTATGGGTAGCAGCCAGGACAATGAGACTATAGCACAGGGGTCCATTTGGTTTTATTTCACGCTGTCAAAGAGTTACATCTGGTTAACCAACTTTCCATCATTTAGCCTGGGGACCACATGGAACCCTCTCAAGGACCACTGGTGGTCCCCGGAGAACTGGTTGAAAGCCACTGGTATAGCAGGACACTGGCCAAAGATACATGCCAGCGAGCAAACTATAGCGCTGTGGGAACCAACAACACACATAATGGGCTCCATTTCCATTACACTCTAAACCCCTTATCCTTTTTTTACTATTTTGAAAAAACCTTTTGGAAGAGTTCAACATGCCAATTTATTGACACATTGTGGGCTTGTAGACTGGCCATTTGAACTATTGAAAAATGTATTTTTAATAGTTTAAAAAGGCAAAGAAGTTAAAGGGGAATTCCACCCATTTTTTTTCTCATAAAAAAGAAGCGTCTAAAGAAATCCATTAACATGGTGAAAATACATCTTGATGATGTCATCAAGATGTTTCTCGTTTTGACTTTGTATCATCGAAGAGGATCAGCATCGAATCATTACCAATACTAAGTATTTCTGCATTCCATTTAGCCATTTTGAGAAGAAAAACACATTGGCCTAGATTTTTGTCAGCACTAAACCCCTTATCCCTTAACTTCTTTGCCTTTTTAAACTATTTTAAAAAGCATTTTCCAATAGTTAAATTGGCCAGTCTACAAGCTCACAACGTTTCAATAGATTGGCATGCTAAACTATTCCCTTTTTTTTTTTCAAAATAGTAAAAAAGGCATAGAAGTTAAAGATAAGGGGTTTAGCACGTTACAAAAATGGAGCCCATTACGTCAGGGGTCGACATTATAATTGGCCCGATGGCCCGAAACAGGTTTGAAAACACGTGCGGGCCACCAGATGGCGACCCGATGGGGCCAGTGGTAAAATGCCCTCGTTGGCGCCCACCCATTTGTTGTACAAACTTCTGTTGTATGGTCGCCATGACAACCTGTATTAAGTCTTTGATCTTGGGTCAAAAAAGGTTGGGCACCCCTGATATACATATTGTATTATTATTTTTATTCTGTAATTGTTTAAGTTTTATTTATATTTTGTTTATTAGCACAAAAAATATTTTAGGCATTCTGCATTGTATAAGGGTCAGCTTGCTGAACGGTCTACTGGTTTTGACCCCCATGAAAAGAGTGCTGTTAACTTGAATGCATTTAATGCATTAATAAATGGTGGTCTTTTTTGCAGACTATGGGGATCGATTACCTGGGCCAGTGGTTACAGTTGTGGGGCCAGTGATTCTTAAAAGCCACTGGCCCGAAGGGCCAGTGGCAAATTTCCCTTAATGTCTACCCCTGTACGTGTTCAAATACAAGGTCCATCTATATGCCAGATCATTTTTTTCCCCTCGCTCTCACCGTCTGTGCGTGAGCTGCAGAATACCTCCATACCGAACTGTAAATGAAACATACTTTCCCATCACTCTCAATAGCTCACCACCCCCCCCCCCTCTCCACAAAACAGTTTAACAGATATAATGACCGTGGTGCAGCGGCAGTCGCGCAAATGACATCTAATGCGCCGGGGCCTCCGATAATGTGCGTCGCGCGGCAGCCGCGGCGTGTTGCATTTCCATGCGGGCGGCTTAATACATCACCGTCACAAGAAGCCATTATGGTAATACAGCACCTGAGGGAAGGGAGGCGAGGAGGGGTGGGGTGGTGGGGGTGGTAGATGGAGGGGTGTATATGTGGAGCCAAATTTTTATACTCCGACAGTCGACGGTGGCGTGGAGTGTCAAGCCTGTAACCTGGCCACGTTGCGGCTGGATTATAGGACGTTGTCGTATAAGACAGCTTAAAGTATTCCAGAACTGAAATTCTGTTCAGTCTCAGAACTGAAATTCTGTTCAGTCTGGTGGAGGGCTCTAGGCGGGATTCAAAACCATAGTCCTAGACCTAGAGACCTCTCAGTACCTCTAGTCACAGCAAAAAAACACTAATCACAGTCTTCTCAGTACTTGTAGTCACCCCAAAACACACAAACTACAGTCCTAGAAAGCCCTCAGTACTTGTAGTCGCGCCCCAAAACGCATCTCAACACACACAAAACACAACTTCTCAGTGGCTAGTCACCCAAGAACACACCAACCACAGTCCCAGAGATCTCTCTGGCAAGACAAACACAGATTGGATGGAAGCTAAAAACACCCAAACCACACCTAGAATGCAACGGGTCTAGGAGGTGTTCAAGAGAAATAAAATTGTAACGAACATAGCAACTTTAGCGTGGGAACGCCTCTTCCCGAATGCTAGATGCAGTCCAACATTCACTACCATTCTATTAGGTAGTAGAAGAAGACCGCCGATGTCCTAGAAACAGCAATCCTGTTGCTGATCACACGGGTCGGATCATTCTCCTCATCAGAGTGTTTAGAATGTTCATATTTTACATGCACGGTCACAATCAGTTGCTATTGAGCCACTAAACACGGACACTTTGTTCATCTACTGCCCTCTGAACTGGATTAATCCCGAAACGTACTAGATATGCCTCCAACAACAGCTTTCCTTGTCTTCAATACATTGTGGCTGAAGGGAAAGCCAAAACAAACACAGCGCTGGGGACCGATGTCAACATTAAAGGTGCAGGTGCATCTGTATCCCTAAGGTGCTCTAAAAAGACGTTTGAGGCGTTTCTGGTGAAGATGCACTTTGCATATAACAAAAGCGCCGCTGGAGAGGACTGAGTTAATTTTAATGGATTTTTTTTTTTCACTTCCTTTTCTTCTATATCTTGGATCGTTTCATTATTAGATCACTTCCTGAAAACATCTAGGATATGACAACCATAGAAGCTGCAGTGGCCCTTTAAAAATCATAGTCCTCCACCACCTCCACCTTTGACTCCACCAGTCCTCCCTTTTTTCTTAACCAGAGGCTGCTCAGTGAGGCTCTTCCTGATTGGCTAAGAAATAGTCCCGCCACGACTACTTGTTAGCCAATGACAAAGCTTTCTTTGGAGGCCTTCTGCAGCCCTATATAGAGGCGTCTTTTTTGAAGATGATCTAATTAAAGGAAGGCTTCATGAAAAACAAAACACAAAAAACAATGTACTTATTATTTTGACCATAAAATTACATATAGGAGCTTTAATTTTCTACAAGAGCTAATACTTTTCAAGTGGCATTAATGGGTGAACTTTGGGCGATAGCTTTACTTTTTACTCAGCCAAGAGAACGCGTGCGACACGATCACCTCTACCCCGACTTTTTACCACCTTTTGCCTCTCCCCCGTCACCCCTTTCCATTCACCATTATCACCATCTCACCATCTCTCTCTCTCTTTCTCTCTCCCTCTCTCTCTCTCTCTCTCTCTCTCTCTCTCTCTCTCTCTCTCTCTCTCTCCCGCTCTCTGTATTTGTCAGTCAATAACACGCAGTGACAGCTTATGTAACACGCCAAAGAGTTCCAAACTGAACTCTGAGCTCTGCTCGCTTGTTCGGCACGCTGCTTTATATTTTTTTGCTTTTTATTTTTGTTTTTTCATCTCCTAAATGACACACTTATGCTATATAGCACTTCTACTTGAGTGAGAGACGCAGCAGGAGGGGAGGAGGGGTGGTGGTGGGGTGGGGGGTGTCAGACAGAGATGTGACATGAGAATAACAGGGAATGCAGGAAACGCAGGTTTCATTATTCATAGTCACTATACTACAGCTAAAGGATTCAGAGAGAGAGAGAGAGAGAGAGAGAGAGAGAGAGAGAGAGAGAGAGAGAGAGAGAGAGAGAGAGAGAGAGAGAGAGAGAGGATATACCCCTTTGGGAAGGTGTATTCCATAGATATTTTAAAAAGGTAGATGCTTCATTGGTCACACGAACACAGAAGTGCAATGCTTAAGTTCTTGCTTTTTTGCTTTTTTTGTTTTAATGAATTTTCATAATAGGTATGGGACGATTCACTTCCATCGCGATGCTTTACAACATTGATATTTATTGCGATTCTTAACAGTTTTCATGCCATTGAAATAGATCTA
>CM076984.1:30270602-30325602 GCA_039105355.1 Benthosema pterotum | reverse complement strand
AATTTAGGCACGGATGGAGCACAAGAAATAATGTCTTGGTCTTGACTTGGTCTTGCCTTGCAGTGGTCTTGGTCTCTGTCTTGGCTCGACCTCTCTAGGTCTTGATCTTGATCTCGACCGGATAGGTGCTCGTCTCGTCTCAAACCCCCCCCCCCCCCCCCCCCCCCCCCCCCCCCCCCCCCAAGTATCATGGTTGTCTCGACCTCGTTTTGGTCTTGACTTGGTCTTGTTCTCGCTCACAAACACGGTTCACTAATGACACGCGCACACGTAAACAGTGACACTCTAGCGCATGCACACACAAACATGCGTGGTGCAGCTATATCGCTATAGCTTTCCAGTTCATTAGACAGTATTTAATTTGAAAACCCCCCTGTTGCCAAGGGAGGCTGGTTTTACCGTGCCGTGCGTGTGTGTGTGTGTGTGTGTGTGTGTGTGTGTGTGTGTGTGTGTGTGTGTGTGTGTTGTGTGTGTGTGTGTGTGTGTGTGTGTGTGTGCGTGCGTGCGTGCCACGCCGTCCCCAGAGTCTGGAAAGCTAAAACCGGGGAGAGTGGGCGATATTAAGAGAGGGGAGGATTCCTCCCATCTGTCCTGACATGATGATCGCTATACACGGGGGACCCCGGTGCCAGCCCCCGCGTCGTTTCCACCCTATCTGACTTGTTGTTTTGTAGCCTATATATACCATACCTTTGGTATGAACTTAAAGGGGAAATTCCACCCATTTTCAACATTGTACTATGTCATCATACCTAAGAGATGTTGCATGGACATGATAAAGACCAAAGACCAAAATCATTAACTTGATGATGTCATCAAGCATGTTAATGACTTTCCTTTTTTTTCTGACAGTGTACAAATGATACATTTGTACAAATGATTTGTACAACTCTCAGGAAAAAATGGTTGGTATTCCCCTTGAAATCACCTCAGTGGCCTTGTGGTTAGAGCCCGGAGACTGGAAAGTCGGGGGTTCGATTCCCGGCCGGGTCATACCAAAGATTCTAAAAATCCGACCCAATGCCTCCCTGCTTGGCAATCGGCATCAAGGGTCAGTGTTGGGAATATTACTTTACCTGCTAATATATTACTTATTAATTATTACCTTCATTTTAAAACAATATATTATATTACAATATTACTGTCTGAGCAAGTGTAATATATTAATAATACTATTACATATTACCATTTTTTTTTCCTTTTTTTTTTTTTTTTTTTTTTTACAAAATATATAATTAAATATTTAGTGTCACTATGCAATGAAATATTGCATAGACCAGTGGCATACCTACAATAAAGCATACTTGGCTATCTGGCCAAATCCATGTGAATTCAACTTGAAAAAAATGTCACTGCTGAATGAATAATTTCATGACAAATGATAGAAAATAAGTATTTAACTTCTGCAGTTGTCAAGATAATTTCACAAGACATTTTCACAACATTTTCAATGAGACAGATTGACAGAAAGTAATATTGAAAGCAATGCAGTAATGCAGAAAGAAAAGTATAATATATTAGATTGTTTTGGTTCAGTAATATATTTATATTACAAGTTACTGCATTTTGGTAATATATTATGTAATATATTAAGTTACGTAGTGCACATGTCCCAACACTGTCGAGGGTTGGATTGGGGGTAAGTCCCTGCGACATACTAGCGTCATGTCCAGGGGGTGTACTTGTACATCAAGCTGCCTCATGCTACAGAAACAGGAGATAGGCTCCTGACCTATCTGGGCCTCTATGGCTCAGCTGGGCCTCATGACATCATAGCCTGGCAAAGCTATTTACTTACTTATTCCCCTTGAAACTTGTCAGCTCGAGTCCCAAAAGAAAATAACAAGTTTGCAATGTGTCAAGCAATTTCATTGGCGCTGCTTCTTAAATATTGGTTATTAAAGATGAAGTTGTGATGTATTTTCCCCAATTTTGGACATAAGAGATGACAGTACTTAATTGGACCTCTTGGTGTGTTTTTTATGCACAATGATGTCTTCCCTTTACATTTAGGGTATCCTTCTGGGGGATGAAATGCTTCCTGTCAAACGTGCCAATGAAAAAAAGTAATATAGTGACATCACATTATCAGCCCTTCCCTTAACTCCTCCCCCTTCATCATTCAATTACATCTGTGGGTGTGGCTTCAGTTCAGGTGGATCTCCCCCATCACCACCCACCAGGCAAACCAGGTATACAGTACTTAATGAACTGGTGGGCGTGTCCAAAAAACATATACCTATCTAGCTCAGTAACCCAGGGAACATTTCTGCTATACTAAATTGCATTTTTGGTTGCAACAGGCAGAAAGTGAAGATCATGGGTGCGTATATTATTTAACACTGTTATTTTGTGGGTTTTCTTGTACACCTGCAGTATATGCTTATTGTAACTGTCCACACACTAGTCATAGAAATCTGTCGCCTTTGGAAGGAAAACTGTTAACCGCCTTTGCGCCAAACGTGAGGGTCACGTATCTGTGTCTATGCCCCGGCTTTCACGTTTGAAACCCTTATTTTGAAGCGCCATAACTCCGAAACCGGATGGATGATTACGTCATCGTGTTTCTGCCTCTACCCTCTAACCCTGTGTGCAAGAACACCCAGGTCACGAGTTCCGGATGTACCAGTCTCTCCATGGAACCACCTGATTTGCGAAAAAACATCAACATTGAGTGTAGAATTTGAGATAATGCCTTTTGAATGCATGGGATAGAATGGGTACCGGGGCACATTCTTTTCAAAATGACAGCGCCCATTTAGTCCCAAATGACATGCAACAGAAACCACGATTGTCAGACGATACATTTGTATCAAAAGATGGATTTAAGAATGGGATCAGTTAATCTTTACGTCCCACAGGTAGGGGCAGTAATTAATTATTGGTACCATATCATACTGTATGTGTTTCATTATCTTGTAGCTATAATATACCATATGTTGCATGTTGTTCCGGCTACGTTGTATTTCTTCGCCACGCACATTCACACACAAACACTACATGAATGGCATGAGTGACACACACACGCAATGCTATATCGTATGTGAGTTACAGTCCCAATTTCCCACTTCTGCACTGTCAACCAAACAAAAGGCTCTGGAAAGACATGAATCAATCAATCAATCAATCTCTCTCTCTCTCTCTCTCTCTCTCTCTCTCTCTCTCTCTCTCTCTCTCTCTCTCTCTCTCTCTCTCTCTCTCTCTCTCTCTACCCCCCTCCCTGAAGTCATGCCCGCGGGCAGATCGAGGATGCTTGTTTGTTTCAACAACTGCTTTTTTGACTTTCCTTTATTTATATGCCAAGACGCACGACTGCGTGCACACATGCGCGTACAGTCGCACACACCCTGCTTGACTCACGTGAACTCTCTGTGCACTTGAAACTTTCCTCTACTGTACAAACACGGCTATTATTGCATGTCCTATATAGGCTATACCATGTGTGTGTGTGTGTGTGTGTGTGTGTGTGTGTGTGTGTGTGTGTGTGTGTGTGTGTGTGTGTGTGTGTGTGTGTGTGTGTGTGTGTGTGTATGCCACATGATCATGTATACAATTTATTACCCTGTTTGAATGATTTCTGCGCCCGGCCCCCTAAAACAATCTTTCTGAGCTTATAAATGCTGAAATATTCATAATCATACCCCCCCTCCCCAATTCTTTCATAGTCTGAACATTTTTCTGCACTTTAGATTTTCTATATTTATGAAGGGTGGGGGTGGGGGGTGCGCTGGTGGGAACTGTCCCTCCGGCAACACGTGATCACATCCCCGGGTCCTAGCTGCACCGAACCGTTGCATATCAGGCGGCATGTGTGCACGCACGCACGCACGCACACACACACATGCGCGCGCACACACACACACACACACACACACACACACACACACACACACACACACACACACACACACGCACACACACACACACACACACACACACACACACACACACAGAGGAAGATGTAAAAGCAGCAGGTCTCCATGAAAGCATTCTTGGAAAGATCTCCCGTCCGTCGTCATGGTTAACGTTAAAGTGCAAATAGCATGGATTCCTAAAATTGTTTTTAATACTTACTATCATACTGTCTATGTCCTTCAAGCTGACTTGTAATGGTTTGAGCCTCAATCACCACTGATATAACCAGTCCTGGTCATTTCTTTATGGTACCTGCAGTACCACAATGTCCTGAGGTGGTAGGAGAGCTGATAGCAGATGATTACTCCTAATAATGCTGCTAGATAAAACCAGGCTTGTTTAAATTCCATGTCAACTTAGAAAATCAACAATGGTGGACATTGTAAACAAAGTGGAAATGCAAATGTGGAACTGAAGACTGAAGGAGAGGATGAATTATACAAAGCAGGGTTTGTTGATGACATCATTATGAGGCCAAAATGAAATGAGTTGTTCCTGAGCTGAGAACAATTTATATTAAACGTTCTATATGATATGAAAGACTGATTGTTCAAACTAGATCATTTGTGGGCATAGTAAACCCACATAGGAGCACCAAAAACACACACACAAAAAAGTTGAATGTTATTTCCCTTTACCACATGATAGGTGTTCCTATCGGCGTTGCCAACTTGGCGGATTTGTCGCTATAGCTGTAGCTTCTTTCCAGAAGAATGCCACTGGAAGACGTTTTGCTCACAGCCCTCCTGTGAGACAGTGGCTGAGTTCATCACGTACATTGTGAGGACCTATGTGAAGATATGTTGAGTCCTTTAAGATCATTACAGCTGGGCTGTTGCCTGAATTCTAATGCATTTCTGCCTATATGCATCCGGTCCAGGACCTATTTGTTGTCCCCGTTCTCAATAGAAGTCCCCGCATTTCTTTTTTCCCCACTTTTTTATTCCTTGATTTTTAACCAAGTTTTCACCCAGTGCGGATTCCTATAGTGTTCCAACCAGTTCCTGTCCCCTCCATCAGGCGAGAACATGTAAACTCCTCACAGAAAGGCCCTTTTGCCAACCCCACACTGATGGACACTGATGACGCGGAGGAGGAGACACGCTGCCAGCACCCACAGCGGCGTCCCTAGCGGGAATTGAACCCAGGACCTTCTAGCTGTGAGGCGACAGCACTAACCACTGTGTAGAGTAGTGCCACTAACAGTTCCGACGACAGAGAAAAGAAGGAGAAGAGATACAAACATAGCACAAAAAGACAGGAGACGAGACTGCAGGACAACAACAACGGCACTCAAGTCACACTGTCAGTCACTCACAAGTTGTGACGGCTGCAGCCTGCACCAAAACAGGAGGGAGTGCAAAAAAAAACAAATGTGCACATGCATTACATGCACACTCATTGGGCTGAAAATGGCCATAAGCCACTTGCCCAAACGTGCTGACTAACCACATTTGTGAGGACGAGTATGTCTGTTTTTAGCCCAAGTTGTTTTCTGAGCAAAACTAATGTTTGGAATGGATTCGGCATCATGAAACACCCCTAGTTAGACATATCACATGCTACATAAAGCATGATCACATTTTTACCTTCTATAGGTTGTGACTATAGCCTCGACACCCAGGCTTTCACTTTCGTCCACATTGCGCGAAAATGGAAAGCCTGGACTAATTTGTTAGTCCACAGTGACCTAGAGGGGGGAGTCAACTTTTCGGGGTGGGAGTCGCTCTAAATGACGGTAGCACAGCAGCGGAGGGGCGGTGGAGGGGCCGGGGATGACAACACGTTGGTGAGACGTTGGCACGTTGGCTTCACGAGTGCGTTGCTACGTGGTCTTTGGGAGGGGGCCATCCCACAAGGAGTGGTTGCACCACTTATAAATCGCGCGGGTATCATTTTTGTTGTTTTAAATGTATTTCTCCCACCGCTATACATGGGCGTGATGTGTGTGTGTGTGTGTGTGTGGGGGGGGGGGGGTACACAGTTTCCAGGGGAGATCCCAGCTGTCCTGTTAGACCGGAGAATCCCTCCCACTCACCCACCATGGTCGCAAGGTAATCCCCGCCCACCCACCCCTCCCTCTCCCTCTCTATCTCTTTCTCCCTCCCACATGAAATCTGTCATCCTCTCCTCTCTCCGTATACCTCAGCCCCCCCTTCCTCATTAATTCCCAATTAAGACAGCATTCTCTCTCTCTCTTTCTCTCTCTCCCTCTCTCTCTCTCTCTCTCTCTCCCTCCCTCTCTCCCTCCCTCCCGCCCACGCGTACTCCTTTTATTGCACAGATCGCACATAAACGCTTCTGCCCGTCCGACTTTATTTTTAATTTACAGCGGTTTCGAGCTGAGGCCAGCAAACGACACACACATAGGCTAGCTGCAGTAGTGCATGTGGCAGAATGGCACATGGAACTGTGCTGCCATGCATGCTGCCTTACACGTGTGTGCGTGCGTAGGCTACATGTCGTCCGCGACGTTACTATGTTATATATAATGATCTCTTTTCTGTTCCTCGTGTCCGCCCCTCTCGCCTGTACTCGGATGAAAGCGGAAACCTTTTGCCGTTGTCAATCGTTTATTTATTTATTTCTTTAAGCGACCGCTCGGTCTTCCGCGTCCCCCTCCCCTTCTGCTCATCCTCATCCTCGGGCCACGGATGGCGTCCCTCCGTCTGTCCGTCCATCCATTCCGAGAGCGAGTTCCACAACCCCGCCCACCTTATAATGGCCTCTGCTGTCCGTCCGCAACAAGCGGGGGCTTCTCATATAGATCTCCGTCAATTTGTGTCGCACTAGGGAATCCCTCCACCCCCCGTATATACAAAGCCGTAGCCCCTCGCCGCATCCACAGCGTTATTAGGCGGAGAGAGAAGCGGCTAGGAAAGTGTGTGTGTGTGCGTGTGCCGGCCTTAGTTACAGAAACAAAAGGACATTACAAAGAATAAGTGAGAACGACAGAAGTGAAAAAAAAAAACACAGAGAGATTCAGAGGGAGAAAGAGATCTGGGTGGTGTGTGGGTGGGGGGGGGGCAGAGCAGAGACACACTATAGAGGAATACATACTAATGATACGAGTGTAAACTTGTGTTCCTGCATGGTTTCCCTGTGATGCTGTCTCGTTGTCTGTTATCTGTCCCCTTTTCTTTCTCGAGACATTTCTAAAGATGCATCTTGTGTGCAGTATAGCCTATACCGTTAGTGATATGAGCAGCGTTTTGCATTAGCCCTGGAACGCGCACGAGACGCTCTGCAAGTGCAGGTTAAGTGCAGAAAGGCCTGTGTCGAGAACCAGACGCCTACATGTACAGTGCATGGTGGTCATTCGTTTATGTTGTAGTCAAGGCCACATAAATCGAAACTAAAACAATGCAGTAAGATTGTTAAATTAAGGCTGAACTCCGATAGAGTTGCAAAGGAAAGAATAACTTCTGTCCATGAGTGACAATAACCAATATACACACGCGTCGCACACATATAGAAAGAAAAAGGGAAAACAAAGGTAAATATTTAATTCCCCCTCCTTACTCCTTTCCCTCGAAGGAAGGAAAAAAACAACTTTTCGACTCGGGCTTTTGGGAGTCGACTCGTGTTATGCACATCGATTTATCGATGTATCGACTCTTTGGTTAATGCCCTACTTTAGACTGGACTCAATACGAGACAGTGTCTCGAGAACTATAATTTGTCTATACCAGGGCAGCACCCATACTGTTTACTAGCTCTCACTCCATAACGCTTGCCAATAGAGCTGAAATTTTATCACAGACATAAGCTTTATTGCTTATGCAGCCCCTTAGGCAAGAGCCCAGCCCACATTTGCGAGTGGGAGGCCCAGGTTCAATCCCTGCTACCTTCCATGCAGCACTACACTTACATGAGAAGTGACTTTAACTCACCCTAGCAGCGACTTGTGGATGTATGTGGTGTAGCCGTAATGTTTTAATGTCTAATGGCCTATTACCCTCCTATTAGGTTTTTCAAATTATTGGGAGAGAGAGAGAGAAAGAGAGAGAGTTTAAAACTCTCACGCTTGCATTCAAAGCAAGCAAAGGAATGCCACCACCTTATCTTGCTAGTCTCGTAGGACCCCACAAGCCCGTCCGTGCACACAAATCAGCCCACACATGGAAGCTGCTTGTAACGCTTGGCCAACACTCCACTCACCCTAAACTGTTTTCCCTCCTCGCCCCAAACATATACAGTTTTACTAGTAAACATAACAAACTCCCTAACCTGTAACCCTAAACATAACCTCAGTAAAACCTATGCCTGAACCTAACCTTAACCCCGAACATTACCGGTCACGAGAGTTAGTAAAACTGTTGCAGCAGTTTTAACTTTTGTTTATCTTTAAATAAAAACTACATAAGTCGACTTCTAAGTACTTCCCGAAAATGAAATGGACAAAATGAAATGTATACATTTTATTTCTCGCTTTGTGCTCACAAACGTGTTGTAAAGGTTTAAAAGATGGAATCATGTGCACTTTGCACCCTTCTATAACTGCTTTGTTCGTTGTAATCATTATTTCTGAAAATAAGAGTGAACAAATCAAGTGAGAACTGAACAGGATTGTTTTGCTGGGGACTGTAAATACAGTAACTTCCGCAACTACCGTTAATAGTATAAAAAGCACACCCAGCACCCAGTGTGCCCTTATAGGGAGTGGATATACCACTGGACACGGACTCAATTAGCAACAATTCTTACAACTGCTTCCATATCAACACTTGCACTTGCATGAAAGTAACTATATGCATGCCTTAAGATGCGTGTTACCTTTACAAAAGTATACCAACGTGAGATATAACAACATAATTACTCAAAGCACCCGTCTCCTGCATAGCACTTGGCCTTGACCATCCTAATCAAGGGAAATGCCAACAGCTGTGCAGGAGAGACAATTAGCAAACACTCGGTGGACATTTAAATTCCAACATGTTTAAAATAATACCGCTTTCATGTGATAGAATCCAGTTTGATGTGTATACTAAATATTGTATCCTATATACCTAGGACACTGAACATGGGTGATGATATATTTTTTGCACTTTTCATAAAGTCGCTGATGTCTGAGGTGGGTGGGTTCATAGTATGAAGCTACTAAAAGTCCTTGGGCAAGGCACTGAACCCCACCTTGCCCCCAGTGGTTGCCACCACTGGTGTGTGAATGTGGAAACGCTAAGCGTTGACTGCTCGCTGCTCTACTTCCCAATGTATGAATGAATAGACCATTGTAAGCGCTTTGAGTATACACGTAGTGCATAGAAAAGCTCCATTATGAGAACACAACAGAATCTAACTCCATCTCACCTCCACTCTATTGGCTCATTATGAAACTGGTGGACACTCCCTTGCTGTGATTCGCTAAAACGCTGTCTCACCCAACACAAACCCCCTCCCCCTCAGACATTAGCACCGCTTGTCCTGAGCCCGATGAATGTGTTGTTTTCACGATTTGTTGACAATTTCTGGACCGTCTGCACGACAAAGCCAGTGTATGTCAGCAGGGAAACAGCTGCAGCATCAAAGTAGAAGCAACGTAGAGGGGAAAAAGGCAAAAAATATAGCTATATATCTATTTTGATATTTGGGAAAAAAGTTGCCTCTATTACCTTTAAGTGTTCCAGGGTTAATTCATCAGTTAATTTATCAGCGATATTATAGGCCACGGATAAAAAAAAAGTGTCGAACCACATCGTATTAAACGCACAATTACCCCCCGTCTTTTCAAAGTGGGGGGTATCAGCTGCATCATTATTTGCTGCGGTCGATCTGTGGGCTGATGACCCGCACATGCTCTCCGACACCGCATAAGTGTGCGTACATACGCGCACGCACGCACACAATATCTTTCTCCTGAATCCACAAAGCACTTTTTTTACCGTCTCAACAGTAATAAGATCAAACTTGCTCGGCAGAAAAGAAGAAGAAAAAAAAACCCAACCTTTGTTTTATCCGACGGAGCTGTGAAATGAGATTCTATTAATACCCACCACAGCAGCCCAATCGGGGAGGTTGTCTAGGCTGACTCCCCGTGGAGGCACAGCGCTGAAAAGGTTAGGTAGCGGCAATTACGCAGGTGGAGCCGGGAGGGGGGTGGGGGCACGGGGCGGTGGGGCGCGGTGGGTCGCGAGGAAGCAGAGATGATTCTCGCCTTGATCACCCGAGCTCCGAAACACGGTGTTATATATCAGCTGGGGGGGGGGCTAAGCTATAAGGAAGGAAGGGAGGGTTAGTGCCAGAGCATACCGTTAATGACTTGCCTGACACACACACTGTGTGTGTGTGTGTGTGTGTGTGTGGGGGGGGGGGGGGGGGGGGGGGGGGGGGGGGGTGGGGGGGTGTGTGTGTGTGTGTGTGTGTGTGTGTGTGTGTGGGTGTGTGTGTGTGCGCGCGCGTGTGTGTGTGTGTGTGTGTGTGTGTGTGTGTGTGTGTGTGTGTGTGTGTGTGTGCGTGTGCGTGTGTGTGTTCTTTCTCTTAGACGTGAGCTACACGCCTTTCAAAGCCATGGGCAATTAGAGAAGGGGGGACTTGTTTCCATTTGCAGCTTTGGTCTGTATAACGGCAGTGCGTACAGCCGGTCACCCACCACCTCTATAAGCCCAATCGATGCTGGGTATAGGAGCCAATTGGGCCGAGTGCATGCACACACACACACACACACACACACACACACACACACACACACACACACACACACACACACACACACACACACACACACACACACACACACACACATACGTACATGATTGTATGCAACCAGTCTTGCTCAAGACTGATTGTACGTGGTATATGAAGTCTTGGGCAGTATTACTTAGGGGATCGTAATACTGTATATTACCAAAAAATCCTGTTGGATTCCAATAGAAACAAAGTCTATTGGATATCCAATAGGAATCCAATAGGAATCAGTTAAGAATCCTATAGGATTTTATAGGATCTTAGATAGATAGGAAGAAAGTCCTGTAGGATTTTCTCATAGAATTCCTATAGGATTTCCCCCAAAATCCTATAGGAGGAGGAATTTCTATTGAGAAGGCAACAATTAACAATCTTGCAAGATCAGTTTCTGACTCTGCAACGTCGCAACTGTTATAATAATAGGCTGCTGTTTGTCGCACTTTTTTTTTTTTTTTTTTTTAAGTGGCATTAGCTCATCTCCCTTCACGCAATACTGTTGAAAGAAGCAGCATGACGAAAGTAACTAGTAATGTTAGTAGAAGTAACATTAATACTGTTTTGTAGGACGTAATCTTGTTATATTACTCGTTACAGGGGGGAGGGTCGGGGGCTGGCTATGACCGGTGGGGATCGGGGCTCAAACCCGCGTGACGCACTGTCGGGCCGGATTTCCGGCCTGTATATCCAACCACGGTAATCGACCACCTGGGCCAATGGATGGGCATGATCGGGTAGGCGTGTGCACGCACACACACGCGCGCAGGCCATGCTGGCGTCACGAGCACACGCAGGGCGCCAGGCGTGTGCGTGTGCCGTGCAAGGTGAAACACAGGTGACAGTGATAATCAGCGCCTCTCAGATCTCATTATTCCCGCAGGGATCAAGAGAGGGAGAGAGAGACGCCGAGAGCTGGGAGAAAACGCTTCTACCACCGCCGGCGCTGCCATAGCTGGAGGATCAGGGTGTATGCGACGTATTATCGACGCACAACCCGCCATTAGCCTGCTCCCTCTGCTGACCTCAGTCATTCATTTAATTGGCTGTTAATTGCTATTCTCTCCACGGCCGCCACGCAGGGCACAATGTACATAACGCCGCGTCTATATTTAGGGGGAGCTCGGCGTTGCGGCAAGCCCCCTCGATGGCACTTCATGCTAAATTACAACTTTCAGCCCAGCCAGCCGACCGACTGAAGGGCTCCATTGTGGCCTGTCGTTCCTGCCGCTGCTTTTCTCCGAAAGGCATGACTGACAGGCCCTCTTTCTCTTGACTGAATGGCTGTGCCCATTAATGACGGGACGGAGGCATTGTTTTCTTTCTTTTTTTTAAAGCATTATGATATGGGTTAGTCAGATCTGCAAGCTTGTAGATTTGGACTTGAAAATGAGGCACAAATTTCTCTTGAGGGGTTATATCTATTTTTTCCCCACAAATTTCTTTGAATTCTTTGATTGAATTCAACACAATTAACAATCATAACAGATCTGCAATAATACTTTTTTAAACAAATGTCTATTGATATTATCAAAATGCTTGCACTGCTTAGTTGACGATTTTATCTGTGATTTTATTCACAACAAAGGGTGTTCGGTGGCATTGTCTTCGCGTTTTTCAGAAAACTGAAATCATGAAGCCTCAGGTTAAAATGCGCTAGACGCTGTGACTCCTGTATTGTCTTCATGCTTCTCCTCTCCTCCTCCGTGTGTCTGACACTAGCTGCTGGCGCTGAGTTTTCTCCACTGTTGCCACACACGGTGGCGGCGGTGGAGGATTGTCTGAAGACTTCACCCCATCCGCGCCATCATATCCGCTTGTCACCAAACTTTGGCACGTAACGGTTGCAATGGCGGAAATGCTATTTACAGAGAAGAAGGAGACATGGATATTTTGAGTTTTTTTTATATATATATATATACCCCAGGAGAGACTGCATGCGGATCGCACAGGGGCAGAATATTTTATTAGAGGGAAATAAATAAATAAAATAGTACACCGGGGAGATAACAATGACCTATGTTATAATCCTCTCCGACAAAGTGATTTTATGTTCCTCAAATCCAGATTAAAATGAACCCTATTTTATACCTTAGACCAGATTTTTAAAAATGTCTTCTGAATCGTGACCGTTTTCAGAAAGGAAAAACCCTATGTTTTCTATGTTGGTGGTTATCATGGACTCCTAAAACAACATGTAATTGGCCACGAACCCCCGACTGAAAATATCTTACACCCACACTCCCGGAAGCAAAGATTTGAGTTAATTCGCTGTGAACAAATACTGTACATATTCAAAGATTTGCGCTGGCTTTTTGCGATCTTGTCCAAAAATAGCAGATCTACGAGCTATAAGAGCCGTTTGTCTCAACAAGTCTGACCAAACATCCACGTTCCAAAATGACACATACGACACACCAAGATGAAACAAAATCGTGAGGTGGCCCACTGGTGGGACAGGTTGTTTGATGTGATGGGCGAGGGGACGTAATGGCTGATTTTACACTTGGTGAAAAATAGCCAATCTTGTGATTGGCTATACAGAGCCGCTTTGAGTCCTATCTGAACATAACGCTCACTACTCCTACAGTCTCGCGAGATGTATACAGTAGTGTACGAGACAATACGAGACTTTGCCGGTCCCTATTAAATCCCATTCATTTCATCGACTTCCGGCTTGAGAGTGGACTCACAGGGCCCCTCCATGCTCCTCCAGTAACGGCTGCGCCCTGGCGCATAGGAGTGAACGGGAATATCCTAACTCTCCCACTAGAAGGCTCTGACTAGTACAAACTACGAAGGTTGGCTTGTAGCCTTGTGGCACTTCTGCTGAATATCTAATCATCGTGGTAAACCTACACCGCTGTTTCTACAGATACAATTAACCCACCAATACCAGACATTGCTATGCCTCTGGGTGGGCTATTGGTAACAAGATGTGCACATGCACACACTCTACAGTCTGTGTGTGTGTGTGGGGGGGCAAAACACCAGAGGCTCAGTGGAGATTTCAATGAAAAGCCTCCTGTCCTAAATCGGAAATGATTTCAGAGGGCCAAAATGAAAACGATTAACTTGAGACTGATGATGACCGTGCACAACCACCAACCCCACTAAATCCCAGATGACACACACACACAGGCACACACACATGTTGCAGAAGCATGCACACACACACACACACACACACACACACACACACACACACACACACACACACACACACACACACACACAGGCAGAATGCCGGGTGTGGGTGGTGTTGGTGGTGGTGGGGGTCAAAATGCTTTCGCTTCGCCGAGTGGAAAACCTGATCTTCCTACCTCAGCAAATTCAGATGGAAGGACTCAGCGGAGAGACATCTCTGTTTGTGGGTGCACGCACGCGTGCACATGCGTATATGTTTGCACGTGTGAGAGGAAGTGAGAGAGAGAGAGGGAGAGATGCGTTACAGTGTGTGAGGCGCTTACAGGCGCACACCCATGGCTGTTGTCTCGACAAACAGGTGTCTGGTGCGTTTTAATCCGACCTGCCAAATTAGCAAATCAGCACATCTGCTGAAATGCAGCCGGCATATCCTCCCTTTGGTTTTATGTCATATTTTTTAGCCACCTGGAACATTTTACTCTTAAAGGTGAAGACAGTCTACCTACTACAGTATATAAGATAGGTTGAAAAGTGGTGACCATTTCACCACTTTTCATCTTGGTCTTGTCTCGGTCTGGCCACTCTGAACTTCATTTGTCTTGTGGTCTTGTCTTGGTCTCACCCTCAATTTGTCTTGGTCTTGTCACAATCTCGGAGCAAATGTCTCAGGTCTCTTTCGCCACCGAGACCACTTGAGACAAGGTAATGCAAAGGAAATGTTCTATATGCATTGTGTGTAATGAGGAGTCCATTCATAAAGACAGCTGTCTTATACAGAGTGCAGCGCTGGATGACGCGCATATCGCCAGCAGTCTGCAAACCGACAGTTAGTATTGTACAACAGAAGAATCCAAAAATGGCTTTTTGGCCTCGACCTCTCTAGGTCTTGGCCTTGGCCTCGGCCTCGACCCCTCTAGGTCTTGGTCTCGATCACTCTAGGTGCTAGTTTCGTCTTGATCTCGTCTGGACCAAGTCTGTGGTTGTCTCGGCCTCGCTATGGTCTCGACCTCCCTAGGTCTTGGTCTTGTCTTGACCTCGGTTTAGGTGGTCTTGACTACAACACTAGTATTCTTCATATAGTAGGTCGTCACTAATATACACAATAAAATAACACCTTTTTTCTACTTGGCCTGTGTCTCACAGGAGGGCTGTTCAGAAACCCGTCCTACAGTGACATCACTGATGGGGAATCCCTGAGATTCGGGGGTGGGGGGGACCTCCAAATCATCCACATCACTGAATGCTCCTTTATATAATACATACTTTTGAATGGGGAATAAATTCACTTCAGGGTTGCCATCGCCAAAGTTGGGGGGTGACTGCGGCACTCTATATACGCCAAGAGTTTTCACTGAAGAACGTGTTGAATTTCCGCGCGTCTATCGAGTGGTTTCCCCTGCAACCGCTGTGTGTTTATGACCACCCACTATCATCATTATCATTTGAGAGAGAGAGAGAGAGAGAGATCGCTCCGCTTGTTGCGGTAGATTATCACCCTGCTCGCTATTATCATAACCGTTACAACTACGCCTTCGTTGAATGGATAATCAGCAAGGTATTATGGGTCCCCGGCGATAATAGCACAGTGCGAGGAGAAAACGGGGCGATATCTCTTTCTCTATCACGCGCCGTACCTCCACCGTAACCAATTATTATGATCGGGGAGGTAGGGTTTAAACGTGTGTAGTTGTGCTCCAGCTGTGTGCCGCTGTTGCAGATCTGATTATGATAACAATGCCGCGCCTCGCTCGCAGATGATTATTAGCGACGATTGCAGCGGTGGCCGAGATTGCGAAGGAGGGCTTTGGTCTGCACAGCTGTGTGTGTGTGCGTGCGTGTGTGTGTCAGATAATAGAGACACTTATGACAGCATAGGTAGGTGTTCAACCTTGATCCCAGCTCGAGGCCCACCTGATATGAAAAAAGTTTGTGCTCCAACCATCTGATAAATTTAAAGGGTAAGCCGGCCTTGGTAGAGGTGTCAAACAATACCCAACATCACTAGAAGTGTGTTTTTATTTGTATATACAGTATAAACATTTCCTGATGACTTTTCTTTTTAAAGATCTGGAACCACAGATGCAACCCAAAATAATACAACCATGTGAGTTTTGACGATACTCTTTGTTGTCTGAATCAACTTTGCTGGTGCTGTGGTTTAAAAGGTTCAGTTTAGTGGTCAGATGAGATCTGTGAATGTGTTTTTTCTTTGGCGATCACTTTGTGTGCTCTGGCTTGGATCAATGGAACGAACGCTGTATGCATCGGTATCACAATGAAGACACGGAGGAGAGTACCATGCATGCACCATTTTTGTACGCATGCGTTGTGTCTCTCCTCTACATCATAGATTACTAGGAAAACAGTCAATCCTTCCTCCATATGGTCAGTCCTCCGCATGACACGTTCCATATATATCCGTCTCTATATATGAGGATCGTGTCCTCATCAAAGCCTGGGGAACTGTCAATGGTGAAGACTGATCATCAACCAGATCTGGAGCTGGCCTGGAAATCGACATCTGACCTTACACCTAAAACCATGAGATCTCCTTATACGGAGCTGACCTGTTCTGACATTCTATATGTTAAAGCTTTCCAGGTCCATGCTCCCTCTTCCATGTCTCCCTTTTGACCAATACACTATATATGTTCTAGACGGGCCTGCGAAAAAAAAAAAAAAAAAAAAACGTTATTCAACCAGACTGAAAATTCAGTCCCAGCCCTCATTAAACCTGTGCACTCACTGCCCCCCTGGCACCTTTATGGTCAGTCAGTCAGTCAGTCAGTCAGTCAGTCAGTCAGTCAGCCAGCCAGCCAGCCAGCCAGCCAGCCAGCCAGCCAGCCAGCCAGCCAGCCAGCCAGACAGCCAGCCAGCCAGCCAGCCAGCCAGCCAGCCAGTCAGTCAGTCAGTCAGTCAGTCAGTCAGTCAGACAGACAGACAGACAGACAGACAGCCAGCCAGACAGACAGACAGACAGACAGACAGACAGACAGACAGACAGACAGACAGATGAAGATCATGCCATTAGCGTTCATGAATTATTTTGTATAATAATACTATATGTACAGGGAGTTGCGCATCTTCTTTCAGCTTACAGTTATAATTGACGACGATGCTATCATCTTCTTATAGCCTTACTTGTTTACTTTAGTCTCCAGCAGCTGAATGTACAAACAACGTGTGTGGGGAGATACGCAGAGCTCTCCTCCGGCGCCACACCTGTGCGTGTGCGTTGGCGCTCGGCGCCGATGCGTGTAATGGATGCCGCGGCGATCAGGAGAGCGTGCTAATTATCTCATCACTGTCTTCACGTCAAGCTATATACCAAAGCTATCACGGCTGAAACCGATGTGCCAGCGGAAGGCAATAAGAGGGTTTGGATTCACACATAGCGCCATTTATACTCAGCTGGGGCACGGCCAGCCTTCACCCTCCAACAGGTGCAAGTAATAAAATACTGGGAAAAAAGTGTGACAAAGACAACAACACACTTAAAGGGGAGATAACATGGAATTCAACTTTAGTTTTTTGAGTGTGTTTTGATGCTCCCATTGTGTGTTTTTTCTATCCCCACAAATAACCAAGTTTGAACAATCAGGCTTTCACATCATATCGTAGCATTAATGGAAATTGCTTTCAGGAAAAGCTTGTCTGATTTTGTCCTCATTGTGATGTCATCAATGCACCCTGCTTCGTATAATTCCTCCTCTTATTCAGTCTTCAATTCCAAATTTGTATTTCCATTTTGTTTACACTGTCTGCCATTGTTGATTTCAAAAGCTAGCATACTGCGAGGCTTCTGACCGGTCAGAGGCCTTGGCTGCATTTCAGCCTTCATAGGCCCCGCCTACCTGTAGGGATAGGCTCCTCCTGGCTTGCAAAGTGACATTCAGATGGTCAGAACGGAGCCATCAGGATGGAACCCAGGTATAAAAAAGCCTTCTGAGGTGGAATTCTCCTCGAAGGCATGCAGCAGCAAAGCTGCGTCTCTCTCTCTCTCTCTCTCTCTCTCTCTCTCTGAAGCGTGTAAACATTATTAAGCTGCTCAGGCTGCTCTCTCCTCCTACTCCCCAGAGATAATCAGGGTATTACCAATGAAAAGTCACAGCCATAAATCAGGGAAAACCCGCCACCCACCTTAGTCTCTGTTTCTCTCTCTCTCTCTCTCTCTCTCTCTCTCTCTCTCTCTCTCTCTGTGTCTTCTCACCCACCTGCCCTGTTTTTTTTTCTCTCCCCGACTTCCACAAACCTCCCTTCTCATCATCCACACCTTTAAATGTTTTTGTTAATGCTTTACCCCTTGAAGAAAAAAAAAAAGCTCACGATGCGCCATTCGGGTGGCACGCAGTGAGCTTGTAGATCTGCTCTTATTTATTTATTTATTTGAAAATTGTGAAAATGTGTCACAAAATCATTGAATATTCTGTCACAGTAAATGCTTTTAGCTTGAATATTTCGCTGCAGCCATATTACAACATGCATAAACAAATGATTTTGAAGGGGACATGAAACACACACAGTTACAATGGACAGACAGACAGACAGACAGACAGACAGACAGACAGACAGACAGACAGACAGACAGACAGACAGACAGACAGACAGACAGACAGACAGATGACTATAGGCAGGCAGAAAACTGTCAATCATGTCATTAATTTAATCATTTCGAAAGGGTTGAGGTAAAAAAGGGAAACGATATGCTAGGGGAAAGGGGTGGTGTTTGTGTAAAAACAACTGTTTGACGTTATGTAAACACTTTTTTAAACGTGCCACAGTGTTTCTGTGAGAACGTGAGAACGTGTTTAATCACTGACGGTATAACACTTTTTAATCGCTTCAACGATGTTTACCCTTTTTTAGAAATCAATATCACAAGTAGTTTTTAAACACATGAACGTGTTTACTTTATATGTTCAAAAACACCCATACGAGCGTTTAGAATTTAAACAGCGTTGTAGGTGTTTAAAGAGTGTAAACATGGTGTTTAAAGAGTGCAAAGAGGGTAAACACGAAACCAAATGAACCCTTGCAGGTCCATTTGCTTTCATGTTTACATTCTCAAGAGTTAAAATATTCATCATCTGAATTAGCCCACTTAATTAAAAATCTACACAATTAGAGAATGTAGAAGAATGGTCATTTTGATCTATTGTTTGCCTGTTTTGTTTGCAAAATCCTGCTTGGAATTGTGGACAGAAAAACAAAATAAATCTTTAGTTTTGGGTCTGTAGGGTGAAATGTCCTCAAATGGTGGTCCGTGGCTCAATGAATAATGGGCCATGGTATCAAAAAGGTTGAAAACCACTGGTGTAGATGAGGAGGGTGGAGGGAGGAGGAGGGAAGGGGTTTGGCGGTTGAGTAATCCGGGATTTCCAACACGTGACGTCAGCAGTAGGACCTATCATCCATCACCCTCGCATCTGTGTCACACGCATTCCCTCTGTGCACGTGTGTGTGTGTGTGTGTGTGTGTGTGTGTGTGTGTGTGTGTGTGTGTGTGTGTGTGTGTGTGTGTGTGTGTGTGTGTGTGTGTGTGTGTGTGTGTGTGTGTGTGTGTGTGTGTGTGTGTGTGTGTGTATCAGGCCTACGTGACTCAGGCACAGCTGGACCGGAGGGGAGTGTAGAGGGGCTGGGGGAGTCCTGCTGCTAGAACACTATACCATGGCCTCTCTGTGTGTTTGCAACATGCAGAGAGTATAGTGCTCAGCACAACAACAGCATATGCTGTTGGTGTACATCAGGGGTTTTCAACAGGTGGTTCGGGGGACCACCAGTGGTCCTTGAGAGTGTTCCAGGTGGTCCCCAGGCTAAGTTGGTTAACCAGATGTAACTCTTGAGAGTGTAAAAATGAAACCAAATGGACCCTTGCGGGTCCATTTGGTTTCATTTTTACACTCTCAAGAGTTAAAATATTCATCATCTGAACTAGCCCAAATCTACACGACTAGAGATCTACGTACAGTATGCTTGCCTGTTATGTTTCCGAAATCCAGCAAGCCAGCAATCCAGAATTGTAGGGTCCACACATACAAATCAGAATAAAAACACTACAATGCAATATGCGGTAATATAGGCAACGTTAGTGTGTACAAAATCTGTGTTTGTAAACAGCCTTGAATCTAACTCACCACCTCACTTCCACCCTTTTGGCTCATTGCACCCCTACACACTGTCACCGCCTTGCCATGAGCCCCGACAAAAAGGATTTGTTGACAACAACAAAGTACTGGACCGTCTGCAGGGCAAGGCAAGTGTCTGTCTGCAGAGAAACAACTGCAGCATCAAAGTGATGTAGAGAGGGAAATGGCAAAAATAGAGCTATATATTTTTATTTTGGGCTGAAAAGTTGCCTATAATAAGCTGACCATATAAGGAGTTCCTCCCTGTCCCTCCAAGAGTGGCGAAAGTAATCCTTGACCGCGACGGACGTCCGTTTTGTATAACAATCGCAACCGATTGCAAAACAGTCGTGACGGTTTGCATAATGGTCAAGGGTTACCATTGATGACATCATTATGAGGCCAAAATCAAACAAGCTGTTCCTGAGAGCAACTTACATTAAAGCATATGATAGGAAAGACTGATTGGATAGAAAACACACACAAAAAAAACAAAAGGCTGAATTTCATGTTATTTCTCCTTTAAGGAAGTCATTTTTCCACACTTTTTCAAACTTTTCTATTTTTCTATTGTCTATACTGTATCTGTCAGTCCTTAACTCCTCTCCTCTCTCCTTTCCTAGGCTGTTTGTTTCTCCCGTTTGCCTCAGACGGGTTATCTTTACGGAGCAGCGGCACGCATTCGCCAGCGAGTGATTAGCGGCGGCATCGTTGTAGCGCGAGACACTGTTTCGATACGGCAAAATGAAGATGTGGCGTTTCATCAATCTTCACGCTGCAAAAAGCTGCGACATGCAGTACTACGAAGGCAGATAAGTTTCACACGCTGCATTGAAACATGGATCATCATAACCCGATTAATGATGAGAGAGAGAGAGAGGGGGAAGAGAGAGAGAGAGAGAGAGAGAGAGAGAGAGAGAGAGAGAGGATGAAAGGGGAGAAGAAATAAAAGCTTAGATTAAACAGAAAGGAAATCAACTGTAATCAAATTGCCGAGTTCTCAGAAGTGATGAAGTATACAAGTTCAAGAAGATCTAATCAAAGTTCTTGCAATTTAACACAATTCATTCACAGCCATTTTGATACTTATTAGCGTTTAATTAATTAATAGATTCGCTGTACAGCAAAATATGACATGTTTTCCTGTACAGGATTTGAACGTTGAAAGTTCCCAATGCTTGTAGATCCCTTGAGCTATACTCTCCGGTTATAGGGAGGCTATGTCCCGATGACACTTTTTTTTTTTTTCATTTCCGAACCAAACCGAATACTACAGTTTTCTGTGTTAGAATACCTATCCCAGAAAATAATATATATAATAATGCAAATGAGAAAAAAAAAGTTCTTATATGAAGTCCACCAACCGGGAATATCAGACTCTTCACTCAAATGTGCACTTGGGCAACTCCAAAGCAAATTCCACATGCCCCAACATTTGATTTAACTGCTATAGTGTCTTTACTCCTGTGTCAGATCTGCATATTTGCCAATAAGACCCAATCATGACAAGGGCAGATACTGATACCGTTCGCATACCAATACAGTATTGGCCGATACCACTACAGTTTTGGGAAATCCCGACACACAGCTCTATCTATTTATCCATCTATCTACCCATCTATCCGGATGAGATTTTTTTTTTCTAAATCCGGAGTATTTGTATTGCATTTATGTAATTTCCATTAATATACATTTTCCCATCTAAATAAACTTTTTCCCCCAACAAAGAACAGCACAAACACACACACACACACACACGCACACGCACACGCACACACACACACACACACACACACACACTGAGAAGACAATTAGACTCCTCTATAAACTAATTACTGTCACTTTAATTCCCTTAGATTAAAAACCACAACTGTAATAAGACGATATTCTCAGAGGAGATGTTAGTACACAGGGAGGAAAGGCACATTTGTAATTATGGGTGGAATGATATATTTTTTTCTCATTAAACGAGTGCACTTGCATGAAGTGCGAGTGTCCGTGCATGTGAGGAATGTGTGTGCGTATGTGCTTGTGTGTATCTTTCTCGCCTTTTCTGTGGACTGCTCAGTGATGGTAAAAATACCATTTTTATTTTTACATATATATCATGTATATATCATCTTGTATTAGTCCATGATGAAGCAGGAACACACATGGACATCATCAACCTGTGACAGGAGCTGCAGTGTCCTACTGAGTGCACATTTGCCGCTTATCAAAGAAATAAACAAACTCATTTTAGTTACAGAGCTCAAGTATAATGTTTTAATGTTTTGTCCTGTCTGGATCCTTTTAATGCAAATATAATGCATTTGACCTCACGCTACCTCCTGAACACTAAAGAAACAACAAGAACATGTTAATAGGATGCTGTCAGTATATGTCCCGACGCTTCTACCTCTTCTACACATTAACAGAAAAAAAAAAAACAATCTGAAGAGCAGGAATTGATTTGCATTGAGGTATAAACAAAAAGAAAGGAAATATAACTAAAAAGATCGCAGGGAACTTTTGTTTCACTTGCGCTGCTGTTATTATGGTGAGGAAAGCTGCTGTAGAGTAATGTTATTAGCACACATACAAATGCGCGCCCCCGGGCCCTTTTTCTTCCCTCCACGCTGTCAGTTAATGTTGATGGCGTCGCGTCGATCCATGCAGCTTCGCTTCACAATGAACTTGCAGTCCCACTATAGTACTTTCAGCACGGTTGATTTTCTCTCTCTCTCTTATCATAATTTGATTATTTTAATGATCTTGTTACCAAAACCTCAAACACTACACTCATGTGTATTCTCCCACCCTGAGGGTGCATGTATGTGTGTGTGTGTGTGTGTGTGTGTGTGTGTGTGTGTGTGTGTGTGTGTGTGTGTGTGTGTGTGTGTGTGTGTGTGTGTGTGTGTGTGTGTGTGTGTGTGTGTGTGTGTGTGTGAGGGGGGGGGGGGGGGGGGTAGCTGATTGCATTGTATTATATGAATCTCATATGAGGGGAAAAAATGTCACAGCCGTGACAATTTATTTACCATGGCCTGTGTTTGTTTACCAGCGTGCGTATAAGGTTCTGTATATACCATTCGGGACGTGAAACCCCTTTCTCTGTGTGTGTATGTTTTTTAAGCATTAAAACCAAACACGAATGTAAGATCTACAAGCTTGTATAGCAATTTTTTGGGGGGGAAAGATTGTGAAAATGTGTGCAAAGCTTTGAAGATGCAGGGTTCCATTTTTGACACTTGCCAAACCCCTTATCCCTAATTTCTTTGCCTTATTTTAAAGTTTTGAAAACCATTTTGAATAGTTCAACTAGCCAATCTGCATTGACACGTTGTGAGCTTGAAGAATGGTCAATTTAACTCTAGGTTTTTGAAAGTTCTTGAAATGTTTGTACTGTGTTCTTTCAAAACCATCACTTTTTTTTGCTTCTGGTGCTAAGTTTTCAGAAGGCAGTCCGCAGCCTGTAGATCTGCTATTTTTAATGTGGCGCAAAACTTTGACTATAGTTCAAAGTTTTGACTATACTAATAGTATTCTTTCAAACCTAACATTTTTAACTCAAACCTTTGTGCTAAAACTGATCAAATGATTTGCATCTTTGATTCAAGTTTTCAGATGGGGGTCCACAAACAAATACAGTAATACAATTCTGGGGATCATGTGCACTAAATCACGATTTAAAAGTCATTTGTAGAATCATCCTCAGGCCTAAACCGCATGTATACGGTATATCATGCGCATGTCTGAATGCGGCGCTGCTACTGTGGACAAACGCCCGCTGTAGCTACAGCTATGGCTACAAAAGCCAACGGCTGTGCGTCCGTTACTGGTCCCTGACACTGACACAGAGGAATGAAAGACGACTGCGTTTAAAAAAAAAACTATTTAGCATAGAAGAAGCCTCAGCGCCGCGTTATCAGTCAAAAACGCCCTGCGCCCAGAGGGGGCTTGATTGTGGCGTTTCATCATCGTCTATTGAATTATCTGGATTAATTTAACGCATTTGTGGCCCCTCTGTGTGTTTTTTCCCCTCCGACTAGTTGGGTCTCATCCTCAGCCCCCTCCCCCATCTCTTCGTTAGCGATGATTACACTAAGTGGGTCATCTCCGGTCCCCTCCCCACCCCTCTCCTCCCCGACATAACATTAGCATTTTCAACTTTCTTTAAACAAAGTTTGGAGCGAGTCTAATGAAATAAACGGTTCCAATCGACGGCACTGCGTATTATTCTGTCGGATGGAGATGGACTCTGAAAAATGAATGGGCCGGCAATGCTTTGTGTGTGTTTTGTGTGTGTGTGTGTGTGTGTGTGTGTGTGTGTGTGTGTGTGTGTGTGTGTGTGTGTGTGTGTGTGTGTGTGTGTGTGTGTGTGTGTGTGTGTGTTTGCATTTGCCTTCAACATAGCATGTCGCCGTGTGGACACCGGGCCTAAAACAAGGCGGCCATGCCAACCGTCATGCTGATGGTGGATTTTCCAGTGAATGTTCAGACTATGGAAGGTAGCATCTCTGGGACCAATCAAACGGCTGTATTTGGCCTGGTGGATGACGAGAAGTTTTGATTAGGAAAACGATTCAAAGTTCAAATATTGATATGCGATTAATTGTGATTAATTAATTACAAAGCTTCAAATTAATTTGTTTTTTTTTCCCGGCCCTAAAATTAATACATAATTGCTTCTGTGGACGCCAAAGGAGAGGAGAGGAAAGGACGGCGCATAGATGGTAAAGTATACCTGCTGCTTCGTTGCCAAACAACTCAACTGGTTGTCATGAGAACAGCCTTTAACACAAGTTTAGCTCTGTGCGATGTGTGTGTGTGTGTGTGTGTGTGTGTGTGTGTGTGTGTGTGTGTGTGTGTGTGCGCGCGCGCGTGTGCGTGCGTGCGTGCGAAACGAGCTTTAATTCTCATTAAACCGGCAACATTCCACTGACAGCCTCATGCGACGACGCTGTCCAGAGTAATCAGAAAGTGATATAATTACAGATCAGTCAAACGTTTCCATCAGATCATAAACGTATTATGGCCTATATAGGCTGCCGATAACAACCCTCCCTCCCCCACAAACACAAACACAAACACACACACACAACATCTTCAGTGTATAGGCGTCATACACACATACACAAACGGGTGGTTGGGGGGGGGGCACCAAAAGTAGTTCCAGGTGATACAGAGTTCAAAAATAAACGAAAGATGCGCTAATATTTTAGAAATTATTCAACAATACGAATTATGTTACTTTTAATGTGTGATAGTGACCATGGCAGGGCCTATAACCCGGACTAACCCGGCGCATACTCCATTGTCTTGCAAGACATAAGGATTAGGGTTTAGGTTTAGGGGTTAGGGTTAGGTTTAGTAGGGAAAACGGTTGACTGTTATGTAAAGCGGCCGCGACTGTTGTGCAAAACGGTCCACTGTTAAGGGCCCTGATACACCTAGCAATGTTTTGATCAACATCAACAAGCAACGTCAATTATCAACGTTGACTTTTCACCTTTCTGTGGAAAATGATCAACTCGTGGTTGTTCCGAAAAGTCAGATCATTAGCAGCGCCCTCTACTGGTAAACATTTCAGAATCCTTCAATCACAGTCCTCCTGGGCGTCACCTGATCCTTTCTCTCAGACTGAAACCATGGCTGCTGCTGCTGCTTCACTGCTGTGGACAAAAACAAGGATTTTGTAACTTTTATTCCGCTAAATGAACATTTTGAGTTGGATGGCAGCTGGGTGAAAATGATTCAATGCAAACTAAGATTTTTTTTTCTGAGAGTGTACAAATGGAACCAAATGGACCCGCTAGGGTCCAGTTGGTTCACATTTGTACACTCTCAGGAAAAAAATGAAAATGTGTGGAATTCCCCTTTTAATGGGAGGTGTTGCCTGTTGCCATGTGTCTCATCATGTTGCCTGTTGATGTTGACATTGCTAGTTGATATTGATCAAAATATTGCTAGTGTATTAGGGCCTTTATGCAAAGCAACCTCGACTGTTATGCAAAACGGTTGCCACAGAACAGGTTTAGCAGTGAAAACGGTCAACTGTTATGCAAAAGGTCACGGCTGTTATGCAAAACAGTCACAATTGTTATGCAAAGCGGTCGCCACAGTTATAAAACCGTCACGACGGCCGTCGCAGCCGAGGATTGCTTACGATGACTGTCACCAAAACCCTTCCACCCGCGCCATGCAGCCACCACTCTGTACTGCCGCCGTGTCGCGTCCACAGGGGAGACCAATCGGCGTCAGGGTTATTATTCCGGCAAATCCTCAACAGAGGAAGTCTGTGGCTGTTAAGTCATTAGCCAAGTCATTAGCACGTTGCTCAATTGGTGTCTAATTGATCGTAGGATGTTTTAAAAAGGCGCCCATTTCAGACGGGAGTCCAAATGTGGATCTTTACCTTTAAGAACGGGAGGCCATTTTGGGACTTTTACCTTTCATGCCGGGAGTCCAAATCTGGACTCTGGGTAGATTCCGCCCATTTCCGGTCTCATAGCCAATCAAATGTGTCATAAGTCGATGACGTATGTATTCTAGGGTGTCGCAATGCATTGTGGGATTTTTTTTTTCCTCTTAAGGCAACTTTATTGGTCGGCAAAGTGTTTTTTTTTTTTTTTTTTACTGCGTCACCGCTATTCCAATCATCACCATGGCAGCAGCAGCAGCGTCGAAGAAAACAACAACAACGACTCCACGTGAAATGGAATATGTTTTGAGCGACGGCAGCGACATTGTCGATGAGTATAGCAGTAGAGACGAGGACGATGTTACTGATCCAGATTATATTCCCTCTTCGGAGCCGCTGGACAGAGCGCAATGGATGCGTGATCGCCTGACGACGATGATGATCAAGCCGAGTTCCGTGTTTTTTTGCCGACAGACAAAGACTTTGTTCCAGACCACTTATAACAAAGTGATGGCCCGGGACAGATTCAGCGCTATTTGGAGGTAATAATAACACTAATACAAACCGCTATGATGATAATTATAATGATAAAACAGTATGATAGCAGTGCTATTGTTATTATAGAGTTGTACTATTGTGTGACCATAGAAGCCTATAATAGCGCAACAACAAAAGTCGTCGCGAGGTTTTCTGAAGGTAATAGCAATAATACAAATTGTATAGTAGGCCTATGATAATAATAGCGCTGCAAATAGATAATGTTGAGTGATCTTGCTGATAATAACGGTAATAATTGATGTCGACGCTGCGATGGAAAACTTTTTAGGCGCACCCTTTCATCATTTATCATCGCACCGCTACGTCTATGATGATAATACAGCCATGTTATGATACAGCATACAGCGCTACATGATGCTTATAATGGCAAATGACCTGGAGTATTGTAGTGTATACTGCATTACTGAACAATGTGCATGTATAATGCTATAATATAAACACACACGCTGTGTGTGTGTGTGTGTGTGTGTGTGTGTGTGTGTGTGTGTGTGTGTGTGTGTGTGTGTGTGTGTGTGTGTGTGTGTGTGTGTGTGTTTTATATATTATAAACACCACAAAGAAGTATAAAAATGACTAACACCTATGTGCATTTTCAGGTTTCTACACCTCCAGGACAACAAGGCAGATGTAGACCGGACTGACAAGATGTGGAAGCTGAGATGGTTCCTGGACTTCCTTGTTGCTCGATTCCACCCCCGTGGTTGTCAGTGATGCTGAACTGACACTGAACTGTGACTTGTTGCAATAACAGACACTTTATTTTTTATTTTTTCATTTTAAAAATATTGCTGCTTGTGGACAGTTCCCAGAGAATGGTCACCTTTTTAGCTGCTTGTGAACTGTTTCCACAGAGAAATTTTCACCTTTTTATTGAACACATATCTTTTTGTCACTTTTTTTATTGAAAGGACACTTTATATTTTATTATTACTTTATTTAGTTTGATTTTCTGCTTTGTGTGCATTTTCAAAGTCTGCACAAATAAAAGTTATAGTTTTTGAAAGCCTACAGTGTGAGATCTCAAATACTTTTTACGTTTAGTTCCTACCTGCTATTGTAGGACCTAGTCTTGGTCCAAGGCAACTATCAGACTATCAAATAGTGTTGTAATTGTGTTTCTATGTGTCTCTATGTGTTTCAGAGTGTGCAAAAATGCAAAAATTGCTGTTTTTTAGTAGGCGTTTTACTAGTTTTATCATATTTTCTAGATTCCTAATTTTTTCTGATTTTTTGATAAAGGTTTGGACCAAGACAATTAATTTTCCATGAAAGCCAAAGGTGTAAGCTATCAAATGCTTTTGGAATTTTGTTTCTAGCTGCTACAGAGCCTGAGAAACAAATGTTTTAGTAAACGTTGACATCCCTGGTAAGTTTTCCAGAAAAAGTCAGGATTTGGGGGTATTTTCAAAACCGCCCATAGGTTTTAATGGCTTTTTTCTAGGCGGACTTAGGCCTGAATGGGTTAAAAAGGTGCGAACCTCAGGGGCTTACGGTGACACATCGCATCCCTGGGAAGAGGATCTGTGGCGTGTCGCCGGAGATGTGTGCAAGTGTGTGTGTGTGTGTGTATGTGTGTGTGTGTGTGTGTGTGTTTTCTGTGCATGTTTCTCTGTGCGTGTGGTTGGTTGTGCCGATATTGTATATATGAACAGAATGTGGCGCCTTTATACAGTATATAGCCTACAGCTAATCGTTCCTGAACTTTTCCATGTGGACACACATGGAATGTGGGGGGTCATCAGACCCCCCACATTACAAAATGTGTTCACTTCTCACTGAGGTTGAGTCATTATATAGAGGGTGTTGGGGCAAGACTTTGTTTTTCATGTCATGTGAAGGAAGGGAATCGTATAGCGGTGGTTTGAGCCACCAGTTTTGGAGATGTAGTCGTAAATAATGTAGCAAATAATGTCATTTGTATTATGTTTGAGAATCAGTGGACCACAGCACAGCTTGAGCTAAACTCACTTTACTTTACCATAACTCAGCGTAATAGTCAACAGCAACATCAAAACACACTGTAGTGTTCTAGAGTGAAGTAATGGATCCCAGATAATCCCCAATCGTCAGAAACGTAACAAAGGCAATATGCAACAAGCACAGCACAATCAAACAGTCAGTGAGACCTCAAACTAATTGCAGAAAAAATGTATCTTCAATATATCCCCAATAACAGATAAAAAAAGTTGTATTTTGTAATTATCTGAGGAGTAAGGTTTGATTTATCTGACTGTCTGTTTTCACGAAATGCTTTTTTGTAAAACTAATGCTTGAAATAGATTCAGAATCTTGAAAACTCCGTAGTTATACATATCACATGCTACATAAAGCATGATGAAATTTTGCAGTTGTGACTAGTACCTTGTTTTAGTATGTTATTTAGACACTATTAAAAAACATTATCTATTTTTACCTACATTTAACACAAACAATAGCCAATGAAGGTCCTTACGACTGCTTTTATTTCAGGGGCCTCAACTCAAACCCAGTAGCGTTCCATAAGGGCAACTGAGAGACCTACTGTATAAGTGCCCTTATAGCTGGGGCCGTTTGGCCCCAACAAGGCTAATTTGGCTATGCGCCGTGTCCTCAGTCGATCTATCCTCTAGTCTGGATGACATTACTTATAGTGACCCGTGCCTTCCCATTTGTTACTTCACCAGAAAGGCATGCAGTCGTTCTCTGTGAAGATGCATCTTCAGGCCGAGACATTTGTGACTCATCGTGGTGATGTTTATTTTTATCCTTCGTCCTCACTGTAAGCTTGCTTTCTCCTCTGGGTCTGTACACGTCGTCAGATTAGCTTAAGCATTACGTATGAATATTGCAATGGAGATTTCAATGTAGAGATGCTTTTGTCATCGTTGTTGTTGTTGTTTATTTCATGTTGCTTATCCCTTTTTTATAGAATAAGTTGTTACAGAAGCTCACCCTGCACACAAGCACTTCAGAGTTATGTTTTAGGGTGTTATTAGAGAAAGTAAAAGATGGGTGTTCATTGTTTTACATTCCTTGCTTTCTTTAGTTTTAGGGATTTTAGCTGTGGGAGGGGGCATTTGAACATTGTCCTAAATATATATATTTGTTTACAAAATTTAAAACAATGTATTTTGTTATTATCTACTAAAGTCCTAATAAACCCCAGGCAATTATAACTGGCCACAAATGATCTACTGAATGTGACAAACTGCCATGTCGAGCCTCTGGATCAGAAATGCCCAAAATATGGAGTGTGTAAACAGGAGTCCAATAGCTAAAATACCAGTTTTGTTTTCTGTTTGACTGGAAATGTTCAGCTCCCAAGAAGACATACACAGGGAAGGCACAAAACACACTAAGAAGGGGTATAGCATTCATTTTCAACATTTTTACTATTACTATTACTACTAACACAACATGGTGAAACACAGGATGTCATCAACAACTTGATGTCATCAAGTTGCGTTTCACCATGTTAATGTTTTCTTTTAGATCACACAAAATGTGGGAGCCTTTTATTTCCACACAACATCTCTAAGGTATGTTGAAAATGGGTGGTATCCCACAAAATCGGGGGGAAAGAAATCACTTGTAAATTTGGTTAAACAAAATGATACCATATACGATAGATGGATATATTTAGATAGAATTAACGCATAACACGATTGTGTGCAGGACAGTTTGCGGTGCCTATAAACAATGGATCTCTTTTAATGTGTTTTTTTTTTTTTTTTTCAGTCTTTATCTCAGACCGTTTCATTATTAGATCACTTCTTGAAAATATGTACCATCTATGACAACCCCAGCCCTTTAAAAATCACAGTTCTCCACCACCTCCATATTTGACCCCACCAGTCTTCCTTTTCATTAATCAGAGGCAGTTCAGCAAGGCTCTTCCTGATTGGCTAACAAATAGTCCAGTTGGGACTATTTGTTAGCCAATGACCAAGAATGACCATGAAAAACGCAAAAACAATAAAAAAAGATGCATAGACATAGAAGCTTTAACGACGACAAGTCAGCTCACTGTAGCGCTAGGCTTTTCCTAATTTTGTTTAAATGCGCCGAAAACAGCTTTAGAAAGAGCCGTTGCTTGCGAACCCCCATAAAAGACAAACTCCCATCAGGCAAAGATAAAAACAAAACAAAAAAAATGTTCAAAGCCGCCCCGCGGTATACATTCAGAACTTCTTTTTTTCTCCGCGGCTCCGATGCTTAGCCGAATGGCCTGTGAGAGAGAGAGAGAGAGAGAGAGAGAGAGAGAGAGAGAGAGAGAGAGAATGACACCCTTCATATTCTATGATGGAAAGACAAGAAAAAGCGCGTTGACGCATCGTTTAGCAGCGCCTCTCTGTTCTCCCGTTTCGCGCGGCCCGCTGCCTGCCCGCCGCCTCATATGCCTGCCATTTTTTTTTTTTTGGTTGACGAGAAGAACCTCAGGACCTGAATAATTCATGGCGAGCGTTGAGCGCACCACGTACCATTACACTGGTTAAAAAGTAATGAGGCATCGCTGTAATAAAAGGTTGTCTCAGCGTTGTTTTACTAAGTGTCTTTCTCGCGTAGCGGCGGCGTACGCGCCGCTTTGCCGTTATAGGCCTGCCGGCTCACATGAAAGAGCATCGTTTTCCTCCTCCTCGTCCTCGCGAGTGTCTCGCCGAGAGAAAACAAGGGGGGAAAAAAATAAAGGCCCCGACGCACGACGGCCACGCGGAGGCCCGGTTGGTTAGCAAACAAGCACCAGGAGACCACCGACCAACCGACCCCCTCCTCCTCTCTCTCCTTGTCTCCCGCTGATCCAGGCTATATGAGCTGTCACTGCGTGTGTGTGTGTGTGTGTGTGGGGGGGGCTTTTCATGTCTGAGCTACAGGGAAGATCAGTTAGACTCCCCCTGTCTGAGCTCAGGGCCCCTTTGATAAAAGATGGAGCTTCAACGGTTGGCACTTTTGTGTGTAACGCCGCTGCAGTTGTCCAACAATAGCGCCTGTGCACGCGTGTTTTTGCGTGAGCATGTGGGGACAGGCGTGTCTGTGTGTAAAATGGTAAATGATGCATTTACAGTATATATCGCCTTTATCCAAGGCACTTTAGATAGTAGATCCCATTTACACATTCACACACCAATGGCGGCAGAAACCATGCAAGGTACTGACCAGCACATCGAGAGCAATTAGGGGTTAAGTGTCTTGCTCAGGGACACATCGACACTAACTCTGGGGGAGCCCGGATTTGAACCGGCAACCTTATGGTTACCATCCAGTGACTCTACCCCTGAACCACTCCTGCCCCGCTGTGTGTGGATTAGTGCACAGCTAGCAAAATGATACATACGGTACGTATGGTACAAAAACTGAATTTGAACATTGTGTTAGTCATGCGGCCAAGATCCACATTCCTACGTTTTTCTAGAAACTTTGCTGATTGGTCGGTTTGCTGCTACTTACTTCCCGATTCATGTTTGTTTGTTTGCCCCAATTTGTTTGTTTGGTACCAATCTGCATACAAAATAACAATTTTGTATGCAGATTGTGGCCTGTGACACTTGATGTGTCACAGACTTAATTTATTAATTCATTAATTCATTAATTCATTAATTAATTAATTCATTCATTCATTCATTCATTCATTCATTCATTAATTAATTAATTCATTCATTCATTCATTTACTTTTTATTTATTTTATTATACTTTGTATTATTATTATGGTTTTGGGGGGTTACTTTAATTTATTAATTTATTATATTTTTTTTATTTTTCACCTATATGACAATAGTTATACATTGTTCATGTATGTTGTAAGGACAGAAGTCCCTAAGAATGCCCATTGGAATCACGTTCTGACTGTGACCATGTTGACTTTCTTGACTCCATCAATGTATCTTGATTCCATGCACCGCTTTGATTCCCATATAGCTGCGAGCATTCATACAAGCACACCTGACTTTAACTCCAGAGCTATGGAATATGAAGTACAACCTCACATCTGTGCTTTATTTCATAGACCTGGCCACTTTCTCTTGCAACTCTGGCAACAAAACAAACGATCAACAGGAATGTACGTAAAGACAAGCGCAAAGACTCATGGGTTGTGGGAAAGTTGTGAATAGTGTAATTACCGTTGTGCCGAGCAGCGCTGTGTCAATTTATTCAGTATACACACACAACAGGTATCACGTGGCAAAATGTCTCATCCCAACCTCACCTGTCAGGTATTTTAAAGGCTACAAAAGATGAGAAGGGGAATAAAAGGCCAAGGAAGCTTCAAATATGAAAGGCAACTTCAGTTGAGCAGTAGTGATTTTCCATCGAAGAACACAAAGACTTATGTTACCAACAAACTGTTTTTCCGACTTCAAAGGCTCAGAAAAAAAGGGGGGAAAGTGTCAGTATTGCCCCATCTCGATCTCAGGTATTCCCCATACGCCAATCTATTTCTGCTCTAACATATGAATAATTCAGTGCCTCTGCGTCTAATTAAGTATTGAACGTGTGCAGATGGTGCCCTTGACCTCTTGTGAGCATATAGTGCACACTTTAGGTTTGTGCACACGTGGCCCATGTGTACAACCAAGTGAACTAACTTACAGCCATCTCAGTGCTGGAGGGACGTGGTGCAAGTGACCTGTCCCTGCGTGGATAGATGCCTTTGTGTGCATGCGACGTGCATGTGCGCGTGTGAATACACGTTTTTTTGTTTTGTTTTTTCGATTCCATTGCAAATCCATACAACACAAAGCCAAACAACATGACACAATATTATTTTCATGTTTGCTGCCTCCCCCTGGCCAGCCGGGCCGCCTGATGAGGGGAGAGGAATTGGGTGGAATAACGTGTTGTTTCCATGCGCTACGTCCAACCAGGACGTAGCACCCCCACCTGTCAGGTGAAAAAAGGCAGCTTGGACTCCACATGCATTGAAGGAAGCATGAGGTAAGTCCACTGCCAGGTTGGTGGAGGGTGTGTAGAGCCCAGTTCACGTTGATACCAATAGTTTCATTCTTTCACTGAAGAATGTGTTGAATGCCCGTACTTTTAGTCGTATATCTACATTGAGTAGGCCTACTTTTTTCTCTCCGCTGCTGGACGTGTTTCTTGATTTGTGACTCATATAGTTGACAGATGAAGTGCTGACCTGGTTAATGTGTTGTCATCACCCTCAGGCCACATATAGACCTCCTTAATGAGACCTTCTGACAGAAGCCAGTGTGCGACGTTGTGTGCAAGCTGTGTGTCTGTGTGTATGCGTGTTTGTTTGTGTGTGTGTTAGGGGTGCAATGATTAATCGATGAATCGCAATCAAATCGATAATTCTATTAGTTGTCAACTAATTTAGCAATCGATTAATTGGATCATCACAGGAGTACTCACATGTATTGCTGTACTCAGATGTATTGTGATGAGAAATATTTTTTTTATTAAATAGTTTACATCGGGTAAGTTACACCCGTGTTTAGTGATGAGTCACAAAAAATAACTTTAGTGTTCTAGGGTTAAAATTGCCATAAGATGAACATATCAGAAACAATTGGTGTTGGTATACGTCACCAAATAAAATCAGAATTGGGCACAAAAAATGATCGGGACATCCCTAGTATACATGTGTGAGCGCGTGCATGCGTGTGTGTCACTCACTGTGATATAAAAAACAGTTGCCATAAATGAGTGCATTGTATTCTTTGAGAGCGAGATTGCAGGCTTTCAAATGATAGGAATTAAAGCCACTCAATTTGGAGGAGGCATTGTTTCCTTTATCAGCGATTTATGTCTGCTGCAACATGCGTCCGTCTGCCGCTTTGTGCAACCGTTTTACACGCGCGGGTGACATCATCAATGTACTGTATACGCCTATACGGAGTGGTAATATGAATTGCTTTCTGGCCTTGACAGCCCATATATACAGGTCCTTCTCAAAAAATTAGCATATTGTGTAAAAGTTCATTTTCTTCCAGAATATAATACAAAACATGAAACTTTCATATATTCTCCATCAATTGTGCATCAAGTAAAGTATTTAAAAACTTGTTTTGTTTTAATCCTGATGATTATGGTGTACAGCTCATGAAAACCCCAAAATCCTATCTCAATGAATTAGCATATTTTTACGAGACCGCGAAAAAAATATGTTTTAAACAAGAAATGTTGACTATCTGAAAAGTGTATTAATGTATGCAGATAATACTTGGTCTGGACTGCTTTTGAACAAATTATTTCATCAATGGGGCGGGGCATGGAGGTGATCAACCTGTGGCACTGTTGAAGCGTTATGGAATCCCTGTTTCGCTTTGATAATGGCCGTAAATGAATTTGTATTGTTCAGTCTTATGTCTCACACCTTCCTCTTGACAATACAACCCAGATTCTCTGTTGGGTTAAAGTCAGGACAGTTGGCTGGTCAGTTAAGCGCAGTAATACCATGGTCAGTACAGCAGTTAGTAGTAGTTTTGGCCTTGTGGGCAGGTGCCAAATCGAGCTGGAAAGGAAAATTAGCATCTCCATGAAGCTTGTCAACATACCGAAGCACAAGGTACTAAAAGGATGGCTGAGTTTTCAGTTTTCAGCCGATAACATGGCCTAAATCATGTGTTTTGCCATGTCCAGTCTCCAGTCCATGTTATTGGCTGATGTTGATCCTTTGACAGTGAAAACTTAACAGTGGTTTCAACACAGCCATCTTTTTAGAGTACCTTGTGCTTCAGTATATTGACAAGCTTCATGGAGATGCTAATTTTCCTTTCCAGCTCGATTTGGCACCTGCCCACAAGGCCAAAACTACTACTAACTGCTTTACTGACCATGGTATTACTGTGCTTAACTGACCAGCCAACTGTCCTGACTTTTACCCAACAGAGAATCTAGGTTGTATTGTCAAGAGGAAGGTGTGAGACATAAAACGGAACAATACAAATTAATTTACAGCCGTTATCAGAGCAAAACTGGGCTTCCATAATGCTTCAACAGTGCCACAGGTTGATCACCTCCATGCCACGCCCCATTAATGAAATAATTAGTTAAAAAATACCCCAGACCAAGTGTTAACTGCACACATTAATATACCTTTCAGATAGTCGACATTTCTTGTTTAAAACAAGACCACATTTTAGTGGTCTTGTAAAAATATGCTAATTCATTGAGATAAGGTTTTGGGGTTTTCATGAGCTGTACACCATAATAATCAGGATTAAAACAAAACAAGTTTTTAAATACTTCACTTGATGCACAATTGATGGAGAATATCTGAAAGTTTCATGTTTTGTATTATATTCTGGAAGAAAATGAACTTTTACACAATATGCTAATTTTTTGAGAAGGACCTGTACATCCAATCCAAATAGAAAAGTCCTACCCAGTTGTATTAAGTGACGTTAAAAATCATGTTTCTACTCACTTAATACTAGGGATGGGCAAAAAATCGATATGCCAATATATCGCAATTCTTAATGCTATGATATCAATATCGAATCGCCAGGTTCAAAATTGTTTTTTTTGATGATCATGTAGGGCCTACTCATTAATTTGTTCATGTCAGAAAAAGGTGTTGTAGTTGATTGAACTTGTCATGGTCCATATTGTTCAGGATTCGCCCATTTTCAACATTTTACGGTATTGTATTTTACTTGATGATGACGTCATCAAGTTGTGTTTGTTAATGATTTTTCTTTTAGGGCCTTTTTTCTGAGGGTGTACAAAGCACAGTTTTGTACACAGTTTTGTAGTAAAAGCACAGTCATCTGTGGGGAAAAATGCAATATATCGACATATCAAATCCAATATCGCAGCATAACTAAGAATCGCAATATAAATTGATTCAGAACCCTACATATCGATATTTTATCGTATTGTGAGGTAAGTGAATCGTCACACCCCTACTTGATACTAGTGTTGTTGTAGTCAAGACCATCTAAATCGAGTCCAAGACAAGACCAAGACCTTGGGTGGTCGGGATTGAGACAAAACCAAAACATTTGAGGGTGAGACAAAAAACAAGACCAAGACAACGAAAATTCGTCTTGAGATTTTCGAGACAATGTCTCGAGAACTACAACACTACCTAATACACTCCATGCTGTATTTCCCTAGCATATTCCAGTATCTTTCCTGTGTATAGGCTACATGACTACACTTTAAGTGTAGTCATGTATGTCAAAAGCACTCTTTAGTTGAGCCAAAGCAGAGCACCAAGGTCCCGCAAAGCCCAATTGGGCATTTATTGGTCCATATGGACTGGAAACCCAGGTTATAATAGTTAACTAAACCCAACTAAAAAACAAAAACTAGAATAAAAAAAAACATCCGAGTTAACTGAAACTAACAAAGACTAAAATGAATGCAAAAAAATAACCTAAACTGAAACTGTATTGTGGGTTCAGAAAACTAACTAAAGCTAACTGAAATTGTGCACAAAATACCTTTGTTTTAGTTTTTATAAAGCTTTTTAATTAAATTAAATTGGCGGAGAAGCAAATTACCAGAAGCTTTCAAGGCAGGTTTCAAAGGAAGACACAAGGCCACCACTCCAAGCAAAGATCCAAACATGAAGGGCGGGCGTAAAAGTGTGAGTGCAAAATAGAGAGTCCAGTTTTTGGTCGTCAACAGGACTTTGCGTATGTGTGGGGCTTTATGTGTGGGGCTTGCTTTTTGCCCCAGAACGCCCCAGAACATACAAACAGAAAAGTCCTACCTGATTATATTAAACAACATTTAAGGGCGAATAACATGGAATTCAACGTTTTATTTCTTCTACGGTTTTTGGTTCTCCCATGTGTTTTTATTGGTGCCGCCGTTAGACAGTTTTGTGTGCCGTTTCGTGGTAGTGGTGTTAGTGGTGTTATGTTGGTTATAGTGGAGGTGGTACGGCATGCTGGCATTCCACCATTTCGTGCACCGTTTTAACCAAGCGTTGTTATAGCGCAGCTCAGTGTTATCGCAACGTGAGTGCACGTGTATGTGGGCGCGCACGCACATGTGTGCAATGTTAACATTGAACTGGTAGGCCCCGGAGGGGGCCTTGGCTCAAAAATAGGCCCTGGGTCAAAAAAGGTTGGGCACCCCTGCCTTACATTTACATTGTATCATGTACTATGCCGATGCTGTTTAACAGAATGCACCTAAAAATAACCCTTTTGCTACTAGTCATAATGTTTATGCAGTTGCATTGTTGTCTGTCCCTACTTAACGCATCATTGTATCACATACGAAGCCCTCAACTTAACCTTCTCCCTCAGTGAGAAGACAGCAGCGCTGGAGACAGTTCATCTTCAAATTGTGTGTATTATAATTACCCACAATACCTCACTTCTAGACGTTAACTGAGACACTGTTCACAGGTTTTCTTTAAAGGTAATAGAAGCAACTTTAGTGTGTACAAACACTGTTTGTAAACAGATTTGCTTAAAAATAGAATCTAACTCCACCTCACCTCCACTCCGACAAATGTTTTGTTTTCATGTTGACAACAACAAAGTTCTGGACCGTCTGCAGGACAAAGTAATTGTCTGTCTGCAGGGAAACAGTTGCAGCATCAAACGGGAAGCAACGTAGAGAGGAAAAGGCAAAAAATATAGCTACAGTATATCCAGTTTGATTTTTGGCTAAAAGGTTGCCTCTATTACCTTTAATGTTCAGTATCTACACACGTTGCCAAAAAACAAAACAAAAACAAAACAACAACAAAAAACATGTTCAAAGCTCTTTCTAATTAGGTTATGAAAATCTGGAAACTAAATCGTTACCAAGAAATGTCTCCACCAATGTGTTTCTGATGGTGTCTAATAACAAGCACTTGAAGCTTGAAGCATTGAAATTCAACTCCGGTGGGAAACCTAATAAAAACAGGTCAAAGTCGGGTTACTAGTTAAAACCTGAAACCCAAAACAGAAGGCAAAACATGCAAAATATCATCATGCTTTATGTAGCATGTTATATGACTATAACTATGTTGTTCCCACTAGTTTTGAAAAAAAAAGAAGAAAGAAAAACAAAAAACACACTTTGGTCAAAAATAGTCGTAGCACTTGCCCAAATGTGTTGACACACATTTACGATCTGATTTCTGTTTTTAGAAATAATGAGTTTTTTCAGAAAAAAATGTGAGGATTTTGAAGAGATCTGTAGAATCATTGAAAAAATGAAGTATCAGGTCAAAATTAAATATATTGCAGTCCCCCAGAAAACATGCACGTTGTATGATCAGGACCACGGATAGCGCCGTGGCACAAAGTGGTACATTTCTTGCCATGCTCTTTTCTGCTTTAATGTTTCCAAAGCATGATGGAGCATGATGTACAGTACATAGGGGTCAGGGTGAGAATCCATTAAAAGCGAGAAAAGTCACACCCGCGCAAAGTGAGGGCTGCTCTTAATGCCGTGCGTCACGGTGACGTATTTGTCTGTGTGCTGCACGATTTCTCCCTGGTACCGTAACATAACCGTGACTTTGCTTCTCTCTCTCTCGCACATGTACGTACAACATCAACACCTCTTTCATAAAACAGAGGAAAAGACCTTGTAGCATGCACGTACCCTGATGTAACTGCTGCGATCTCTCCCTCGCACATGGGAAGTACATATTTCGCTTCAAAATGAGGTTTTGTTATAGTTGTATAATGCCTTTCACTTAACACAATTAGGCTTTTTTGGATAGTTGCATATAAGTGTTTCCTGTCTGATGCACCTGAACCTCACCGTCGGACCGATGCCGAACCCAAACCACCACCGTAAACTTAATACAACATTTCCACAGGGTTTAAACCAATATGAAAGATAAGATTAGTATATCTCAGACATAGATAGACTCTTCTTCAACAAAGACTGCGATTGTAACCATTCTCTGTATTGTACTCATGCATAATATTGTAAGATACAAAACACTGAAGTCTTATACCACAAACCTAACCTCTCACGGGGTTGACGGCTCAAGCTAACCGTCGGTCCTATCATGCGTCAGACAGAAGTCTGCCTCCCGTTTACCATTCACCTTGAGGTTTGTTATAGTTTTTCTTTCTAGCACTTTATTGTCTTCATCTGTTGCACTACTGTTACTTGTTACTTGCATGAGCGGAGCAAGCACAAGTGAAGCGATTTGTTCGCAGTTTGTGGTCGTCGGCAGGCGCCGCCGGTCGCCATTAGTCGGCGTCAGTAAGGGGCCAGGGCGGATGGTGAGGTAATTACTGAATCTCTATAAGTATCTCTTTAAGAGATCTCTACTGACTTGTTTTTTAGACTCCTCTGCCCCTCGATCTCCTGAGCTTTTGACTCAGCGGGGGGTGTGCACAGCCGTGGACGCGCCGTTCCCTCTCAACCCGAGTTTGGCAGCCGCCACGGCCTGCCGGCCGATTAGGCATCGTCTCCCTCCAAGCGCAAACGATTCTTCTAGGCCGCCTGTCGCGTGGTCCTTCTCCTCCTGTGACGAGGGGGGGTGGAGGGTTGACGGGCAGCGCGGGGGAATGCATTCCTTACGCTTTTGTCGTTTAAATCAGGTCGTGTGAGTGTCATCGTCCGCCGCTCCCCCTCCCCTTTCGCAGTAATGTGAATCTTTCATCTCGTTTCTGTCTCCGTCTATTCTTTTTCTCCTCTTCTCTCATCTCTCTCTCGCTGTATTTCGTTGCCGCGGCTGCATGTATATACTGTAAAGTCCTCGTAGGACCCTGTGGTCACCGACAAATCTAGATCTCTCTCTCTCTTTGTCGCCCCAGATGCCCCAGCACAAGTCTGTCAGCTCAGATCAGTCACCGGCCAGAGATGGGGCAGATGGGGTTGCAGAAGAACGAAGAAATGGCCCAATAAATAGAAACAGGGACAGCTTTGTGTGCGATATCGGAATCCATGGGGTTCAAAACAGGCCGGCAGGACTGATGGGGAGGACCTGCTTTGAAGCCAAACCGTTGCTCACAAACACTCACAAACAGGACAAACACTGCTGGTGTGTAGTAGCCACACTGTTTGCTGGGCTGCGTATGCGTATCGTAATCCTGATTCTATTATACGTATTAGATGTTTTACGCTAGACGAAACCACACACAGGAAATGTTCTCATCAGCCTGATTCTGTCTGAACATTTTTTCCTCACGGCCCTCTTCTCCCCATATCGGCGATTCTTCCTTATTGCCACAAACAGGCAGGTCCGCGTACTAGCGGCGGCGGCGGGCGGCTAATTTTGACTGATTTGCTGTGACACGCGTTGCACTATTTCTGTGTCATTGGCGTACAGGGCTGACTGGCCTTTGCTCAGAGTGCTGAGAGACAAATGCAAGAGAATGCATGCACGGGTGCGTGCACGCACCTACAAACAGCGACGGATCCTCCCGTCAGTTCATTTAACAAACATGCGTAGAAACGCACGCGGAGAGAAATAGACGAGCGTGCGTGCACGTGGCGGCCGGTGTATACACCAATAAAACACTCCGCTGGTTACAGACGAGTAAAAACGTGATGAGTACCGAGAGGCAGGTAAAACATATGTTACGGTAATTAATTCTGACAAATCGTTCCTAACCGCATGAATAAAAAGCATGGAAATGAATGCACATTTCAGATGTGTAATTACTTGTGTGGATTTATATGGGCCCCGCGGATAGTTGCCGAGGCTTCTCTGCGTGCATGCGATGTGTCCGAGGTGGATGTGGCTGTAATGAGCTTCTGAGTGCAATGTGTGCATATGCGGACGTGTGGACATGTAAATGACTTCCATGCATGCGTGTGTGTGTGTGTGTGTGTGTGTGTGTGTGTGTGTGTGTGTGTGTGTGTGTGTGTGTGTGTGTGTGTGTGTGTGTGTGTGTGTGTGTGTGTGTGTGTGTGTGTGTGTGTGTGTGTGTGTGTAGGGGGGGGCACATTTTCTCTGCACATATACAGCAGCGTCGGACTGGCCTCACGTTGGGCTGTATGTTGTACTGGTATCAGTGAGTGACAGATGAACCCTCTTCTATCTTGGATCTAGATGCCAGAAATCATTCTAGCATGAACAACACAGTAGTCTACAGTATTTGCCAGCCCATATAGAGGCTCATTGTTAAATACAAACAGAATTGAACACAACTGCTGGATGCTACCTTGCATTTTTCATAATTGGCATAAGATGCGACCATACCGTTAACAACCTATAGAAGTCAAAATGTCATCATGCTTTATGTAGTATGGGATATGTCTAACTGGGGGGGGGGGGGGGGCATGATTGTGTGAGCTCTGTGTGTAGGTCCAATTGCTGCATTTTTTAAAGGTTTTCTACTGTTTGTATTGTATTTGTCACACTTGCTTTGGCAACGTAAATGGGTGACAAACCTGATAACGAGCCTATATTATGGGATGAAAACGTGGGGATTGAGTACATGGGTGCGTTTTCTCATGCCAATAAAAGCTCCTTTGAATTGAATTGATTCTTACAGTACTTGACCACTTTCAGCCCATGTATATAATCTGTTCATTGTTCTGTTCTGTTCTTGTGAACAAATCTGCCTCTTTTTTCAACTTCATTAGTCACAATGTTTTTTGTTCATGTGGCATTTTACTGCGTGTTTCATATATATATATATATATATATATAAACTAGTCGTGTACTGTTTATGTACTGTTTACTATTTGTAAACCTTTCTCAGACAGGGCTGGATCTAGAGGGGGGCAGGGGTGGGCAGAGCCCACCCAAACGTGCATCCTGCCCACCCAATGAATGGTAATATCAGTGGTTTTCAACCAGTGGTCCGGGGACCACCACTGGTCCTGGAGAGAGCTCCAGGTGGTCCCCAGCTGAATCGTGGAACGTTGGTTAACCAGATGTAACTCTTTGAGAGCGTAATGATGAAACCAAATGGACCCTTGATGTCCATTTTGTTTCATTTTTACACTCTCAAGAGTTAAAATATTCATCATCAGAATTACCCTAGTCTACGCAACTAGGGAATGTAGATGTGTCATTTCGATCTGTATGTTTGACTGTTTTGTTTCCCAAATCCAGCCTGGAATTGTGGACAAAAGCAAAAGAAATCTTTAGTTTTGGGGTCTGTGGGGCTAAAATGTCATCAAATGGTGGTTTGTGGCTCAAAAGCTGAATAAATAGTGGGACCCTGTGTAAAAAAGGTTGAAAACCACTGCTTCATATGAAAAACTTTGGAGTTGCCCACCTTGCCATTCTTCCAGCCCACCCTAGTAGGGCAGGCTAAATCCGGCCCTGCTTTCCTCTCACTGACGTTGGCCCTTTGGTGGCAACGTCACAATTTGTCGCAATCGGCGGCGTATCCTCAAAGGGTGGGTGAGCTCACCTTTGTCCTGTCCAACCCGATCAATCCTCCTTCCGTTCTACCTCTAACGCCGCCGCGGTTCTCGGAATAGTCACACGAGGAAATGGTCTCCGTGGAAACTAAGCGTAAACCTGTCGACACAAGAGAGTCAAGAGACAACTGTGTCCAGGGTGGGTGACGTGAAATATGGTCAGGACTCAGGACTTTTTCTGACGTTCATGTATGGGACATTTTTTTTTTTTTTACACAAGTCACACTACTTAATTTGTAACTCGGGAGATGCCAGAGCGTGCATGCACATGTGCATGCACGTGCACCCCAAAAAGTTTCTTTTGTGCAGGTGACTTTTTTTGACTTTCATTCCACCCCACAGTGATAATGAATTAATTTTAAAAAAAATAATATAATGAATGTATATTCTAGACATTCATGATCATAAATAAATAAATAAATAAATACACACTTTGTCCTGCAGACAGTCCAAAACTTTAAGATTGTCAACATATCATGAAAACAAAACATTTGTCGGGCTCAGGAAAGGCGGTGCTAATTTGGGAGTGGGAGGGGGGGTTGTGTGGGGGGAGACAGCGTTTTAGCCAATCGCTGCACACCAGTCTTAATGAGCTCTCTCTCTCTCTCTCTCTCTCTCTCTCTGCATGGGGACGTCAACTCTGTAGTGAGAGGAAGAAGGGTCTTAATTGGGCAATGTAACATTTAGGGACCCTGTGATCTATACGAATGTCGCACACGCGCATGCGGCAAATTGGCGCTCATTAATGTATCAAAGATGTTTGGGCTATGTGCAGCATATAAGCGAGTCATTTGCAAGATACCTTCCACATCGCGGGTCGAAATAAAACAGACACCATGCCAATTATTAGAAAATGGCCAGCCTAGTCCTTGTGGTTGGGTTTAAAGAAACAACAAACATAAATCCACACCTCTGGGGATGCTTGGGCATCTGCTTGTTTTGGAGGCGTTAGGCGCTCACCAACCAACAGGGGGTGCTGGTTCCTCTGTTATCATAGAAATGGCAGCAGAGGAAGGCATTGGACTCTGCATGGAGCCTTATTCTTAGTAGAATCGTTTTTTTGTTGTTGTTGTTGTTGTTTTTTTTTTTTTTTTACAGCAAATTTAGATTGTAGTTTTAGTCAGACCCTCTTTAAACAAGCATTCAGTGATTTGGGTAATTTGTCCTCACAAAAGCAACACCAGTATTGTTGTGGCAGGCATTCTTTTTAACCCACAACCTTCCTACCTGTAGGCCTACCTGCCAAAGGCGACGGTAGGGCAGATCACGACAATTAATTAATTCCATTCTTTAATTCCTCTTTTGATCCGAGCATAGGCCTATTGCCTGACAATCGTATCATCACCTTTCATTTGGGACAGAACGGGCGCGGTCATTTTGAAAAACTTCTGCACCTGCACCCATTCTATCCCATGCATTCAAATGGCATTATCCTACACTGCTACACATTATCTGAGGTTTGCCCCCTGAATGTCACTTACATAGTTTAAAAGAACGGGGATTAAAGGTCCCTTCACGGGACTCGTGACCCTGAGATTATTGCACCGAGGGTTAGAGGACAAAACGGTCAAGACACCATGCAGACACACCATGACGACATCATCATGCATCCGGTTTCGTAGATCTGGGAGAAGAAAACAAAGACTGAAAACCGTGGCCAGAGCCATGGCATATAGCTTAGAGGAGAACACGACACTGTTGTCACGTTCGGCGCAGATAAGATTTAGTCAGTCCTTTGCACGAATTACGTATTCGTTTTAGTCACCTTGTAGTCATTTCAATTCTTGATAGTTTCAGTCGGAGTCGACAACCTGAAAAGTCAGCGTTAGTCTTACTCCTTTCAAAAGAGGCGCTGACAAAGTCGTTTTAGTTATAATCGGGCTTGATGAAAAGATCACTGGGGCTGGTCTACAAGCGACGGCAAAGACCTCTGTCTGTCTGTCCGGTAGACAACGTTGAAGCGTCGCAGGCTGTGATGTTCTTCTGCTTTTCCGTTCCACCACAGCAAATTGCTTCTTATGTAAGGAATGATGTTAGGACCCCCGTGGTGCTGGCGTGGATGTGGAATGTGATCTCGGCTGTGCGTTCACCTAATGAGCACACCTCTTTTTTTTTAGTTATAGCTCCTCTGAAATGGCAAACTTCTGTTCCTGCTGCACACGTTTCCACACATGCGGTGATTTAAAGCAAATGAATGAAAAAATGTATCCCCCCACCCACCCCCAAAGGTTTCAAACCCTATTATCCGCCGCATACTGTTACTGAACAAGTACGATCAATTTTGCAAGTATGGTATCAATGAAATGCAGTTAATTATAAGACAGTAATACGGTTAAAAAAAGGTTGCAACCTGGATACAAAATGCCAGGATTCGGATTTCGAAAGACAGCAAAATAAATATGCATCTGATTGTGGACGGCAGTGGCCAAACTGGAAAGTTTTGCTATTGGCTACAGCTGAGGGATTATCGGTCGCGACCGATAGGCCATTGGACGCTATTAAAACCTTTCCCTAACCCAGGGGTGCCCAAAAGGTAGATTGTGATCTACCAGTAGACCACACAGGCCATGAAGGTAGATCACATGACAGCCCCCTAAAATGTATAGATCTGTAACTCTTGAGAGCATTAAAAGGAAACCAAATGGACCCTTACGGGTCCATTTGGTTTCATTTTATGCTCTCAAGAGTTAAGGCCTATTCAGAGATGGATTTTCGGTGCCCACCGCGACCACCGTTTCCTACAATATGACGTCATACCACCGCAACCACCGCACCTCCCAGCCCTCCTCTCGGATTTTACTAAGCACCGCACCGCGCGGTGGTTCCAGTACTCTAGGAGCACCGGTTGCTTGTTTTTAACGGCTGCCAGCTGGTAAAAAAAAAGAAAGAAAAGAAAACACACCACAGCACGACGGCCAGGAGGAGAACGAAGGGATTCAATGATAGACACAATGACATAAATAGAATACGAAATAAACATAAAAGCAGCAGAATTTATTTTAATTGAGGGAGGTAGGAAGTAGAGAGAAAAGCAGAGGGGAAAATATTAATAAACAACAATGGACGCAAAGAGAACAGGGGAGGGAGGACGAGGTGCTGCTAGTCGTCTATGAAATAGCGGTGGTCGCGGTGCTCTGAGCGGTGCTCGAGGTGGCCACCGAAATTCCAAACTCTGAATGAGCCTTTAGAGTCCACACAATTAGAAAATGGAGAATAATTGTTATTTTGACCAACGTTTTGCCAGTTCTCTTTCCCAATTCAACTCAATCAACAATCCAACTCACTCCCAAACTGAAACTCAACTCAAACCTCAAATACTGTTTTCAAACATCAGTAGTAGCATATACAGGAAAGTAGTAGCATATACAGGAAAACCTTCCAATTATTTCCCTCTATTTTTCATACTTTCTTGTGGGCCTTGAAATTTTGGATGTGTAGATCTTGTTGAGAGATGCCATGGCAGAGACAGACCAGTTTTGCGGCAGGTGGAAAAAGGTTACAACTGTCACAATCGGTCAGGACTCATTTATTGTCAGCTGCGGCCGTCTGCCAAGTTGCAAGTTGATTTCGCCCCTGCTGCACAATTCACTAAGCATAAAAACAATCATTGCAAGTTGCGACGTTCATATACTGCCAAAATGCATGTCACTCCATTAAATCAACTGTACATTTAGTCGACTAAGATCTGATACTTAGTCGACAGAAACAAGACGAACACTACAAAATCTTGGGTGACTAAAATGTGAAAGCTATTCAAGGGTCTTTGACTAAAACTAAAATCAATACATGCTGCCAAAAACAACACTGCAGCCTTATCTACCTTTGGCTTAAGGATGAGAATTGAGAGAGAGAGAGAGAGAGAGAGAGAGAGAGAGAGAGAGAGAGAGAGAGAGAGAGAGAGAGAGAGAGAGAGAGAGACCGAGACAGAGAGAGACTGGTAATAGACTACAAGGCTAATTCGCCGTGCTCTTGAATGAGGGCCAGTAGCTGATATCCAATCAGTTTGAATTTGTTTTCATTATGCTGGGAAACATCAGTCAATATGTCTGGACGGAGTCCGGTACTGGGAGATAAAGGATATGGCTGTAGACTTGGGGGTTCGGCTTACAGTCCAGTAAAGCTGTTCAATTGGATAGGAAATTAAGCAGCCAAACTGACCAGAAGTGGGTAAGTTTATACAGTAAGTTTGCACAACTTTTCAGGAATTCTACTTCAAAGATGTTATACTGTAACTTCCAGACAGGACAGTGGAAAGGTGAGCTGCTTTAATAACCTGCAAAGCACTCATTACATTAGTTCTATATTTGGGTCATTCTGCAAATTCAGGCACATTTTGACAAACTTATTTTTATTTATTTATTTATTTATTTATTTATTTATTTATTTATTTATTTATTTATTTGTTTGTTTGTTTGTTTGTTTGTTTGTTTGTTTGTTTGTTTGTTTGTTTGTTTGTTTGTTTGTTTGTTTGTTTATTTGTTTGGAGACAGGTCCGGTAGAATATGCTGCAAATGGGCACAAGCATTAGCTTTTTTTTAAGCAAAACAAAAAACAAAACAAACAAACAAAACTGGCCTGAAAAAGGCCATAGCAATTGCCCAAGTGTGCTGACTAAGAACATTTATGATGACAGGTATGTCTGTTTTTAGCCCAGGGAATGTTTTGAGAAAAACTAATGCTTGGAATACACCCTATTTGGACAGCTACATGAAAAATGATTTCGCATGTTTTGCCTTCTGTAGGTTGTGAGTAGTACCCTGACTTTAATTTCAACATTTTAGTACACGTTATTAGACACCATTAAAAACACATTGGTGAAGCCATGTCTTGGTAACGATTTAGTTCCCAGATTTTCATAACGTTGCCTTACTATCATTTCTTAAAAGCCGAATAAATAACGAGCCTTGCTCTGAAAAAAGGTTGAAAACAACAGCCTTCACTCACACACAATGTGCTGCTATTAAAGGACGATCGTGGAGTGAACGGCCGTGCATCGCACAGCTGGATGCTTTGGAAGCACTACCGTGTGATCTGAAGGCTCGCAGCGCTTCACATGCACCCGCTCTGCGTTGTGAGCTTGATAAATTGACCACGCCGTTCTGCGGCAGACATAGCATAATGGCAAGCGCTCCACACCCCCCCCCCCAATGGAAAGTGGTCATTACATGTGGCAGCGCAAAAGGGCCGTGGATGCGCAATTATGTTATTTACACAATCGTCCACAGGTACAGAAAACGATCTGGTCAAATGACGGTACCTCTAAACTCAATTCCTCCCATGTCATTAGTTCACGGATATAGCCTACTCACCTCTGTTACTCTAATTGTTTTCACGATTTTTCAAAAATAGCAGGGATACAAGCTCATAGCGCGCCACTCGGTGGCGCGCTATGAGCTTGTAGATCTGCTATTTTTCAATAGTTAAAACATAATGCTTAGAGCACCAAAATGCATTCAGTACACTAAGGGTTAACCCTTTCTGTACCATAACGCGTTTTGATGTTCTAAGTAGGGATATAGGGATGGCCAATTATCGGCCATCCCTATATCCCTAAAATATCGGTATCGGGAAAAATATTTTAGAATTTTATTTTTTTTAATCGGTAAAACACCATTTACAGATATGTATAGAGCCACAAAATCGGGGAAAAATAAATGGGGGACCTTCCTCCAATTATTAAATCACCTAAATCACTGAATGCTCTCATTATTTATTTTTTGTCCACCACAAAAGCCTGCATATATCAGTATCGGTTGATATCGGTATCGGAAATAAAGAGTTGGAGAATATCGGGATATCGGTAGAAAAGTTAATATCAGACATATTTAGTTCTAAGCATATCAGATCTGCAAGCTCATAGCACGCTACTGAGTGGTACGCTATGAGCTTGTAGGTCTGATATTTTTCAAAAAACGTGAAAATTTGGCACAAATATTTGAAAATATTATTTCGGAAGCAAACATTTTTAACTCAAATCTTTGCTTCTGAGGGATGCTTAGAACAACATGAGGGTCCACAGCCAAATTCATACTATAATTAAGGAGGTGTCTCTCTGAATGTCTGAATGTCTGAAACCGCCATAACTCCTTGTCAAGTGGGCATTGACCATACTATTATGAAGAGATTAATGAAGCCCCTTTTTTCCAAATTAACCAATTGTTAATTAATTGTTAAATTAATAGTGCATTAAAATTTCCCCATCAACTATACATGAGAATCTCTGACCAACCCCTAACGTACACACATTACAGGCCACCGTTCTAGCTGTTACCCCCACTGTCATGTTTCTACTGCTACACCAGCAATGCAGCAGATAGTGGCAGATACAATTTTGCACCTGCAGCCTTCGCTATATTCTCCATGTTATTATCATGCACACTACAGCAGCCATCGGGCTTGCACTAAACTTTGGTCCAATAAGTATCGTTGTATTATTATTGTTATTATTATTATTATTATTATTATCGTTTATTATTATTATTCACTATAGACCTAATAGACTCCAGGAAATTACATCTGGACACAAAAGATCACATGATCTAGGCCTACTGAATGTGACAAAGCGCCATATTGAGCCTATTACACACTGATGCATCGTCCATGTAGCGCTTATCAACAACAGGTACCCTCACACAGTAGATCATGTGAACGTTTTCTGGTCAGATACAATTTCCTGGGGTTCCTAGTGGATAATTGAAATCGCTATCATATGTTTTCAAAAAAGTACATACAAAAATACATATTTAGCACTGCAGCCTGAATGCCCAATGTCAAGACAGCTAAAATCCATAAAAAACAAAAAAACAAACAAAAAACTCAAAGCAGCAAATGAAGAAGAAAATAACACCCTTTTTTTTACTTTCTCTAATAACAGCCTAAAACACGAAACTTGGTCGGAGAAAAAAAAACGAATCACAAAGTTTAAAGATCTGAAGATCAAGAGGACACATATCTAAGAGAAGTACCTTCAGCTTTTATATTCATGTTCCAACCCTGTTCCCTTTTTCTAGTGATCTGTGGCAGGCCTCAGGGAGGGGAGAGAGAGAGAGAGAGAGAGAGAGAGAGAGAGAGAGAGAGAGAGAGAGAGAGAGAGAGAGAGAGAGAGAGAGAGAGAGAATGGAAGCGGACGGTATAAATGAGATTTGGTATAGTGTAGATTGTCTCTTTTCCTATTCAGTAGGGCTGAGGCTGTCACCATCCACTTCAAAACACTTGGATGCAAATCAGACACCAATAGCCCCCTCCACACACACACACACACACACACACACACACACCACACACACACACACACACACACACACACACACACACACACACACACACACACACACACACACACACACACACACACACACACACACACGTCATGACTTCACTATTCACTAATATTCATCTATTTTTGGGGATGTAAGGTAATGAAGTAAGGGATAAGACCCAACAAAAGGAATGTATTAAGCCATGTATTAGGAAGGGTATTACATGGCTTAATAAATAATAAACTAATAATTGACAGAAATAGTTAAATAACAGGGCTGCTGTGAGCGGAGCGGTCCGTTGTTGTGGCATATGCAACTGCTCATGTGACCAGAACACTGGCATTCATTTAAGCCAAGCTATGTAATAACTTCATGCCGTTATGGCTGTTTTTTTTTTGTTACAGAGGTGTTGATATGATCTTGTTCCGTATCGAAAGACTGGAATAAGTCAGTCCATTCTGAAAATGGAGAAAATGGATGAATGCTAACAGGGTGTTTGCACTGCAAACGTAGTTGTAGGCAACTTAAAGAACCACTTCGCCACTTTTCAACATATTCATATAATTTTTCCTCACTATGTGCTGTGCACATGGAAGACAGGTTTCTGAACTGCCCACAACCCTCCTGTGAGACAAAAAAAATAAACATGTGGTATTTTAGCGTGAACATTATTATATGAAGATGTGTTAAAAAGTGGTGCAGTGAAGTGGTCAGGTTGTGTGCAGTTTCAGACTGATCAAATACTGTAGCCCTACAGACCAGGAGGAGAGAAATCAATTTGTGACCGTGACGGCGTTCGTGGCCGAGGATCGCTTTCACTGGCTCTCCAAAGCGCTTCCAAAGACCCACAGAAAACTCCAGACCCCAGGCAATGCACTGGTCAACATTTTCAGGGTTTCTGGGTCGCATCGAGATAAAAAAAAAAAACTACAAGAAACTGAGCAATTACCATTGTATGTGCAATGATGCCTGAACTCACTTGGCATGCACCGTCCGAACCGAGGCACTGTCTCTGATTTTAAACATTCTTTAAAAATGTCAAACAGCACGACCCCAATGACCGATCCGTTTCTTTTATGAAAAAAAAGTGGGCTGATTTTGTATATTTGTAGTATATACTGACTGCAGATACAGGCCCACAACAACTCCCAAGGAACCGATGACTCACATATGCAGATGTGTTTACTTCCGTTGCTCCCCACTTTAACACACACACAACACACACACACACACACACACACACACACACACACACACACACACACACACACACACACACACACACACACACACACACACACACACACACACACACACACACCCGCACCCCATGCTGTCTTTAAGTCTTTCACTTATATTTGTATCTATGATTCGAGAAGAACTCTGTGCTTAAAAACTTAGACAGGCACTTCAAACGGTTTCTTCTTTGCTGCCTCTCTTTCCCTCTCTCTCTACTGTCTTTCATCTAACGCGTGTGCGGCGTTTGCTCTCTGTTAGCTCTGACACGCCGCCATCCCAGACCTCTGCGGAGGAGACCCCCATGTAGGCACTAAAAAACATCAACAACCCCACTTCATTGTTTGATTTGATTCTGTATGAGAGAGGGAGAGAGCAGGGCCGGATTTAGCCAGCCCTACTAGGGTGGGCACGGAGAATGGCAGGGTTGGATTTGAGAAAAAAAAAACACATTCTCTAGTTGTGTAGACTTTGGGCTAATTATGTTGATGAATATTTTAACTCTTGAGAGCGTAAAAATGAAACCAAATGGACCCACTGATATCACCTTTCATTGGGTGGGCAGGATGCACATTTGGGTGGGCCCTGCCCACCCTGGCCCCCCTCTAGATCCGGCCCTGGGAAAGAGAGAGAGAGAGAGACGTAGCGAAGAAGAGACAACAACGTCGACAGACAGTCTTGTGAAAACTCTCTTAAGGAGGAGAATCCAGACTGTCACCTGACCCCGCAGGCAAGATGCAGCCACCGCTCGAATTATAATAACGGCAGAATGCGGGAGCATCGCGACACGGCTAATGTGTTCTCCGCTGGTGTCGTCTGGCACATCCGCCGTGATGGAGTACACGCCCGCGTCTGCGTTTTGGACCCGCTTCAGAGAACATTGTCTTCTCAACAGTCTGACACGCACGCACGCACGCACGCACGCACGCACGCACGCACGCACACACACACACACACACACACACACACACACACACACACACACACACCACACACACACACACCACACACACACACACACACACACACACAACACACACACACACACACACACACACACACTCTGCCACACACTCTGCTATGCACCCGCCGATGCACATATTCACAGCTGATAGATTCTATGTTATACTTTAGTTTATTGGTGATGATACATACTATACAATATACGTTCATGAAATGGATTGTGTGTGTGTGTGTGTGTGTGTGTGTGTGTGTGTGTGTGTGTGTGTGTGTGTGTGTGTGTGTGTTGGGGGCGGAGGTAAATTTACATTTAAACGGGAAACAACATGACATTCAACTTATTAATTTGTGTTGTGTTTTTGGTGCTCCCATACAGTATGTCCTTCCAACTCCATAACCAAGTTTGAACAATCAGTCTCTCACATGCATAGAGCAGCTTTAATGGAAATTGCTCTCAGAAACAACTTGTTTGATTTTGACCTCGTGATGATGTCATAGTACTTCCTCTCTACTCTTCAGCCTTCTGTCCAAGAGAAGAGGGGAAGAGGGATGACATGTGAGATTCTTGGCTGGTCCAAGACCAGGTGATCTGCGGCATTTCGGATCAGCTAAACAAACATCGACGTCACAAGACGTCACACGACGTTCCTTTGTAAACGACTAAAGCTGCCTTTCGAGGCTCATAGGCAGATTTGCTGAACTGAGACCACCAGTGAGATCTCTCGTAAATGCACGCACTAGATTTCGCTTTCTCTGGCTGACAGATCCATCAGGGGTGGATGTAACATGTCCCATTTGGGGGGGCAAGAGAACATGTTGGAGGGGCAAGAGAAAATGGTATGGCTGCGGCTTCATCGCCCATGTCGCTTCGAATGAAGTCGCACCCATACCATTTTCAGTTACAGGACTTTTATTATGCAATTAAGCATCAATAATAACGTCAGCTGTTGCTGAAGTTGCAACAGACACGGAGCATGAATGAAGCTAAAGGTCTGACTCAGAGAGTTTTCTGTTTTCAATGATGAAATGCTGTTGGTTTAGTGGTGACACAGCTGTAGTTACTTAGTTAGTATAGCAGTAGTAGTGCTTCACATCATTTTAAATTCTTGGGTATCTTGGAGAGCCAGCGAAATCCAAAAGCGACCTCGCCCGCGGGCGCCCGGTTTCAAAAGCGGGCGCCCGCTTTCACAAAAAACGGGCGCCCGGTTTCACAAAAACGGGCGCCCGTTTCACAAAAACGGGCGCCCGTTTTCAAAAGCGGGCGCCCGTTTTCAAAAGCGGGCGCCCGTTTTCACAAACTAGGCTATGCCTAAACCTAACTCTAACCCTAAACTTAACCTCAGTAAACCTATGCCTAAACCTAACCTAACCCTAACCATAACCTTTTGAAAAGGACGCCCGTTTGTAAAAACGGGCGCCCGGTTTCACAAAAACGGGCGCCCGCTTTTGAAAACGGGCGCCCGTTTATGTGAAAGCGGGCGCCCGCTTTTGAAACCGGACGCCCGCGGGCGAGGTCGCTTTTGGATTTCGCCCCTGCTGGTATCTTGGGTTGTTTTGGATGCCATCATATTTGGTGGGGCAGTCAGGGCATTTAGGGGGGCATTGCCCCCCCATGCCCATGCCTAGATCCGCCCCTGAGATCCATCAAGGCATGTCAAACGCCACGGTGCATCCTCTCAATCCGTCTTCATCTGGGTTTCATATTTGAAAATCCTTTGTGGGAGACTTGACTACACGTGTAATGTAATCTATGTGAACAGCGTGCGTGCATGTGCGTGCGTGCGCTTCCTCGATTCACAGTAGATTGGTGCGTAGAGAACCGGGGCAGAAATGGAACCAACATTTGCATAATCTCTGTCGAAACAGTTGTGCAGTATAAACTCAGGGTGATAGCAACAAGCGGGTAAATCAGGCACAGTTATAGGCACCGTGTGAAGTACGACTTCAATTAAAACAAATACACACACAAGAAAGAAATGTGTCCGCGGCACTAATCCGTAGTATTCTAGTCAGTGTGCAGTACAGACTTATTCCGCCAGTATTTTCTAAATAGTGGTAGTTAGAAGCCACCAGCACTTTTTCAATGCAGACCTGTTATTTCAAAGAGCCAAGATTCTGAACCGAGGCGGACAATTTTGATCAGTGCACTGGTTATGGCCGATTCATCTGCTGTTTAGCCCTGAGTAAGATGGCAGCCCAGTCACTACAGTAGGTGCACTGTTCTGACCCAAGGAATATACGCTGTTTTGACCAAAAATGCAAACAGGGACAAGGACAATTTCGGTAACTCTGCCGAAGATCCAAGCCAACGGTGGTGGGCGTCACAGTGTTTGATTGACGTAGGTCTTACGAAGTAGCACTGATCGTGTTAATCTGTGTCTATGTCCATAATCAGGACGCATTGTGAGTCGCTCAACAGCAAACAGGTGTCGACGAACAGAGGAAGTTGATTGGCTGCCATCCACGGTTCTCTTTTTCCCAAG
>CM076984.1:30240602-30265602 GCA_039105355.1 Benthosema pterotum | reverse complement strand
GCTATCCCCTCATGACAACTTTGTTGTTTGTTTGTTTGTTTTTTGTTTTTCTACTTGGGATTGCCACCCATTTTTGAATTGGCCTTGGTGTTTCCAGCTATTTTCAAATTGAAATTGTCAAAATAAATGTGACAAATGTATTTGGTCTCTTGTCCATAAATTCCCACCATACACATTTTACTGTATTTGTCTTGCATAATAATCACTCAAGATGCAGCATAGATTCTTTTAAATGCAAGCAAATGAATCACACTTTACTTAGCCCCAACAATGACGCTTTATGATCAATTATGCATGATTATAAATGCATACATGTGTGTCACTTTACTTAACCCATGCAATGATAACTCATGATAATGAATGGGCCATTATAGCATGCCATAAGTCATTACTACAGTTCACATGAACTGCATGTGTAGGTTTTCATAATCTATTATAAGCAGTCAGTCAAGTGCATTATAAACCCTCATCATGCATTATAGATGTGGTCTTCATAAGTATTCAAGAACATCCATAGAATCCTTGAATTTAAGCTGTTATAATTCATTATGACAGTGACATTATAATGTTTCATGACTACTGATATAGTGCATCACAAAGCATTATGTCTGTGTATGAGTGTAGTTATGAGGCATTATGAATGCATTTATAATGCACTATAAATGTGCTCATAATGCATTATAAAGTAGGATCATAGAAAGTGTTACACAAATGTTGTCTATGACGCATGCACGGAAAGATACAGCAATATGAACAACTCAAAACACAAGGACATACAGTAAACGTTGCCAAACTCTAACACACAATGGAATTGCTTTATATTCTGTTCTTGCAAAGGCCTGGACATATCGCATCATTTGCTCACTGCAGCCAATTGTTTGCGTGCGTGTGTGTATTTGCACACAGCAATTCCTTAAAGGGCCACTGCGTCCCTTTTTGCATTTTAATAATGTTTAGGACACAAGATGTTGATGCTTTGTTGCACCGTCTTTAGCAAGACAGATTCTTATCGAGCCCATCAACCCTGTAGGTTGTGCAAATGTTCTCCCAAGAATTCAATCATTTTTCAATCATTTTTTGAAAAATCCCGTTATACATGATTTGACCCGCCCCAACCCAGCCCGCAAATACAGTTAACATTTGACTTGACTCAGCCAAAGCTGCGGGTTATGGGTCGGCCCATGTGCATCGCTAACACAGATGCAGTCTAAAAGTGTGGAAAAACGTATTTTTCATTTCACTGGGTGCCAAACAACTAAGGTGGTTTACTATACTGTCATTGTCAACGTATAGAGCGCACCTTGTTGTCAACTACGATACCATACAATGGCAACATCACACACCTCTAGCGAGGAAAAAGGAACGTGTGTGTGTGTGTGTGTGTGTGTGTGTGTGTGTGTGTGTGTGTGTGTGTGTGTGTGTGTGCGTGCGTGCGTGCGTGCGTGCGTGTGCGTGAACTTCCTTTGACTGCAGAACATCACCTTCAGAACTCTTTCTGAACCCTGAGTGACATCATGTGACCTGACCCATGGAGCTGGAGCAATGGCGGACTATTCTTCCACGGTCTCCATCAAGCCAACAAAGAAGCAAAGACGGACAAAGCTCAAGGCCGAGCTCTCGTGGACAACACACGTGGATGCGTGTGCACGCACAAGCACGTGCACACAGCACACACACAGACACACAGACCCTGTGTCTCGGAATCGACATTTGCTGCAAGACATGGGTCTTGCAGCGAATGGTTTGATCGGTGTGACAGGCGTACGTTGTGATGAAAGATGCTTGAAGATTGAAGATAACCCTAACCCTTTTTTAAGTTGTATGAAATACTTGACATTACTGTAACATAGTGGTGTGAACTGTTGTCACGCCCCCTTAGTCTTGCCTGCAGGGCCTGTAAGATGCTTGCATGCTGCATGTTTCCCTCCTGCAGGTCTGGTGGGCGTGTCCCATACCTGAAGCCCCTATTAGGTGCATTAGGAGCACCTGGCCAGTGCTCCTGGAAGGCCTACATAAGAGAGCAGGCTGCCAGTCTCTCTCTCTCCCTCATGATGACAGCACCCTTTTGTTCAGTTCTCCTTATTGTTGTTTAAGTTCACACCACACAACACCCCCACACTATATTAACCACACATCCACACTGACACTACTGACTATACTGACTTACACACATCATACAACATGTAATCATTAATTAATTGATTAATTTAGTTACTTTTGTTTAATAAATTATTGTTCAACAAACAGCAAACCTGTGTCCTCCTCAATCTGTTATGGCCCTAAAGAGTGGGACCTGACAGATTGTGGGGGCTCGTCGGCCAGTTCAAAGCAAAAGCGAACTCGGGTTGGCTGTGACTCTCTGAACAGGTAAAAGGTTTTCCTGTATTGTTTAAGCCTATATTGGCAGTTTGGTCACAGTATTGTTGAGGAGGCACATGGTCATGTTGTTTGGATAACAATTTGTTTTGAGTAACTAATTAACTAATTGAGTACCAGTTGTTTGGGGTGACTAGTTAACTAATTGAGTAGCAATTTGTTTAAGTTACATTTTGCTTTGAGTACTATAATATTTGGTTCAGTATAACGATTTGTTTTGGTTAATTTGGGGAGCCAATTCATTTGATTAATAGTTTGTTTGATAATTTCACAACTTAAGTAATTGGTTTATCATTTGGTTGAATACAATTATTTAAATTTTGTGTTGTGCTGTCAATTAGTTGCCATCTGTTGGTGGTAATTAGGGCAGGTGTAGCAGTCTGGGGACTGGTGTTCCCCACCCCCCGTAGGTCAGCGGCGTTTCTCCATATGGGATTCGTTTGTTAGATTTTTATTTGTGTTTCTTTGGGTTTTGATAGACACTGTCCCACACAAGCTGGGATAGGGTGGGACCCCTGGGATGCCCGGTGTTGGCAGGGGACTCGGGTGGCCCACTGAAGACTAGGGCAAGTTGTCTGATAGTTTGGTTTTTGGTTAGGCAGTTTAGTTAGGGGGAGCACCACTCCACACCTGTTGCACTTGGCCTAGATTGGCAGAGAGGGAACCTTTGTCCCATTTTGGAATTTGGCTTAATAAAAAAAAAAAAATCAAACAAGCAAAGAGAAACAATTAATCATTGTTACTTTATTATTGTCAGTATTGTTATCTAAGAAAAAAAAAAAAAAAAACAATAGAAAAGACATTGTAGATTCAGAAAGAAATATACTTTGTTAATTAAAAAAAAACAAAAAAAACATTGTAAATTAACAAAACTGAATTAATTGGTAAAAAAAAAAAAAAAAAAAAAAACATTTCAGAGTAAAACGAAATACAGTGTTAATTGGTTGTAAAAAAAAAAATAGATGATAATAACAGAAAAGTAATAAAAGTAATAATTGTGTGGGTCATATTTCTAGTGTTTTGCCTTTCAAAATGGCTACGGCTGAGGAGTTCATTGAGAGCCCGTGTGAGGCAACATTTAATAATCTTGTTAAAGAGCAGCTGCTTAGGTTAGCAGATTATTATAAAATTGATATCCCTGACAGAAGGTAAAGGATTCAAAAATAAAGTCAAGTTTGATGGCCAGCTTGGTAGACCAGGGGATCTTAGAAGAGCCCTTAACGGTGGCTGAGCCATCCCCTAGCCAGTTCTCACCTTTGAGCAACAAAAAGAGTTGTTAATACTGCAGGCAAAGCTACAGGCAGAACAGCGAGAGACAGAGCTGCAGGTTGAGAGATTGCGTGCAGAACAGTCCAGAATGGAGGTTGAAAAAAGTAAACTGGAATTAATAAGAGAAGGTAAATTGACAGCTGAAGCAGTGGTAGTGCCTAGTGCTAGGCCGGCGGCCTTGGGTTCTCAATCTCATGACTTTGACATTTTCAGCAATTTGCGCCTTGTGCCCAAATTTAATGAAAGGGATCCGGAGACTTTCTTTTCCATGTTTGAGCGAGTTGCCGAGGTTCGTCAGTGGCCAGAGTCTGCCCGCACCTTAATGCTCCAGTGTGTGTTAACAGGTAGGGCGCAGGAGGCCTATTCCTGTCTCAGCCCTGCGGACAGTCAGAATTATTCTACGTTAAGTCAGCTGTGTTGAAGGCGTTCGAACTTGTTCCAGAAGCCTATCGTAAACGCTTTCGCACATGGAGAAAACGTGAAAACACGACTCATCTAGAGTTTGCAAGAGACTTGTCATGCCATTTTGCTCGCTGGTGTGCCGCCTTCAACGTAACCGATTTTGAGGGTTGTCTAACCTCATAGTCCTTGAGCAGTTCAAGAATACGTTGCCTGAACATATTGCCAACTACATCAGTGACCGGAGAGTTGAAACTGCTGCTGAAGCGGCTGCTTTAGCAGATGAGTATGTGCTTACGCACAAACGTTCTAATGGAGATCGGCGCTCGTTTAACCAGCCTCGTGCTGGTACTGACGGTGATGAGAGCGCTCGTGGCAAAGTGAGCTCTCCTGGTAGTTCAGGCACGGCGGTGACTCCGGGGGTGAAGTCTGAGCATGGCGCACGTGAGGAGAAAATATGCAACTTCTGTCACAAGAAGGGGCACTGGAAAAATGATTGTTACGCTCTAAAAGCGAAGACTTCAAAGTCTGCCTCTCCCTCTGCAAAAGGGGCGGCTATGGCTGTGCCTGCACCTAGCAGAGGGGAGGTACAGGTTAAGGGGGTCGATGGATCATGTCAAAGTCTTGGGGTTGATGTTTCCTATAGGCCGTTTGTCAGCCAAGGTTTCGTGTCACTGGTAGGAAGCAATGTCAAGGTGCCAGTAAAAATCTTACGTGACACAGCAGCTTTTGACACATTTATAGAAGCATCAGTGTTGCCGTTTAATGCAGAAAGTGCTACAGAGTCCTCTATCCCTGTGTTGGGGATGGGTCTAACTGTGTTAAATGTGCCTGTTCACAACATCATGCTGTATTCCGATTTCTTCCAGGGGCAGACAGGGGTGGCAGTGCGTCCTGCATTGCCTGTAGCAGGTGTAAATGTCATCCTGGGTAATGGTTTGGCTGGGTCACGGTATGGGCTGATGTACCACCACCATTAATAGTGGATTCTGTGCCATTGGTAAGAAGTCAACCTGATGAAAATGAAACTGAGTTTCCTGAAGTTTTCATAGCTTGTGCAGTGACACGTGCTATGGCGCGTTCACAGTCTGAAAATGCAGATAGCTTAGGAAAAAACAAAGATGCAGTGTCAGGATCAATGTTTTCCTTAGCTGATTTTCCTTTGTCAGTCTCACAGGATGACTTGAGGGCGGAGCAACAGGCTGACCCCTCGCTCAAGTGTCTGCTGGATCAGGTGGTTACTGATGCAGAAATAGAGAGCAGTGCCCGAGGCTACTTCCTGCGAGACGGGTTGCTGGTGAGGAAGTGGGTCCCACATGGTGAGGGTTTCGTGGGCGATCCAATCCTCCAGATTGTTCTACCAACTACATTGCGTGAGTCTGTTTTGAAATTGGCACATGATGGTTCAGGGCATCTTGGCGTCCGCAAAACTTATGATCGGGTTTTGAGGCATTTCTACTGGCCACGTTTGAAGAGAGATGTAGCTGCATATATTAAGACTTGTCATACGTGCCAGCTAACCAGTAAACCAAACCAGGTTCTCAAACCTGCTCCGCTATTGCCCATTCCAGCCATAAGCAAACCATTTGAACATTTGATCATTGATTGTGTGGGCCCACTCCCTCGCTCGAAATCTGGTGCAGTATACCTTCTTACTGTAATGTGTCAAACTACTCGTTATCCTGCAGCATACCCACTACGCACCATTACTGCTAGGTCAGTTGTGAGGGCATTGTCGCAGTTTATCTCTATTTTCGGCATTCCTAAAGTCATCCAGAGTGACAGAGGCAGTAACTTCACTTCCCATCTTTTCTCACAGGTACTGAAGCAGCTTAATGTCAAACACAATAAGGCCTCAGCTTATCATTGCCAAAGCCAGGGGGCGCTGGAGAGGTTTCACTCTACATTAAAAGCATTGTTACGTGCCTACTGTACACAGATGGAGGGGGATTGGGAGGATGGGTTGCCATGGTTAATGCTTGCAGCCAGAGAGGTTATCCATGAGAGCACTGGGTTTAGCCCAAATGACTTGGTTTTTGGCCATACTGTGAGGGGTCCTCTAGCCATTTTGACTGATCAGTGGAAAGGTGAAGAAGCTCCAAATAACCTGCTTGACTATGTTAATGGTTTTAGGCACCGCCTGTATGCAGCTGGAGAGCTCGCCAAGGAGAAGTTGGAGTGTGCACAGAGCAAGATGAAAAAACTGTATGATAGACGTACAGAGCAGAGGGTTTTCAGCCCTGGTGACCGTGTTCTGGCCCTACTGCCAATTATAGGTTCACCATTCCAAGCCAAATTTTCAGGTCCTTATACTGTAGTCAAGAAAATTTCTGATTTGAACTATATGATTTCTACTCCTCTTAGGAGGAAACGCACTCAATTATGTCATGTCAACTTGCTGAAGCCGTATCATGAACGTGTGTCTGGGCCATCTGATGCACGGGTTAAGTCAGACGGCGTTCATGCTGCGTGTTTAGCAAGCAGAGCATCAGTGACCACTTCTCCTCATTCAGTTGAGGATGGGGAAGAAGATGGGTTACCTGCTGTTGATCCAGCATTGCTACAAGGTCGGTTAAAAAACTCTGAGACACTCAGTAATCTGGATACTTTGTTGCATCATTTGCCTGAGAAAGAAAGAGAAGATTTGATTGGGGTTATCCAGGATTTCCCTTGCCTGTTCAATGATACCCCTGGTCAAACACATTTGATTGAGCATGACATCGAGATTGATGGTGCTCCACCTATTCGGCAGAGATTTTATAGAGTAAATGTTGAAAAACGAAAGTATCTAGATGCTGAGATCAAATACATGCTGGACAACGGTATAGCTGAGCCTTCAGCATCTAGCTGGGCATCCCCTTGTCTCCTTGTTCCGAAATCTGACAACACTTTCTGGTTTTGCACAGATTTTAGAAAAGTAAATGCTGTCACTAAACCAGATTCTTTCCCACTTCCCCGAATGGAAGATTGTGTTGATGAAATAGGACATGCTAAATTTGTAAGTAAATTTGACCTTCTAAAAGGTTACTGGCAAGTGCCGATGTCCAAGCGAGCACAGGAAATTTCTGCCTTCATAACTCCAAAAGGTCTGTTCTCATACAAAGTAATGCCATTTGGGTTGCGCAACGCACCCGCTACATTCCAGCGACTCATGACACGTGTACTAGGCGACCTTGAGGGCTGTACTGTGTACTTAGATGACGCTGTTGTATATTCTGATTCGTGGTCCCAACATGTGGAACGCATTCGGGCTCTGTTCGGGCGCCTGGCCAACGCTGGCTCACTGTAAACTTGGCAAAGTGTGAGTTTGCCAGGGCTACAGTGACCTACCTTGGTCGGGTGGTCGGGCAGGGTCAAGTTCGCCCCGTTGAGGCAAAAGTGAGTGCAGTTGCACGTTATCCAATTCCGAACACCAAAAAAGAGTTGCTACGTTTTCTTGGTCTAGTAGGGTACTACAGATGTTTCTGTCGCAATTTCTCTACTGTGGTAGCTCCTCTAACTAACCTGCTGAAGTCCAGTGTTGAGTACATCTGGTCTGATGAATGTCAGAACGCATTTGAATCCATCAAAAGTCTGTTATGTTCTGCTCCTGTCCTTGCAGCTCCTTGTGTTGACCGACCATTTTCCCTACAGGTGGATGCTAGTCACGTGGGGGCTGGTGGGGTTTTGTTACAGGCAGACGAGTTGGGAATCGACAAACCTGTGAGCTTCTTCTCACGAAAATTTAACTCTTATCAGTTGAATTATTCCACTATAGAAAAGGAGGCTTTGGCTCTAATCTGGTCATTAAAACATTTTGATGTTTATTTAGTGTCTGGAGCTGCGCCTGTGGTCGTCTACACTGACCATAATCCACTAACTTTTCTGAATTCCTTACAGTGTCCCAATCAGAGGTTGATCCGCTGGTCGCTAATGTTGCAGTCATATTGGCTGGAAATTAGATATATTAGGGCACAGAAAATGTGGTAGCCGATGCCCTTTCCAGGGTGCCTTAAAAAAGGCAAAAATGTGACTTACGTCTCTGCCTCATATTTTGGTCCTCCATTTCTGTCTGCTCCTGCCTCCTCTCCTCTCCTCTTAGATGCTCCGGGAATCCATGGTTAATCCTGGTTGCTGAGTGGGGGAAGTTGGTACGCTGGTGTGGGCAGGACTGGTTGAAACAAAACTAATTTGGAGGCAAAACTGATCTAAATTGTCTTTGTGAATTGATTGTCTTTTATAAAAAAAAATGCAGTGTTTGTAATTCGATTTAATTTACTTAGCTATCCAATTTTGTATTTTTGCTGAATTGTTTGCTAATTAATCTAATGTTTACTTTAATTTGGATGTCACTTTGGAACGAATTTAATTAGTTAAATTAGTATTAATACATCCACTCGGTCCCTTATGGTACCTCATTTTGAAGGGGGAGGGTGTCACGCCCCCTTAGTCTTGCCTGCAGGGCCTGTAAGATGCTTGCATGCTGCATGTTTCCCTCCTGCAGGTCTGGTGGGCGTGTCCCATACCTGAAGCCCCTATTAGGTGCATTAGGAGCACCTGGCCAGTGCTCCTGGAAGGCCTACATAAGAGAGCAGGCTGCCAGTCTCTCTCTCTCCCTCATGATGACAGCACCCTTTTGTTCAGTTCTCCTTATTGTTGTTTAAGTTCACACCACACAACACCCCCACACTATATTAACCACACATCCACACTGACACTACTGACTATACTGACTTACACACATCATACAACATGTAATCATTAATTAATTGATTAATTTAGTTACTTTTGTTTAATAAATTATTGTTCAACAAACAGCAAACCTGTGTCCTCCTCAATCTGTTATGGCCCTAAAGAGTGGGACCTGACAACTGTATTAGGGCAGACTCCCATGGTGGGAGTTCTGCCCTGGTTTTAATGAAACATGAAGTAGTTCTGGTCATTTTGTGAGCATCACTGAGGGCCACACAGTAAAAGTAAATGAAACAAACAAAAAACAGAACTTTTCACATTCAGTACATTTTCTGTGGTCTGGGCTTTTTAAGCAGGGATTTAAACATTGTTTTTTCCTACATAATATGATATCACAAATCCTATACATGTCAATGGCATTTGCCAGCTAATGTCACTGTTTCCACTGTTCCGCCTCTTTTCACTGCACCTCAGAAGACCTCCGACCCCCACAGAAAACTCTGGACTGCAGAAAATCCGCAGAATATTCAAAGTCCAGGTTTTTCAGGTGTAAATGAGATCATAAAAATAAATGAATGCATTTCATTTGCCCATTTCGCATGCCCACGGCGGAGGAAACCATGCAAGGCACTGACCAGCACGTCAGGATCAAATAAGGAAGGGTTCATCGTCGTATTAATTGTTCAAGGACACTTAAGACACTACCTCAAGTACGTACTGGGAATCTTGCACTTATTATCTGGCCACTCAACCTGTGGAACATCTCTCTTTTTTGAGTTTGGGAAGATTTACAGTGGATTGAACAAAGCTCATCCTGTCGCCTGCGGTGACCATTACAAATGTCCCTACATCTCGTCTTCTTCGCCCGAGGCATCTATCCTGTTAACAATTAACAATTAAATTAGCATGCTCTACATATTTGATTACCCATAGTGTAAAAACAAACACGTATTAATTCAAATCAGTCCTGAGATGTATTGAATTTTAATTAGATATACCGTTGTCATTAAAGGCTATTTTTGTTTGTGATGGTGATTGTTGTGCCAATTAGCTACAATAACTTCAGGCTGTGTTGTTGGCACACAACCCCTTCGTCGTTCGTGCAGGAGATAGCTCGCAAATGCACGCATACCATGTGTGCATGAGTGTGTGTTTGTTTGCCGTGCATGTGCGTGTGCAACACGCATGGGTGTGTTTTCCGCGGGCGCTTCCTGTGGTATCCGTGTAGCTGTGCTAGCGCGGATGATTCACTGTTGTTTGGGAGAGCGAAAATTCACACTATAAATCTATCTCTCTCTCTCTCTCCGGCTCTTTATGTCACCACCACCGCCTTCGAGAAGCACAAACACACACGCACAGACACACACACGCACGCTCAGAGAGACACAGACGCTCAAGCAGTCTGCCCGTTCCAACTCCCACATAAGAAACACGCCAAAAAATGAACACATATTTTGTTTTTGGGAGGGTGGAATTGACACAAATACGGTCCCAAATAAACCCGGAAAACGTACCCATTATATATAGCTGTGGTCGTGAACAAACTAATGGCGGGATGGTGACGTTTTTACGCGTTTGCTCTGCGTCACGTCCAGTCGTTCACGCAAGTGGTGCTGTTGGTGGTGTGTGTCGTGTTGTAGTCAAGACCACATAAGTCGAGGCCAAGACAAGACCTAGGGGGGCCGAGACCAAAACGAGACCGAGACAACCACAGACTTGGCCAAGACGAGGTCAAGACGAGACTAGTACCTAGAGGGGTCACGAACAAGACCAAGACCTAGAGGGGCGAGGCTGAGGACAAGAGCTAGAGAAGTCGAGGCTAAAAAGCCAATTTTTGATTGTTCTGTAGTAATAGTACAACATAACACATTACAGAGGCTTTAATTGTTACTGTACAATACTAACTGTCGGTTTGCGGACTGCTAGGGATATGCTCGTCATCCAGCACTGTGCTTTGTATAAGACAGCTGTCTTTATGAATGGGCTCGTCAGTCCACACAATGGATATAGAACATTTACTTTGCATTGTCTCGTCTCGAGTGGTCTAAGTGGTGAAAGAGATTGGAGATCGTGACCAAGACAAATTTAGGGTGAGACCAAGACAAGACCACGAGACAAATGAAGTGCAGAGCGGCGAGACCGAGGCGAGACGAAGACAATTGCGTGCGAGACAAAAACAAGACAGGGACAACGAAATTTTATCTTGAGACTGGGCTCGAGACGAGACAATGTCTCGAGAACTATAACACTATGGCGTCTGTACACCTAGTGCACACTGTACACACTAGTGTCCCTGTCATGTGTTCTATCTCACTGTGCTGGTTGCACTGCACAGGAGCACTTTGTCTCCGAATGCTAGATATATTGTTGTCTTGTTTGTGTACAAAAGGATAAAGTCCCTTTTGCTGTGGTCATCGGAAGGGGGGACTGGCTGCAATGTGTGGCTCTGTGTGCACAGCACAGGTCACAGTCCAGGAGGCAAAGCTCTCAAAACTGGCCTATATGCAGTCGGATGATCAAATGAGTGACTGATTCGACAAATGGTTTCTAAATCCTGACAGGTTTCTGGAAAATCCCCATGTTTTCTACGTCAGGGTCCTCAAGATGTCATGTCGAGGACCCCCAAAGTCGTCTCCATATGGCTGGTGAACAGTTTTCTGAAAATATGTAGTTCTAGCTATGGATCTCCCTCCCCCAGAAGCAAAATATTTGAATTAACCCTGCAAAGACCAGACAAATTTCTTCTTAGAAAAAATAAATAAATAAATTCAACCCTACTACTACTACTTTATTTATACAACTAGGATATGTCTAGGAACCTAGGTTAAAAAAGAAAAATCTAATTTCATGCAAATTTCATTTTTTTTTAAATAACATAAATAAAACTACATTTTTGGCGATGTTTTTCAAAACAATCGTTGTACATGCTCTATGCATTGTAATGATCACAAAAATATATGTATTACAAGCATTTCACTTACTTTTAATCTTTTAATAGGAGTAAAGAGGTTAAAGATCATTAAAATTTGCAAGTACTGATATATATATATATATATATATATATATATGTGTATGTATGTATGTATGTATGTATGTATGTATGTATGTATGTATGTATGTATGTATGTATGTATGTATGTATATATATATATATATATATATATATATATATATATATATATATATATATATATATATATATATATATATATATATATATATGTATATGTATGTATATATATACAGACACACACACTGTGTATATGCATGTGAGTACACACGCACATGCATACACAGGCACGCACATGTGTGTGCGTGCGTGCGTTGTTTTCACACCAGGTACATTCAGTAAAGTTTTACCTACAACATGCATTGCAAACACTCAAACCAAACCACATATAACCAACGAAAACAATGGCCTTTTCACTATAGCAGCGTTGGGGTCTACGGCGCACTAAGGCCGTTCCACATCTTATCGCAGTCCCGCTATCATGTTATCTCATAGGGGAAAGTCCACACAGAGAGGAAACTTGATACGCCACGGCAGGTCTGCCCCCTTTTTCCTTTCACAAATGAGGCTGCGCAGTGACTTCCTCATTGCTGATGTTTCCACGCCTTGCGTGTTGCCCTCTCTCTCTCTCTCTCTCTCTCTTTTTTATTTTTTTCCGCGTGACGCGTCACTGCTGGTGGCTTGCGGTTTTCTCACAACTCACACAGCGCAGCACACAGGAAACGCGTCGCGGCAAAACATGTCCCTGTCACTGTTTCCACTCCACACTCGTCGTGTGTATGTGTGTGTGTGTGTGTGTGTTGGGGGGGAGACGACCGCAAGGGCTAAATTTAAACAACTTCTAACGACTTCTAATAACAAGATCACAGCAGGTGCCCGAAATAAACGCTATTTAAGAATCGCGGGGGTTTGATTTTAACCGCGCTTTGGCTATTTATAGCTTAATGCACTTAGCTGTTTACTGTACTGTCTGCGCATGCAGGCTAGCCTAGGCAGGCTGTCTGTGGGTAGGAGGCGAGGGGGAGGGGATTTCATTGACCCTGTGTACCTCGTCGAAGGGAAAATGGTTCAATCCAATTACCTCGACTACGGCGGAGTAACACGCCAGGTTAATAGGCTTCAACCCATCAGTCTCGCCTCGCTCGTAGTAAGTAATCACATGAAAGGAGGCGGCATGCGCGGTTATGCTGGAAACGGACCCCCGTCGCCACGCGTTTATAGAAGCGGGAGTCGATCCGTGTCTCAAAGAAGCGCGTACGCTTTTGATGCTCGCGCCGATGAAGTGACGATCTCGGAGGGCCTTGCAGGCGAAAGAAAGAAAGCCACCAAGCATTGTATCTGCCGTTCAAACTTTAGAGACAACACTTAACACAACACAGCCCCGGCTCATCCTCATCGTCCCATCTCCCAAGACTCGTATAATCGGTTGGCAGATAGCAGCGAAGCAGACGGATATGAAAGGATCAAAAGAAATGTAGTGGATGAGAGCAAAAAGAGAGCAGGGGGAAACGGATATAACGGCACACAACGGTCCAACAGAGACAGACATCAGTGGAATGTTGATTGAACTTTGTTGTTTTGGCTGTTGCCCCCCCCCACCCTTTATTGTGATGTGGATTATAGCCTTATGGTACCTAACTGTTACAGTAGTAGCTAACTGTTTGGTTTTACGCTGAAATGTATTGTAATATGTCAATATCTCTGCATTTGTGAAACTGGTATCATAAATGAAAAAGTAACGTTCTCAACCAGTGCTGTATGCTTTCTTTTTGGAAATAAAAACAACAACTAGCCAAATATATGATCGTGTATGGACGCAAAAATACACCCCCCCCCCCCAGCCAAACCCCCACCCGCGCATGAAGCCGCGCTAGACTCCTGCAGGGATGAGCCAAAAAGGAAGAAACAAAGTGAAATCACTTGCTATAAGACTTCTTAGACCAAACAGAAAAGACCAAAAACAACATCAACATTGGCCTAATGTAAAAAAGCAGTGAAACATAGTAAAAAAGAAGGGAGGAACGTGGAAACAGTACAAGCTCACAACGCCTGTGACCTCGTTGTGTTGCATTGGGAGAGAACTATAAAGAGCATCCATGAGGTCAGCCAAAAACAGTGTTCTTATACGTTATTTGTATTTTTAACTGTGTGTGTGCGCGCATGTGTGCTTGTTTTTTGTATGTGTTCTTCTTGTGGCGTTGTCTCCCACTTGGGCCTATAGTGCAGTGAGAGGTTTCCCCGAGGCCTGGACTGAACCCTGTCCCCTCCGTTGGCAGCTATAGATGCAGTATATCAATACGGTGCATGTGCAGAGCACTGGACCGTAGCCAGTGCACCTGGACCGCAGCCAAGCACTGTGTGTGTGTGTGTGTGTGTGTGTGTGTGTGTGTGTGTGTGTGTGTGTGTGTGTGTGTGTGTGTGTGTGTGTGTGTGTGTGTGTGTGTGTGTGTGTGTGTTTTGTTGTTAACTGAGGGGTCACATTACAACTATAGGCCAGCACAGCGTCATTGTGACTCTGTTAACTCAGCCTGGCGGGAATCAGTTATCTTATAGGCTAACGACACACTATGTCTGCTCTCTCCCCTGTGTTCCTCTCTCTCTCTCTCTCTCTCTCTCTCTCTCTCTCTCTCTCTCTCTCTCTCTCTCTCTCTCTCTCTCTCTCTCTCTCTCTCTCTCTCTCTCTCTCTCTCTCTCTCTCTCTCTCTCTCTCTCTCTCTCTCTCTCTCTCTCTCTCTCTCTCATTCTCTCCACCAGGCCAAAGGAATCAGGAGAAACTAAGTTTTCCCCTGTGTGTGTGTGTGTGTGTGTGTGTGTGTGTGTGTGTGTGTGTGTGTCTGTCATGTTGTTGACATCTGACCTCTGGCACTGTTAATGGCTATCAATCACACTTCCGGCTTGTTCTGGTCTGCATTTTCGGCAGCTGCAGGCTTTTCCTGCAAGCAGGCCAGTGCCGATTCGATAAGATCGCAGTGATTAGTTTGCATCAGCAGGACAATTTCGTCTCAGTATCGTATTGCTCTGCCGACCCATCATGCAGTCTGTAGATATCATGGATTCTTTCAGTTGATAATGCATCTGCTTGCGGTTAGGTTTAGAGTTAGGAGTTAGAGTTTGTAGCAAAACCCTAGCCCCCTCCAACCGTAACCCTAAGCCTAAATCCCCGACGCTCAACCACCTCACAGACCGTCGGGCATTTAGGATTAGGGTTACGGTTGGAGGGGTCTAGGGTTTTGCGTCTCAGATTCGACCGTTATCAGTGGATAAGATCGCAGTTGTCATCTTGCATTATCAACTGAAAGAATCCATGATATCTACAGACTGCAAGATGGGTCGGCAGAGCATGACCATACTGAGACGAAATTGTCCTGCTGACGGAAACTAATAACTGCGATCTTATCAACTGATAACGGTCGAATCTGGTAAAAATGCAGACCGGAATAAGCCAGAAGTGTCATTGACACTCATTCAAAGTAGCAGGACGTGACATCACAGCTCTGCCGAAAACACAGGCGGTGCACAAGCAATGTCTGTAGAGGCACCAAAGATACTCGATTTACTAAGATACATACATACAGATAAGATACACAACCTTAAATTGGCGCCACTATAGGTGAAATGGACTACAACGCCTACAAATGGTCTCTATTTGTAGTAGTCATGGTTTTCTCTTCTTAGAGCCCCCTATCTGTCGTAAACCCCCCTATCTGCCCCCTATCTGTCGTCAAACTGCAGATTACAAAGAAACTGACTCCTGATTTCTAACAAATCTCGTGAGAGTTTGTTGGTGGGATGAAGAAAAATAGATAACAAAGTGATATTTCTCCTGATTTGTCTCTCTAAAATAATCAATTTTAGTGTGGATATTCTCTAAATATTGTGATGTATTTAGTATATCCAGTATTTATTTCAGTGTAATATACCATAAGTTGTGTTCACGTTCATTCTACCATGGAAATGAATAGACTGCAACATTCTTCCGGTCTCTGTTGTACCCGCCCCCCTTCATCTAGAGTCAGGAAGCAAAGCAAGCTTGCCATTCTCGCCATTGGCCTCTTGGGAGGCAACTCCCTCCTTCCCTCCTTACTTCCTTGCTTCCTTCCTTCCTTCTCCTTCCATTTGACTAACACAGGGGTTTTCAACCTTTTTGACACCAGGGACCACCATTTATTCAGCATTTGAGCCACTGACCACCATTTGATGACATTTTAGCCCCAAAGACCTAAAACTAAAGAATTCTTTTGGTTTTCACAATTCCAGGCTGGATTTTGCAAACAAAACAGTGTCAGTATTCTTAATTAAATACTGCTAATTCAGATGAATATTTTGTAACTCTTGAGAGTGTGAAAATGAAACCAAATGGACCCGCAAGGGTCCATTTGGTTTCATTTTTACATTCTCAAGAGTTACATCTGGTTAACCAACTTTTCATCATTTAGCCTGGGGACCACCTGGAACCCTCTCAAGGACCACTGGTGGTCCCCGGACCACCTGTTGAAAACCCCTGGACTAACATTACCCTATCTATGTGTGTGCGCGTAACATGTGCACGTCTGTGTGTGTGTGTGTGTATGTGCATGCATGTGTGTGTTGTGGAGCAAGGGGGGATTAAGACCATGTTGTTGCTAGTAGAAAGTTAGCCAAAGGGCGCCGGTCTATAAATAGACAGATTTACTCCACCCTAGCTGTTACACAGGGCGCTGTGTGTGTGTGCATGTGCACGCCCGCCAGAGCTGCGGGGGGAGCGTGCACGTCTTAAGGCTATAGGGTCAGTGTGTTACTATGGTGACGCAGCATTGTAGGCTCTTACATTCTGTGTGTGTGTGCGTGCATGTGCGTGCGCATCGGCTGCACACGTGCGCACCTCTCTTCCCCAGGGGCGGATGTAACATGTTCCATTTGGCAAGAGAACATGTTGGAGGGGCAAGAGAAAATGGTATGGGGGCGGCTTCATCGCCCATCGATGAAGTCGCACCCATACCATTTTCGGTTACAGGACTTTTATTAGTCAAGTAAAACATCAACAATAACATCAGTTGTTGTTGAAGTTGCAACAGACACGCAGCATGCATAAAGCTAAAGGTCTGACTCAGAGAGTTTTCTGTTTTCAATGATGAAATGCTGTTGGTTTAGTGGTAGTACACAGCTGTAGTTAGTCAGTAGCAGTAGTAGTCAAATCATTTTAATTATAAGCATTTTAATTTGAAATATCTTGGGTTGTTTTGCATGGCATTGTGTTTGGGGGGGCAGACTGGGTATTTAGGGGGGCATTGCCCCCCCATGCCCATGCCTAGATCCGCCCCTGCTCTTCCCTATCCTTGTTCTCCGGGTATGGTTCTCCCAGCCCCCGTAGAGAGAGAGAGAGAGAGAGAGAGAGAGAGAGAGAGAGAGAGAGAGAGAGAGAGAGAGAGAGAGAGAGAGAGAGCATGTTGGGTAACAACAGACTGGAGTTCCCCTGGATTCAGGCCAGACCTCCTTCCCTTTCTCTCCCCCACACACACACGCACATGTGCACATGTGCGCGCGCACATACACACACACACACACACACACACACACACTCTCTCCTTCCTTTTCTCCCTGCTGGCTCTTATCTGGGCTCTCTTTCCCCCCGTGTGAAATCCCAACTTGTTATTTTATTATTTTTTTTCTCTAACTTCCGGGAGTTCTAGTTTTCAAAAAGGAATAAATAACCACCGATGGGGTCCGCTTGTAGAGCGACACGATAGTGGGTGTGTGTGTGTGTGTGTGTGTGTGTGTGTGTGTGTGTGTGTGTGTGTGTGTGCGCGCGCTCACATGTTTTCTTTTTTGGGTCGGTTTGAATTTGGGATTGTTCGCAGTAGAAGCCTGGGGGCTTTTCAATGACGCCCTTCCTCTTATAACGCCAGGGGTCTGGATGAGACCACCCCCCTCCCAATCCCTGTTACCCCATACCGATGGTGTGTGTGTGTGTGTGTGTGTGTGTGTGTGTGTGTGTGTGTGTGTGTGTGTGTGTGTGTGTGTGTGTGTGTGTGTGCGCGTGCGTGTGTGTGGGTGTCAAGGGGGTCCTTGAATCAGTGTCTGTCGCTGTCGCCTTGTTAATTAAGGCAAACTCTCATCATCGTCCTGACTCATTTTTTCTGATCCGTGATTCTGTAAATGAGAAAGGAGGAAGAAGGAGCTGTTGCTTTAAAAAGAAGAAGAGAAAAAAACTATTTGAAGCACTATTTGTTGGACGGCTCGGGCCAAAAAAAGAAAAAAAAAAAAACACCCAGACACCATCCCTCATCACCATCATCATCACAACAACAAGACTTCTTAGGCAATCGGTGATGAAACTTGCCATGATGTCGGTATAGACGTCGCGTCTCATGCGAGGGGTGTAGTTAAGTCGGGGCGGCTCTGCTTAACTTTCAGTTCATTCATTATTCAATTCTGTCTTACTCATGTGGTGATTCCGGGTTACATTTCCCTGACAATTTATGTAGTGCCAAATCACTACAACTGACACTGACACGTACTCTTTTAATTCACAGAAACCGTGGGCAAGTGGTAAGTGCTGTCGCCTCCAAGCTAGAAGGTCCTGGGTTCGATACCCGCTACGGACACTGTGGGTGGTGGTGGCGTGTCTTCTTCTTCGTTTATCGGTGCACACACCTAAGGCTGGGTTGGTGAAAGGGCCTTTCTATGTGGAGTTTGCATGTTCTCCCCGTGTCCCCTATAGAGTAGATACCCTCACAAAAACATGCAGTAATTCTGGGCTCTGAACTGCCTCCCCCTGGCCAGCTTGGGTGCCTGATAGAGGGGACAGGAACTGGTAGGAATAACGTGATCCTTCCATGCGGCATGTCCAACCAAGGAAACTCCCTCCGGTCAGGTGAAAAGAAGGGAGCTTGGACTCCTCATGGATTGAAGGAAGCATGATGCCAGTCTGCTGCCTCCCCTGGTTGGCAGAGGGTGTGTAGAGCCCAGAATCACATTAGGTAATTGGCACTGGGTGAATTAAAATGGGTTACAAAATGACCATAATGACCATGGATGTTGTCTCAAAGTGTGCAAAGCGTATTTTTTCAATTTAATGGGACTTTACTCATTTATCGCTGAGGAATTTAAGTAGCACCGTTTTCAGATGAATTGAGCACTCCCCATTTAGCTGTGAAGATTTTTGATTGACATGTGCACTTATAGCACGTAGTACGTTTACTGTTCACAGGAATCAAGTATGAGCGGAAGCACTCATGAATCATGTCTGGCATCAGCTTTCAGTAGATGTGTTGTAATCATACTACTTCTAACCAACATCGTATACAGGAAACAAGTCTGGAGTAATGAGTCGGAATTGTCCTGGAAAGAAAGAGTCGTCCCATGGGAGAACCCCCCTCCCCCCAAAAAGAGCAATTAAAAGAGAAAGGTGTGCGGTCAAGGATGAGTGATTGAGATGCATTATCCAGTGGACAGAATGGTAGAGTGAGTGAGAGAGAGAGAGAGAGAGAGAGAGAGAGAGAGAGAGAGAGAGAGAGAGAGAGAGAGAGACAGAGAGAGAGACAGAGAGCAGGTTGCAGCCCGTCTATCTGCGCCCACTCCATTCAGCGTTTAACGCACGCGGTGGCGGGGCAACAAGCCACCGCATGTTCTACCCCCCCCCCCCCCCCACACACACACACACACACACACACACACACACACACACACACACCACACAATGCGAGGTATATGCAGCGTTGTTGCTGTATACATGCAGGCCTCACTCCTCCAGCGCTGACAAAGCACACAGACGCAACAGCGTCACTGTTTCCAAAACGCTGTACAGGCACGCGCACACACATACACTCTATCACGCGCACACTCCGCCTTCCACTGTTACATCACGCATTGACACAAACAAACACAATGACTGTCTACTGACAGACCCGATGATTAATATCAACACGTATAGTGTATTTATAGCCCTTGTTCCTTCTCCCCCTGTATACCTTTTTTTTTTTTATCATATCCCTGCCCTTTTTCTATATACTTTCTGATGTCCTCTATCATCCCATATTTGTAACAGTGTCTAATGACATGCACTAAAATGTGGAAAGGGGAAATAACATTAAATTCAACTTTTTAGTTTCTTTTGTGTTTTTGGTGCTCCTGTGTGTTTTCTATCCCCACAAATTATCTTGTTTGAACAATTCGTCTTTCATATCATATAGGAGCTTTAAATGAAATTGCTTTCAGTTATGAAATAAACTGAAATAAAAACATACATCAATCATTCAATAAGCCGTTCACTAAGTCCCTCCCCAATCTGGCCTTGTCCAATAGGCACATTAGAAGAGGAAAGCTTGACCAGGAAAGCTTGACCTGGATAGCAACAGTTGTTAAAGTATTTGGATTCATATTGGACAGTGAACAAATGCCTTCCCAAAGGGAGGGGTTTTGCGAAGGGAAAAGCCCTACTTTGTAGGCTATACATTCTTGTCTAGATTCTACAAAATGTCTTCTAAATCATTCTAAATTCTGACAGTTTTCTGAAGATGGCCGCCGACACCCCCGTCTAAAAAAATATGGAGTTCCAGGCACGCTCCAGAAGCAAAATATTTGAGTTAGAAATGTTCGCTGTTCAAAGAAGGTATTCGTCATGATTTTTTTTTTAAAGATTTTTCAATAGCTAAAGCTAATGCTTCCAGTAGCTATAGCAAATGCTAGCTCCTGCTTAAAACACAAATAGGGGGTCCATTGATATAATTCCAAATGTGAAAGACAAAAAAAGAAATATTCAAGTGATTAGAAATTGATAATTCAAAATCAGCTCCTCCTTGTATGTACATGTACACTAAAACAGCTCCCAAATTAAGTCACTCTTTTAGTATGTAAACAAACACAAAGTTGATTCAGACACTCTAGAGCATCACCAAAACTCATGTGGTTTTATATTGTTTTTTTTTTTCATGAAAATTTTCATTTCCTATTGATTTTACTAAAAAGAAAACAGGGAAATAACAAATGGCTCGGCGAGCCAGTATGAGCAATACGGTAAGTATCCTTTATCCTTTATACTTTACTAATAAAATCCTCCAAGTCAGCAAAGTCTAGACTAAAACAAAGTTTTTTTTTTCTTGTTTTCTTGTTGGTATGATGATAAAATGCCCTAAATTAACTCTACGTCTGGGCGGATTGGAGACACTGATCTGGGACTTAAAAAAAAAAAAAAAAAAAAAAAAAACTGGAGGCGTTACTACGGGGTGTTTGTAGTCTCTCCAGCTAAGAAGATAAGTGTCTCGAATTAGAACAGTTTATTTGTCTGACTGGGCCTTAAACAAGACCACATGGCCCTGTCTGCCCCACACACACACACACACACACACACACACACACACACACACACACACACACACACACACACAGAGAGAAAAAGCAGCCGCGGCTGACGGAGAAACCAAAGATATTATAGACGACTTCCTCTTTCCACCCTGTCTGTAACTCTCTCTCTCTCTCTCTCTCTCTCTCTCTCTCTCTCTCTCTCTCTCTCTCTCTCTCTCTCTCTCTCTCTCTCTCTCTCTCTCTCTCTCTCTCTCTCTCTCTCTCTCTCTCTCTCTCTCTCTCTCCCCCTTTCCAACACTCACGCTGCTCCGTCGCCTGCTGATGATGTCACGGAGCACGGGAAGTGACCTCACTTCCTGTTTGGCTTTTATTCTGGGCGACACAGCATGTAGTCTGCAGCTGGATTGCATCATGGTGGTGGTGGTGAAGGGAGAAGAGCTTGAATGTCTCTGCTTCTGAGTAAAAGTATCTAGTATAGAAATATTACTTTTGTGAAATTCTGGAATCATTGCCAAGAAATGCCTTCATCACTGGTTCTAACGGTGTCTAATGACATGCACTAAAATGTTGAAAGGGAAATAACATGAAAATCGACCTTTTAGTTTATTTTATGTTCTTGGTGGTCTCGTGTTCTCTCGTTTTCTATCCCCACAAATTATCTAGTTTGAACAATTAGTCTTTCATATCATATAGGAGCTTTGAAAGAAATTGCTCTCAGGAACAACTCGTTTGATTTTGGCCTCATAATGATGTCATCAATGCACCCTGCTTTGTCTGCCTAGCCTGAAATGATTTTGACCTGGGGGGAGCGATGCCCACCCCGAAAAGTTGACTCCCATTTCTACGCCACAGTGACTAACAAATTAGTCCAGGCTTCCCATTTTCGTGCAACACAGACGAAAAAGAAAGCCTGGGTGTCGAGGCTAAAAACAGACATACCCGTCATCATAAATGTGCTTAGTCAGCATATGTGGTGCCATAAGTGCCATAGCCATTTTCAGCCAAATGAGTATGTGTTTTCTTTTGGAAAACATAAGGCATGTTTACATTTTGAATGTTTTTCCTCATATAGATTAGTGAATAGTAATAGTAGTTTGCCCTGTTTTTTATGGTTTCAACATTTTAGTACATGTTACTAGAGACTATTAGAAACTTGGTAATTATTTAGTTGCCAGATTTTCATACATTCCCCATACATTTGTAGCAGTGTGTACTTGGCTTGTACTGTAACTCTCACCACTCTCATCTGTTAATAAAAAAAACATTCATTCATTCAAATATCAAGCATCAATGTAATAATAATGGATCTCATTTTTACAGCACCTATTTATGCACTACGTGTATTGTCAAAGCGCTTTACAATGGTTCATTCATTCATTCATATATTGGGAAGTGAGGCGGCGAACAGTCAATGCTAAGCATTGTCTCTCCCCACATCACTGGAGTCAAGGTGGGGTTCAATGTCTTGCCCAAGAACAATTGGACTTCCCCGGGATTCGAACTGCCAACACTTGGATCAATGGATGACCTGCTCTACCTCCTAAGCCACACCCGCTCCAACATGTATACTTATAGTCGGGCAATATTACTTAAAGGGGAAATCCACCCATTTTCAACATTTTTCTGTGAGCGTACAAATGCAACCAAATGAACCCTAATGGGTTCATTTAAGTATTGTCAAACAAAGGTTGCATATGTACGCTCTCAGAAAAAAGAAGCATCTAAAGAAATCCATTAACATGGTGAAAATGCATCTTGATGATGTCATCAAGATGTTTCACCATGTTAGTGGTTTTCTTCAGACCTTTATTTCTTGGGAACACAGAATGGGGGAACTTTTTTATCATGTCCACCCAGCACCTCTAGGGTATACAAATGATATTACAATGTTGAAAATGGGTGGAGTTCCCCTTTAAGAGCGTAATATCTATACTTAAAAAAAAAATAATATTATATCACTCATTTATATTACTTAAAGAGTAATATGTGACACATTAGTGATGTGCAAGACAATCTCTTTAGTGACAACTTGTACTGTATTCCTCAAGCTACTGTTGTCAGTAACACAGGATCGCGCCCATAGACATCCATCCTATGCATTTCTTTCAATCAATTGCCTGTATCTCCTCTTCCCTATCCCAGATGGCATTTTATACTCCATGGATCAGAGCAGTCAGCTAGTGACTTTATCGAGGCTGCCATCTTACTCAGGGGTAAACACACGGAAACTTGGTTCTTTGAAATATGAATTCCACATTGACAAATACTGGCGGCAGCTAGCTATACTATTATTAAAAATACTAGCAGAAAGTATCAATTAAAGTAATTCACAGTAGCACAATATTTTCTGTGAGTTACCCAACTAAAGACAGTAGTTCCAAGCTACAAGGAAGTAGTTCCCAGCTAAAGAAAGTAGTTCCCAGCTAAAGAAAGTAGTTCCCAGCTAAAATAAAGTATTTTCCAGTTACAAGAAAGTATAGTTTACAGCTACAAGAAAGTAGTTTACAGCTAAAGAAAGTACGGTGACCAGCCAATCAGAATCAACTATTTGGACTAGCTGTTTTAGAATGTGTACTTTGAAACGACTATTAAGTATTGTCAAACAAATGTTGCGGTGTGACAGTATCCAGCGTTTGCCTCCGGATATGCAGTGGAGTGGAAGCACGTGCATACTGGAAATTGGGAACACTCAAGCGCCGTACAAATACCTCACAAATGGTAAGTACAGTAGTTATTTTCCAGGGCTGTTGACTGTACAGCTCCAAGCAGGTCAGGTTTGGATTCAATTCAAACGAAGGTGGGTCAAATGTCAGGTCTTGGTGCCTCTCGGCCCTCTCTCTTCACAAGGCGTCTGGTTGTTTGTCATGATGTGTACATTCTTCTGTCCTGCAGTGTTTGACCGTGACTCACCAGGTACAGAGACACAGAGCTGCTGTATGTACTCTACAGGGACGTGCCCACATAGTGGGGCTTATTCAGCCCCTGCCCCCTGTTTTACCCATCTGTAAAAACAACTGCCCTTTTCCAGACCACGAATACAGCATTTACAGAAATGCAAATTGATGCTTCTTCTAGGCCACACTGAATGGCAGCATTAAAGGGGAATTCCGCCCATTTTCAACATTTTGACTATGTCGTTAGACCATGTGACCATATAGGGGGTTCCTCCCTGTCCCCCATGTCATAAAACTCTAGTTTCAGTTTGGGTGCTTTGGGAGAAAAGCCTTTCCAATCAGGATGAGAGGAGGGGGCCTTCCTTCAATCAGGATCGAGTGGGGGTGGGCCTTGGTGTATGTGCTGTTTCCCTTTCCAAACTGTAGAGTGTGTGCATGTGCTCATCTTGCTTCTTTAATATATGTTAGAGCTTTAACACAATAAAACTGGCCTCTCCCTTCACCCTTTTGTCCAAAAGTGCCGTCTTATGGGGTTTCAGCCCCTGCCCCCCTGTAGCACTCTTTGCACGTCCCTACAGCTGTAGCTTATGCTGCTGCTGTCTCCAAAACAAGCTGCCCCAGGGCTGATCCCATCGACAATACTATGACGAAAAAACTATGCCGACTACCCTTTTTCACTGGTGAACACCCCAGACAGTTTATAAGTCATTACATACAGACATACAGTAAGTATTACTGTATGTCTTAAGGTCTCTTTTGTTTGCACTAAGACAAATTCCAAACAAATTCCAATCAAGTCTGTTGATATGGCAATAAAGTATTGAACCTCAGGTATTCATTTTAGCTGCTTCCTATACAAACTCCCTTCATATATATACAAACTTATTATACAAATGTTTTTCAACTTAAACATGATAGATTTTTCAAAAAACATTATTTTTTCCTGTTGAATGGGGGGCATGCTTTTCATTTTTTATTTTCATTTTTTTATATATTGTTTTATTTAGTCCTCATTAGTCCTCCGCTGAGCAGAGGCTGCTACATTTTCCAAAACAATATTTTAAACAGAAATGAAAACGGTAAATTCAATTTCACATTT
>CM076984.1:30225602-30235602 GCA_039105355.1 Benthosema pterotum | reverse complement strand
GCAGCGATGTACTTCTATTTAAAGGCTAAAAAACAGCCGCGGGAGCTAAATAGGGATCACAAGTGCCCAACACTTCTCCATATATCTGTGTTGTTCTTCATGGCTGAGATGATCTAAATAGCGCTACTTAAAACAGCGAGGAAACTGCTTGTGTTATGTTTACAGCAACGTCCTTTCTGCCCGCCAGGGGGGCTGGAGAAACCACGTGACTGAAAGCTATAAATGGCTAAATTCTATGCACAAATACTTAGTATTGGTAACGATTCGATAGCCATTCTTTCCATTGCAAATCAATATGATAAAAAGTAACACTATACTTCTATGCCCCATCGAAACATTTTAGTCGACTAACATCTATCGGGTTAAACATTACAGTTACCTACAATGTGACAACCGAATGGAAACTATGCAAGAGGCTATGATTAAAACTGAATTCAAATTCAATACGTTTCTGTGACACATGCCAAGCCCTGTTTTCTCTATGCCATCATTACTGAACAAAAAAAAACAGCTAATAGTGCATGGTCTCCTCTGTGCGTCTTTAGTTGAATTCCTTCATTTCCTCGCCCGCCACGGTGCGTCTGTGTGGAACGAGGCTGCTCCACTGAACTCTCACCCTCTCTTAATGTAAGCGCCGCTAATGCCATTCACGTTCCTCCCATTAAGGTATAAAACGACTTGCATCATGTATGTATTATTTATTATCCAGGCCACCGCCACTAACTGGAAAAACCTGCCAGCGTGCACGAGAGAGAGAGAGAGAGAATGGTATAATGTAACTAAGTATGTTTACTCAAGTCGGCTTCTATTTAGTTGCTATAGCAATTTACTATAGTAAATTGTACTAAAAGGTAATATAGGCATGCAACTTTAGTGTGCAGAAACTAGACAGTTTTGAATCTTACTCCACTCTATTATTGGCTCATTATGTAACTGCTGGAGACTGCTGCCGCTGTGATTGGCTAAAACGCACACACACACACACACTAGCACCGCCTGGTCATGAGCCAGACGAAACGGATTTGTTGACAAAAGCAAACGTTCTGGACCGTCTGCAGGGCAAAGCAAGCGGGGAAGAGGGGAGAAAATATAGCTACTGTATATACTGGTATATTTTGGGCTAAAAAGGTGCCTATAATACCTTAAGTACAATTTAGGCTTTGTATAGCATTTCCAATATTCAATCGCCTCTTCTATTTATCTCTATTCTATTACGTCTCAGAGCCAGAATTTGTACCCGTTTACTCCCTTTGAATCTAAAAAAAAAAGATTAGGAAACAAACATATACAATATCCACTCCAGTCTACAAAACATATCGCAAGCATTTGCAATCCACAGTTCTTCCACAAGATTTTGTACCCATTTTGATCTAGTACTCTTACTTTGGGTATACTTTACTAACATTTGGAAGCAGATACATTTGCACTGTTAAGTGAATGCATTCCAAATGCATACAGGACTTGTATGTAGGACTATAGCACATCTACATTGCAGTATTTGAGACACACAGAGAGAGAGAGAGAGAGAGAGAGAGAGACAGAGAGAGAGAGAGAGAGACAGAGACAGAGACAGAGACACAGAGTACAGCATGGCCCGTGGCCTCCCGCGCAAACCTGAAACGGCTTGTGTAAAAAGTCTGTACAGTAAAGCAAACACATCACACAGCGATGGCACGTGATTGAAGGCATGTGTGATGAAAAATAATTCATACATCATACGCAGGCTGAAATCTGAAGTATATGCTTTTGCGGGGGGCGTCTCTCATGCAAATGCCATGCTAATGGAGTCATTTATAGAAACCATATATACAGTACATATATAAGTATATTAATAAATATATATGTATTATTTGTATGGATTATTTATGCAGCCTGCGTTATTGCGATCCGATCCACGTGATCGGATCGGATCCAAGGGACGGTATGAGGGGCTTTAGTATGAACTCACGTCACGCCAGGTGACCCAAAGTGACAGCTGGGGACCCCTCGGGGAATGGGGCTTTGCTGGTCACTGGAAAACCCACAGTCCCATAGAGCAACCCCTTCTGACAGTTCTATTAGTTATTTATTCATCTATTCATTCATTCTCATTCTTGTTGCTGGTTGTTTAGTTTAGTTTGCCTTCGGAATTATAAGAAAAAAATCTCTCTGTCTTTCTCTTGGCCGGCAATGTGCCCTTCATGTTGTTCGGCAATCGTGTATGCACGCGTGTGTGTGTCTGTCTCGCGTGCACGTGCGCCTCAGTAACCCATCACGACATGTTGACAACGTGCAGCGATGCGTTCGGAAAAGCGAATGATTATTGTATGATCCTGTACCACAGCATGCAGCGGGGCTTTTTGAACATGCATAGCCTAGTGGCAATAGTGGTTCTGCATAAATTGAGGTCCCCTCTCAGTTTGGAACCAAATTGGAGTCTTATTAAAGGGGTATTTCCTTCTCACGTATTAGGAGGACAATAGTTATAATGGGTTTGTATAGGGAGGAGCTGGAGGCGCTAAAATGAACATCAAATATCTAAATACTGAATGTTGAAACTGTCTCATGTGTTCACATGAGACTGAGTAGACCGTATAATGACCAAAGGCTTTTTCAAAGTGGAATATCCCTTTAATATATACTTAAAGTCCCCATAGGTCCCATGTTAGACCCAGAAATGCTGTTTAATGCAAACTTTTACGATTAAATGCCATTGACTGTATGGGCTTAGCAGATGAGATTCAGCTTGGATGCTAAACGTTACACGCATATCATCCATTACACCAAATAGACCCATCATAAAAGTGTACATTAATCACCGTTTCTGGGTTCATGGAATTTCCAGTAGACCAGGGGTTTTCAACAGGTGGCCCAGGGACCACCAGTGGTCCTTAGAAGGCTCCAAGTGGTCCCCAGGATAAATGATGGAAAGTTGGTTAACCAGATGTAACTCTCGAGAATGTAAAAATGGACCCTTGCGGGTCCATTTGGTTTCATTTTTACACCCTCAAGAGTTAAAATATTCATCATCTGAATTAGCACTTTTTGTTAGCAAAATCCAGCCTGGAATTGTGGACGAAACCAAAACAATTCTTTAATTTTAGGTCTTTGGTGTGAAAATGTAATCAAACGGTGGTCCGTGGCTCAAATGCTGAATAAATGGTGGTCCCTGGAGTCAAAAAGGTTGAAAACCCCTGCAGTAGACTATGGATCTGTAACTCTGAGATTGTACAAATGTATGCTGCTCTCTCTCCCTCTTCCTCTCTCTGATCCCTTCCCTGTCTTTCCATCCGTAAAACACACTTACATCTCTCTGTCCTCCTACTCGCTCATACTGCAGACAGTACAGTGCAGGACAGATCACTCTCACCTGAGCAGGTTGTCATTTCGCGTTACCTAGAACAGCCCCGGCCTGCACTAGACCAGCGGGCCGTACGTCTTGTGCCATTCGGATGTTAAACTCAGGAGTGGAAACACTGGACTGTGTGCCGCGTGTGCATGTGTGCACCCGCATATTAATACACTATTCCTTGTTGTATAATATTGACTTTGATAACGCTACCAGACACAGTAGATTGCTGGATATACAGTATATATATATATATACATATATACAGTATATATATATATACATATATACAGTATATATATACATACATATATACAGTATATATATACATATATATATATATACATATATATATATATATATATATATATATATATATATATATATATATATAATATATATATATATATATATATATATATATATATATATATATATATATAAGGGCATTCACTTGTAGTGATTTTTGCCTGTCGACTAGTTGCCTAGTTTACTAGTCGACTAGTTGTTAATGTACCGGGTAATTATATTAAAAAAGAAAAAAAGGTGGGGATGGGCGAGGGCAGAACTGAGCGCTCATTCATGCAGCATTGAATAGGGACTAACTGGAGTTTGTACCCCCAACAAAATCGGCATTTCACCATACCAACCTACATCCAATCAGCCATTTTATAGCTGTTAGGATGTTTGTTATTGTAAAAGCTACATTGGTGACTATAATCCAGCTAAGATGTATGTTGTAAGACTAAAACAATATTAATAATAGAAATAATACCATCTCCGTTTTTATTAATTTCTTATAGACTAGTCAACTACAACTAACGAGGTCGACTAGTGGTTTTACTTGTCGAAAATCGACTAGTCGACTATATATATATATATATATATATATATATATATATATAATATATATATATATATATATATATATATATATACAACCCCAATTCCGTTGAAGTTGGGACGTTGTGTAAAATGTAAATAAAAACAGAATGCATTGATTTGCAAATCGTTTTCAACCTCTATTCAGTTGAATACATCACAAAGACAATATATTTAATGTTCAAACTGATAAACTTTATTGTTTCTTGAAATTATACAATCTTTTGTAAATTGATCCCTGCAACACGTACCAAAAAAGTTGGGACGGGGGCAACAAAAGACTGGGAAAGGTCATGAATGCACAAATAACGCCTGTTTGGAACATTCCACAGGTAAACAGGTTAATCTTAAACAGTTTAATATCGTGATTGGGTATAACAGGACCATCCCAGTCGTTCACAATCAAAGATGGGGCAAGGTTCACCACTTTGTGAACAATTCTGTGAGAAAATCATCCAACGGTTTAAAAACAATGTTTCTCAACATTCAATTGCAAGGAATTTGGTGATTTCATCATCTACAGTCCATAATATAATCAAAACATTCAAAGAATCTGAAGAACTTGCTATACTAAAGCGACAAGGCCGGAAACCAACACCGAACACTTGTGACCTTTGATCCCTCAGGTGGCTCTGCATTAAAAACTGACATCGTTGTGTAAAGGATATTACTGTGAGGACTCAGGAACACTCAGAAAACCATTGTCAGTTTACATAATTTGTCGCTACACCTGCGATAGCAAGTTAAAACTCTACCATGCAAAGCAAAGCCATACATCAGAAAGGTTGGTTTGAAAAAACAACCAGAAAAACAACCAGAAATGCCTTCTCTGGGTACAATATCATTTGAAATGGTTAGACACAAAGTGGAAAAGTGTGCTGTGGTCTGATGAGTCCACATTTCTAATGATAGTGGACCCAGAGAAGGCATTTCTGGTTGTTTTTCAAACCAACCTTTCTGATGTATGGCTTTGCTTTGCATGGTAGAGTTTTAACTTGCACTCGCAGGTGTTGCGACAAATTATGTAAACTGACAATGGTTTTCTGAGTGTTCCTGAGTCCTCACAGTAATATCCTTTACACAATGATGTCAGTTTTTAATGCTGAGCCACCTGAGGGATCAAAGGTCACAAGTATTCTGTGTTGGTTTTCAGCCTTGTCGCTTTAGTATAGCAAGTTCTTCAGATTCTTTGAACGTTTTGATTATATTATGGACTGTAGATGATGAAATCTCCAAATTCCTTGCAATTGAATGTTGAGAAACATTGTTTTTAAACCGTTGGATGATTTTCTCACAGAATTGTTCACAAAGTGGTGAACCTCGCCCCATCTTTGATTGTGAACGACTGGGATGGTCCTGTTATACCCAATCACAATATTAAACTGTTTAAGATTAACCTGTTTACCTGTGGAATGTTCCAAACAGGCGTTATTTGTGCATTCATGACCTTTCCCAGTCTTTTGTTGCCCCCGTCCCAACTTTTTTGGTACGTGTTGCAGGGATCAATTTACAAAAGATTGTATAATTTCAAAAAACAATAAAGTTTATCAGTTTGAACATTAAATATATTGTCTTTGTGGTGTATTCAACTGAATAGAGGTTTGAAAACGATTTGCAAATCAATGCATTCTGTTTTCATTCACATTTTATACAACGTCCCAACTTCAACGGAATTGGGGTTGTATATATATATATATATATATATATATATATATATATATATATATATATATATATATATATATATATATATATATATATATATATATATATATATTCTCTCCAGTTTGCTTCAAGGGGCTAAAAAACGCCAAACAAGACAGAGTGATGGCATGACTGACTGACATCAAAATAAACCCCACGCTACATAAAACCCTTCCTCTCCTCCATACGCACACAAACACATGTGGACTGGCTTGGCTGCGGGCCGTGTGGCTGTGGACATGAATCAAAGTGTTAAAAAAGAAAGAAAAATGAGAGAGAAGCTGAAGCGCCATAGAAAGAAAACAGGTCTGGGAGTCTGGACTTTTTTTTTTTCTTTTTACTGTCTGCTCCGAGTTGTACACACACATGAGTCACACCCAGACCAGTTCACTAAAAACAACAAACCAGTCCGTGCTTTGAGTCTGCCCTTGTGAAAGCCACACATCTCCCTCTCTCTCTCTCTCCCTCCTCCTCTCTGAGAGTATAGTATATGCAAACTCTGTTCACTTCATGGGGCCGGTCCAATGGCGGCTCCTCTACATAGACTTCTATTGAGAAGGGAGACGACAAATAGGGACAAGTCCTGGACCGGAAGTAGGCATACATGCAATGGACTCAGACAACGGCTTTAATGACCTTAAATAGCCTATACCTTTATTTTAGATTGTTTTGTGGTAATGTGGTAATGACTTTAGTCATTACTGTATACCATATGTTAAAACATTTGTTACACACATACCCTAAAATAGCCCTTATTTGCACCGCCCTTGATGAAAACAATGTATTTCCAACAACCATTTGTTCCTATTCCGGGCTGCAAGAACAGCACCTCTAGTGCTCAGTTTCTGACCCCTCAATGTCGCATCTCTTCTACTACATGGCCCCGTTTACCTCCCAGCCTTGCTTCACTCCTCGTGTTCTGTGGCATGAATTGAAGAGGGTTCTGGGTCGACTCACCCTGTATCAACCAATGAGGGGCTTTGTCCCTGAGCAGTATGGTGTAACGGCTGACAGACAGACAGGCAGGCAGAGAGACAAACCGACAGACATTTGAGCCAGGTTTACATATAGCAAGCTCAATGCCTTAACAATTCATATTGACAAATTCAACAACAAATACAAACTAGAGTAAAATGTTCGGAAAGGTCTAGTGGACAAGACATCCAGTGCAATATTTTTTAAAAAGTGTGTCATTTTACACTTGAAAGTTTAAATGTTGACTAAAAACGTACAATACGGACATTGTGGGCCAGCCGAGCGATCCAGTAGGCACCTGGGCTAGTAATCCAGCCTGACACTGAAATCTGGCTCATTAAAATAAGAGCTCGCCATTGATAAACACTTGCATTATCAAATTACATTTTGTCAAGTAGAACTGCAATGACGAGCACCAACTTAGGCATCGCACACAAGTAGGCCATGCTGTACTTGTGCCAATAACAGACAATAACAGGCCGTTCTAGAAGATTTGGGAAAGAGGTTAGAGTGACCAGTGCCCCTCTTTGCGTGGGACACTCCCTCATTTCCAAGACTTTTTAGGTGTCAGACCCTGGCCCACATTGTGACTGACAGACTGACAGGTGTTCATATGCCATAATATGTGGCTTTCTGTTGTCTCTTTAAATGCAACAGATGTGTTTTCATGTCTGCTAATCATGAGTATTCATATAGTTAGTAATTATGAGTAGTTAATATAGTCTGTTAATTAGTGCATAGTATATTAGTGTACTCCAGGAAGTGTGGCTGTAAAGTTTGGCCTTGACTGCAGAGTTGACGGTGCCAGAGATTAGCAGAACGCAGACGGACACACAGAAGGACGGATGGATGAAGTGCAAAACATAGGCCTAGATTTTTGTCACCGCTGACCCCCTATCTTTTTGCCTTTGAAACTTTTTAAAATACCTTTTTCAATGGTTAAAATGGCCAGTCCACAAGCTCGCAATGTGTCAATAGGTCGGCACGTTGAACTATTCCAAAAGGTTTTTCAAAATAGTAAAAAAAGGAAAAGATGCAGACAACAATAATAATAACAACAGCAGCTTTGGACAGAGTGGACTGACACAGGGTCCATCCATCCCCCTGTGGGCAGATCGAGGGAACAAGTGAAGCCAGTGTTTGTGACAACCTGTTAAAGATGAGCTGTTTCTGCATGGCCTCACAGAGGGGCCAGGCGCTGGTCATAGGGGTTCCCCCGGTCCGGTCCCTCCCTCATCTGCTGCTGCTGCTGCTGCCGGTTGGTTGGATGACTCACACACCACCGGCAGCAGCTGAAAGGGTCAAAGGTCAGATCCTTTGTCACACACATCAAACAAGCAGGACCGGGGGAAGGGTGGGTGGGGGGGGTATCAGTGAGTCATCATCGCCCACCTCTCCCAGGAGGACACAAGGGGAGACTCTCTCCCTCTCTGCCTCTCTTAAAGGTATAGTAAGTGATTTCCCTTCATTCAAATGTTCTTCTGTTTTTTGGACTAATCCTCCCCTACTATCAAGAGTGCCGACCATATAAGGAGTTCCTGCGTGTCCCCAGAGAGCCCATGGGATCATGAAACCCTTTCAGATTTGGGCTTTGGGAGACAAAGTCTTCCGTCCAACCAGGATGAGAGGGGGGCCTAAATCCTCCAATGGGGTTCGAGCGGGGGTGGGGCTTGGTGCATGTGCCGGAAGGTTTTTCAAATGACCCAAATCACTATGATTTGCCGCTTCTGGAATTACAGAAGTAATTATTTTGTACGTCTCTAAATGTCTTGATGAAATGAGCAAGGTGGTAAACAATTGCATTTAACTAGTGTGTCCAATCACAGTTTTGTGAATTGTGCTGCAAATCTCCAAATAAAGCTGTTATCAGTTCTGTTGCAGTGTGTACTTGACTTGTACTGTAATTCTACATTTATGTATAAAATAGCATTCATTCATTCACTCACTCACATAATTTGAGTTGTCTGCACTTTTTGTGCGAGTTGTCTCACACACATTATCGCTATGTGAGACAACTCGTCATTATTGTATCGCAAAGGTTGCATAATTTAGCGCTCTGATGGTGCAAGATTGCGATTTGTTTGCAATATGATTGACATTGATCTGTGGTTCAAATAGAGAATAAAGAATGGACCCTGATTTGTAAAGCTGTCGACCCCCCCCCCCCCCCCCCCCCCCCCAAACACACACACATAGCTACAAGTATCAATGGATATACAGTCTCAGTACGAAAAAAAACATAGTAACTTCACATTATACAGGGCGATTGAGTTAGTTTACTTGAGTAAAAGGTATTCAGTTACTCCACACAGCACTGCCAGCGATGCCTGCAGACAACAGTGTCAGTCAGTGCAGTGAACACAGGCAGATTTGCTATTCAGCCCCGCCATGCGCTGGATGATTATGTGTCATTAGGGATCAAGGCTTTTCTAGGTCAGGTTCCACAGCTACACACAAAAAAAAGAAAAAAGAAAACTTCTGATCTTATCGGGGCGGGAGCAGAATTATGCCATCACGCTACAGCATGGGGTGTCAAACTCAAATACAGAGTGGGCCAAAATTTAAAACTGAACAAAGCTGCTGGGCTAGGTTCCAGGTGGTCTCCAGCTAAGTTGTTTAACCGGATGTAACTCTTGAGAACGTAAAAATGAAACCAAATGGACGCTTGAGGGTCCATTTAGTTTCATTTTTACACTCCCAAGAGTTAAAATATTCATGTGAATTAGTCCTAATCTACACAACTACAAGATTAATGGTCATGGACAGAATCAAAGGAAATCTTTAGTTTGGGGGGTCCGTGGCTCAAATGCTGAATAAATGGTGGGCCCTGGGATGAAAAGCGTTGAAAACCACTGCTGTATATTACAGAGCAGACGGCAAAACAACAGCAGAGCACTATGGGATTTGTAGTATTAGCGGTGAATGCAGTGTTACAGCGGCGCCATGGCTGTATAATACCGGTGGGCTGCTCTAATGTTAATTTGATGTTGCCTCAAGGGCCAAAGGAAATTACACAGCGGGCCAAATTTGGCCCGCGGGCCAGAGTTTGACACCTATGTGCTACAGTAACACAAAGCCCTGTCATTCCACAGCGGCATTCCATAAGACTTC
>CM076984.1:30188102-30220602 GCA_039105355.1 Benthosema pterotum | reverse complement strand
ACGCGAAGATTAATTGACTCTGTTCTTTAATTTAATTGTTTTAATCCGAACATATGGTTTGACGATCGCCGCTTTGTTGCATTTAATTTGAGACAAAACGGGAGCGGCCATTAAAAAAATACAAAAAAAAAAAAAAAAAACATTTCCCCCTGCACCCATTCTATAACATGCATTCGAATGGCATCATCTCAGATTCTATACCCCTCAATGTCCGTTTTGGCAAATCAACTGATTTCAATGAGATATTTTATGCCGCTAGTACATAAGGTATTCGTGGCCCGGACTTTAATACTAGAGCAGGGAGGTCTAACTCCAATGCACAGCGGGCCAAAATAGAAACATTCGTACAAGTCGAGGGCTGTGCGATACAACACAACACAAGGGCACCAGTTATGAATACACCCCAGACAAACAGGAAAAAAGTAATTTTCCTTCAAAAGACAATGTCCCTTAACAGCAAGATAAATGCCAAGATGAAACTGCATGCATTAAAAACTGAAAATGCATTATTGAAGCCCGGTTTCCTGTTTTATTATCCTCACTAAGCACTGTTTTCGAATTGATTTGGCCCCCGGGCCTTGAGTTTGACAAACAGTATACTGTATGCTTTAGAGTGACTCCAACCATTTAAATGAGCATTCAGTGATTTGAGTGATTTGGAAAACACTCTGGTCCGGTAACAACATGTGAACATGCACATACTGGAGGAAGACCCCCTCTCATCCTGATTGGATCAAACTAGGGGGTTTCCAAACTGAAACTTTTTTTTTTTTTTTTTTTTTACCCCAGGGGCTCACTAGAGACAGGAAGGAACTCCCTATATGGTCACCACACCACAACAATTAGCCAAAAAAGAAAAAACAAACAAACAAATAACACTATTTCAAATTCAGTTAAATGAAATCACTTATGATGGCTTATTGCCCTGGTTTAGACCTCAGATTATATATTGAATAGAGACGACATTCGGAGGAAACCTTGAGGCGAAATGGACATAGTGGCCAAAGTTGAGAATGCACTTTTGAGCTCAGTGGGCCATAAACATGAACATACCTATACTTCCTTAATGTCAACCAATTCCACTTGCACAACACCAGAGGGAGTTCAACAAACCACGTGCAGCCCAGATTTCGGCACAAACAAGGGACTACATTTTGGTGCCTATGCCATTAAATTGGGGAACGCCCTACCAACAGTCATTGAGACATGCAAATCCCTTGACTCCTTCAAGACGACTCTCAAAGGGCACCTATATACGGCCGGCTGCAACTTGAAATTGGCCTCCGTAAGATCAGACGCCCCCATCCATCCCCTTTATTTGTATATATTCTTTTCTTTTCCTTTTTACCTGCACTATGATTTGCTGCTTTTGGCTTTACAGAAGTAAATATTTGTACGTCTATAAATGTCTTGATGGAATGAACATGGTGGACCCTATTGCAAACCAGTAGAAATGCTTTATGCTGTCATTCCAACTCAGTTTTCTGCCTTGCATTGAGTTGTACATAAAATTCGCTGATATCTCCAACCGTTCAGTTAATCAATCAATTCCTTGCAACTCATGCGTGAGCAGATTCCTGCATGAATTATACCGCAGGCCAGTTTCCTTATAATTGTGACTCAGCCAGTTAGTCTGGTGCAGTCTTTCCTCTTTAAATTCCCTCACACTTCTCTGGAAGTTCACCGACGTGTCATTATGGAAACTATAAGGAGAAGTTCATATATACGTTATATATGCAAACTCTTGAAAGTGGCACCTTTCATACAATCCTCACATAAGAGAATAAAGTTAATATAAGATCCATAGTATATTTGTGCACATATAATAATATATACAGTATATACATTATATATTGCATAATGTTGTAATTTACAAGAATTATGACATTCAAAACAGATATAAGATCCATAGTATTTTTGTGCTTTGTATGGGAGGTGCCACTTTCAAGAATCTGCATATGACTCATATATACAGTATATAAAATTCCCCATATGGGATAATAGATCATCACCTCACCTCATCACATAATGTCAAGAGTTGCAACAATGGCCTGTAGGCATTCCTGAAATGAATGACACTGACTTCAAAGCATTTGTAAAAATGGCTTGCATTCAACCCTTGCTTTGAGAGTCTCGCACAATTTCGTCTCACGTTTTGAAATGGAACCACAGCTGACACCAAATTGGTACTACCAATTTGTATGCAGGAACACCAGCTTCCCATGTCCATATTGCATGGCCCTTATTGAAGGGACAGCAGTGTTGCCACTGCTTGGAGCATAAACATACTGTGACTGAGTGGTGCGTGCACACACACACACACACACACACACACACACACACACACACACACACACACACACACACACACACACACACACACACACACACACACACACACACGTCACACCTGTGACTGCCACACACCTGGCAGCACTCGAAATTCAAAAGAGCAGTGAATACCAACAGCACATTTTAGGGGGGGGGGCACACTAGCAGTGTAACTCATTCCAGGAATGTCAGCTCCTCCGTGGCTGAAATGCATTATAATGCAAATAAATACATACATACAAACAGTGGTTTGGCATAGGTGGACTTTGCATTTGAACACATGTTTCGTTTTGCTTCTTAAAATTGATAAATACATCAATATAATACAATGTAATACTGATTCATGTCATTGCAAATTGATATAATACAAAGTAAAACAATATGATATGTTCTGTTTTTAATAACAATATAATTACTCGTTGTTAAACCCGAAAAGGGATGTCCCGATACTGTATGGGTATCGGAAAAGTATCAGTATTGGCCCTTATTTGTCATTATTGTGTCATATTTGAAATTTGCAAATATGCCAGTCTAACCACAGATCAGACACGGGTAAGAGGTTGGCACAATGGCAGTTAAATAAAATGTTGAGTCATATGGAACTTGCTTTGAAATTGCCCAAGTGCACATATAAGTGAAGAGTCTGCTATTCCTGGAGGGTGGACTTCATATAAAATCTTTTTGTTCTTTCCTTTTTTGTATATCATTTTCTAGTATCGGTATTTGGTATCGGCATCTGCTAACACAAAAATTGTGGTATCAGGATTGGATCGGAAATGAAAAAGTGGCATCAGGACATCACCAAGTAAAAGAAAACTAATATAAAACCAATAAACTAATAGGCAAATAACTAAAGAAAGCAGCATAGGCCTAGAAGCAAGTAGTTAAAACTAATAGGCGCATAACTGTAAAGACAGCAAAGTGGAGAGCATTTAAGTAAACTGATGGCAAAACACCATCAATATTACACTTGCTCACTGCCACTGTTGTAGCCAACTAGCATATTTCCTGGGTTAAGGAAAGTGGACTCTCTCTCTCACACACACTCTCACACTCTCTCTCTCTCTCACACACACACACGCACGCACGCAGGCACGCACGCACACACACGCGCGCGCGCGCTCTCTCTCTCTCTCGCTCTGGCCCGTTATTATGGAGTGTGCAGCGCTCGGCGGCAGTCAGACCATCCATAATAAATGACAGACTTCATCACTCTAATGGGGGTAAACGGGGTTGAAAGGGAACTACACTGCCTGGCTGGGAGAAAATCCAAACCTAAAAAAAACAAAAAAACAAAAATCCTAATAACCGATGCAGTACTGCTGTGCCATGCACAGTTACTGTTGTTGATCAAAAAACATTTTGCCATTATAGGCTACAGTAGCACGTTTCCATGCGTGTGTGTATTTGTAACACGTGTATTCCTGCACGTTTCCTATAACACCTCCTATACCCCTGTCGTTCTTAAAGTGGGGGTGGGTGACTCCTACTCCTTGATGGGGTTCCTAAGTCATGCTAGATATATGGAACCAAAAAATAACCCAGAGTGTAGACCAAGTACAATTAACCTGGATTTTCTACATTGTGGATTGTGGAGAAATCTCCAATCCACAAGAAGGGGGGGGGACACTAGTGCATGCATGCATGCCAAATTGGGGGTCCTTGACATTAAGGACCCCCTTAGAGAATCTATGTTAGAGCCATAGCACCTTAATATGGGGGCTCACAATAGCTGACATAGTTTAGGAACCACTGCCCTACTAGGCCTAAAACGGCCTATAGTAGACCTATTGCCTAATATATGCATGATTGTGGTTCTTGAAATTGCACGAATTGAGGATTATAGATTGAGCCATAAAAGTTAAAACACTTCTCGTTGGGTTCTTTTTAAGGGTTATAAAGCTACAACATACTGTAACGTCGATCGCTACTGTGATCAGCTAGCACAGTGGATCTCGAAATATAACTGTTTTTACTATTCTGTTTTCACCCTGGAACTTTCACTGATTGGTCACATATACACACGACTGGACTGAATCACCGCGAGTACATGAACTCAGCTCCTTTCACTCTTTTAGGTGAAATCGTTTCACCTTAAGTGAAATGGTTTCACCTCCTGGTGATACCCCCAGCCCAAACCAACCACCCATATAAGCTTTGATCATTATAGGCCCTAAAATGGCATGATCACATATCTTTGTCATATCTTTGTCACCTGCGGATCATGACATCAATTAAACACCAACAATTGTTTGTTTTGTTTTTACATGGAAAATCCTCCTGGCACTCCAAAGCACTTACACAAATCAATTTGCATTTGATCATCAGCATGATTAAGCATGCCCTCTCCTCCGTGCCTGCCTGCATGCGTCTGTCCCCTCCCAGCCCCCCTTACCCTTATACTACTGTAACCGGCACCGCCGTAGAATGTTTACCAATGAGCCTTATAAATGCTAGCATATATAGATCCAGTCCGCTAGCAAGGGAAGGGGAAACACATTGATTTCCCGTCACCGAGGGAGGAGGGAGGGCGGGAGTGCCGGCGCGGCCGGGGCTATACCGAAACAGCAGCCGGGTGGAGGGGAGGGGTGAAGGGGGGTGGTGACATCCATCGGTATACCCCCGCAGGCAGGCAGGCAGGCGTCCTGGGCTGGCAAGAGTTGTTAATGCGGCCCATTAAGGCCCGCTGAGTGGCAGAGAGATTCCCCCGGATATCGAGCCGGGGACACCCCTCAATTAGACGGATCGCCGCCGCACGTCGCGTCAGCAACCAGGGCCAATCTGTCCTCATTAATCAATGACGGAGGAGTGTGGAAAGCGAAGGGGAGCGATCCCTCCATCGCTGCTAAGGAGAGCCAAAGTTAATTTAGGGAGTTTATTGCTATGCTCATGGCCAACGGTTCCCAGTCTCTTTTGCTCCGTAATAGCACAAATAAACAACATATTTGTACAATATCAATCAAATGACTGATTGCCAACAGTGAATGAGATTACTATGTGTGCGTCACACAGTCCATATTTGGGGATGCGTCACACACCACTTCATATTACCACTTACAGTACAATTTACTACAGCGTGTGTGCAAGCCATACGCGTAGTTTGACTTCGGACGCAGGGGGTGCGAGACTGCGAGTGCGACGCGCACTGCGCGCGCGCACGTACTGCATGCGCACGCGACGCGTAGTGCGCGCGCACACGCACACAAGCCACCTCCATACAACGTCTAGCACTACGTTCATGTTTTTGTAACCAACATCAACACTCAGTCCAACCACTGCTGCGCTGCCTGTGCGTATTATGCATTGGCAAAGTGACAGATAAAGGAGGGAATACTAAAGACCACATAACAAGTACTGCTGTTCCATTAGACCACTTTAATCCTCACCAAATACAAAACAATGTGCACTTGCACTCCACTGTGTAAAACAGTAAGAATAGGCCAGCGACTCAAACCGATCAGGGTAACAACACAAACATAAAATGTTTACTTGCGTCAGTCACACAACAAGCACAGATAGCCAGGGAACAATTGCACAGTCACAGAGCGCACGGCCGCGCACATTAATCAGCACACATTAATACAGCAGCATGGTGGGAAAAAAAAGATCATGTCTCACCTAGTGCAGGCGCCGTTTTTGCGTCCATCATAAATGTCCACGATCATCTCCGGTGACAGCTTTGCTGTTAAATCAGACTCAATGATTAGAATGGACAGAGTAGAAAACCTTGCATCTGCCATTGTTGAACGCAGCCAATTTCGGATTTTTCTCATGGCAGAGAAACTTCTCTCTGTCGTAGCAGATCCAAATGGGCAGTGTGAGTGACAGCTGTAGCAACTTGTACATATTTGGATAGTTCTCCTTTTTAACTGTCTTTTTAAGATGATCAAGTGAAACAACGGTCTTTCTATGTTTTTCGCCAAGATTACGATGATCCATATCCACTGGAGATGATGATGCTGTTGATGGGCCAGGGCAGGGTGGATTTGTTGGGCCCGGACACGGTGACTCTCCTGTCGCTGTCCGTCGCTGTGGCTGCTCGGCTGCGGGAGCGGCGGGGGGCGGCAGCTGCTCTGTTGGAAGCCCCGGCCTCGGTGGCTCTTTTGTGGTGCCAGATTACACTTGTTTACGATAGTAGCCTTTAGCCTAATCCATCTTGTAGCTACAGTACCTTTCATCAATGAAAGACATACGTACATGTTGGGGTCGTGTCTCTTGTCTGGAGGCCGCTGTAGTTGCTGCTGTGTTGCTGTAGACGGTGGAGGTTTAAGAAATTTGCGGATATCCATATTTATTTTTCAGTTGACAGTAGTCAGGTAGCCCCGTGGGTTGGTATGGTGTGGCCTGCGTGGCGCGCGTTTGTACCCTGTGACCTGTGACCAACTCATTCACTTCCGTCGCACTCGAAGTAGGGGTCAGTACCAAAAAATACAATCATGTGACATTACCCTACTCTAAAATTATTATATTGTAAAACAAAACACAATACAATTCAGATTTATTTCACACGATTAGTTTTATTTCATTACAAAAAAATAAAATCCCACATAAAAAAAACAATTGCAGTGCACCCCCTGCCCCCCCCCCCCCCCCCCCCCCCCCCCCATTAAATCCGCCTATGGTGCAAGCATGGGTTACACAAGTAAGACACGCAGACGCAGCATATTGTTGATTGATTGATTGACTGATTGATAGCCTACATTCATTCACTCATTCATTCATCCAGTTCGCAGAGGAATGCAGGGACCCGATGCCCTGCATGCATGATGCGCAGCTATGGTGAGCACAAGGCATAAATGCCACTTGTTGAAAGAAGGAGGAGGACTTTCATATTGGCGGATTCGTTTGCAGGGCACTGATCAAAATCTGCACACGCAAGCACAAAGAAAGGAAAAACATAACTGGTCCAACATATCTGGCTGCAAACTGTTAATTAATTCAATCAAAATATAGCGTAGGCTACTTTTTTCCGTCGGACGATGGATCGTTGTAAAAGATTGCATATACCCTGTACATGAACAAGAACTCATCGTCTTCTTGTGTTGCGACTCGGGCTATCATAATGCTGGCTTGTAGGCTTCCTTGTGCTTTATCTAAATAGCGCAGCACAAAGTTCACCCGGTCGCTTCAACAACACACAAAGTCCCAGAATACATTATATATTATACCGCCGCTGCAGGCTGACATTACTTTATTGTGTGTGAGAGAGAAAGAAGCGCTTCGCGGACTGACTGGACATGATTTGCTGCTCCTCCGGTCCAGTCCAGTCCGCCAAGCTCTCTCTCATTCACAGCCAAGAAGAGAAAGAAAAGAAAAGACAAGCGAGCGGAGTCGGAGCGAACGAGCGAGCGATCAGCCTAGCCTGCTCTATACCTCAGGAAGTCCCAAATAAGGGCAGCGGGAAATGGAAACCCACACCGGAATAGGTCCTTATGTAGTCACGACCTTATAAGGCACGGCGGAGCCTAGGTTTTCCGGCAAGCGAGCGAGCGGCGCAGCGCAGCGCAAGCCCTGCCCAGTGTTGCCAACTGCCAAAATCCAAAATGCACTAGTGGCACTTCCAAAATGCACTAGAATGCGCTAGATGCTTGCCTGGAAGGGATTGCATGTCAAAATGGCCATTACTATTCTACATTTTCTAGTTGTGTAGACTTGGGTTAATTCACATGATGAATATTTTAACTCTTGAGAGTGTAAAAATGAAACCAAATGGATCCGCAAGGTTCCATTTGGTTTCATTTTTACGCTCTCAAAGAGTTACATCTGGTTAACCAACTGCCCATCATTTATCTTGGGGAAAAAACATTGGTTGAAAACAACTGTCATAGGAGGAAAAATGGTGAAAAACTAGGGTTTTATCTCTTGCGCCTGTCAATCAATTTCGCCCCAACTGACCAGCAAAAAAAGCACTAGATTTTCCGTCAGGAGTTTTTCACTAATTTTGGCGCTAAGGGGGTCTGGAAAAGATGTAAATATAGCAAGAAATCCGCCAAGTCGGCAACACTGTCCCTGCCTGCCTGCACTGTCTGCAGACGGGGGGGAAATCCGATGCGAATCTCTGTGTGGGGGGGAAATGCAATGCTCGCACTGAAGCCATTACACTTCGAACACATTATATTGGTTCAGAGGAGAGTGGAAAGACGCGTTGTTTTTTGTATCAGAGTTTATATGAACTTGTGTGTATACTCTTTGCTCTTCTCCCACCGGGACCGACATGGGCGGGCGGGGAGGGGAGGTCCTCCAACCTCCTTGCTGCAGTGCCTAAATATGGGCTTCCTCCGGTCCTAATATGGACATCTACGTCAGGAGGCAGGAGGGTATATAAAAGGCGCGGGGAAACCTCTGAGCAGATCCGACGAGAGCGCCCTCGCAACATCACAAGCCCCACAGCAATACATCAGATAGATTCTAGGCAAACACAGCGTATATATTATATATCTCTCTCCCCCAACATTACACACAACAAAACAAACAACAACAAACAAACAAAGTGAATTAAAAAACAGCCCACACTCCCCCTGCAAGACCAAAACAACATGTCATCACTGGATATGTTTTTTGAGTAAGATCCATTCATTTAAGTCGATCTCCGATTCAGTGCTTTTTAAAGAAGGTGGAATGAGTAAAGGACACTTATTCTGAAAAAAAGAAAATCACAAAAAGAAGACTTGGATCTTTTTTTTTACTCAAAAACAAGCACGAAGGAGACAAGACAAGACAGCAACAAGACGACAAGAAGCCATCCAAGTCTGACAGTTAACTGACAGACAGACAGCTGGACTTTAACAGGGAGAAAAAAAGTGATTTCTTTCACCAGCAGCAGCAGCACCAGTCCCCGGTGCGCACCCTGCACCCGCAGCCCCACAGCCAGCCTCGTTCCGGCTGCACGCACTTGCCGTGCTCCAGACGCGCAGTTCTCGGGAGCGCAGCAAAGCTCCGGTCCCGCGAGGACGAGGAGAGGAGGTTCGGAGGAGGAGAATGGCTGCGACCAAGACCGAGATGCAGATCCAGCTCCCGCCGGCCCTGCAGCAGAGCCTCGGAGTCTCGGATGCCCTGAGCTTCCCGCACTCCCCCATGGATAACTACCCGAAGCTGGAGGAGATGATGATGCTCAGCTCGGCGGCCGTGGTGGGGAGCACCCCGTCCTTCCTCGGCGGCGGCGCCGGGTCGTCGTCGGGGGACGCCGCGGAGCACTTCGCCGATCATCTCGCGGGAGGTAAGATTATAAAATCAGATCAGAGACACTTTGATGCTGCAGCAGCAGCGTGAACGCGTTGTTTGCCGTGTAGCCTATTTGTTTATGTGGTTGTTTATGTGGCAAAGGTGGATCATTGAACAGAACATTTGGAGTGCATGGAGAAGTGTAAAAGAAAAGAAAAAAATGTTGGGGTTCAGCTTTTGACTGATTGAGTGAAATTTGCAAAAACGTTTTGCAGAATTACAGAGCATTTCGTGTAGGCTACAACTCAATACAAAGACCGTTAACTAAACTAAATTTTAACTCGAGTTCAACTATGCAAGCAGTTATTGTTATTATTATTATTAGAACGATGCTCTTATCCCTTATGGGTTTACTGGCAAATCAATCAATCAATCAATCACGCGGGTTGCAGCAATATAATAGGCTACATAAGACGTTCTCAGAATTTGAGCTGACTTGAACGCAAAAAAATGTAAATGTAATAATCAGAACTAATTCCATGGACCCCTCCACCCCCACCCCCTCCCTGTTGACTCTCGGAGGACTCGAAGCGCTGCTCAGTCAGCCACTGCATACCAGCACGCTCCTCTCTAGATATATACATATACACACAGCTCAATTCAAATTGCATTCTCCCAAAAACAGCTGCAGCTGCAGTTTGGGGCCAAATCAATTCGCTGCCCGTTAGCTTGGTGCGTGCGTGCGCGTGCGTGTGTTTGCATGTGCGTGCGTGCCTGCAGAGAATCGGAAAGAAACCGGCCAAAGAGAGGAGACTAACGCATGTATGCAGATTGATCAGGGGTAATTGCACATCAGCTGTATTTTACGGTTTGGGGAAATAATTTCGGCTGATGCATAGTTATGAGTGCGTGCTAGTGCGTGCTGTGCATGTTGGGGTGTGCGTGTAGGTGGGTGGTGAGGGGAGGGTGCTCGCTGTGTGTGTGTGTGTGTGTGTGTGTGTGGGGGGGGGGGGGTTGGGGGGGGGTTGCCCCGGATGACACGCCACTGACTACCCCTCTTGCTGCGTCGGGATATCGACAAGTTGATTAATGTCCTCTCTCTCTCTCTGCCTCTCTCTCCAGACACGTTACCCGACATCTCGCTCTCCAACTGCGACGCGAAGTCGATGCAGCAGCAATCGGGCGACCAGCAGCAGACGGCCTATTCCTCTGCCCAGCAGCAGCAACAGCAGCACCGGCTTCCCCCCATCTCCTACACCGGCCGCTTCACACTGGAGCCCGCCTCCAGCTGCATGAGCAACAGCCTGTGGGCCGAGCCGCTCTTCAGCCTGGTCAGTGGCCTGGTGGGCATCAACCCACCGCCGCCTTCCTCCTCCTCCTCCATCGCCATCTCGTCTTCCTCCTCCTCCTCCCCCCTCTCCGCTCCTTCGTCTTCTTCTGCGTCGTCCGCGACATCCTCCATCAGCTGTTCCGTCAACCACCATGCCGGTGGGGGCGAGAACAACCCCATCTACTCTGCCGCGCCCACCTACTCCGGGTCCAACAACAACAACAACCCCAGCCCGGGCGACATCTTCCCCGATCAGGCGTTCGTCGGTGCGGGCGGCGGCGGCATCGGCATCGGTGGGTCCTCCTCCCTCCAGTACCCGCCTCCAGCCTACCCCACATCCAAGGTGTCAACGGCATCTTCCTGCGGCGTCGGGAGCTTCCCCGTGCCCATGATCCCGGACTATCTGTTCCCGCAGCAGCAGGGAGAGATCAGCCTGGTATCGTCGGCCGACCAGAAGCCCTTCCAGACGGCGGGGGGTCTGGGTGGCGTGGGAGGCGGAGGAGCAGCTGGGCAGCCGTCACTCACGCCGCTGTCCACCATCAAGGCCTTCGCCACGCAGACAGGCTCCCAGGACGCTGGCGCCCTGATCAAGGGCGTCTATCACCACCAGTCGGGGCACGCGGCCCTGATCAAACCGGCCGGCGGGCGCCTCCGCAAGTACCCGGCACGGCCCAGCAAGACGCCGCCGCACGAGCGGCCCTACGCCTGCCCCGTGGAGACGTGCGACCGGCGCTTCTCGCGCTCAGACGAGCTGACGCGCCACATCCGCATCCACACGGGCCAGAAGCCGTTCCAGTGCCGCATCTGCATGCGCAACTTCTCGCGCTCGGACCACCTGACCACACACATCCGCACGCACACGGGCGAAAAGCCGTTCGCCTGCGAGATCTGCGGCCGCAAGTTTGCACGCTCGGACGAGCGCAAGCGGCACACCAAGATTCACCTGCGGCAGAAGGACAAGAAGGCGGAGAAGGGCGGTGCAACGGCAGCGCAGGCGGCGGCGGCCGCCGTCTCCGTCTCCATCTCGGCGGCCGTCTCTCCGTCGTCCGTGTCCTACCCGTCGCCGCTCGCCTGCTCCTCCTCGGCGTCCTACCCGTCCCCGATCGCCTCGTCCTCCTACCCCTCACCGGTATCCTCCTACTCCTCGCCAGTGGCCTCCTGCTACTCGTCACCAGTGCATGCCTCGTACCCGTCGCCGTCCGTGGCCACCACCTACCCCTCCATGTCAGGCACCTTCCAGCAGTCGCAGATCGTTGCCGCCGCCTCGTCCTCCTCCTCCTCGTCGTCCGTGGCCTCCTCCATCGCCTCCTTCCTCGGTGGCGGCGGCTCCTCCCACATCTACAGCTCCTCCCCCCTGCCCGCTGCCCCCCCCACGCTGTCGGACATGCAGAGCGCTCTCTCCCCCAGAACAATCGAGATCTGCTAGAAAAGGGATGGAGAGAGAGAGGGAGAGGGAGGGTGAAACACCCCGAAAGAATGACACTTTAGCGAGAAACGAACGTCCTCCAGTTCCTCCGTGTGAGAAACGTCGAGGAGGGAGGGGGGTTGGTGGGGAGTCGGCATCGGAAAAACGGGGATGGGGACAGCCCTACCCCCCGTCCAAGAAAGCACTTTTTTTTAACCCCCCCTCGCCCACCTAAGGACCGAGCAAAGACAGAAAAAAGGGATTTTTTGTTCTTTCTTTCATTCTGTTTCTTTAAAAAGCACTTCAAATGAGGCAAGAGACGTTGAGTGAGGGGGGTTCTTACTCGCCCCTCTCCCCCCAGAGACAGACAGGCTCACGGACGGGACGAATGGACGGACAAACACTCGGCCCTTTTTGTTCGAGGCACGCCGCTTTTTTGCCCCCTTTTTCTTGCCAGACGCTCAAAACAATTTACAAAACAGAAAACAAAAAAATACATTCAAAATAATATACATAAGCTATACCCCCCGTATATGTATATTGTACACCTTCCCCCACCCGTGCCATGTTTTTTTTGTTTGTTTTTCCTCATCATTCTTTGGTAGCGTTGATGTGAAAAAAGTAGACTTTGCATAAAAAATGTATTATTTGACGTGAGCAGGGCCATATTTTTTTATTCTCGATACTTTTCTCTATTTACGTAGTGATGATGATGCTGTGATATGTTTTTTTTTTTTTACATTGTTTGGCGGAAAAAAAAACAAAAGAAGCACTTAAGTATTCAAAAGCATGAGTAAAGAGTGATGTTACTTTTTTTTTGTTATTATTTTTTATTTTGTAAATATCATCCACTGGTACAAATCTCTTCTCTCCAGCGCTCCGTTTAATGCGGACGAAAGGGGGAAAGTCGGAAGGGAAAGAAAACCCTTCACTTTAAAACAACAACAACGATCTCGTTTTTCTGGTGCCTTTTCTGCGAAGCGTTTGGTTGGCTGACGATGTTTGCGACATGCGGGGGGGGATGGGTGCCAATGGGGTTGTATCACGCCTTAAAAAGGGGTGGAACGGGGGGAATATTTTTGTTACAGAATGTACTCAGAGGGTTTTAAAAAAGGGATGGAGACACGAGGGCACCGCTTCATTTCATTTAGAATGTAAGCAAAAAAGAGGGAAAAAAAGACACACGAGGAGAAGAAAAAATACAAAACTTATATTTTTGTAAAAGTGTAAATATCTACCACTTTGAGAGCTGGAATGTTTTTTGAAGTTTTACCTACTGAGTAGGCATTTGGGATTCCTTTTTGTTTTTTTTGTATGTTATTTACATGCAGTTCATTATTATTTTTATTTTTTGTGTTCTGTTCTTTTTTGTATTTTTTGTGTTTGTAAAACCAAGTGACTGTTTTTTCTTCTGGCTTCTGAACACATTGAATGCGCTTAACTGCCAATTTTGGGGATATTTGGTGTACGAGATATCCCTACCCAGAAATGAAATATAAATAAAATATGAATATATATGTAAAATCTCTTGTTTTTCCATTGCCTTTCCTTATTATTATTATTATTATTGATTGACTACTGTGTTCATATTGGCACATCCAGAACGTGGACTCACAGCGGAATGTCAACATTGCACTACTACTCCACTCCATTATGCAGTTACATCAACATCACATACTGTATTGGGAAAGTTATTTTTAGTTATAATTATAGTTCTGAAAATTATTACTTTACTCATTACTAAATAAACAGTGGATTACTACTTTACTTTATAAAGAAATAATGAAAATAAAATCTATTGTTTTCAAGGAAAAACATTTTCCTAATGAAAACCCACTGGTCCCATTTTAAGCTCAACTCTACTTGCCAATACAGAGTAAAAAAGAGCACTAATGCTAATAGTACAATATCCAAAATCAGAGACAATATCCAGTCTAATGAAATGGACATAATACTGATGCTCTGCCCATGCACAGTCAGACCTAAAGTAATTATGCTATCACCGTCATTATGATGACGTTATGCTCCATGGAACACACTTTCTGTTTCTCATGTCAATTGTGTTTCACTCTGGGAGTGCACTCAGCTAGCGCACCAGGTCAGTTTACATGACATAGGAGGCTGTTTTTAATTACACTGTTTAATGTGGGCATTTACTAACTCTCCCATTGACAACCCAGTAACTAATGGCATTAAGGAATAGGAAAATATATAGGAAAATATAAAGAGTTGCTATACAAGTTACAACTAAACACAGGCACATTGTAATTTGATTCAAATCTGCACAACATAATTAAAGAAATAGTTCACATATTTTAACTCACGCTTATGAAACAATTGCCACCATTACTATAGTGGCTGAATTGTATTCATTAACTGCCAGAGTCGTGTGGTGGGAGTTCTAAAGATGCTCTGGTTTTGGTGGTTCAGGTCATTTTGTGGGGGGTACAGGGCCACTGGGATAAATGAATCCAAGAACACTTAACATCATTTGTATTTGGCAATACTTCTCAATGTCCCAAGTGTCGCAAGCTTGCACTGCACGGAACATTGACGCTACTAGCGCTACTTGTTAGGTTCCGCAGGCCGGTGGCACTTTTCCAGAGAGACTTCTTGGCATTCACCAGTGAGTACTGGCAGGACCAGTGAGTACATAATGTGTCCTCTATGACAGTGGTCCGGGGACCACCACTGGTCCTTTAGAGGGTTCCAGGTGGTCCCCAGCTAAGTTGGTTAACCAGATATAAGTAACTCTTGAGAACGTAAAAATGAAACCAAATGGACCCTGGCGGGTCCATTTGGTTTCATTTTTACACTCAAATGTTCGCCATCTTAATTATCCCAAGTCTACACAACTATAGAATGTAGAAGATTAATGGCCATTTTGATCTGTATGTTAGACTGTTTTGTTTCCCAAATCCAGCCTGGAATTGTGGACAAAAGCAAAACATCTTTAGTTTTGGGGTCTGTTGGGCTAAAATGTCCTCAAGTGGAGGTCTGTGGCTCAAATTCTGAATAAATGGTGGGCCCTGGCATCAAAAAGGTTGAAAACCACGGCTCTATGAAATAGAACTGAACAGGGGTGTTAAAGGTATAGTGTAAGGTTTTTTTTTCTTATTGTTGGCTAATCATCCCTACTATAAAGTGTGGTGACCATATAAGGAGTTCCTCCCTGTCCCCAGTGAAACCCTGGGGTCAATAAACCCTAGTTTTAGTTTGGGATTTGGGATTAAAGCCTTTCGTCAAATCAGGATGAGAGCGGCCTTCTTCCAATCAGGATTGAGTGACTGTAGAGTGTGTGCATGTGCACATCATGCTAGCGGGGGGGACCGGAGGGTTTTCCAAATCACCCAAATCACTTTCTAAACCTACTAAATCTTTTCAACATGGTTAAGGTCTTTAAGTGTGTGTGTGTGTGTGTGTGTGTGTGTGTGTGTGTGTGTGTGTGTGTGTGTGTGTGTGTGTGTGTGTGTGTGTGTGTGTGTGTGTGTGTGTGTGCATGCGTGCACGCACGCACGCATGTGTGTGTGTGTGTGTGTGTGTGTGTGTGTGAACTTGGAATGGTATTATCTATTTAGGAATATACAAATGCCACAGGACACAATCTGCATTAGTGTGTATACAGACTTACTGTATGAATACTATATCATTTATATCACACGCTCAGCATGGGCACACACATGCACGCGCGTGTGCACGTAGGCACCTGGCAATATACAGTAGGTCAACCCGTAACTTCCACCTGTGATGATTAAAGAGGCTCTACATGAATTTGGCATTTTTCAATATTTTTGGTGTTTTTTTTACCATCCCCATGCAGTGTATTTTTACATCCCAAAAAGCCTTCAGATATCTTTAATTTTCTGTCAGAATGGATCCACATGATTGATATACAGTATAGCCGAGAGACTATTGACTTTCCAAATTGGGTCTATAGCAAGGTGTACGTGCACACGCGCGTGCATGTGTGTGCCTACATGCACACGCGCGTGTGCACGTACACCTTGCTATAGACCCAATTTGGAAAGTCAATTTGGGATCAGGAGACCAATTATCTTAATTATTTTCCTTTCCATCCAACCCTCCTCCTCTTTCTTCTCGCTCTTCCACTTTCTATTTTAGCTGCGTTCGCGTTTGTGCAGATTTTTTTGATGAGTGCAATTTCACGGCACAAAATTACACTCTCAGAACTCTGTGTGTCTTCTGTAATAATAATAATAATAATAATAACAATAACGATGATAATAATCTGCAGGCCATAGAAGCAAATCAGCTTTTAGTGTTCTTTAGTTTGATATATAGCCGAGAGACTAACCCGATTTATCTCTGTGGCGAGAGAAGGCCTCACCTCACTCGGTCCGCGGAAGATGAATAACGGCGGTTTATGTAAGCCTGCCACAATGCTTAAACTTTAAAAGAAAACAAACTGTTGCACCTTCGGGACAGCGCCTGCGGTTTGCTCTCTATACTTGCAACTAATTCACGGCAACAATAAAACATAGCCCTGCCGCGGTTAGTGTTGCTCAACCCGCGCTCGTTCGTTTTGCGAGGTGACGGCATCTCGTCGAGCACGTTTAGGATGACATTAAGGTAATTATGTCGGGTGATGGATTTCACCTGTGTGCCCCGGGCACTTAACCCCGCGTCCGTCATGTCTCGACACGGCGAATGATGTGAAATCTGAAAGAATAATTGAAGGGAAAAAAGTGGATGAGCTTATGTTTTAATACCAACCCGAAACATGTTATATCTTGATAAGGACTCCCTATCTTCAATGTTTATGGCCATGGGAGTGTTTTTAAGGGCGTGGGCTATCATTAATGCAATGTCATTAAAGGGATAGTTCACGTTTATTGACTTTGACCCATTTTGGACTGAGGCCTGATTTTCTGAAAATAAATAAAGAAATAGTTAATAATCAATAATAATAATAATCACTTAATAATAATAATTACACACACATATATGTGTGTATGTATATACTGTATATTATACAGCACACACACACACACACACACACACACACACACACACACACACACACACACACACACACACACACACACACACACACACACACACACACACACACACACACACACACACACACACACACACACACACACACACACACACACACACACACACACACACACACACACACGTGTGTCTACCGGACGCTCCATCTTGCAAGTCTTTGAATATCTTGCCACACTGAAAGTTTTTATCTACACCTTTTGTTCCTGGGGGGTCCCTGGAACTACATATTTTCAGACAGGAGGATCAGTAGCCATGTACAGATGATTTTGGTGTAACTGACAGAAGTAACATTTGTAGAATCAAAAATGCTGTTAAAACTCACTTTTCTTCTTTGGCTTTTAAACCCTGACTGATTTTTGTATATTTGTCTGTTGCATCGTGTTTCATTGTGCTACGTCACATCATTTGGAGCGACGCCACCCGGAAGGTTGACTCCTCCCTCTAGGCCACTGTGGGTAAGAAAGTAGTCCAGGCTTTCCGTTTTCACGCAACGTGAGCGGAAATGAAAGCCTGGTTGTGGAGGCTAAAGTTGGCCTGGATTGGAGTAGTGTTTTGGTGAAAGGCCCCGCGCGTGGGTTTAAGGCCTTCATTGACCATAATATTGTTTTGGTTCCCTGGTTCTACATCATTCATCAACCATAACAACAAGCAAACATTTCTCTAGACTTTACAAGTCTTTCACTTGTGATTCTGAAAGGCCTCACTGCAAAAACAGAAAATTTTACTAAGTGTATCAGGCTTTAAAAATACCTTATCATCTTAATACGATCCACCTTCTAGCCCTATAGATAGGGCCTTGTTTTTATATAGTTGAGCTTGAATATCTTGCTAAAATCTTGCAACCTTCTGGTATTATATTTTAAAGGAGTTATATTTAAAAAAAAAACAAAAAATCAAAACTGGTATCGCCCATTTTTAAGCTGCACTACAAAAGTCTCAAAATAAGCTAATATACTATAAATAGTTAGATTTTCACTAAAATAAGCAAAACAAAAAACATCTGCCATGGAACTATATGTTTTGGCTTGTCAAGACTTTTTGAAATAAATTCTTATTTGAAGAAATCTTGAAACATGATCTAGTGTACCAATGACTTGTATTTTAGTGACATCACTAAACAGGACAATCTGAGAGTGTCCATTCAATCATGTGGATCCATTCTGACAGAAAATTAAAGATATCTGAAGGCTTTTTGGGATGTAAAAATACACTGCATGGGGATGGTAAAAAAACACCAAAAATATTGAAAAATGCCAAATTCATGTAGAGCCTCTTTAATCATCACAGGTGGAAGTTACGGGTTGACCTACTGTATATTGCCAGGTTGCATACCATGTTGATGTGATACCAGGTCCACACCCTGCGCGGTATACCTAGATTTTGAACAAAGGCCTATACTACATCTTTCCAGTGATTTTATATATTTCTCTCATTCAAGGCACCAAAGTTGCCTGTTCCTATACTTCTGCAACATCAAAGCTCATCCCTGCACTCAGTCCTCTCTATTTTGTGAGGGAAGCGAGCGAGGAGATCACTGCGTGCTAACCCACGAGCGGAGCCCACCTTGCGGATCCCCGATGGGATCCGCTTCAAGAGAGAACAGCTCCTCCGACGTTTGTTTGGAAGGGTTATTTCTTCTTCTATTCTTTTTGGGTTAGTTATATGGACAGCAAATTGCAACAACAGAGTCATTCTCCATCACCCAACCCTCCTATAAGGTTCAGTCTCTCTCTATGACGCAAGCACTGTCTATACTATCCCCCCCTTCCATCCACATTATGCAAATGTTCCCTTATTGCCTATACTAGTTCACTCACTCCAGAGGGGACACTTATGGTTCCATACTCCCTCCAGAGGACCACTAGTTCCACAATCACTCCAGAGGGCCACTATATTTCCACATTCCACTCCATAAGGAACATTATAGTTCAGCAGAGGACGGCTATAGTTCCAGAGGGGACATTATAGTTCCACACTCATTCCAGAGGACCACTATAGTTCCACACTCGCTTCAGAGGGAACATTATAGTTCAACACTCTCTACAGAGGACCACTACAGTTCCATACTCACTCCAGAGGACCACTATAGTTCCACAGTCGCTCCAGAGGACCACTATAATAAGTAATGATGTAATGGTGACGTAATTGTCTCCACCAGGCCGGAGGCATGGTGGGGAATATGTTTTGCACTCCGTCCGTGTGTGTGTGTGTGTGTGTGTGTGTGTGTGTGTGTCCACGTGTCCGTCTGTTACCAGGTAATCTCCGGCGCCGTTAACCCGATCAATGCCAAAATTTGCACACATACTCCCTGGGTGCCAACGATGAATCTCTGCCCCTAAGTTTCCCCAACGGCATGTTATAGCGCCACCAGGCGGCCTATTTTGGCCATTTTTTGACAAAAATCTGTGTGTTTGTCTGTCTGTTACCACCTAATCTCCCAAACCGTTAACCCGATCGATGCCACAATTTGCAGACACACTCCCTGGATGCCAACCATGAACCTCTGGCTCAAATTTTCCACAGTGGCATTTTATAGCGCCAACAGGAGGCCGATTTGTGCAATCTTTTTGCAAAAATCTGTGTGTATGTCCGTCTGTTACCAGCTAATCTCCCAAACCGTTAATCCAATGGTTGCCACAATTTGCAGACACACTCCCTGGATGCCAACCATGAACCTCTGCCCCAACTTTTTGACCCACGGCATGTTATAGCGCCATCAGGAGGCCGATTTGTGCATCCTTTTGCAAAAATCTGTGTGTATGTATGTCTGTTACCAGCTAATCTCCCAAACCGTTAACCCGATGGTTGCCACAATTTGCAGACACACTCCCTAGATGCCAACCATGAACCTCTGCCTCAAATTTTCCACAATGGCCTGTTATAGCGCCACCAGGAGGGCGATTTTTGCCATTGTTTTGCACAAATCTGTGCGTGTGTCCGTCTGTTACCAGCTAATCTCCCAAACCGTTTACCTGATCGATGCCACAATTTGCACACACACTCCCTGGATGACAACCATTAACCTCTGATCCAAATTTTCCACAACGCCCTGTTATAGCGCAACCAGGAGGCCGATTCGTGGCATCTTTTTACAAAAAAATTGTGTGTGTCTGTCTGTTACCAGCTAATCTCCCAAACCATTAACCCGATCGACATCACAATTTGCACACACACTCCCTGGATGCCAACCATGAACCTCTGCCCCAAAGTTTCCACAACGGCATGTTATAGCGCCATCAGGAGGCCAATTTTTGCCATCTTTTTGCAATAATCTGTGTGTGTGTCCGTCTGTTACCAGCTAATCACCCAAACTGTGAACCAGATCGACATCACAATTTGCACACACACTCCCTGGATGGCAGGCATGAACCTCTGCCCCAAATTTTCCACAATGGCATGTTATAGAGCCACCAGGAGGCTGATTTTGTAAAGATGATGAACACAGCAGGCAATTTACATAAAATCTCCAACATGCCATAATAAAAGAAAAATATTCCACTGTTTTCACAATGGATTGTTATAGCGCCACCAACAGGTGAACATTTGCAAAACACATTTTTGGACAAAATGCCTCAAATCATCCAAATGTTAAAGTCATAATAATAAATGGTACCCTTTTTTACATTGGCCTATTATAGCGCCACCAGGAGGCCACAACCTGACCTGGCCTGGTGGAGACCTGTGCCCAGAAGGGCACTTTTCTAGTTAAGAGATGTAATTGCTCTCTGGTCACTTGCTCTGCTCACATGCTAGTACTAACTACCTACTTGTGTACAATGCGCAAGTTGACTGAGTGCAGTTGTAGCAACTAAAATGCAGTTTACTACAACTGCATTTTAGTTATTGTTGCGTTAGCTTTTGAACTAAGCAAAACATTGGACATAACACAGACATACAGACCCTAAATTGGGATTAAAACAGCTTCGGGGACAGACCGGGGGAAGAGGACGGACAGACAGCTTGGAACGGATGCCCGCGCCGCCTCCTGCATGCAAGCTTGCTTCATCACAGGAGTGAGACGGCAGAGCGGGGCTCTCTAATGTCTTTTGAATACGCTCCATTGATCTCCATTGCGCTTAGAGCTTCACCATCAGCTGCTGTTTGTATCTCGTGTTATATACACTGGCCAACGGGGGAAAAACACAGCAGACAGTGGGGGAGACACCTGTGGAGCTTGATGTGAGGATTGGTATACCTATAAAGAAATCTTGCAGGTACACCTACAAACATACAGTATTATGGTAGTGTTGCAGTTCTCGAGACATTGTTTCGTTCCGAGACAAGATCTTTCGCTCTCGTCTTGTTTTTGTCTCACCATCAATTGTTTTGTTCTTGTCTCAGTCTCACGCCGCTCCACTTCATTTGTCTCGTGGTCTCGTCTTGTTCTAGGACTCAATTTGTCTTGGTCTAATAATGTGTTCCTTCCACGCACTACATCCAACCAGGGAAACGCGCCCTTGTCAGGTGAAAAGAAGGCAGGTTGGACTCCTCATGCATTGGAGGAAGCATGAGGCCAGGGTGGTATGTAAGTGGGTTACAAAAATGAAGGGATAAAAATAATAATAAAAAAGAAGCACATTGGTGAAGACATTTCTTCGCCCTGGTTTCCCGAATCACTCTAATGAGACACTTATTCATCAAAAGTTTTTGCCATTCAATTTGATTCAAATCACCCTTCCTAATTCTTCTTTTGTCGAGGCCAATAAATCCATCCATATTGCTTTTCCGGGCCGTCTGTGATCCCGACTATGGAACACAATCCCATGGCGAGCTCCTTGGAGGGCATGCAGGTAAATCAACACGGTGTTGCCTCTCAGAGCCTTGTCTGTTCTCATCAGGGCCGTCATCGCTCCTCCACATCACTTATAGCTTTCCGTGCCGAATGCCTCACGGTGCGAGCAGAGGTGTCCGGATATGGACAACTCATTCCCCTCATCCCAGAATATGCATTCTGTTCAAGCAAAAATAAAATATCAACTGCAGAAGATCGCGCGACGGGGCAATTAGAGTCATTTGGAGCCTCGTTAGCCCAGTGAGCCATCATGGAGGGTGAATTGCACTTGCTTTCTAATTGAAATGTATTCTGTAGGGATCTGACAGCCTGCGGCACCATCATCACTAACACAGGCATATTTTCCCCGATGTACAACATATTTCTACACATATTTCTCATCAAAATATATTGATGTACAGCAATACAATGATTTTTGTATTTTTTCCCAAATTTGTACATGTTTAAGAGGTGACAGTTTGTAAATAGACCTCTTGGTGTGTTTTTAATGTGCAATGATGTCTCCCCTTTTTTATTTAAGGTTTCTTCCTGGGGGCTGAACCTTTCCAGACAAACGTGCCAATGAAAAAAAACTTCAATATAGTGACATCACGTGTTCAGTCCCTCCCCTAACTCCTCCCCCTTTATCATGCAACTAAAGCTGTGGGTGTGGCTTCAGTTCAGGTGGATCTCCACCCATCACCACCCACCAGGCAAACCAGGCATACTTAATGAACTGGTAGGGTGGAATCATACAAATGACAGTTTAACAAGTTTAACAAACACTGTACACTTTTTTGGGAAAAAAAAATCTTACTCTTCATATAACATTAATACCTGATGATCATGTTGTAGTGTAGAAAAAAGTCATGGCACTCCATCTTTAAAAAAAAAACTTCAGCATGACTTTTCAAAATATATTGTGTGTTCTGGGGCGATTCAAGTCTGCCAATCGGGTGCAGCAGATTGGCCATCAGCCCCTTCAGCAGCATAAAAAAACAAACATGGCTGCCCCCACCGTGGTAAATCGTGACCGTATTGCGTATTATCATCATCTGATTGTTTACATGCTATAGTAGCGCTTGTCACCTGTGTTTGTTCAGCTAGCAACCGTGTTAGCTTAGCCACAGGATTGAGGACAACGTTGTGACATGCCATAACACCAAAGTACCATCCAACCTCAGACAATATCCAGTCTAATACCATCTTGCATATGCATATACAGTAATGTTGATTAGGATAGGGATGGCCTGATCACGTTTTTCTGACAATTCAAGAATGATGCGACATCCAACGGTTACCAATCACTCGATCGGAACGGGATGACCCTATAAAGCCGACCCTTCTTTTGTCCGTATCACGCCCCCATTGTCACAGAACCGACAACCGCCCAAGCATGCACAAAAACAACAGAGATTAGAATGCATGTGTGTGCGTGCGTGCATGTGTGTCAGTGCATGCCATAAGGCCTTGTGGTCGGAGGGTAGTTACTTGTCAGCATAGCGGATGTTTCTTCAGCGAGTAAACAAAAAGTTCTTGCTGTTATTCCGCTATTCCTGTCCCGGCGAGGGCATGGGGGCGTTTTAATAAGGAATATACAGTCACTGGAGACACAAGTGAAGGCGGGAGGGTTGGGGGGAGGTATCTTCATAACCACATGAACCCTATAGCACCCCTGTGTTATCGCTCACACAATATGTCTTCACAATAGGCAAACATTCCATTCGCCAAAAATAGCAGTTTGTTCCACAAAGCCGACAATCCCCAGTCGTGCGTTTGTAGATCTGCGATCGCCCGCAAGACAGACCTTTGGTGTAATGTGTGTGTGTGTGTCGGGGGGGTGGGGGGGGGGTCACACGTATGTGAAGTGAGTGCCGCCCTTTATACTTGCACACCATCCTACATCACCGCATGAACAGCTGGTGCAATGTACTGTACTTAAATCACATTCAGGTCAAAACAGACATGCAGCCCATCATCGTAAATGTGCTTTGTGGGCATATTTGGGCAAGTAATTTGGCCGTTTACAGTAATTCCAGGCAACAGTATGTGAATATAAGGAACCCATGGAATACGGCTGCTGTAGAAACAGTGAGACAATGAGAGTGTTTTAATGATGCATCGCCAAAAATAGCCACTCCACAAGTTCACGCTGCAGAAACAGCCAGAGAAAGAATGAAGAGTATTTGAACACGGTATTCGCTCACTGCTGAAACTGTGTAAAAAAAATATATATATATATATATTAGATTGACGGTTTGAGGGGACTTGGCTTTCGGTTTACGGTCAGTGATTTCCCAAACGTTTTCGCATCAAGGACCACCCAAAGGGACAGTAATTAGCCCGCAGACCCCCTCCATTTCAAAACATGTGCATCTACCTCAGCACATACACCAAGGCCCACCCACAATCGATCCTGATTGGATGAAAGACCCCCTCTCATCCTGACTGGATGAAAGGCATTTCTCCCAAAGCCCCAGACTGAAACTAGGGTTGTTATTTTTCCCTCACTGGGGACAGGGAGGAATTCACCTACTATACCTAAAATAAAAAAGTGGTCTTACCTTTTAAAGTTTAAAGGGTGACCACTTTGTTTAGTTTTCTTTTGTGTAGTTACATTGCCATGGTGTCATCACAAGAAATTATTATTTTTATTATTTATTTGTTTGTTCATTTATTTTCTTATTTCAAAGCTGATTCAGTGTGTCTTATTAACCAGGCTATAGAGACACGCCTCCAGCGCCCACAGCGTCCTATATCGGGAATCAAACCCAGGACCTTGGGGTGTCATACTGTGCCACCGTGACTACCCCAAAAAACTGCTATTTTCAGAAGTTCATGTGTCCGCCGGCAGACATCAAAAGGGTCACAGGCCAAAAGGTTTGGGAACCACTAGCTCTGGTCCATTTCCCCATGAATTAGAGCCATTATGGGACTTTGAATGAATTGCCCTTGCCATGAAATGCACCACAGCCTTTCCACTTCTGATGAAATAAAAATAACGTTTTCGTTAAACTCACCAATACCCTACAAACTCATAGCGCCACCCAGTGGCACGCTATGAGCTTTTATATATATATATATATATAAACTCATAGCGCCACCCAGTGGCACGCTATGAGCTTATATATATATATATATATATATATATATATATATATATATATATATATATATATATATATATATATATATATTTATTTATTTATTTAATTTTTTATTTGTTTTTTTACAGAAACCTACATTCTAGGGATAAAACCTTTAGTTCCAGGGACAAAATTTTAGCTCCAGAGCTAAAAGTTCCCAGGTCAAAGTTCCATTAGTTCCAGTTATTAGTTCCAGCGCAAAAATAAATGATTAAAATAAAAAAAGTTCACAGGACAAATTTTAGCTCTGGAGAAAGAAATTTACTTTCGCTCCAGGAACCAAGGGGTCCTTGAAATAATGAAATAGTATAACAGTTGAAAAGCACTGACAGAAACATTTTCAAAAACTTTGAATTCATTCATTCATTCATTCATTCCACTGAAATTCGTTTCTCTTGGAAATATCGGTAGAGGGGAGTAATTAATTCTGGTGGTTAAAAAAACAAATAAAAAGTGATAAAAAATAAAATGAAAAAATAAGTCAGTGGTGAAAGACAATGACACCCAGTGGTGACAATATGCTACTACTATTCCATGCTCACATAGGGACACAGCCAAAAAGTGGTTGCACCACTTAAAGGTTTTGTTACTTTAAGTTTTATTTAGTTATTCATTTATTTACTTATTTAGTTTAATGATGAAACCTGAAGCTCGAACATTAAGCTTTTTTTCTTTGAAATATGAAATATTTTTATCCCACAATTTTGTAACCCATTTTTCACACAGTGCAAATTCCTAATGTGATCCTGGGCTCTACACACACTACGCCAACCTGGGGAGGCAGTTGACTTCCTTCAATGCATGAGGAATCTGGGCACTGATGACGCGGAGGAGGAGACACGCCGCCAGCACCCACACTGTGTCCCTACCAGGAATCAAACCCAGGACCTTTGAGCTGTGAGGCGGCAACACTAACCATTGTGCCACCGTGCCCCAGTGGTTTTCCTGTGGTCTGGAGTTTTTGAGCTGCAATGAGGACAAGGTAAAACAGTGCTGGTAAATCCCATTGACATAATCCATGGAATTTGCCGAAGGTGACATCACAATCAGCAGGAAAACCAGAGCACTTGTTTGAGCCAGAAAACCTCCAGACCACAGGACATTACTGAATGTGATTTTATTTTATTTTTTTGCAATTGAACACAGAAAAAAACAACATGCAGTGGCGGTGGGGGTGTCCACAGGGGAAAGTGGTATTTTTAATGATTTCTCTTTCTTCTCTTTTTTTTAATCGGTGAGCATAGTAAAAACGTTCTTTAGCAGAGGTCGAGGGGAGCACATTTCATTTCATGCGAGGGCGATCCATTGAAAGTTTAAAAAACAGGTAGCTATAGCACACATTCTGCATTCGCTCGCTGGCGCCGGACAAAAGGCTTTACAGACAGAGAAGAAAGAAGTCTGCACACTGCCTCAGCTCCACGAAGGCCAGCGAAAGGGCCCAAATGTTCTCTGAATAGAATTTTGCTGTTTTACCCGCCTGTATAGCCGCCCCCCTGTACCAAACTCGTGGGACACGAAGATGAATTGATTCCATTCTTTAATTCGTCTTTTGATACGAATGTATCGTTTGCTGATGGTCTTTTTGTTGCATTTCATTTGGGACAAAAAGGGTGCGGCCATTTTGAAAAATAACCCCCAACCCGACCCACTCCATCCCTTGCATTTGAATGGCATTATCTCAGATTCTACCCCTCAATGTCTGTTTTTTCGGCAAAACCAGACCAGAGTTCAATGAGAGTCACAGGTGCATCCAGGACTCACGGCATGCATTGTCGGATATGGTCATATAATGACCATGGATGTGGTCTAAAATTGCGAAAAGCGCATATTTCAATTGGGCTTTAGGATTAAAAGGGCTCCACCATGGATTTACAATCATCAAATCTATTATTACATTTGTCCCTTTAATAGGTCTTTATACACACTGAAACCTATACAACCACTCAAATCATCCATCCTCTCTCAGAAAGATATTCAAAGGCATTTCAGCTGCAGTATCACAAATGTCCACACCAAGGAGGCACCCTCACCTCCCATGCCCTCCTCACCACTTATCCCGGCCCATCACAGGGAGGACACTGTTGAACCACAGTGGGAGGAGGTGGAGACTGGTGGGCAATTATTTTTCCCCAGGGGCCAAATGAGATACATGAAATATTGTGGAGGACCAAGACTAAAGGCTGAATCTTTAACTCTGCGTAATATTAATTTAATTTCAACATAAAAGTAAGAGCAAGACCAACCATTTTGACACCAGGGCCCCCTATTTATTCAGCATTTAAGCCACGGAGGACCTCCATTTGATGAGATTTTAGCCCCACAGACTCAAAACTAAACTATTTCTTTTGCTTTTGTTCACAATTCCAGGCTGGATTTCACAAACAAAACAGGCAAACATGGATCAAAAATGACCATTCTTTTACATTCTCTGGCTGATTCAGATGATAAATATTTTAACTCTTGAGAGTGTAAACATGAAACCAAATGGACCCGCAAGGGTCCATTTCGTTTCATGTTTACACTCTCAAAGAGTTACATATGGTTAACCAACTTTGCATATTTAACTGGAACTCCGTCAAGGACCACTGGCGGTCCCTGGACCACTGGTTGAAAACTACGGTACCCTTTCACGGGCCGGTCAGAGTCAGCCAAAGGGCCGCATTTGGCCCCCGGGCCGCATAATGCCCAGGTACGTAATGGGTGGAAGCAAAGTTAAAGTGAAAGACTATCAAAATTAGTTTTTTCGACTTACATCACTAAATGGGTAAATCTGAGATGGCCCATTCAGATGCACAAAGAAAATCACAGATTTCTCAAAGAAGGTCAGACTTCATGGTGCATTCCCCTTTAAGTTCACACTTTGATCATAGACATTGATTTTTGTGAAGTTAAGGTTACGTGGTTAACTGGTTATACGCTTATCTTGGGATTAAAACCAGTTGCCGCTCGATTCTGTGCAACGTTTACTTTCCACGGCGACCAGGGCTGGTACAAACACACACACACACGCACCCACTACACACACACACTCACGCGCACAGACACGTTGACTCTGGACTATTTTTACATGGCAGCTCCCGTGGGTGTTTGGACAAAACTCAAGCATCTCTCTCTAGGCTACATCACGGTTCTGCTGCATGTAGAGCACACACAGTATACTGTTCCTTATTCTGGTGACGATCACTGCTGAATGCGGGGGAAAAGTAAATAAAGAAAAACAACACAGCTGTCAATGCATGTCCCTGATGTGTCATGGGAATTAAAGGGCAATTCCACCCATTTTCCAAATTTTACTATGTCATTAATATACCCATTCTGTTTTTCCTAGAAATGGAGGTCTGGGGAAAAGTCACTATTATGTTAAAACACAACTTGGTAATGTCATCAAGTTGTGTTTCAACATGTTAATGTTTTTTTTTTTCTCTCAATTCAATTCAATTCAATTCAATTCAATTCAATTCAATTCAATTCAATTCAGGCTTTATTGGCACAGCATTGTACCTGTGTTGCCAAAGAAATGTGAGCAACAACAAACATTAGGCCTATAACAAATTGATCTGATACACGATCAAATCCCAAAACATTATGAAACAAAAGGGCAATACATTGCAAAAAAAAAGAAGAAAAAAAAAGAAAGATGTCTGCCTTACCTGACCTTTAATGTTGTCTTTTTCTTGTTTTGGTTCTCCTTTGTTTGTTTTTTTGTTTGATTGTTTGTTACCAAACAAATCTCTAAATCAAAGCTTTGAAAACTTGGCCGACCAAATGTTACCACATCTTAGATGCTTAGCTCTTTAGTTACTTTACAATATCCTGTTTGAATTCACTTTTAGAGGCTTATAAAGACTTCCTGTTTGTTCAACAAATGAACACCAAACATCTAGTCCTCCACAGCCACATGGAACCAGCTCGGCGCCCCACTTCCTGGTTCTTTTATAGTGTCAGGGTTTGTACTTCCTGGAACTGAGTCAGCTGATGGAACACTTTACCCCACAGCGCCCCCTGTGATCACCTATTAATAGTCCATAGAAAACAGATGACCCTGGTTTTCAATATATTCCTCTGTTATTCCCACAGTATGATTGACTTTCTTTCAATACACATATGAGGACAGGAAATACATTATTCCAACATCGGAACATCGCAGGACGCAGTTTGTTTACAATAGACAGACAGATGGCCAGCTCTAACAGTTTTTTGAATGCGGTTTATTTCTACCATATAACGTTTTTTATATGGTAGAATCATCATGTGATGATTAAGTTTAAACTTAATCATCACATGATGATTAAGTTTAAACTGAGTAAAACCCTGTCTGGATGCCGGAATGGGATTATTTCTGACTGTAATCAAAGCCACCTGTGCTTGTGGAGCACAATTCAGAAATGGGATAAAAATAGGTCAGCTTCATTTCTAAAGGCTTTTGCCTCTGTGCGTCATCACACCACACGTTCTTGTTTCCATAAAGTCATTCAAATCATTTTAGGCCTATAGACTTTTAATGCACAAAAAATAAATAAAAGTGAAAATGTTGTTTTTGGCATGCATTGTTGGGTATGGCCATATAATGACAGATGTGGTCTAAAAGTGTAAAAAACATATTTCGTTTCAAATCAATTCAATTTAAAGAAGCATTATTGGCATGAGAAAACAAACGATTTACATTGCCAAAGCAAATGTCACAAATACAATACACTACTAGCCAAAATCAAAATAGATATATAGCTATATTTCTTTTCCTTTCCCCCCCTCTACGTTGCTTCTGCTTTGATGCCGCAGCTGTTTCCCTGCAGACAGACACTCGTTTTTTCCTGCGGACGGTTGAGAACTTTGTTGTCGTCAACAAATCATGAAAACAAAACATTTATCAGGCTCAGGAAAGGCGGTGCTAATTTGTGAGGGGGCGCGGTGGGGGTGGGGGGGGTGGGGGGGGGGGTTGTTGTGTAGGGTGAGGCAGCGTTTTAGCCAGTCACAGAATATCATTCTCCAGCATATTCATATTGAGCCAATAGTGACTTAGCTTCTGTTTTTAAACAAATCTGTTTACACAGTGTTTGTACAGTTACTGTACCTTTAACTATAGTGTCAATGTTTTGCCTCAGTGAAACTGTCTGTCCATCTCTATGGACAAACTATGGTCAGTCTGTACATTGCCATTTTTTAGGTTTTTCAAGTCTTATTATGCTGTGGTTATAGTCTGCCACAGTATATTCTCAATTTAGGGCAGGTGTTTCCATCCATTTTAATACCAGGGCCCACTATTTATTCAGCATTTCAGTCACGGACCACCATTTGAAGAGGCCTAGTCTCACAGACCAAAACCAAATACTTTTTTTCTTTAGTTGTTTTTTCACAATGTCATGCTGTATTTTAAATAAATAAATAAATAAATAAATAAATAAATAAATAAATAAATAAATAAATAAATAAATAAATAAATAAATAAATAAATAAATAAATAAATAAATAAATAGCAGGCCAACTGTCATCAAAATAACAATTCTTCTACATCTAATTGTTTAGATTCTTGAAGTTTAAGTCAAATGTTTAACATTTATTTAAGTCTTGGGAGTGTAAAATGAAACCAAATGGACCTGTAAGGGGCCATTTGGTTACTATAATTTAGCTGGGGACCACCTGGAAACCACTCAAGGACCGCTGTTTGAAAACCACTGGTTTAGGGCCATATGATCTAATTTGTATTGTGTGTGTGTGTGTGTGTGTGTGTGTGTGTGTGTGTGTGTGTGTGTGTGTGTGTGTGTGTGTGTGTGTGTGTGTGTGTGTGTGTGTGTGTGTGCGCGCGCGCAGTGCATGCAGGGCTGTAGATGTGTTTCTGCTGTCACATCCACAGCCCTGTTAAGTCCTCATTTAGGGGGCCTGTGTGACTGCACAGCACAGGCCTGACAACCTCTGTCAGCTCTGTCACACTGTGTGTTTGTGTGTGTGTGTGTGTGTGTGTGTGTGTGTGTGTGTGTGTGTGTGTGTGTGTGTGTGTGTGTGTGTGTGTGTGTGTGTGTGTGTGTGTGTGTGTGTGTGTGTGTGTGAATCCCTGACGCTGCCCTTAATGTGAAACAGTTGACAGGTCATTACTAGCAAACCGTACTAGTCACGCCTTTGGCATTGACCTGCAAGAGTTTTTCCCGGGTTTTGGTGACGCGTAATGACCGGTGGTGGTCAGGGAATGGTTACGTGTGTGTGTGTGTGTCGGGGGGGGGGGGGGGGGGGGGGGGGGTGCAGACCAGTTGAACTCACCTGTCATCCCCCCTACGCAGCTATAAGAAACTCTCAGCGTTGCTGGAACTTATACATGTGGTTCACAAACCACATGGGGATCCTGTCGAGGATCCCCATGTGGACACTAACATTACTTAATATTACTTTTCTCTGTAATGAGTAATATACCAAGATTACATCCCACGAGTTCTACTGTTACTTCTACTAATATTATAGTTACTTTGGTCATGCTAATTCTTTCGACAGTATTGCGTTGGTGAAGGGAGATGAGGTAATGCCACTTTACTTTGACCTTAAAAAGTGAGACAAACTGCAACCTGTTATTATTACTGTTAGACATACAGTTATGATATTGAAACATAAAAAAGTTCTTATGTGTTTCCTCATTATTATATTATAAGGAGGACAAACACAAGAAATTTCTTTATCGCTCACTCAGTCACTCACTTTACAAATCTTTATAATAATCCTATAGGATTATAATAAAGATTTGTAATTACTAGTCCTATACCTGTTGTGTAATATATGATCTGGATATGATCACATTGATTTGGAGGGAATTGTCGATGTAGGAAAGTTGGGCTGAAAAAGGTTGAAAACCACTGTTATAGACCTCACCCGATCTGAATGGAATTGTAATAAACCCTGAAGGTCATTAAGATGAATACCTGAAGGAAACCCAGTTTGACATGCACCATACAGTAGTCATGATGCTCCACAGTCATGTTTCAGGGATACATAAAGTAGCCTATGCTCAGTCACACAGCCTGGTACTCCCAAATATATTTTGTGAGTCACACAGACCAAAAGCTAGCCCAATTAGCGTGCACAATGTGCATTTTTAGCTCTGGCTTGAGGAAACGCGTGTCTTTAGCAACCTATGATGTGAGCTTGAAGATCGTCATTTTTTTGCCGGAGTGCCCTGTAGTAACTTGACTGTGAGTAGCCTGTGTGTGTCTGGATGTGCGTTTATGCGGTGTCGTTGTGTGTGGGTTATGTTGCGTTGATAGCGAGATTAAGATTGTTGCAAATTTCCCACGTACTCTGTTTTCAACCCTTTCCATTTGAGCCCCGGATCACCA
>CM076984.1:30173102-30183102 GCA_039105355.1 Benthosema pterotum | reverse complement strand
CTGCACAGAGCTGCAGCAGCCTAATTCCTACCCTGCGGGCCGATGGAGTTGCTTGCCGAAGAGCTGATCAGCAGATAGCTATAGATCAGATCTAGGCATAGGCAGGGGGGTCTGGGGGGGATTGAGGTCTAAAATAAATTGCAGGTGTATGCACGAAACGAGCACGAGCAAAACAAACACTGGACGCTGCACGATAACGCCTGGCGTCACATGCTCTCTTTATCGCACATCGTTTTCTGATCACAAAACGCCAGTCCCGTTGAAAATGAACTAGAAGGAGTGATTTGTTACAGTCCGTATGTAAAGCCCCTTAGTTAGACACATCACATGCTACATGAAGCATGATGACATTTTGCATGTTTTGCCTTCTGTAGGTCGTGACTAGTACACCATTAGAAACACATTGGTGAAGGCATGTCTTGGTAATGATTTAGTTCCCCGATTTGCGCCCTAACTAGAGAGAGAGACAGCAGAGAGAGAGCAGCAGCAGCAGCAGCAGCGCACTACAGTGTTGCATAATCTCGAGGGTTGGAGCGAGTGCATAGCCAGAGAGGTAATTTAATTGATGGAGCCGGTGTTGTGGGAGTGGGGAATCCCCCCTTTTCCCCCTCCCTCCGTCCCTCCCTCCCCAACATGATGTCCCGCTGCCTGCCTGTACAGGCGGGTGGGGGGGGGGGGGGGGGTGTCAGCTCCCACAGTGTCGTCCTCCTGTCTGTGGACCTGTGGGAGTTGCGACAGACGGGCGGATGAATACAGAGAAAATAGACCGTGAGTCATCATTCCAGAGAAACAGCCCGGGGATATGTGAGAGAGTATTAGACAGAGAGGAGAGAGAGGCAGGAGCATGGAATCCTGTAAGAGGGCCAGTGTTGGTCTATATTACTTAGGAAAGTAACTTCTTTACTTTACTCGTTACCCCTTAGACAAAGTAATATCATTACTTTACTTATTACTGGATTTGAAGAGTAATATATTACATATTACGTTATTACTTTCCCAAGTTCTCAACACCGCTTTTGAAAAATTAGAGAAGTACAACATAATCCGGTTATTACAAAATAAAGCAGCAATGCGATTTGTAGTGTACATAACTGCGCAGGATGCAGTGTGTGGACTGGATCTACAATCTACTGCACATCTCTGTTGTTACAGTACCTGTCAATAGCTTGTACATCTGTTCTATTTTTGCATGCAACAACAAGCTCAATTTAAAAAAAAGTAACTTGGCGTTACTTGCAAAGTAATGCGTTACTTATTACCCATTTTTGCAGAGTAATCTCGTTACTTTACTTTTTGGAGCAAAAGTAATAATATTACAGTAATATGTAATCTAAAATTAGTTACTGCCCAACACTGTAAGAGGGCTACTTTGGGATTTAAAACATAAATAGCGAAAACAACTGATCTGCAAGCTCTCCATCAACATAGGGAGGCAGCGGACGCATTGTTGTTGCCGGAATGACAGTAAGTGATCAAAGCAAACATCGACAAATGCGTTGTGATCTTGTAGATCTGCTATTCTTTTGGAAAAAGTGTGGGTAAAGCTTACACCCAGAGACATCAGATTGAGGCCAGACTATAACTTAAAGGAGAATTCCACACCAAAACACATTGGGCCTCAATCTACCTTGATTCCTGCATGTGACATAAATGTCCTTCATTTTTGTCACAGATGTCCCCTTTTCTACATTTCACCATGAGGTCCCCGTCCCAACGCCGACGTCGTTCCAACTGTTAACATGGCCGCAGGTTGTCTTTATTCTACTGCAGGTATTTCTGTGGCTCCAAACTTATTAAACTAACCTGTGCCACCGTGCACCCGCTTAGCTATAGCTTTCAACTAAGACGGAAATGACAAAGATCATCCCCATATGGCCTAGTCTTGAACATGGCGTCCTCCAGTGACGTTCAGGACTAGGTCACGGCCCATATGATCCTCACGTCATTCCCAGGACGTATTCAACAGGTGAAATAATAAAGCTTATTATCGGGCAGATCTGACTAGTTATGATTGATTTAAGTTAGTCTGGCCTCAATCTGGTTCTCTCTGATTCATCTAGGGACGTTTGTCTTTAGTGGAAAGGATTTGTGTGACTTCTGGGTGACATTCTGGGCCAGATTAGATATAGTCTTGGATTGCCTTGATCTGGGCACAATCAAGATGTCACTAATTCATCCTGGTCCTGACTGTGTTTGCTGGATGATTGTCAAGCCCGACTGATGCGTCTTGAAGATCGCTTCTTGCCTTGTATAGGCGGTACAGTCACTGATGACACCCTTTGGCGATTCTAAACATAAAGTGATCCCCATGAAACAAGATTTCGACAGTCAACCTTTCATTGAGAAATACACAGCAGGTTTTCTTTGCTCCGCATCCTCGCACTACAGCAGAACAATGCGATTTGGGGTTGAAAAGTTGAAGCGTAAGTCCCCCCTTCAGCACCGAGATCAGGGCCAGCCGCACTGTAGACTTTAATTTGCTCTCAGTCTCTGTATCGACAAATATCACACTCTATCTCTCTCTCCGACTGAATCGGCACATGAATATCTCACTCTGTGGTGATCTCTGCCAGTATAAAGACTCACCTCGGGGGCGAGAAGCTGAATTAAAGATCCAGATGAAAAATTGTCCCTGGTATAGGTTGTATATAAGGCAGAGATATATACGTTCTACGGTCTATCACAACTGCTGTTCTTTAGACTCGCCGTTGACCTTGAAGGGGAACTCCACCCATTTTCAACATTTTAATATGTCATTAATATACCTTAGAGATGTTGTGTGGACATGATAAAAAAAAGTTCCCCCAATTCTGTATATCCTAAAAATGGTGAAATACATCTGATGACATCAACAAGATGTATTTCACCATTTTTTTTTTCAGACCCCTTTTTCTTGAGAGTGTACAAATGGAACCAAATGGACCCGCTAGGGTCCATTTGGTTCACATTTGTATCCTCTCAGGAAAAATTTGAAAATGGGTGGAATTCCCCTTTAAAGTTAGGGCAAGTTATCAGGGACTAAATCATTACCAAGAAATGTCTTGTCACCGGCTCACCGATGTGTTTCTAATGGTGTCTAATAACATGTACTGAAAGACTGAATTCAACTTGTGAGGGTACTATACCCGAAGGGACCCAAACTCAAAATCTAGTGGGAATCGAACCCAAGACCTTCTATGAGGCAACAGCACTACCACTGTGACACTGGTAATGTGTTTTCCTCAAACATTTCTACCTTCATATGCCCCACCTACCTGTGGGGATAGGCTCCTGGCCAGACTGGTTTGCGAAGTGACATTTCAGATGCGTGGAACGGAGCAAAACTGATTGGAATCCAGGCTATCAGACAAGTGAATTTTACATGGTAAAGGCATGCCAACATCTGTACTTTTTCGAATGCAGGACTGTTTCCTTATGACAGAGCGTGGTATTGTAGTAAAGCCTCTCTATACTGATATCTTTAATAAAAGGGACATGAAGGCTGCTTTCATGTTGCGTCGCCGCGCAAGATAATGCGTTCTGAGATGACTCAACGAGGCCGCGGTGGAATTCCATTCAACCAGTGCAAAAAGGGACTTTACGTTATGGCCTTTGAAGATGGAAACACAACATGCGGCGGCTGCAAAAGAATCCCAAGGCTGCACTGACCTCGAAATGTTTAGAAAGAAGAAATGCGCTTCTCTGGATGTGGAGGAGGAGGGAAAAAAGGCAGCGGGAGCCCTATATCTATGCTGAAAAGGCATAAACGCCTTGTGCGTGTTATTCAAAAGAGGTGTGATTTCTGTTTGATCTGCGCCGATTGATTTTATTTGAACAAAGTGGTGATAATGTAGCACTTTAACTTAACCGAATGCATCAAAGCACTCAATGTTTTGTTCTCACAAGGTTTAATGTAAGACCTACTGTTTACGCCGTGAGATGCGCGCTGTGCATGCACTTGTGCATGTGTGCGCGCACATGTGCACACTACACACACGCACGCGGCGAGAGGTGATCAAGTTTTGTCACTAACATGCACACAGTGCGTTTGCACACACACGCTGCTGACATGGCACATGCATACACACAAGCACACACACACACTACCACACTATCACACTCTCACACTCTGTCACACATATACGCATGCACACACACGCGCAGGGCACGCATGCACACACACGCGCAGGGCACGCGTGCACATGCACGCACACACACATCAATGAATGATCACACACCGTCAATCACATACACACACACACGCACACGCACACGCACACACACACACACACACACACACACACACACACACACACACACACAATACACCCCGATGCGGTACAGTACAGTAACTCGGGGCTTCTCTCATATGGCTGCCTGTCTCACAGCAATTACATGATGTGTGGTAATTGGCGGGCTCTGAAGCCGCTCTTCAGACAGCAGCACTTCAAAAGGGAAAGGGGGGAGGGGGGGCGTCCACGGACGCAATTAACAAGATCAACGGAGCCCAGATGAGCTGGCGCGGCCCCGCGTGCCTTCTCCCCATTGTTCTCATTTTCACTCTCATTAGCGGGCGAGCGCACCGCGGGAGAGAGAGAGAGAGGGGGGGGGGCATGGGGGACACGCGCACACAGACACACACCTGCAGACATGTCACCAACACGGCACTGGAGCTACTGCTGTTGGATGGAAGGTAGGTAGGTAGGTTAGGCACGCAGGCAGGCGCGCGCGCACACACACACACACACACACACACACACACACACACACACACACACACACACACACACACACACACACACACACACACACACACACACACACACACACACACACACACACACACACACACACACACACACACACACACACACACACACACACACACACACACACACACACACACACACACACACACACACACGACAGAGGGGAATAGGCTACATGTGATCCACCTGGGAAAGAATATCACCACGGCAACTAGATTGAGGTTGTCGGCACACCGCACATAAGCATGCACGTGCGCACGCACACACACACACAGGCACTACTGTAACCATTTTTATGGTTGAACATCTTACCTACAGGAGGTGAAGGGTCAAGATCAATAGACCCACAGATGACATCCGCCTGTGTCTTGCTCTGAAAGAAAAAAAGTTTGTTTTCGTCATCCCCAACCATGCAGGTAGGGTGGCATAGTGCATTGAGGCAGTAGCTTTATGTAAGGCAAAGGGGCGGATGTAACATTTCCCAATTGGGGGGGGGGGGAGCAGAGATTCATCGCCCGTGGCATGAAGCGACACGGGCGATGAAGCTCTGCTCCTGGGCGATGAAGCCGCATCCATACCATTTTCAGTAGTGTTTCAAATACTTAAGCACTGAAATATCTTGGGTTGTTTTGCATGACATCATGTTTGGTTGGGCAGACTGGGCATTTAGGGGGGCATTGCCCCCCCCCATGCCTATGCCTAGATCCGCCCCTGGTAAGGCGCTTTACATGGTGCATTACATTTAGAGCCCTGGTCCAGTGCTCACAGTCTCTCACTGCTGCCCTGTCGTTAGCCCATCTGCAGCTCTGTAGTGACTTCACTACTGCCGTCCGTTGTCTTGAACAGCGAAAATAAACAAAACAACGTAATTACTCCCGAAACAAAGCCTTCTGGACCTTGGCAAAGATCTATTCTTGACGCTGGGTAGGGTTTTAGGTCCTGCATCTTCTCACTTTTAGTAAAGCCATGTAGTGGACAAGCTACAGTTCTTTGAGCAGGGCATTTCCGTGTTGTGACTGCGCTGGTCCACTTGGATGCATTCTATTTCAATGCAAACATATTGCATCTTAGAGAGGAGCTGTGGACCTGAAACTCTTCCCAGTTTCGAGAATAGACCTTTGCCAAGGTTTCGAAGACGTTGTTTCTGTGAGTAGTCATGTTGTTTACCAGTACACACATACGTTGTACATCCAATACATACAGTACATACAGTATATACATACATAGACACATTGCGCCGTAATGGAGGCGGTTAGGCACCGCTCAAAAACGATCACAGTGCATGAAAGAACATAATATTCAAAGACTTGCACCGCTCAAAACATTGAAAAGGGGATTCGGTTCTCTGCATGGTGAATGGACTCAACCACAGTCAATGCTGCGGGACCTGAAGACAGCAGAGGTGTCACCTAGAGTGATCTATGTCTGCTCATCAAAAGCACCAGCATCTCTCTGTTACTACTCTCTGTTCTCGGCCTTCGCCGTCTCCTCGGACAGACAGCGTCCTCCCAGACACCCCTACCCCCACCTCTGGTATAAAGATGTGTCTATAGAGGGCTCAAACAGTTCAATTTCTATTAGCCGTGTAAAAAACAAAAACAAAATCAAGGATATATGGTCGCCTCCTCCTCCGACGAACGGACGTCAGCACGCAAAAGCATTTAACTTCTGTTGTCGTTTTCTTTCCCCCTTTCAAAGTTGGATTTCCTGTCGTCTAGACCTACTTTGCCGAGGAGAGATATTTTTTATTCGAAAGCCGGGGCCCGAGAGCGGCGGGGCTCGTAAAAGCCTATTGGTTAGTGCTTTTAAGAGGCTCCCTTTTTCATTTGTTTCTCCTGAATGTTTAATGCTAGCTGCTGCTGCTGCACACCCGGGCGACAGCGTGCATACGTCGCCGCGCTGAGGAAAGGAGCAGTCACACAACGTTTTCGTGTCAACCTCCCCCAACCCCCCTCAACTCCAGTATGCATCCTTTAACTTTGGTGTATATGCAGCACGAGTGCTGGCAGATGGCCACCTTCTTATCACGTATGCATGATGCCTTTAAAGATACATTACGGTTGCAAGAGGGTGGAAATGGGACCACGGGGGGTACAGTAGAGTGATGGCCTGCATGCATGCATGGACCTAGGTTAAAACGTCATCGATCTGGTTAGTTTTATATTCATTTTGTCTATAGAATCAGGTAAATATTTTGAAACTTTTCTACCCTGTCCACCATATTTAACCTAAATGGTTGTGCATCTTCACTTATTCATGTGAATTAACCAGGTAAGTACATAGATGGATTAAGAAATTATGGGCCCCTGGGCCGCCGCCAGCGGAGGAAAAAAAAGTCCTTTTAGGTGAATGGGATTTCTCTCCATCACCAAACACTGGTGAAATTCAGCTGAAAACAGGGTTGTGTGCAACGAAATCCACATTCTATGATGTCACTGAGCATCATGAAGCTACTGAAAGACCCACCCACCTCAGACATCAACTACATTATGATGTCACTGAGCATCGTGAAGCTACTGAAAGACCTGCCCACCTCAAACATCAGCAACATTATAAAAACTGCAAAAATATTATCATATTGTTGAAAATCATCCATTGTCAGTGTTCTAAGTCAAAGTGACTTAGAGTTAGCAAGGTCAAATAACATGGTTGATACAACCAACACATGGAGAAATCCTAGGTGTAAGCTGAAGAACCTAATAGTGGAGTGAATATAACTGAAAGACCCGCCCACCTCAGACATCAGCTACATTATGATGTCACTGAACATCATGAAGCTACTGAAAGACCCACCCACATTATGATGTCACTGAGGATTTATAAAACATTATTGCATGGCTTGAATGAATGCTCAAATCAAAGCCAGCGTTCTGGTCATGTGAGCGGTGACATATTACACTATAATCCACCGCTCTGCTCTATATTGGACGGCTGCATAATCAAGGTCCCCAAAGTGCAAACAGTTGTGTTCATATCAATCCGCGGTGCGCTTCCGCATTTAGCTCCAGCACACCGTTAGCGGGTCCATTTGGTTAGCTACGTATTTGGTTGTTTACATGCCATTGCCGTCACCCTCTCAAGGACCACTGGTTGAAAACCACTGACGTCACGTAAGCCATGTAATAAGCGGGATAACACCCTTCGAACCGGTGATCACCGGCTCGTCGGGTGTTATCCCTTACTTACTGTATAAGACTTGTTATAAATGTCCATAATCACGTATAACTCATAATTACTCATGATTACATTTATAGCGTATTATAACTGTTAGTCATAATGCATTATTATGGTCAAAGGAACAGCACATTATAACCATCAATTAGTCTTGATACTGCGTCATAACACATTATAACCAAAGTGTTTATTAAATGAAATAATGTCTTATAAATGTCAATAATATTCAATAATATGCTATACAATGCCTGTGCCCGACGGTGTCTGGGTATACATGCAGGGTGCTATGGGAACACCTGAAAAACTTTATGTTGGACCAGCAGCATCCATTGGGTTCGCAAGAATGTTCTGTATGTGATGTGTCATTTTCCCCCCAGAGTGGACCACAGTATTTATTGCCAAGGTGCACTGATTGTACAATACCACCAAAAAACAGTAGCTAGAAACGTCTGGCCATGTGTACGTCCTCTAACCCTAAGAACCCGACCACAGGTTGCCTCTGCCAAGCCACAAGAGGGATGAGGAGGGGTGGCGAAACGCGTTCCTCTCGCAATAACAGCGGCTTTACAACAACGCCCAGGTCCGGCTGCGTACTGTACTGTACGTGTACACAGACTGTTTTATGGTTATTGTCGTTTGGCTTTTATATGCGCGCCTGCGTGCAAAAAAACGAGCTATTAAAACTGAGCAAGATTTCTTCCGCCGATACTAACTGACAGGGCTACAAGTACACGACTCGCTGTAGTTATTTGGCTGTGATTTGCACCGTTAGCTATAGTTGATGTTAAAGGTAATAGAGGCAACTTTAGTGTGTACAAACACTGTTGTCTGCAGGGAAACAGCTGCAGCATCAACATAGATGCAACGTAGAGGGGAAAAGGCAAAAAAAAAAAGATTGGCTGCCTCTTGCCTACCGTTAAGCGAAAGTTTCTGTCCCGGGAAGTCGGTCCGCTATCATGTGCTTGAATTGAAGCTTGGTTGATATGCACAACAAGTGGCGCATGTGCAAGAGCGAAAGAAAAATTGCAAGCGTGGCACAGGTCCCCAGCCTTTTTATAACAGTCACAACCCTTTTAGCACCTGCCCCCGGTCAGGGCGGGGCACTCCCCCATTGCCTGGGCGTTTTCAAAATCAGTTGCAACATTCCTAAAACGGTTGCAGCCGTTTCAAAAAGGGTTGCAAACATGTTGAAAAGGTCTATTAAGGGCTAAGATTAGGTTTAGGTGTTGCGACTGGTACAAAAGGTCATGACAGTTTGTAAAACGGTTGTGATGGTTTGGGGAAAAAAGGGCACGACCATACCATGTTTTGGGATTGAAGTCGACCCGACCGTTTGTAAAAAGGTGAAACGGTCATGGCGGTTTGGGAAAAAGGTTGCGATTGATAAAAAAGGCCACAGTGGTTTGTTAAACGGTTGCAGCTTATAACAAAGCTCAGCACCGCACGATGGTTTGGAAAAAAGTTTGACTTGTAAAATGGTCATGTTGTTTTGGAGAAAATGTTGGAGTCGCCGACCTATAGAAAAAGGTAGCAACCTCGTTAAAAATGGTTGCAATCTATTGTAGTTTGAGGTTGGAAAATGATCTTGCCGTTTCTCCGCACGTGTCCACATTTACCGGTGCATCCATTTATTTGTGTAATCCTTGCTAAAAACGCGTGCACACACACATGCGCACCTTTACACGTGGGCATGTATACGTGCCTCAGATATGTGGAATACATTACACAGCACTGCTCGGTGCAAGCTGCCTCGCCTCTGTGGCTTAGTGTACGGCGAGAGCACACACTTTACAGCACAAACGTGTTTTGTTTACGATCTCGACTTGGCTGTGAATTGTTTCTCAGCTCGGGGGGGACGGAGCTCATATAGCTTGCGAACAACGCTCGCACCGCCCGCAAAAGACGGAAAAAATACATGCAGAGCGGAGTGCTAAAAAACGCAGCACAGAGTGTCTCGCCGTGCTCAATCAGGACTGATTGAGTGTGGCTTTTTTTCTCTTTCTCCCTCGCTAGGGCAGAGGGATGAATGTTTGGCTCAATTACTGTTTTCTTTTTTTTCCCCGGCTCACTGAAATGCT
>CM076984.1:29760602-30170602 GCA_039105355.1 Benthosema pterotum | reverse complement strand
CTCTAAAGGATCCGTCATACTCCAGAGTGAAGGGAAACGGGCTTTCACCTTACACAGTGAATGCAGTGAGGCCTTCATACTCGCTGTGTTGTCCTTAAGGATTGACTCCGCCCACCTGTTTAGAGGCGATGTGTATGTGTGAGGTTCTAGCCACTGAAGCAGGGGGGACAGCGGCGGGACCAAGTTTTTATTTCCGTTATAAAGATGTTCATATTGCCTGACCTCCATCGACAACATCTCTTCAAATTCATTCATTTTGACTCATTTTCCCTCCCTTCTCATCTTCTACTTTTTGTTTCTCCTACTACCTATATTATTCTACTATCTGAATGTTTCTATTTGTTTTCTATTTGCTTTCTGCCGCTGTCATCAGCTGTGTTCTCGACCTCCTGAACTTTCGAGCATGCCACTTCTAGACCAATCAGCGAACACGGTGAATGCCCCAGAGTGAACGGACTTGTCGGATAGTAGAAACAGAGAGATGTGTCAGGATGCGCAGTGAGCGCTGTTCACCGCGGTGAATGGCGTCATGTTGTAGTTGTTTAGCCCTTAAAAAACTACACCACAGTGATGGCCGTTCACCGCTTCACTGTGGAGTATGAATGAGCCTTAACCCTCCGCCTCCACTAACCATAACCCTAAACATAACCACAAGCATGTTGCTATGCTGACACAGTGTTTAAAACAAGGCAGCCAACTGGTCACGCTGATCGAGGATTTCCGGGTTTTCATCTTATCAATGCAATCAAACGCGGGTGATCCACCGTGGTCCAGCGTGGTTGATTTCCCAAGCTGCATGGAATGTAAACTATCCTTCTTTTATCTAGCATCAGTAATATAATGACTCAAATATTAAATAATCTCCATATCAGCGCACCCCACCACCTCAGGACATTGTGGTGCTGCAGCTAAAACTGCTTTCAAAGTCCAGAAAGAAATGACAAGGACTGGGTATATCAGAGTGGTGATTGAAGCTTGGATAATTAGAAATACAGTAAGTTAGAAATGGAGTGACATCCTTATTCGCCTGCATCATCATCATCATCACGCTGCTGCTCTTACAGGGGGGTAAATGGCATCAATTGAGCGGCACTTTCACTCCGTTGTACATTTCCATTTCCCATCAGTGTCCCTTGATAGCAAGATAAATGCAAAGACGAAGCTGCATTCCTTCAAAACTCAGTTTCCAGGTCAATATGATCCTCACCAAGCTCTCATAGTGAAACGAGTTTGGTTGAGAAAGTGAAATAATAAGTTGCATTTATTTCTCATCAATGGTGTGTGCACTGTGCAGTATACCTGAGGACCTGTTATAATCCTAAATGGTTAATTTATACAGTGGCTTTATTCAAGGCATTCTACATAGGTTGTGGATCCCATTAATTCGCCAATGGCAGCGGAAACAATGCAACGCGACCGTTACCATTGGTCAGCTGTTTTACTATCAACCACGGACGATGGGCCGCGGTTGATATAACCCCTAGACCTACACATAACCTTCATGCCTGAAAACAGTTGCGACCATTGGTCACGACCGTTACTATTGGTCTCGACTCATTTAATGGTCACTAACGGTTGTGACTCATTTACCACCTGCTGTGACCGTTGGTCGCAAAATGATTTCGCCCCTTCTGCCTGTCGGCCCTGAGTTTTGACATATATGGACCAGTCAGAACCACAATCCCTCACGGCAGGGGCGGATGTAACATGTCCCATTTGGGGGGGGGGGGGGGGCGAGAGAACATGTTGGACGGGCGATGAAACCGCACCCATACCATTTTCAGTTACAGGACTTTTATTAGGCAAGTAAAGCATCAATAATAAGATCAGCACAAAGCTGCAACAGGCACGCAGCATGCATAAAGCTAAAGGACTGACTCAGAGAGTTTTCCGTTTTTAATGATGAAGAGGCTGTTGGTTTAGTGGTGCCAAAATTGTATGATTAGCAGTAGTAGTGTTTCAAATCATTTTAAATATAAGCACTTTAATTAGAAATATCTTGGGTTGTTTTGCATGCCATTGTGTTTGGGGGGGCATATTGGGTATTTAGCGGGGCATTGCCCCCCCCCCCCCCCCCCCCATGCCCATGCCTAGATCCCCCCTGCCTCACGGAAACACACACATGTCCGCAAATGCTCCCCCTTCCCCCCTCCATAACGCTCAGAGCCTTTAGGCAGAGCCATGCCAGGCTAGCTGTCGCTCCCGGGAAGAAGCAACGGAGCGTGAATGAATAAATTTGAGGACTTACAGTGACACGAAGAGGAGGAAAAGAGAGAAAGCGAATGAACTTGTAGCTTTTTTATTGGCCGATGATGAGGCCTTCCAGCGTCGGTCTCAGTCGAGTCACTTTCCTCCCCCCCTCCTCCTCTCTCTCTCTGCCTCTTCCTCCGGCGTTCGCTTGGTTGCCGGTCATTGCAGCAGCAGCAACAGCAGCACATGTGCGGCACAAATGAGGGAAGTGTAAAATGTACAGGATATCCTGTTGCAATGAAAAAAAAAAAGCGGATCGACGGGTGAAGGAGAGTACGGTGGGTGGGTGTCGCTGACAGAGGGGGAGTTCATGTGGAAAGCCTGTATTATACTGTAGGTGGGCATATATACGACACAGGAGAGAGGGCCACGTCGATGTGCCACATCGTGAATGCATAATAACAGCGCGTAAGAGTGTGTGTGTGCGTGTGTGTAGGCGGCTCATATTGAGTCCAGGTGTGACTGAAAAGAGTCACTCCCAAAGGCCACTTCCATGCATGCGCCGCATTGTTAATGCGTAACAGTGCGTGAGTGTGTGCGTGTGCGTGTGCGCGCGCGCGCACACACACACACACACACACACACACACACACACACACACACACACACACACACACACACACACACACACACACACACACACACACACACACACACACACACACACACACACACACACACACACACACACACACACACACACACACACACACACACACACACACACTGCCCTCACCAAATGTATGCGTGACTGTGTGCGGCTATGCAGTGCGCTAAACATTGAAGACTTCCTTTTTAACTGTAAAACTGAGGACAAAAACACATAAAAAACAAACAAGTGTAAGTCTCACATTTTACACGATACTTCAAACAAATCAAATAACATCAAATACAACAAAGGTTATGTAGGTAACCACGGTTATGTTATTTCTGAAACACTATAACATAAGCAACAACAATACAACAACAGTACTTACAATCTTTGATTTCTTAAGCACAAACAAGTTAGATGTTGCATGTAGCTGGCTTGTGTGTGTGTGTGTGTGTGTGTGTGTGTGTGTGTGTGTGTGTGTGTGTGTGTGTGTGTGTGTGTGTGTGTGTAATCGTGTGCATGTGCATGCAAGTCATGTGTCGGTGTGTCTGCGAATTGCAAATACAGAGGGTATAGGGCTGTAATGACGATAGTTCCGCTCCGTATATAGAGCCCCTTTCATGACACTGCCCATGGCCCAGAAGTAATTCCCCCTCTTTCACATTCCTCATAAGCTTTTCAAAAATTATTTATATGAAGTTGATCATGCCGCGGACAAAGGCAACTCGGGGTCATGATAAATCATGACAACAAACACAACGTTTTGGTCTGATCAAATAATTAGTAAGAAGTCATCACTTTTTAGATGAATCATTTTTCCGCTCACGCAGAAGTGGGCCATGGCCTACTTGTGCACAACATGCAAATTTGCACTCTACCGAGCGCTTATCTAGTTGTTTATCTATATCTCCCTGCTCATAATATTATTAATGGTGTTTTATCGTGCCAAGCTGGGGGGGAATGTAGCAGAAGCAAATATCATCAAATATGTCAAATACTATACCTACACTTTATCTATTGAAAAATAGCAAATCTGCAAGCACAAAGTGCCATCGAGTGGCGCACTATGAACTTATTTTTGAAAAATCGTTAAAATGATACACAAATCTTGGAATATATTATACGTTATATATTATAACGTTTTTAAATCTTTGTTTCTGCGGGATCCTTAGAACAACATGTTTTCGGATGGGGGTCGATAGCCAAATATAGATAATTCTGGGGGTAGTTGGTAATTTGGTGTGAAATATGTCGAGCATCACTGACCCAGAAACATTGAATCTGGCGTCAGAAACTACAATCTAGCGTCAGAAACGCAGAAATATTGAATCTAGCATCAGAAACTACAATCAGAAACTAGAATCTAGTGTCAGAAATTAGAACCTATATAGTGTCAGAAACTAGAATCTAGTGTCAGAAACTAATCTTGTGTCAGAAATTAGAATCTTGTGTCAGAAACTAAACTAGAATCTTGTGTCAGGAACTAGAATCTAGTGTCAGAAACTAGAATCTAGTGTCAGAAACTATAAATAGTGACATAAGCTAGAATATAGTGTCATAAACTAGAATCTTGTGTCAGAAACTAGACTGAAAAGTAAAACTTTGCGAGTACTCTTTTCCCCCAAATTAACTACAGCCATTCCTGAGATACTTTACGTTCACCGTATTGGGACGGACAGATGGATGGATGGATGGATGGACGGATGGATGGTGTGGCAGTTCGGCCTGCCACTGCCTGATCCACTCATACGCACACACACACATTCACACTCACACGCACACACACACACACACCCTTTACCCCACATGTTAGCCAGGTAGCTTGTTGAACTGTTTGGTGGGTGCACACACTGAGCAAACTATAACATCACTCCTGTGCTATTTTTCATGTTGTTTTCCCTTTAAGTGGAGCCCAGTTACTTAGGTTATTTGCTTATTGTTTTCTGTGATTTTTGTTGTGTTGTTTGTACCATGTTTGACTTTTGTTTCTGTCTCACCAGAATGTTCCCTCCTGGGCAGTGGCAGGCAAACCAGAGCTGTGTTTGGGGCAGGCCTATATAGTGCCCGACCAGAAAGTGGAGAACATGATCGGTCCCTGAAGTTGGGCCAATCCATCTGTGTGTGTGCAGTTGTGTATATAATATGAATATTTATGGTCAAACTCACGTTTTGAAACTCCTTAATATTTAATCTCATGATGTGGTTTGTTTTATTAAATTTACAATGTCTCTGGACATTTTGGGTACAAACCGGGGGGGGGGGGGGATTAGATTCCCATTCAGTTGGTAGGGTCTAGTGGGTGGGGCCTAGCCCTTTAAAAGGCAGCTGCCACAAATGGATGGATAGATGGATGGATGGATGGATGGATGGACCACCCCAACAAAAAACATGCTGGCACAGCGAACCGCCGGCGGAGACATGAGAACTGTGGGTGACCGAAGCGCCTTTCCAAGTTGTAGCCCACGGTCTATAGAAACGCCTTCCCCTGGTGAAGAAGAAGGGGAAAAAATGCACAGTCAGTTGATTCCTCTTAGAACCTGACTGACTTTTTTCCCCACAAGCACTTTATCTTGTCAACATGTTTTTAATGTCTATTTTGTATCCTGCTCTTTCCTCTTTCCTTACAGTGGTTATAACCCTTATATCATATCAAGGCCCCTTATTTATACAGTTTAAGCCACGGACAACCATTTGATGACGTATAGCTTCTCAGACCCTAGAGTTAGCATATATTTTTTGTTCCCCATGCTATATTGATATAGTACGAACCATAGGAGAGATTACACGTAGATGTTGATGTCTTGAATTGTGTAGACTTCTTGTAAATGAAGCAATGCAGATGATTAACAATAATTTTAATTCTTGAGATTGTAAAATGAAACCATTGAAAACCCTGCTTATATTTACAATCTTTTAATAAAAAGGTAAGCAGCCCACCCTAGCCCAGTGGTAGGTCTAATCCGCACTGATTCCAGCATGCAGATGACTCAAAAACAATAGTTACAATACATTTGAAAGACTGAATGTTCAATATATCAATTTCCATCTACCAAGTTACACAAATACATGCAATGATTATTCTTGAGGGTGGTTGTGTTCCGTTTGATGGTTGCCCTTCTCCTTGCAACAGGTCATAACAGGTCACAAATCTTGCTCCTATGTTGGCAAATTGTTATCCTTCACACGTAGCCGATAGGGAAGTTTTTTGTCATGTCAAAATCTCTGTGGGTGATTGTAATCTGTGGAAAGTACAGTATGTGTCTCTGATGCCTCGGTACAGTGGACAGATGGTTACAAAGAGTAGCTTGGTTTCCACATTGTTTTGTGTGCAGTGGGTGCATAGTCTGTCATCTCTCGGGATACAGGACTACCTATATGACAGCCTTTCTTGATCGCAAAACTGTGCTCACTGAATCTGTACCTAGTTAAGATTTTTCTTCGCTTTGGGTATAGGTCACTAGCCTGATGTACCAGACTCTGTGTCTACGGTGAAGTTCAAATTCAACTTCAATTCTGCAACAGCGTCTGACAAGGAGCCTATTGCCGCTAGTGGGTGTGGCTTATGAAGGTCAAAATACTGTTGAGACTTCTAATTGGTCTCCGTGTTGGAACGACATCCAATCAGAGACAAGGGCACTACGCAACAGGTGACATCATGGAAATTTGAGCCAAGCAGGAACTTTATCCACACTCAGTTGCCGGTAGCCAACAGCGAATGAGGGTCATTCCAGGCTAGTCGGTCACAGTATACTATAGCATTCCAGTTCCAGGTATCGTAAGTGATTTTGGCGATTTGAAAAACCTCCGGTCCCCCTGGTAGCAAGATCCACATGCACATGCACACACTCACACAGTGAGGGGAAGCGCAACAGGCCAACTTCATATACATCAAGGCACACCCCCACTCAATCCCGATTGGAAGAAGGCCCCTCTCATCCTGATTGGACTAAAGGCTATTCTCCCAAAGCCCAAACTAAAACTATTTTTTTTTTTACTCTATGGGTTCACTGTGGACAGGGAGGAACTCCTTATACGGTTACCACAATCTATAGTAAGGAGGATTAGCCAAAAAACAAGAAAAAATAACAATATTTTAATGAAGTGAAATCACTTACTACCGGTAAAGCGCACGCACGCACACGCACACGCACACACACACACACACACACACACACACACACACACACACACACACACACACACACAGTCTGCTGTGTCTGTCACATTCGTCTGCTATACACGTATATAAAGTGAGCTCAGTCAGGTGTTCGTGGGGCCACACCCCCGGTCTGGACAATAACTGACGGTAGCTTTAACGATTTCATCAAATATCAAGGTCTTATCCGCTTACGCAGGCGGTTCCTCCCTGCCTCACAGCACCACAGAGAACCTGAAGACTATCCCTCTGTTGCAACAGTGTAATTGTCTCCGTAATGAACCTTATGGAGCCGAGCGGCTGACCCAGCACAAACACACCGAGGCTCTTCTGGATTTGCACACCACGAGGCCCAGCACTGTATGTGTCTCTGGGTGCATTGTTTTTGCTGTATTCAGTTACTTAATTTGCCGTTATTAGTTGCACAGCCCGTGAAAACTACAGGGACATCGCAGTCTTGTTTACTTTGCTCCCATTCCCCTACCGACCATTTGAATTTGAGTTAACACTTAAAGGGACACTTCACCATTTTTGCCATGAAATAAATTATATTTACTACTTCATATCATAATTCAGTGTATACTGTATGTCCATCAAGCATATTTCTAATGGTTTGAGCCTCTATCACCACTCTTATATAAGCAGTCTTGTCCATTTCTTTCTGGACTTCAGCTGCAGTACCACCATGTCCTGAGGTGGTGGAGGCGCTGATATGCAGATTATTTAATATTTGAGTCATTATAATACTGATGCTAAATAAAACCAGACTCGTTTCCATTCCATGCCTTGCTTGGAAAATCAACAATGGTAGACATTGTATAAAACGTGAAAATGCTAATTTGCAACCGAAGACTGAAAAAAAAGAGGAAATTATACAAAGTATAGTGGCTTGATGACATAATTTTAAATCAGACATGTTTCTGAGAGCAATTTCCATTAAAGGACTACTTCACCACTTTTCAATGTTTATTCATATAATAGGTCCTCACTAATGTACACGATAAAATACCACTATTTTTTTCTACTCAGTCTGTGTCTCACAGGAGGGCTGTGGGCAGTTCAGAAACTTCTTCCAATGGCATCATCAACAGCCCTCCTGTGAGACAGAGACTGAGTAAAAAATAGTGGTATTTTATCATGTACATTAGTATGTGATAAAAGTTCTTCCAATGACATCATCAATATGATGATGTCATTGGAAGAAGTTTCTGAACTGCCCACAGCCCTCTGGTGAGACGCAGACTGAGTAAAAAAAATAGTGGTATTTTATCATGTACATTAGTGAGGACCTATTATATGAAGATACGTTGAAAAGTGAAGTGGTCCTTTGTAGCTCCTCTATGATACAAAAGCCAGATTGTTCAAACATGGTTATTTGTGGTGACAGAAAACACACAAACACAAAAGACACAAATGAAACAGAAAACGTTTCATATTATAGGCCCAGTGTTGCTTTTTAGCAACATTAACCCTTTAATTATTTAAAAAATGTTGTTTTTTTCCACATAAATATCATGATTGAGGTTGATTGTCTACTCTAGAATTTCAATGAAATTGGTCATGATATTTGCATAACAATACCTCCCCACAGAGGCTGCAATTAGCCTCTTCAATTAATCTCTGGACTTAGTGCAATTCTTGATGATTTTTAACCTTTGACCTTTAGCCTTTAACCCTAATAAAAGTAGGTAAAATGGCTGCAATAAATATATTTTTGTGATTATTACAATGTCTAGAACATGTACATTCATTATATTAAAAGATATCACCAAAAAAGTTTTTTTTTTTTTTTGAAATTTGTTATAATTAATTATTCGACATGACTTCCATGTTGTCCCAATGAGACAGGAATTAGCAATCTAGAGGAATTAGCAATGAGTGAGGAATTAGCAATCTAGAATATAGCATAACAGTTACTTGAGAGCCACTGTTTCATTTGGTGAGAATGGAGAAGAGATCAACAAGTACGCCTAGAGAAGGAGAGAGATTAGAGTGAGAGGACAGGGATAGGTTACAACTGTGGTTGACCATGTCCATGTGCTCAATCATGGTTTGACCATGATGAGGGCGAGGGCAAGGCTGACCAAATCGAAGGTCTCAGACACTTCACAGTTGCTGGCATCATTAGGGCAGTTTCTGTTCCATTCCTGACACCTTATTCTACTTTCCTGACATTTCTGGCTGCAGATTTGTTTGCTGTTTTATGTTTGACTTTGAAAACATAGGCCTATTTTACAAAGGAATAAGAAATGGCACATCCTCCAGAGTCAACCATATGGAAAATATTTTATATGTGAACCCTTGAAAGTTGCAGCTCTCATATGAGAGAATAAAGTTAATATAAGATCTATAGTATTTCTTTGTAAAGTGCAACATATATAAAACATAATTTTGTAATTTATAAGACACGCAAAAAATATATAAGATCCATGGTATTACTTGTCAAGTGAAACATATATTTTTGTAATTTATAAGAATAATATATGACTCGCAAAACAGATATAAGATCCATAGTATTTTTCTTGTAAAGTGGCTTGTATGACAGGTGCCAATTTCTTTTTTTTTTTCCATATGGGCATTCATGCGTCATGTGTATGAAAAAACAAGTTCCATTTTGGGAATTGCTTTGATGGCAAAGAGTTAGAGAGTATAGAGATTATATTTTGGAGAAATGACGGTCAGGGTTTAGTATTTTGTGTGTGACATTTTCTGTTTTGTGTGTGAGTGCAGTTTTATTAATGCCATTAGGTTGTAGAAAGTGTGCGTTAACCCTCGTGAAAGAACTGTAGACGTATCTATTATGAATGGATTATAATTGCATCTTTAATGTATTTACAAACTGTGCTCTTGTGCGAATAGATTCTAGCAACACTAAAACTAAAAGAGAAAAAAAAGCTGGAACGCAGTAGGCTGCAGACCTATACGAGCAGCAGAAACAGAGCGTTTCAGACTAATGCTCTTCCTCCTCGGGTAGCTTAACATCTTGAACATTAATGATATAGCGTGAGCCGCCCATACGAAGCTGCACATAGTCTCCAAATGAACTCTGCTGCTGTAGAAAGGACGGCTTGCGCTGCAGTAGCCTGCATGCACTGGTAGACACAGTAGGCCTATAGAACTTGCAGTAGTTTAGATGTCTGAGGCCCCGGCTACACGACTCCGGATCTTTTGCCAAACGCAGAAATATTCCTGCGTTTGGGCCGTTCCACTACACGCAAACGGCGTTTTACGTCACTCAAACGGAGTTTTGGGCAAACGGATAAATAAGTGAAGATATTCGAAAATATCCGGAGCAGCGTAGCCGTGTAGACACGTGAAACGAAAACGATGACGTCTCATACTTATCAGCTCATGACGTGACCAAACAACTTCCGAGGTGTCCCTATTCAGGCTGCATTGAACAGCGCGAGCGCTCAGTTTCCGACCCCCAATGTCGTAACTATTCTACTGGATGTTACATTAAAGAAGTCTACCTCCCGGAATCCCAGACTTTTTCCCCATAGCGCATCGTGGTAGGAATTGTGGAGCGGACCTTTATTGTTTTCAATATTCAATTCACTTCAATTCAATAACTCATAGTCCCCTTACTAGTACTACTACCAGGTTACGTGAAATTTGTATTTGGGTAACCATGGAAACCAGCTAACACCAGCCATTTCTGTGTTGTGCCAAATATTTCTTTTCGCCACCTACTGGCTTGGCATACGTGTTGGAGCCCCAAATGTCCGTTTTGGGTTTATGTGTGGACACGGATATCTTGTGGTGTGGACAGGATTTTTTTTTTCAATGGAGGAGAAAACGAAAGGATAATTTCCAGTAGTTTCGTGTCTTAGTATTTGTACTTTAACTTGATTATTTAAATTCTCTGTGATTCACACTCCACTATCTGTTTCAAAGACAACTATGACACTTTTGACTCCTGTGCATTTCTAGAAAGAGGAAAGGGTAGGCTACATTAGGAGGTCACTTAAATTTCTTTGAAAAAAAATTGTAACCCCCTTTTCACCCAGTGACAATTACCTAATGCACTCCTGCACTCTACACACCCTCCACCAACCTGGGGAAGCAGCGGACTGGCCTCATGCTTCCTTACATAACATATGAGGGTACCTAGGGGACACCTGGAGAACATGTGAGGGTATCTACCCTATAGGGGACATGGGGAGAACATGCGAGGGTACCTACCCTATAGGGGACACAAGGAGAACATATGAGGGTACCTAGGGGACACCTGGAGAACATGTGAGGGTACCTACCCTATAGGGGACACGGGGAGAACATGCGAGGGTACCTACTCTATAGGGGACACAGAGAGAACATGCGAGGGTACCTATCCTATAGGGGACACGGGGAGAACATGCAAGGGTACCTACCCTATAGGGGACACAGGGAGAACATGCATCAAAGTACTCTTAAAGGCATTTAGGTGCTCAGGTACTACTCAAGTACAAACTTGACAGAGCCAACTTTTCCCAGAGTATAAATAATAATTGAGTAACATTCGACCTGGAGTACTTTTTCCCCATCCCACCACAGGAAACATGCTGTTTTGACCACTTCTGGTGCATGTGGTCAGTGACTGAGTGAGGAGGCCCCCAGGGATCTATACTTGGCGCCCTCATTTTCTCTCTCCCTCTACTCCTAATCTCCTCGACTGAAAATACACCAAGCCACTTAGACATATAAATACTATATGGTCGACGCTGTCATAATGTCTACATGATAATAATTATGATGTCGGATACGGAATGGCAATGCTGTATAATGTTATAGCATTGTATGTTGCATTACATACAGTATATTGTGCACACATGCGTACACACATGCATGCAAACATTCCTCATACTATACTGGGGATGGAATCATACAAGCCGCACATAACACACACACAGACAGACACTCTTCGCACAATAACAAGTGCTGTGTGTTGTGCGTGAGCCTTTTCTTTTTTCACTTTCGGTGGGCCTGTTTACCTTGTCTCAGTCCTCTGGGGTAATTTAGGGAGAGGAACACAGAGAGAGAGAGAGAGAGAGAGAGAGAGAGAGAGAGAGAGAGAGAGAGAGAGAACGCGCTGGGAAACTAAAACTAGCAAATAACCGTCAGGAGGCAGCCTGTCTCCTTCAATGTTAGGTGTTTGTGCTGACAAACACACACCATGTGTGCGCACACACACACACACACACACACACACACACACACACACACACACACACACACACACACACACACACACACACACACACACACACACACACACACACACACACACCACACACACACACACACACACACACACACACACACACACACACAGCATACAGTATGTTTTACTATCTCCCTCTCTTTCTATTCCAACTCGAACTTCATTGGGCGGGAGAGAACGTATGTTTACATTGACATAGCCAAGGTACAAAAATGTGCGGTGTACAGATATAGTTAGGCTAAGTACATCTCTCTCTCTTTCTCCATTTATTTCTCAATTCAATTCAAAGAGGTCAAAGAGAAGACATGTCTTTACATTGCCAAATCTAATACAATCGAACACAATCATGACAAAGAAACAAAAAAGAACACCAACAACAAAATAATAGTAATGATAGTCATTGTCATCCTATAGGGGGTGTAATGACTATCAAATATCAATTGTAATTCCGAAAATCGAAGGATGTGGAAATAAGAAAATATTGTATCATTTCAGTTTGTATTATATCGATTTCCAATGGAAAGATTCGGCATCAAATTGGTATAAAATAGTTACCAATATGAAGCATTTGTGCATTGTATTTAGCAAATTTACACACATCTTCATAACAGATCATGTTGTTCAAATACAATGTCCATGTATATGCCAGATCACTGTTGTACTTATTACTATCTATTATAATTCATTTTTTCCCTTCAAGACCTGCACTACTATTCACATGTTTCAAACATATTTATTAGATTTGCTAAATAGTCACTGTCGAATTCAAATCATTAAATTGTGTTGTATTGACTTAATGAACCCATGCATTTTATCATCAATATGGGTGCTGTTGATAATTTGACACATGACTGATATATGCGTACCTCACAATAGAATATAGGTGGAGGTATTAGACCTTTGATAATTAATATATCACAATATTTTATATAGTGATATTTGCGAATCGCGATATCAATATATTGCAAGAAATTCATCAACGATATATCATATTACTGTAGTTGCAGTAATATGAAAAGTTTGTCTCAACTGATTCTCATACCAGGGTTTTATTTGTAACTTTTTTTTTTTTTTTTTTTTTTTTTTGGGAAAGAGTCAGCCATAGAAGTCATTCAATATTTTAGTTCTGCAACATGTTTTTCCTCCCGAATTATCCCTGTTGTGGGTGCTCTGCAACATTATACGATATTATACACATATTGTGAAGTATACGATATATACATCGCGGGAGGAAGTATAGGATCTACTGTAAATTGCAATATCTATATTTAAGCACACCCTATATGAACAATGCGTTCTGATACGTATCATATCACTGTTAAAATGTGTTGTTACACCATAAGCAGGAATTCATGCATAATGTGACCAGTCAGAGTGGTGCTGCTCCAGATTTTGTCATTAGTCAGGTTTTCAAAATCTCTCTCTCTCTCTCTCTCTCTCTCTCTCTCTCTCTCTCTCTCTCTCTCTCTCTCTCTCTCTCTCTCTCTCTCTCTCTCTCTCTCTCTCTCTCTGACTACCTCAGTCTCTCTTTGTCTCCTCTCTTTTTCTTTCTTTCTTTCTTGTCTCTTCACTCCCACAGACACATAATCTCCCAGAACTCACTTTCTTGGAGCTCACTAGACTAAAAAGCTCTGCAAGGTCACATTCAGTCGTTCAGCCAGCCAGCCAGCCAGCCAGCGCCGGCTGGGTTGGCTGGGGCGGGGTGGGGCGGCAGCGTTTCTGGCTTTGTCGCAGTTGTTCTGGCACGGGGGACGAGTTAACAATGCACCTTCAAACTATAGCATCAGTGGAAAATATCTCACTGCCATCCATCACCTGTCTGTCTGTCTGTCTGGCTGTCGCTCGTGCAGGTTCCCACCAGCAGTAGTTGGAGGAAAAAAGTACCTCAATAGACATTGCCGTAAGCACCGCCCTCTACCCCAGTGTCCAACCATTGGGCTCTTTCCAGCCGGGGCTCATTCATTCCAGTGTAAATACCATATTGGCCTGAATATAAGACTATGTTTTTTTCCCAATGGTTCCCAAAAAATTGAGTCGTCTTATATTCAGGGGCTATACTATTTGACATTCAATGTTCTTTTTTCTGTAAATGGGTCTTGAAAAATGAGGGTCGTCTTATAAACAAGTCGTCTTATATTCGGGACAATACGGTATAATGGACACGATACGTTAGAGCCTGCCACAACAAGCATATATATGTGTGTGTGTGTGTGTGTGTGTGTGTGTGTGTGTGTGTGTGTGTGTGTGTGTGTGTGTGTGTGTGTGTGTGTGTGTGTGTGTGGTGTTTAATCATGATTAAACACCATTCGAACTACATCCAACATATGGTTTCCTGGCATGGCAAAACTGTTATTTTTTATATTTATCAAAATAGGTGATCTACAAGCCCCCAATGATTGTAGATCCCTCAAGCTATACTCTATAGCTCTTGTTGCTTTGGTACAGTACAAACACCTCCAGCATACCACTTACCACCACTGCCCAAACAACACATTACTTTAATAGAAGTCACTTTGACAACACAATTTAGATTTTAGTTTAGTTTGATAGTCGCATTTCATGCCTTGGTGACGTTTTTATGAATGTTCAAATGATTTTGAACATTTTCCGTCATAGCGTCAGCCCACAAAATCAACTCCCACAAAATCAACTCCTTCCCACAAAATCAACGGCCTTCTAACCGTCAAGAGGATGTAATTAAAATTCAACTCCTGTGGGAAACCTCATAAAAATAGGTCACAGTCAGAGTACTAGTCACAACCTATAGAAGGCAAAACATGCAAAATGTCATTATGCTTTATGCAGGATGTGATATGTCTAAAAAGGGGGTTTTCCTGCATGCTGAATCCATTCCCATTGGGCCATAGCACTTGCCCAATTTTTCTGACTAAGCATATGAATGAATACGGGTCTGCATGTTTTGCCTTCTGTAGGTTATGACTGTTACCCTGACTTTGACCTCTTTTTATGAGTATTAGTACATGTTATTAGAGACCATCTGGAAAAAAAAAGAGTAATGATCTTGGTAATGATTACATTCTGAGATTATCATAATTTGCTCCAACTAATGCGAAAAATACCCTGGGGCATGCCAAGGTCATGAGGTCAAGGCCTGGTCAAAGCTTCTGCCAGCGCGTGCACACACGTGTGTGTGCGCCCACAGAAGGTGACATTGGAAGCCTTGGGGTTTTATATGGTTTATACTCGTTCCTGTCCACAGCAGCATAGCGAGACACCCCGGGTCCAAATGTTTACTGTCGACCAACCGTGAGGCTTGGCCCGCGGACAACCCCGTTCAACACTGTCATCTGTGGTTCGCGCAGGTTTATCGGGGGAATAAATTCACGTGTAAACACACGCAAGACACAGAGGATGTGTGTGCACAGGGGCGGATATAAGCATGGGCATCGGGGGGCAATGCCCCCCTAAATGCCCTGACAGCCCCACCAAACATGATGGCATGCAAAACAACCCAAGATAATTCAAATTAAAGTGCTTATAATTAAAATTATTTGAAATACTACTACTGCTACTAACTAACTACTAACAGTTGTCTTTTACACCACATTAAACCATCACCATTTCATCATTGAAAACAGAAAACTCTGTGTCAGACCTTTAGCTTTATGCTTGCTGTGTGTCTGTTGCAACTTCAACAACAACTGATGTTACCATTGATGCCTAATAAACAAATAACTTGCCTAATAAAAGTCCTGTAACTGAAAATGGCGTGGCGCGAAGTGGCACGGGCGATGAAGCCGCCCCCATACCATTTTCTCTTGCCCCCCCAATTGGGAAATGTTACATCCGCCCCTGTGTGTGCATGTGTGTGTCTGTGAGAGAGAGACAGAGAAGGCCCAGAGAGGGATACATAACTGTATCAGGAGGGCCCAATGCGATGCTGGGGCCAGGTCAAACAAGGCCAGGCCAAGCCAGGTCAGGTCAGGGTTGAGCGGTGATCCAAAAGACCGCGGCGGGGCCATCGAGACGCGCCAGGCGTCCGGCTACAACAAACATGACAAGACCCTCTGTGGTCCTTGCTCTCTCTCTCTCTCTCTCTGCTTACACCACATCGGCCTCCCAGGTCCTTGTAAATGTGCGCACGCGCACACGCACACGCACGCACACGCACGCACACACACACACACACACCTGTCTCACTCAGAGGAGACACCCTTCACATGTGGACCATAATGCTCCTCTCTCTCTCTCTGGCCAACACCAATACTACTGCTCACAGATCCCCCAGACACCGCAAATCAATGGCATTCGAACTGAACACCTCTGTGGCCATGTCGCAACGTACTGTAGACTTATACAGATGCCTATAAACATGGTCCATGGCCCGTGCAGGCAGACAGCAAGAAAAAGGAATTTCCCTTCAAAAATCATGGTTCTTTAAAGGGAAATTTCAAATTGCAAAAATAATAAATGTTCATGACATCTAGAAGATTCAGAACACTTTCCTGGGGGTCTTTAGGTGTGTAGTTTTAGATATTTTCGATTTTAGCAGTGAGCCCAGTGTCTCTGATGTCACTGATTCTCACTCCTGGACTACAATTCCCATAATGCTGAGGGTCTGCAGGGGTTGACACTAAGGTCTCAGAGGCACTTGCCCATCGGGCAAGTGCAAGTCAGGTTCTACTTGCCCTCAGCTCATGGTCACTTGCCCCCCAAAAATATATTGTAAATTTTGCAGATGTAACTCTTGAGAACGTAAAAATGAAACCAAATTTACGCTCTCAAGAGTTAATATTCGTCATCTTAATTAGCCCAAGTCTACACAACTAGAGAATGTAGAAGATTAATGGCCATTTTGATCTGTATGTTAATTTACCTGTTTTGTTTCCCAAATCAAGCCTGGAATTGTGGATAGTGTGCAATGACTGCCTTCAAGACAAATGTATCTTGTCTTGTGTTATAGTGCACCAAGTTGCACACTTGCCCGATCGGGCAACCAGGTAGCAGTCTTCACTTGCCCCACCATTTTTTTTACTTGCCCCGGGCAAGCGGGCAAGTGTTAGTGTCAAGCCCTGCTCTGTCTTACTGACACGCATGTAGTCGAGGAAGTAGTGTCTTCTAAATGACGTTGACATTATTTTTGCAAAAAATGAAACTTGCATTTGATTTGACTTGCAAAGATGAAACTTGCATTAAAATGTGAGAATGTATCGATAACTCATGGTACAGAACAGCTGGATAAACGGTACATCCAGTATGAACAAAGTGAGTTGAACTTAACACATGTTCTGCTTAGTTTCATTTCACCTTTTTTGTTTTTACGTTAATTTTATTATCAAAATCATTGCTTAGGGGGTGCCGTGATTTTTTTCTTTTCCAATTTTGTACATTTTTAAGAGGTGACAGTATGTAAATGGACCCCTTGGTGTGTTTTTTATGTGCAATGATGTCTTCCCTTTGTATTTAGGGTTTCTTCCTGGGGGCTGAACCTTGCAATATAGTGACATCGTGTGCTCAGCCCCTCCCCTAACTCCTGCTGTGGGTGTGGCTTCAGTTCAGGTGGATCTCCACCCATCACCACCCACCAAGCAAACCAGGCATACTTAATGAACTGGTAGGCTGGAATCATAAAAATGACAGTTTAACAAACACTGTACACTTTTCATATAACATTAATACCTGATGATCACGTTTTAGGGTAGAAAAAAATCATGGACTCCATCTTTAATATACAAGTCTACACAATCACATGATGTATAGAGAATTCTTATTTTGATTTATTGCATGGCTTGTTTGAATCCATCCATCCATCATCCATGTTCTACCGCTTATCTGTTGTGGAGTCACGGGGGGAACAGCTCCACGAGAATGCTCCAGATTTGAGAGCCAGCAAAATCAATTCCCGACAGTGACCTATGGTCAAAAGGTTTTGACTGTCATGAATGTGTCTCGACCGGGCGATCTGTCATGACCATTTGCCAAGCGGTCGCGACCGTTCCCTACTGAACCTAAGCCTAACCCCTAATACCGTTCGAGACACATTTGGCTGTACATTACAACGAACTGTATGCCATGATCGGTAATTGATTTCGCTCCTCCTGCCAGATTTCCCTCTACCAAGCAACATTAGTGAGTTATTCCTCCTGGGGGAGGAGGCATCCTAAGAGGCATCCTAACCAGATGAACCTGAACCACATACTGTATAAGCTGGCTCCTTTTCAGGCGAGAAAAGAAGCAGCGGCTCGAGTCTCTCCCTCCTGTGTGAATGATCTTCTCACCCTACTGTATATCTAAGGGAGATGCCAACTACCTGTCAGAGAAAACTCACTTTCGTCCGCTTGTATTTGAGACCTTATGGCTCAAACATAGTCCAGGGTGAAGTGACACCGTGGTTATTAAGGCTTCACCCTGTATCTATGAGCCAGGGTGAAAAAAACTACACCACGGTGAAAACTCTTAACCTAATCTCAATTCACCCTGGACTATGTTTGAGCCTTTATTCTCTGGGTCATGACCCCATACTTCACTTCATGACCACAGGTGAGAGTATAGGAACAAGGATTGTTCAGTAGACCTTCTGGGTCCTCTCTCTCTCTTTTTCATTGGCTATGAATCTCATCAAGTGGAGGGTCAAATAAAGCCCTAGATACTGCATATAATGGGTCTTTATACGAAACAGGGTTGAAAAAAAGAGGGTTATATAGAAGAAATTAGATGCACCACTTTGACGACTGCTCCTCCTCTTCCCCTTCAATGCTACCCTTCTCTCTCCCCGAGGGTAATGCATGGCTTCATCCGTAGAAAATCTCTTCTTTTATCATCTCTCACTCTCTCTCTTCTTTCCATTTTTCTTCCTGTTCTCGGTGGTGCATTTAATCCCAAGGCCTCGCGGTTGAACGTAAGTCGGAGTTGTAATTCCATTGTAAGACGTTCTCTTCCGAGAGTTCGTCCCCCCACCACCCTCCCATCACCACCACCACACATCTCATAGCCGCCACTCCAAAATCCCCCTTCTACCCACTACCCCCAGGCCATCCATGCATATTCACCAGAAGTAAAAAAAAAAAACAAAAAAAAAAACAGAAGGTGCGCATCACGTGTTTGATCGCTCACTCGCATGCTTCGTCCCACCGCCAGCCGTTGCGCAACGGAGCGGCATTTCGATTCTTTTTTACAATGCCCCCTCCTTTTTTTCTCGCTTCAGGCGGATTAGACGCGCGTTAAACAAATCTCAGACGCGCAAATCCCGAGCGCCGGCATGCCGTACTTATTCCGGATAGACATTCAATCACGGCGCTGGAGTTTATAGTTTTCTTTATGCGAGTGTATAGGAGAGCGTGTCTTTGTCTTATACGCTCAGACGAGCGGGCATCTCGCCAATACGTGGCAGAAGAAGAAACTGGCACGGCGGTTAAAATCGCAGACCACGCACGTAAAGCAGCATGCAGCAGAAAACCGGGACCTGGTGGTGTGGATCACGGGTTTGGGTTATGGCGACTCGTGTTGATCTGAGCAGGGGGGATTCATTCTGTAGCATTTGACATATTAACCTCTGCCCTATATAGACGCATTCCAAATGTGATGCATTTGCAAGCTTGTAGATCATCAAATCCACGACTTGCTATACTTTTTGCCAAACACACATTCTCCTGATGAACCTTTTCCTCAAAGTAGCAAGATGCTACAAACAGACAGACTTTTACAAGATCCTGCACCCCCACCCCATAACAAGATGTGCACATCCACACACTCTACAGTGGGGCGAAGTGCAACAGGGCAACAGCAAATACACCAAGGCCAACTCGATTCTGACTGGAGGAAGCCCCCCTCTCATCCTGAATGGACGAGAGGCTTTTCTCCCAAAGCCCAAACTGAAACCGGGAGGAACTCCTTATATGGTCAGCATACTATAATAATATTTGAATTACAACATATACGACTGTACATTTCTCCTTTTGTAAAACGACACATAGGCCAAATATTTTCATAGTCAAACCTATCACGACAGACAAATGTGGAGCCAAAACAGCTTTATTAGATTTCTTTTTACTGTAATATTTACATTACTCCAAAAACGGGGCTTCTCGTGTAGCTGCAACACGCCACAACACTACCATTCTACAAGCCTCTTCCATGGCCCAGAGCAGTGGATCAGGCTCTGATCCGTTCATATATCCAACCATGAAAACACTGCATGCCCTCGAGCAGTCCACTGGAAACTCACATTGATCCCCGACAGCAGTGTTGTTTTTGGCAGGCATTGTTTTAGATTTAGTCTTACAGTGCCATGCAGTGAAGTGAAAGATACGTTCTTCACACTTTTAGAGGACATCCGTGGTCATTATATGGTCATACCCAACAATGCATGCTAAAAAAACATTTCATTTTTGTGTATTTTTTAATTAAAATTACATAAAAATATGGGCTCCATTTTTGTTACCGCTAAATCCCTTGTCCCTTAAAGGTGCTGCTCGATCCTTATTTGAGGAGAATTCACCCTCCACCTGGGGAACTTTTATTAGCTCCTCTGCTAACGTGGGGGAGGGGGAAACTCCATATTATATGGTCTGCACATAATAGAGCATTTTAACAGATTTCTTTTTTTTTTGGGGGGGGGGGGGGGTGATATCTGACGAAAGTGAAATCACTTCCCCTACCGTTAAATTCTATGCCTTTTCACTATTTAAAAAAAAATACATTTTTCAGTAGTTCAAATGGCCAGTCTACCAGCTCACAGGGTGTTAATAGATTGACAAATATTCCAAAAGGTTTTTTCAAAATAGTAAAAACGAAATAAGGGATTTGGAATAAGGGGTTTAGCATGTAACGGAAATGGAGCCCTAGATTTTTAATTACTTCCTATAAATGAAAATGTGATGAATGTCCTCAATAAAAGTCAAATATAGCTTTACTGTATATCTATTTTGATTTTTGGATAAAAAGTTGCCTCTATTACCTTTAAGCTGACTAGCTGTTCCCACTCCTGAATCGCCCTCCACAATCACAGGTGGCTGTGATTACAGTCAGAAATATTTGTGTTTTTAATAATCCTGTTCTGGCATCCAGACAGTGTAATACTCAGTTTAAACTCAATCATCAACCCACATAGCAGTGAAGTGGCAGAGCTGAGCGATTATTGTATACCAACAGTCATGTGTCGCGCGTAGTACAGCTTCTCAGTATAGCTCTGATTGCTTCAGAAACTTCAGATTAGCATTTCAGGCTGAAGCTTCAGCCTCTGTGAAATGCCACCCATTTCTGTGTCAGTGCACCTTTAAGGGCTTTTCACATGGGGATGGATAAAATGCGCCTCTAATTCATTTTCAAGGTGACGCAAGCATTTTGTGCTGAAAATATGCTGAGTAAGGTGACGCAAGCATACTACGTGGAGTGTCAACGCATGGAACACCGGTGTTTGTTGCGAGTGTGCTCATTTTGTGCATACGCCTGTGACTAATTTTAGACCACGATTCTGGTGAGTTTTTTTTTTCCACGCTAAGCGATTCTTGCCTGTTGGCACTGAGTGGCGTAGTGGATCTGATCTCTGTGGAAGTTCTTTAAAGGACTACTTAACCACTTTTTAAAGTATCTTCATATAATAGGCCCTCACTAATGTACATGATAAAATACCACTTTTTCCCATAAACGACATTTCCACAAATACTGCACACTTTTTGAAAAAAGAAATCGTCCTCCTTATATAACAATAAGACCCGATGATCATGTTTTAGAGTGGAAAAAACAAAACCAAAAAAGAAAAAAAAAATCATGACTCTCAATCTTTAAACAGAAAGCCACAAGCACTTCCCTCCAAGTCGCTTAAATCCCAGACAGCCACTCTATAGCCTACCGAGCTCATTGTCTGCACCCACCTATTATGTGCATTATTCGCACAATGCATTACGTCTTTGTGGGATTGTATAGGAGCTTATAGCCAGCCAGCCCCAAGGTCGCCTGCAACATGCAGGTCCTGCTTCTGTCTGCTGCTGGGTTTGGCCCAGGGAGGCTGCAGTGGCACATTAAGGCTCCGTCCAGGTCCATGGAGGCATGCAGGCTCCGGTGCCCCCAGACAGATGTAAACACGGCACTGACCACACAGCGTGGGCCCTGTGCCAGCCTGCCCTCACCTCATACACAAACATCCAGGGAGGCCAGACTCCCTGCCAGCAGACAGACAGACCCAACTGCATGGTTGTGCAAAAATGAGTGCGGGAGGGAGAGAAGATGAGTGGAGGGAGGGAGGGAGGGGGAAGTGCAGCGAAATCCTGACTGGTAATTTCATAGACATTACACGGGTGCAATTTTAGTTATATAGACTAATTTTAAGTTAATGTAAGAATGTCAGGATTTTACAGTAGGGGATAATTGCTAAATACTGTATATAGGGCAATCGTTTGATTATGCTTCAGGAATAACGTTGGATAAAGGAAGGGCATGTTTCTTGGATCTTGTAACCCTTTTGTTTTCCACCCAGTTCCAATTCCCTAACGTGACACACCTTCCCCCAACAACCTGGGGAAGGAGGCTGGCCTCATGCCTCCTTCAATGCATGAGGAGTCCAAGCTGCCTGGGGAAGGAGTTTTCCTGTTAGAACGTTGTGTGTGAAAGGAATGTTACTCGAACCCGTTCCTGTCCCCTCCAACAGGAACCGCAGCTAGCCAGGGGGAGGCAGTCTAGAGACCAGGATTACTGCATGTTTTTGTGAGGGTGAAAGATCGTATTTCTCTGCGGGAGGGAGGGAGGGAGGGATTTGCTAGCAAACAAGCTCAGCTTCCTGAAGCTTGGGTCTGACATTGCCCCTGTCAGAGTGATTTCAAGGGGGCAGGTTTTGCTTCATACACTAAGCAAACCAGACGCTGTCAATCATGTGGCTAATGGGCTAGCCCATTTGCTAACCAAACAAACACAGCCAACAAGCGTTACTGGCATGTAAATAAAAACAGAAAAAATATGTTGAATGATGTTTATAAAACCCGACGCTGCCTTTAAAGAAATACATGATCATAGGTTGATTTAATAGCCAGATTAAGATATGTCACGTTTCACCAGAGGGCGGCCATGGTTGTTGTTTGGCACCGTTGAATGACGGAGCTGCTGGCCAATCATCTGTGCCCGTTCATAGATCAATCCCCAACTCCGACTCTCATTGGATAATACATTTTGGTACCAAAGTAAATTATAGGTTGTCAATACAACACCAGGGCAAGATATGCAGTGCACTCAGAGAGTGGGTCGTGTCTATATATGGGTTTGAATCCAGGCGATTCAGATCCTGGAACTCATGCCTGTTATGGGTTAAGTGTTCAGGCACTTTGATGCGGACAGCCCATAGATCCGAAGTACCATTAGTCTGAATGCATTGAGGTTGTAAGGTAATCAACTACACCCCCATGATTTCCATAAGGCCCCTCTCTCTCTGCTGTAGCGTACTCCATGGAAGATCACCATGATCGAGGCTCAGCGTCGCGGCGCGATGCGGACGAGCTTGGATAGACTCTCTCCATATAATATGAGGTCTTCCCAGTGCCTGACTGTTTGAATAATGCGTCAGGACAAATATGGGTCAAAATGAAACATCCAACGCGGTGGCTCCTGCTTGCTTGTTCTCCTTTCATTCTTTTTAATTCCTCTTGCTCTTTCTTCTCTTCAAAGCGCGCGGAAAGGCTCCGTGGGGCTCGTGCGACTCTCTGTTGTCGTGTGTGTGTGTGTGTGTGTGCGCGCGCGCACGGCGAGATGAGACGTGACAAGTTCCTTACATCCTCCCCTCAGACGACACATTCCAGAACCTTCTTCTTCTTCTTCTTCCTCCTCTGCCGCTCTGCTCGGGCTCGGCTCGGCGTGGCGGTGCTTTTCATCTTTTTTTTTTCTTCTTTTTTTCCCCGACCCCCGTTTCCTCCTCCTCGCCTCCCTTCATCTCTCCTCCTTGCTTTTTTTTTCTCCCCGCGCTCGCGAGCCTTCTTCTATCTCCTGCCAGGCTCTCACAGGTGGAAGAAAGAAAGGCGCACCGGTGGGAGGAATGAAAGGGAACCAGATTGTAATTAGACGGGGAGTTTGAGACAAACGCGCGGCTGATCTATAACGAAGGGAAGACGGCAATAGATATAGCGAGCGTGCAACGGCACCAAAAAAGTCCTTAATCTTAGAGAGCACATGCCGGGATCTCTCCATCCTCTCCTGTAACGGAGGAGGAAGACGAGGTGGAGAGGTTGGAGGTGCCACTGAACGAACAGACGTCCCAAGTTTGGCCTGGGCTTATCCCGAGTCCATCCGTCTGTCAATCCGTCTGTCAATCCGTCTGTCCATCCATCCATCCATCCATCCATCCATCCATCCATCCATCCATCCAAGACTGCTCCATAGACAGATAGCTTTGCCTTCTGGCTTAACTTTGTTTTGTCACAACAAATACCTTAGAAAAAAAAACATATTAACGTTCACTATACCAAAATGAACTTTTCACTACAGTTAAAGCAGCAACACTTGTTGTGATGGAGAAACTTTACCCGTGTAAGCATTCAAAGCAATATGAGAATCCTGTTCTGCATGTTGAAAAGTGGCACTCATATGGAATTGGTGTGTGTGGTGTGTGTGGTGTGTGCTGTGTGCGTGTGTGCGCGTGTGTGCGCGTGTGTGTGTGTGTGTATGTGTGTGCGCACGTGCATTAGGGGTGTGACGATACATTACAACAGCAATTTGATACATATGATACATTGATGACAACACGATACATACATATGATATTGTTTTGTTCTGGCGACACGACGCAATTCGATTGGGTGATACAAAATCTATAGTAACTATTTGGCAAATACATTAAATGTGTGTTAAACATGGGATATTGCAGGGTTTTTAAGGGGAAATGTATACTAATGGATATATATAAGTAAAAAAAAAAAAACAGTAATCTGGCATAGGCGGACATTGTATTTGAACATGTGTTTTTCTTCTTAAAATTGCTAAAAAGTAAGTATTGGAAGATATTTAATACAAATTCAACTCGGGCTCTACATTTCAAATCGGTATAATACAAAGTCGACACGATATTTTTTGTTCACATATTTTGATTTTTTATAAATTAAAAGCGATACTTTGATCCAGTTACAATATTGTTACACCCCGTTATGTCATGTTATGTCATGTCATGTCATGTCATGTCATGTCATGTCATGTTATGCATCATTACTGCAGGCGTGTTTGGAAGTATCAAGTATGGAAGTTGTATGGATTGGAATGACAAAAGATGCATGCAAGCATCTTTTGTATGTGTAAATGCTATAAATCCATTGTACAAAAAGTAGGCCTGTACCGGCTTATGTAAGATAATTAAACTGGTCCTTTGTTGCACTTTTGTGTCCAAAAGTACTTGCGAGTAAACACGACAAAGCAGCAGAAAGACACTCCGCACAACACATACCGACACAGGGAAGAAAAAAGAAGCTCTCGCTCTCATTGACGCGGTCAACCCGACCGGAAAAACAAAATATCAAGCTCATTATCCCCTTAATATCTTCCTACAGCTCTATGTTTGCTCGCTGTGTGTCTCCGTGTGCTCGGCCAAGAGGCACGGCTGCAGCTCCCACCCCCCCCACCACCCAAAGTCGGCTCCCGTATATCCCTCCCTCTCTCTCTCCCTCTCTCGCCCCATCATCAGGCTGGATCTCTTGCCAGTGGATTTTCTTGTCTTTATTTGCTTATTTTTTTTCGACGCCTCAGTCTCGACTTTTCGCGACATGCGGCTCACCTCGGGGTCCTCAGGCTATAAGACTGGGGCTCTGAGTCTTGCAGTTCTTTTTCCCCCTCTCCATTGCCATTTACTGCTGTGAAACTCCATTCAGATGATGAAACTGCGCCGCGGCGGTGTGTCTGTGCTGGCTGCGCGGTGGGACGCATATATGGTGTCTAGCGCCGGCTCTCCACTGCTAGAGCCCGGGCGTTTTCTCTCTCGCTGATGAAAGAGCCGGCAAATGTGCACAGTCTTTAGCTGCGGCCCATATATCTTCTCACCAAGAGGCCGCCGCCGCCATGGATGTCATCTGCCTCTCTCTCTCTCTCTCTCTCTCTCTCTCTCTCTCTCCTCTCTCTCTCTCTCTCTCTCTCTCTCTCTCTCTCTCTCTCTCTCTCTCTCTCTCTCTCTCTCTCTCTCTCTCTCTCTCTCTCTCTCTCTCTCTCTCTCTCTCTCTCTCTCTCTCTCTCTCTCTCTCTCTCTCTCTCTCTCTCTCTCTCTCTCTCTCTCTCTCTCTCTCTCTCTCTCTGGATCTGTGTGTGCCTGCAATCAACTACTATTAACAGCCAATGAATGTGTACTAACTAATGCATGATCGGATGAGAATCAGAGGAGTGAGTGCAAACTCCGGCAAAGGCAATGGTCACAATGCTGCCAGGGATGGGCAGCGGTAGCATCGTTCAGCCAACATAAATTCTGGGAAAAAAGGAGGGTGGAGGAGGAAGTGGGGCGGAACTAGGTGGGAAAAAAGCAGCACTTGGCTCTGATTGACTATCCCCAGACGAGCATCAGCCGATTTGGCCGAAAAGCTCAGCAATTTTCATATTTTCGGCAGACGTTGCCCCACCCGGGCAGGTCGCCAACCTTTTTCGACGTCAGGTCGCCAACCTGCTGCTATCGCCTGACAAATAATGGATGTCGGCCGACGTTGTTTTTTTCCCATCGCCCGCTGTTAAAACATAGCGTTTGTGACATGGTAAAATGTTCATCTCATCTGTCCGATATATGAACACTTTCGCTGTGCCTCTCACTTGACACACAGGTGTGATTTCTTGCGTATGACGTGTGTAAGAACCCCTCCCTTTTTCTCACGAGGTCTATTATTCCTCAAATGGAAATAGAGAGAGAGAGAGAGACGTAACCTATACATGACGCTCTGCCATGTACACATGTTTGCACTCACTGGAGTGAGGAATCGGGTTAGCCAGTTTGCACAGAGATGTCAGACTACATCTAAGTGATCCCCTGTCCAAATGACAGACAGGTGTCAGAAAAGAACCTTCTTTCCACGCGGCTCTGCATGCCAAACAGAGTTTGGATCTTATGTGAGACTGAGAATAACGCAGTGGAGATTTAGCACCGCGTGCGTCGGTGGTCGTGTTTGTCGCGCAGCATACGCCCAGCAAAAAAGTCCAATCTACAAGTGCAACGCAGCTCTGAGCTTGTTTAGGTTGCAGCTATTCTCGGCTTGTTTGAATATGGTCAAAGTTTTCTTTTGTTTCCCCAAAAATACTATAAACATTTCACAGATTTTCTCCAAAAAGACCCAGATCTAGTAGCGACCAACAACCAGGACGGCACTAGTTTCTTACTAGTTGCGACCAGGTTGTGTTTAGTTGTAACCTGGTTGCAACCTGGTGGCGATGAGGTGCAACCGGTCGCGGCAATAGTTAGTCGCAACCAGGTTGCAACTAGTCGCAACCAGGTTGCAACTAGTCACAACCAGGTTGCAACTAGTCACAACCAGGTTGCAACTAGTCACAACCAGGTTGCAACTATAGTTACTTACTAGTCACAGCCATAAGTAAAGTGACCAGGTTGCAACTAGTTAGTCACCTGTCACGACCATTAGCAATTTGCGTGACCAGAATCTAGTCACGACCATGATGCAGCTAGTCATGACCAGGTTGCAGCTAGTCATGGCCAGGTTGCATCCAGGTTGTAACTATAGTCGCAGCCATGTTGCAACTAGTCGCAGCCTGGTTGCAACTAGTCACAACCTGGTTGCAACTAGTCACAGCCTGGTTGCAACTATTCACAGCCAGGTTGCAGCTAGTTGCGACCACGTTGCAGCTAGTCGTGACCAGCTTGCAACTCATGATGATGAGGTTGCAACTCGTCGTGACCATGTTGCAACTTGTCACAACCAGGTTGCACCATTCATTGGTCGCTACTTGATCTTGCTGTCTCTGTCTTTTTTGCTTTACTCTGAATGTGAACCAATTTGGTAGAACGGCTCATATAACTCCGACCGGCTTAACCTGGCAGAGTTCTGCGGTAACACAGAGTCTCTTCCCTCGAGGTGATGCAAGACGTTAGACAAATGTCTTGTTTGTTCACCGCTGAATGGCCATCTTTCACCGCGCTGTAATGCCAGCACACACACAGCAACAGATCATTCGTCTCCCTCGTGAAAAAGGTAGCGAGGATATTACGAACCCCCACCCCCCCCCCGCCAAAAAAAAAAGAGAAAATCATAATAACGCATCGTTGTTGGCGCCGCGGGGGCCAGAGGTTGTGTGAGGAGAACCAGAGAGGCAGCTTGGGTAACGGAATTAACTGTCCCGTCTGCAGACAGGCTGATGGAAGAGACAGACAGACAGACGAATGGACAGACGATCGATAGGCTTAGCCACAAATCAGGAGCAAAAATCATGCTAAAATACTGAGAAACTGGAGTGTGTGTGTGCATGTGTGCGTGTACAATACAGTTTGTGCGTTTGCATGCGCGTGTGAGACAGACAGAGATTTAAACATTTTTACACTAGAGAAGAGTACTACCCTAAAGTCACGGAAATAACAAAAAACATTGCCTGACACTCAGATGAATGATCATTTTGTTTTACTTCATAATTCAGTCTGAAAGCCCTCCTCACCACAGCAGTTTATAGGATGAGCGTTATCAAAGCGGTAGTCTTTAATTAGGGGCGGCTGTGGCTCAGGAGGTAGAGCAGGTCGTCCAATGACCCATGGGTCGGCGGTTCGAATCCCGGCTCCTCCTGTCTACGTGTCGAAGTGTCCTTGGGCAAGACACTGAACCCCAAGTTGCCTCCAATGAGTTGGTCAGCGTGAGCTGGCCACCATTGGTGTATGAATGTGGGAAGTGGGGACGCTGGCGTCGACTGTTCGCCGCTCTACTTCCCAATGTATGAATGAATGGACCATTGTAAAGCGCTTTGAGCACTTGGAAAAGCGCTATAAAAGCGGTAGTCTTTAATGATTGGTATACCAACCCATGAACATATCGGGAAAGCAGACAACATTGTTGTTATTCACATGGCTAATGTGCTAGCCCGGTTGCTAACCAAACAAACACAGCCAACGAGTGTTACTAGCATGTGAACAAAAGCAGTAAAATATGCCGGATGATGATGTTTATAAAACCTGACGCTTCTTTAAAGATGGAGTGCCATGATTTTTTTCTAACCTAAAACATGGTTCATCAGGTATCAATGTTATATGAAAAGATTTTTCCCGAAAAAGTGTACAGTGTTTGTTAAACTGTCATTTTTATGATTCCACCCAGCCAGTTCATTAAGTATACCTGGTGGGTGGTGATGGGTGGAGATCCACCTGAACTGAAGCCACACCCACAGCTAGTTGCATGATAAAGGAGGAGGGGTTAGGGGAGGGGCTGAGCATGTGATGTCACTATATTGAAGTTTTTTTCATTGGCACGTTTGACTGGAAAGGTTCAGCCCCCAGGAAGAAACCCTAAATACAAAGGGAAGACATCATTGCACATAAAAAACACACCAAGGGGTCTATTTACATACTGTCACCTCTTAAACATGTACAAAATTGGAAAAAATCCAAAAATCATGGCATCCCCTCTTTAAAGAAGATCCATGCTTGTTGTGTGACACTGTTGAGTGACAGGTCTGTTGGCCAATTAGCTGCTGTAGTCGGATTTTCAACCAATACTAATGGCCAAATATAGACCGCGTCACCAGACTGCCACAACATGAGAAGAAAACACTAAAATTAAATACATTAATTAACTTCTGACACATTGCTGCTGCTTTCACATTTCCACCCAATTCAGTTACGTTTTGCTTGATCCCAACATATTCTATACAGCATCTGAGAGAATGATGTTTGCCCGTCACACTGAATTTTGAAATGTAAAAAAATGGTCCAGAATTGACCAAGATATGAATGATCAAAAAGAAGTCTGTTTTGGACGAGAATTTCCCAACTTTTTTGCAAATCTCTTTATAACGTTTTGTAGACTTGGGATAATTGCAGCGAGGCTGCGGGCTTAGGAGTAGGCTGCGGATTGGATGAAAGCTAAAAACACCCAAACCACACCTATGCATAATGTAACAGGTCTAGTAGGAGTATAAGTGAAATAGGAATGTAACGAAAATAGCAACTTTAGCGTCGGAGCACCTCTTCCCAAATGCTAGACGCTCTAATAGAATATAAAGGGAGATGAGACACAATTGAAGTCTACAACAATTACAAGACCAATGTAATTTTGCTGATGTTGTATTTTATTTTATTTTAGTTTCATACTGTACTTGCATCCTTCATACTGTATGTCATGCTTTGGCAAGTATTGATGAAGTTGTTTTGATGACGCCTTTGCTCGCACGTCTGGATGTTCTGGTGGGACCACCCACGTTGTTGTTGTTCTTTCATGCAATAAGTGGGGTGACCGGTGGTCTTCCAACGTGATCACTGTTGTCAGCTGTCTTTATATAGAGAGTCTGCAACTACTTTAATACACTGCCGTCTCGGACCCTACATGAGAATGTTTGTCATGCCAATAAAGCATAGTTGAATTGGAATTTACAGACAGAGAGCGAGAGAGAGCGAGAGAGAGCGAGAGAGAGAGAGACGGATAGACGGAAGGGGCAGGCAGGCAGATATGATGAGTTTTGGGCCCAGAGAGAGAGAGAGAGAGAGAGAGAGAGAGAGAGAGAGAGAGAGAGAGAGAGAGAGAGAGAGAGAGAGAGAGAGAGAGAGAGAGAGAGAGAGAGAGAGAGAGAGAGAGAGAGAGAGAGAGAGAGAGAGAGAGAGAGAGAGAGAGAGAGAGAGAGACACAGAGAGAGAGAGAGACACAGAGAGAGAGAGAGACAGAGAGAGACAGAGAGAGAGACAGAGAGAGAGAGAGAGAGAGAGAGAGAGTTGAGGGGGGGGCTGGTTGAGCACCTCATCCTCCATTACATTAATAACAGCCGCTAATCCCCTGATGTGATTACCACTCTCCCTCCCCCCAAAACCGCTTCTCTCTCTCGCTCTCTCTCACTCTCTCACACTCACATTGGGTACAGAAAGTAGCCACTTATTCGTCACTGTACAACGACTTGCAGCTCAGAGCTGCCATACACGGGGGCCAACAATCCCTGCCCTGAACTGAACACATCCCAATAAGACTTGCACTGGCTGTGTTCCGCTGCCAGCCAAGCATGGTGGTGGACTAGTGCCAGTCTTTTCCCTGTAATACTGCTGCTGCTGGCCCCAGCAAACTTGCCTCTGGGTGCAGGTGGCATCATAGAAAAACACAAATCACTGTGCTGTTTCTTTTGTGTTCTCGTAAAACCAGATTAAGAAAACCCTGTGTTGCTCCGCATGTTCAAAGCACTGACTCTTTAAGCAGCTGGAACGAGAGGTGGTGTGTGCGTGCGATACAGATCGCAACAAGAGAAGATGTCGGATTTTGGGATGTTCAAAATGTTCATGAGAGGAAGAAAAAAATCTGCTTTAAGGATTAGGGGTGTCTGCCTTGAAAGGGTGAAGTAACAAGCGTGCCAGTTTTGCTATTTTCGGTCCTCAACGACTCGCTGCCAAATGAATTTCTGCCCCCCCCCCAACACACACACACACACACACACACACACACGGTTTGACAAACTATAGCTACATCAGTGTGAAGAAGGGCTACGGTGTGTGTTTCTATGGAAACTTAAGACCCGCGCGGTGGTTAGAATCTGCCACCGTGTAAAAACATCAGCTTGGAAACAACATATAAGACTTTGACACTATGGAGCGTCTATGAGCTCTTTGGCCCATGAGGCTCGGAGACAGGGGCGGATTGGCCATCTGGAGTACAGGGAGTTTTCCCGGTGGCCTGCGCCACCTAGTGGCCTGGACAAGATACAAAATGCACTAGTGGCACTTCCAAAATGCACTAGAATGCACTAGATGCTCGCAGGGAACATACAGATCAAAATGACCATTAATCTTCTACATTCTCTAGTTGTGTAGACTAAGTTGGGCTAATTCACATTATGAATATTTTAACTCTTGAGGTGTAAAAATGAAACCAAATGGACCCGCAAGGGTTTCATTTTTACGCTCTCAAAGAGTTACATCTGGTTAACCAGCTGCCCCCCCAGGGTGACCTGGCAAAGGCAAAATTGTCCCGGTGGGAAAATATGTGCCAATCTGCCCCTGCTCGGAGAAGGTGGCCAATAGACCCTGCCATAAGCCCTGCCCTCTCCCCAAGTGTCCAACCCATGGTCGGACACTTTCCAGGCAGGGTTCATTCATTCCAGTATATAGATATGATGGACATTACACTTTAAATACTGGTTCATTTCTGGACCCAGACCTTCAAAATCTCCTGCTGTGTGCAGTGAAAAAAATATGCGAGTGTCATTGTCGCTCGCAAGCGAGGACCAACACCGCTAGGGTGAAATTAATGAAATTCTGAAATTGAAATGGAAAATCTGCAACGGTTTTCAAAAATGATCATCCATTCTTTTCGGATACAGCGCAATGTTTCCAACTGAGCAGGGGTCTAGGATTAGATCAGATGTTCCAACAGAAGGTCCAACAATGTTGTTAGACCTAATGTCTACAAATCTACATATAGGTGGTTTATATTTAGACGTTGATTAGACAGGCTAATTTTAGACCACTATAAATATGCGTTCATAGGCAATTTTAGGCTCTCTTAACAGGGGGGCATAGATTTAACACTCTCAAGAGTTAAATTACATTCAAACATCTGAATTACGAATAATTGTTATTTTGACCAATGTTTTGCTTGTTTATCTCTCCTAAATTGTGGACAAAAACTTAGTTTTGGGTCCAATAGACTAGACTTAAGATCAAATGGTGGTTTGTGGCTAAAATAGAGAATACATATTGGGCCCTGGTATGAAAATTATTGAAAACCACTGAATCTAAGCAACTAGGCTAAATATCCCCCGATATATAACTTTTTTCATAAACAGTAACCCCCCTAAAATCTCCAATGCATGCAATGATACGTTGATAGACTTTTATTATTTTATTAGACAGATTTTTAGGCAACTGAAAGCCGACTATTACTCACAGGGTTGGAGTCGATAGAGAATGATGTACGTTCTGACAAGTCCATATAACCCCACGTGCAAACATACACATGCACACACTCCACACGCGCGCACACACACACGCACGCACGCACGCTTGTGTGGCTGATGCATGTCCCTCTCGGGGTACACATCAGCGACAGCACCGGAGAACGTTCTCCTCGCTTTTTACACCGACTCGGACGTCTCCATGGTAACTGTTATGTCTGACCTTCAATCATGTGTACTAGTGCCTTCCATCTGGTGCAGGTTGGCTAATTACACACGCACACACGGACATACACACACATACACTTTGAGAGACCTATAATTACTCAGGAATAAATACATTTCTTTGTTTCGTGTTTCGCAAGTCGTTTCAGCTTGTGGCGACGGCGACTTCGACACCCAGCGCATGTACGTGTGCACGCGATACAGGTGCCTTATGGGATAATTAGTCGCATATTTTCGGTTCACTCCATGCCCTACCGAGTCGTGCACGCTGCCATCTCGAGATGACACACACCCCCCACCTCCCAACTTTTTCTTTTTTCGTTTTTTTTTTTCCTTTTCCTCAGAGCGAGTTCGCCTCATCACATATATACAACGAGACTTGAATCAATTAGTTTCTTTCATCGTTATGAAAAAAAAAAAGCTCTTCAACACTGTGCCGTTAATAACCCCCAGCACCCCCCCCCCCCCCAAAAAAAAAAAACAGCCTGGGTCTTTCTTGCTTTCTTATGTTCTTTCATACCACTCATCTGCTCCGCTCGCTCTGAAGTTCTCACACACACACACACACACACACACACACACACACACACACACACACACACACACACACACACACACACACACACACACACACACACACACACACACACACACACACACACCACACACACACACACACACACACACACACGCACCTTACCAGGGGCAGATGTAACATGTCCCATTTGGGGGGCTAAGAGAACATGTTGGAGGGTCAAGAGAAAATGGTATGGGGGCGGCTTCATCACCCGTGTTCGCGCCACGGGCGATGAAGCCGCACCCATACCATTTTCGGTTAGAGGACTTTTACTGGGCAATAAAGCATCAATAATAACACCAGTTGTTGTTGAAGTTGCAACAGACACACAGCATAGATAAAGGTAAAGGTCTGACTCAGAGAGTTTTCTGTTTTCAATGATGAAATGCTGTTGGTTTAGTGGTGACACAGCTGTAGCTATAGTTAGTTAGTAGCTGTAGTAGTGTTTCAAATCATTTTAAATATAAGCACTTGGGTTGTTTGCATGGCATTGCCCCCCCATGCCCATGACTAGATCCGCCCCTGGGCCTTACACACTACAGTTAACAACAGTACATCTGGCAACTCCTTGGGGTCCAAGAGGACACGCATCCGTTTCACAGGGGCAGTGTAGTGTGTGCAGGCCTGGGGACCATGCAACCCCCCCCTCCCTCCTCCTGCCAAGCAAAAAAGTCTTTGGTGTGTCGCCGTGTGTGTGTGTGTGTGTGTGTGTGTGTGTGTGTGTGTGTGTGTGTGTGTGTGTGTGTGTGTGTGTGTGTGTGTGTGTGTGTGTGTGTGCGCGCGCCTGCGCGCGGCTGTTACAGTCACAGAAAGCCCTTCGCTTCCTGAGCGCCTTGATGTGGGTGCGTTTGCAGTCATGCCGTATGATTTATTAGAGCACTAACTCCGTCCCCCCCCCACTCCCTCCCACACCCCTCCACCGCTAATACCGCCATTATTATGAGCGGTATATGAGAAGAACCCTCCCTCCCCCTGCCTTCCTCCATATCGTCACCCACCTGCAAGTCTTCGGAAGGAGGAAGGCTTTTATATATACTACGGTATATAGAATATAATGGGGCCCGACCGAGACCCCCCTGTGCCGTGCGCTGCACTGGTTACCATTTATATTTAAACTCCTTTGACTGGGAGTTACTGTATATGACGACATACCGAAGACATGGTGCCCAGACCTACGAGTTGCCTGTGCGGACAGGCGGTTGTCTAGAAACGCTGCGACAGGATCCGGTTGGGCTCGGCCATGTATATGCAGCGGCCTATATACCGGAAATGTTGAAGAATTACGTCAGGGGTGCCCAACCTTTTTTGACCCAAGATCTACTTTTCAGCAGCCAACCCCTCCGGGATCTACCAGTCCAATACCAACATTTCAAACCACACGCATCGTGCAGTAACTTCACAACAACACAACACTACTTTGTTTTACCACTTTACTTTATGTCCATATAAGCATAAAGTACAACAGACTTATCATAAATAGGCCTACAACAGTACAACATTAAGTACAACAGACTTGGTCAAACACTGCCATTGCAAATGCAATCATAATAACAACAGTCCAGAATAGTCCATTACACGTTGCAGAACAATACTGTTGGCATAATTCACAGACAGCAGACAACAATGAAACACACACGAAAATCGCTCTTTTTTTCTTTTCCACCCCATTTTTTTTCTTCCCCCCCCACATCTCCCGAGATCTACTCATGATCAGGCCGAGATCTACCGGTAGATCCCGATCTACTGGTTGGGCTCCCCTGAATTACGTTATTTCATAGCCTGTTATTTCATAGCCTGTTATTTCATAGCTTGGATGGAGCGTGTAGATCCTGTACGAGCTTGTAGATCTGCTACATCAGAGGTTTTCAACCGGTGGTCCGGGGACCACCAGTGGTCCTTGAGAATGTTCCAGGTGGTCTCCAGCTAAGTTGGTTGACCAGATGTAACTCCTGAGAGCGTAAAAATGAAACCAAATGGACCCATGCAGGTCCATTTGGTTTCATTTTTATGCTCTCAAGACTTAAAATATTCATCATCTTAACACAACTAGAAGATTAATAATCATTTTGTTGTGTACATTTGCCTGTTTTTTTTTTCTTCCCCAAATCAAGCCCGAAGCAAAATAAATCTTATGGTTTGGGGTCTGTGGGGTTAAAATTACCTCAAATGGTGGTCTGTGGCTCAAATGCTGAATAAAGGGTGGGCCCTGGTACCAAAATGTTGAAAACCACTGTGCTACATGGAACACCAAAAGACTAAAGAGCAAAGAGGATACTTTTTTCCCCTGCGTTTGACTCCTGTTGTCCAACCATGGGTATATTGACCGGTAGTTCCTTTCCCTGTTGGGGGGTTCAGACAGGAGGGGAGGTTGGGGAGGATCGGGGAGGTGGTGGGGGGGTATTGGTTTATGACTGTGTGGTCAATCAAAGCACCCTCATCAAAGTCACCCCGCAACCCCTCCAAACATCCCCCTCCCCTCCATTCTTCTGTTTATTTAACAGGCAGGCAGCATAATCAGTGCGGGGCCTGGTTGGTGTACGGAAGTACAGGGGTGGTGGTGCAGGGAGACAGACATGCAGATATATAGTAGGTCTCAGTGTTGTAGTGGTACTTTTAGAAGTGGGGGGACGCCTCTTAAAGGGGAATTCCACCCATTTTCATTTTTTTTCTGAGAGCCAAATGGACCCTAGCGGGTTCATTTGGTTCCATTTGTACGCTCTCAGAAAAAAGGAAACTCATTAACATGGTGAAACACATCTTGATGATGTCATCAACATGTATTTCACCATGCTAATGATTTTTTTCACCTCCAATTCTAGGAAACACAGAATGGGGAAACTTTATCATGTCCACAAAACATATCTAAGGTGTATTAATGTAAAATATTGAAAATATGCACACTTGCATCACTGGCATTTGTAGTAAGTGTAGCATATTGAGAACAATTGTATCCATAAAAGTAAATGACAAGACAAAACATGGGCCTACTTTTGTCCCAAAAATATCTTAGATGTGAGAAGTGGGGGGACTCCGTCCCCCTGCGTCCCCCCTCCACTACACCCCTGGTAGGTCTTCAATTGGGAAAAAATAACATGGTCGGTGTGTGTGTGTTTGGTACATAAGACACAAACTCTTTCTTCCCTGCATGATGCCGGACCCCAATCTATACTATACTGTAAGATGGAAATAATGTAGCCTAATGTACTGTATGTGTCCAATCCACTTGTTCCTAATCCTTTTTCATGTCAAGGACCCCCCTAAATTGGCACTAATCATAGACGGATATAGAAATTATGGGCTCCTGGTCCGCTGCCACCCAAAGGCACCCCCCCCCCCCCCCCCCCCCCCCCCCCCTGCCCCAACACCAAACACATAGGAATTCCGCCCATTTTCAAATTTAACCAAAATTAACCAAATGCACCCTAGCAGGTCCATTTGGTTCCATTTAAGTACTCTTAGGGAAAAGGTCCTTAAAGAAAAAACGGTATTAAGTGATTTGGAAAATCCTCTGGTCCCCCCGGTAGCACGATGCACATGCACACACTACAATGAGGGGAAGCGCAGCAGGCCAACATCATATACACCAAGGCGGACCCCCACTCGATCCTGATTGGAGGAAGGCCTCTCTCATCCTGAGTGGACGAAGGGCTTTTCTCCCATAGCCCAAACTGAAACTAGGTTTTTTTATTTTACCCCAGGGGCTCACTGAGGATAGGGACTAACTCCTTACATGGTTACCACTCTCTATAGTCGACAGGATTAGCCAAAGCAGAAGAAAAAATAATATTTGAATTAAGTGAAATCACTTACTACACCTTAAAATGCCATCACATTGTGTTTCACCATGTTAATGACTTTTTTCAGACCTCCATTTCTAGGAAGCACAGGCGGGATTTACAGGATTTACAGCAAGGGATTGCTACAAAAAACTAAACAGACAGAATAACTAAGACTGATTAATACAAAGTGATGGAACACTTTCACAGTGTTAGGACTTTTGGCCTTATACACAAATGAATAAGCTCATTGTTAAATGTAATAAAGGCAACTTTACTGTGTACAAACTAACTGTGTTTATAAACAGATTTGTTTAAAAACAGAATCTAACTCCACCTCACCTCCACTCTATTGGCTCATTATGAAACTGCTGGAGACTGTGTACTGATTGGCAACCCTTTTGACACCAGGGCCCACTATTCAGCATTTGAGCCACGGACCACCATTTGACAACATTTTAGCCGCACAGACCCCAAAACTAAAGATTTCTTTTGCTTTTGTCCACAATACCAGGCTGGATTTGGGGGAAAAAAAACAGTCAAACATACAGATCAAAATGGCCATTAATCTTAAACATTATTTAGTTGTTTAGACTTGGGCTAATTCACATGATGAATATTTTAACTCTGGAGTGTGAAAATGAAACCAAATGGACCCGCAAGGGTCCATGTGGTTTAATTGTTACGCTTTCAAAGAGTTACATCTGGTTAAGCAACTTTCCACCATTTAGCTGGGGACCACTTGGAACTCTCTCAAGGACCACTGGTTGAAAACCACTGATATTACCTTTCATTGGGGGGGGGCTAACCACCTCTGCCCACCTCTAGATCCGGCCCCGGACCACAGAGAATCCACTGAATGTTTAAAGTTGATGTTTTCTTGGTGTAACCATTAAGGCCTGCAGGGGGGTGTTGGAAGGGGTGATGGCGAGGACAGGGGTGGAGTGGAAGTTACCGCTTAGAGGGGACCAAAGAGATGAGAGGAGGAGGAAGAGAGGAGGGATGTGGTGGAGGTCTGTTTAAAAGACGCCACACATGTCAACAGGACGAGAACAACAACACCGGAGGCATTGTGTGTGTCGTAAGCATCCGGTGCGCAAAACAAACAAATCCGATTGCAGTCTATGCCACTGTGCATGGGACGATTTAGTGCCTCGATCATTATTGCCCATACAGGAAAGATGACACCACTGTGTGTGTGTGTGTGTGTGTGTGTGTGTGTGTGTGTGTGTGTGTGTGTGTGTAGCACTATGCAGTATAGCGGCTTTATCCAAGGCGCTTTACATAGCTGCATCACATTCACCCATTCACACACACATTCATCCACTGATGGCAGTGGAAACCATGCAAGGTACCTACTAGCACATCAGGAGCAATTAGGGGTTCAGTGTCTTGCTCAAGGACACTTCGACACTATGGCCCTCATTTATCAAAGGAGCGCAAATTCGTCCCCAAATTCCAGCGTGGGTTTTGGAGTGCACACAAGTCCACACGGCATATATCAAGTGATCGCACACAGCCGATTCCTTCCTAATTTCCTTCCTACAATGATAAATGTGACGGCAGAAATCAACCTGACACGCCCTTGGAAACAGGCCGCTCCTCCGTTTCTTTACGACATGAACAACTGCAATACGACCAGCAACCATGGTGATGAGGGGAAAAAAATAATAAAAACTTTCCACCGATTGCTGCTTCCCGCGGCACGCCAGCCACCCCCCCTCTTGCTGTTTCACATATACACGCAACTCCGTTCGCCGTTGTTTTAAGTAGGCCTAAGTAAAATAATATCATGGTATTCTCAAGAACCACTGGTGGACCAATACTGGCCTATAGGACCAGTTTTTATTACATCCCTGTGAATGGAATACGCTACAGGTTATTATTCTGCAGTGTAGGATTAAATCCATGCATTTTTAGGAAGAGCGCAGCCCCCCCTCTCTCTCTCTCCCCCCTTGAGTCGGACTGCTGCCTGTGAGTGACCAAGTAGCCTAAATCAGAGATAGATAACTGCCAACAGTGACAAGACAGTTCATAAACTCATATCAACCTTATGGTGTGATCGGTGATTGATAAATGAATCGATGGCATGCACATGACTGCAGGAGTGCAGGTGTTACATATTAGTGTGATGATGATTTACAAGTTTTCTATCCTTCGTGCAGACCGTTGTACAATACAAACCAGGCGTAGGCTACTGTAACTCCACAGCAGCGCAATCTCCCGCCGATCCGTGATCACCTCTCCCGAAATTGCTCTCGCAAGCAGCCTAATGTAGATTTGCAGTTTATCTGATTGACTCAGGCGAACACCTAACGTAGCATCATTGTAAATAGTCAGGCTGGGGCTGTGCATGTATTTGTCACTGCAAATAAAAGTGGCTTTTATTTAATTCTTTTTTTTTTTTCATCGGGATTAGGCATATCATCTCACATAGCCTATAGGCCTATATGCTTTTCCAAACCTATATATTTTTTCATCTGTATCATTTATTAGGTTTTATAGCTATTAGGAGTGAATAGATAACTTTAGATGCATTTCTGCAGTTCAGACAATGCTGCTCCGCTTGTTTAGGACAGAAAAACAGGCAAGGACAAATCCTACGACAGCTCCCGACCTGAACAATGCGGGAATTCTGCTCTACGTCCATTTTTGGGTGTACACCACGTTGATAAATGAGGGCCTAACTCTGCGGGAGCCCGGGATCGAACCAGCAACCTTGTGGTTACCATCCTGTGACTCTACCCTTGAGCCACTGCCGCCCCTCGCTGCATCCGTAATCCAGAATTATGAGCAGTTTTCTTTTACAGGCATTTAAAAAGGGCAGCAAGGGGCACAAGCAAGCACCCCCTTTTGATGTCTATGCGTGTGCACGCATGCTGGCATGAGCCTTGATATATGGAAAGGGTTGCAAAGCCCACTACTAATCTACCATTTATATATGAGACCAACCATTCTATATGCGTGTGGCTCTGCCATGCATAACGATGTCCCATGATGCAGTCTGGGCAGCATTCCCGTCCCGCGCAGTGCTTCCCCCATTAGTGTCAGGGACTCCCCTCGCCTTACCCCTGCTGTCTCCCTCTAAGCGCCAAGGAGGTATCGCCATCTCCTCCCTCTCCCTCGTTAATTAGGACAATTAAGAGATTCTGCAGGACAGATGGGTGGGTAATCCAGCTGGCTTGTGTCAGGGGTGGATGTAACATTTCCCAATGGGGGGGGGGGGTTCAAGAGAAAATGGTAAGCCGTTACCATACCATTTTCAGTTACAGGACTTTTATTAGGCAAGCATCAATAATATCAATTGCTGTTGAACTTGCAACAGTCACGCAGGAGCATACATAAAGCTAAAGGTCTGACTCGAGTTTTCTGTTTTCAATGATGAAATGCTGTTGATTTAGTGGTGCCACAACTGTAGTTAGTTAGTAGCAGTAGTAGCGTTTCAAATCATTTTAAATATAAGCATTTTAATTTGAAATAGGCCTATCTTTGAAATTTGGGTTGTTTTGCATGACATCATATTTGGTGGGGCAGTCAGGGCATTTATAGGGGTCATTGCCCCCCCATGCCCATACCTAGATCCGCCCCTGGCTTGTGTTGTGCGCAGCCTTTCACCCCTCCAGAGGAATGTATTGGATTGCAGGCCCGGGCGAGTGTGAGAATTGTGTGTCGCTGTCGTAGCCCCAGCGTGAGAGCCGCTACATTAACCCTCATGGTGCATGGAACTATGGCTTCATCTTGTGGCCGCTGACGGGTATTGCTGGGTGAACGTTGGTCAGTGGTGGCAATAAGCCAGTAAAAATAGAAATATGAAGTACTGTATGGCCAGCTTAAGTACAATTTTAAGGTATTTGAAGGCCTATACTTAAAGGGGAATTTCACTCATTTTCAACATTTTACTATGTTGCTAATATACCATGCTAATATACCTTAGTGATGCTTAGTGATGCTGTGTGGAAATAAAAACCTTAAAAACAAGGCTCCCAAAACAAACTTTCAGACTGTTACTTGGCCTCACATCCCGAACCCACCTCACCCCTGCCCACTTCGACAGTTTGGGTTGGCTTAGGGTTGACGGCAGGGTACAACATCTCGCAGTGGGTTTGGTCCACAAGATACGATACTCTACCAAAATACCCTTGTACCTTTCCTCTTGAAGCCGAGAAAGTGTGGCTCCGACCCCCTGGCCAGTGGGACCTTACGCCTCCTTAGGTCCAGAAACAGGGAGGAACGAGCCAGTTCCCGAACGTCCTTGTCATCGTTGTTGAGCATCCTTATGAGGTGAGACATCCTCATGCTGGTGTAGATCCATTCCACGTTTGGAACCCCCAGCCCTCCCTCCCACTGTGGATGAAAGATGATGTCTCGGGTGCTGTGTGAGTTGAGTCCAAACCATTTACGCACTAGGCCAACTGTTTTGTCATTCATCTCACAAAGTACCTTTTGTTGGATGTGGACATTAGAGAACAGGTGCTGGATTTTGGAGAGTGCCACCTGTCTGATTGCCTCCAGCTTCATAATGAGGGGCAGTGGGCACCTATCAATCAGGTCGAGTCTAGATGTAAAGTCAGACAAGATGTTGTTGTTAATTGTACAATGAATAGAAATAATTTCACATAAAAAGAATACCACTATATGGGGCAAATCAGAGAAATTAGCGAATCCATCTCCACCCCCATCCACAGACAGCACAGCACAGACCTGTGATTGAAACTGGAGTCAGTAGGGTACCTTACAAATATCACAGCACGGCTGGTTTCTCACCATATTTAACACAAATATAATATTAACATAATTAACCCAATTATGTAGCAGTAAGGTACATCCTGGGGAAACAGTGGTAATAATTTTAAATGACTAATAATCACATCCTAAAATAAATATATAAAGGTTGCTGTGCGCATGGACAATGAAAATCAGATGGAGATATATCATGAAGTTGTGTCATAATTAAACATTGTTGACATAGCACACCGACCATTGAGAAAATAAAGACACGGCCCTTTGTCTTGCCTGCCCCTACCATATATTACTGTATATGCCTGCTAAACTTGAGATTCGCAAGAAAATCTACTGCCCATAGTCGCCGTTAAAGGCTTATTCCACCAATTGTCAACATTTCACTTTGACCTTAATATACCTTAGAGATGTTGTGTGGAAATGATAAAAAGCTCCCCCATTCTGTTTCCTGGAAATGGAGGTCTGGAAAAAACAAACATTAAAGGTAATAAGGCAACTTTTTTTTTTTTTTTCATTTTCCCCTCTACGTTGCTTCTACTTTGATGCTGCAGCTGTTTCCCTGCAGACAGACACTTTTTGTCCTGCAGATAGTCCAGAACTTTGTTGTTGTCAACCAATTATGAAAAACAAAACAATCAACGGGCTCAGGACAGGCGGAGGTAGTGTTTCAAGGGGAGGGCGGTTGGGTGAGGAAGGATTTTAGCCAATCACAGCACAGCGGTCTCCAGCAGTTTAATAATGAGCCAAGTAGAGGTGAGGTGGTTAGATTCCGTTTACATGTTTACAGTGTTTGTACACACTAAAGTTGCCTTCATTTCCTTTAACAGGATGAAACACAACTTCATGACATCAAGTTGTGTTTCACCATTTTATCGATTCTTCTTTTAGAACCTTTTTTTGAGAGTGTACAAATGGAACCACATGGCCTGTCTTGGTAGGAAGCCAGCTCACCAACGACAAGGTGCAGGCCGCGAGCTGGGACGCCCCACCCACCGCCCCACAACGGGGGAGGGGTGGGGTTGGTGCAACTAGGGATGTCCCGATCCTGTATCGGAAAAAGTATCCGATCTCTTTTCTTTTGTCATATCTGTATTAGCAAATACTGTATCGGTATCAGAAAAATATCAGTATTGGTGCTTATTTGTAATCATCAGGTCATATGCATATTTTGTTGCACATGTTAGTTGCATTTCCTGCATTAATTTCCTGTGATATATAGGAATGGTATTTCATTGTATGTACTGCAAATGTATTTTCTGTATATCTGTGGTTGGCCCCAAGAAGACTAGCTAGCTGCATTGGCAGCAGCTAATGGGGATCTTTAAATGAAATCAAATCAAATATACTGTAGGTATTGGCAAATTTACCAGTCGTAACCACAGAGCAGACATGGTGGTAAAAGGTTGACACTATGACAGTTGTTGACATTTGTTGGGCACATGGAATTTACTTTAGAGTTGCCCAAGTGCAAATCTGAGAGAAAGGTCTGTTATTCCAGGTTTGTGGACTCCAAATATTTTTTTCTAATTTGTATTATATATGGTATCCTCTGATATCGACATTTGGTATTGGTAAACACAAAGTTTGGTATCGCCTTCGGATTGGAAATGAAAAAACTGGATCGGGACATCCCTAGAGCAAATACATATTACAGTCAACATGAAACATATTTGTATTTGTATTTATTTAGGACATACAAAAGGAGTATTGAGAATGTGACAAAATCTGAAAAAAGGAAGCACCTCAATATTACAATGTTCACAAGAAGCATGACGTTACAATCACCACACAGCATGCCGTTACAATCATTCGAAACATACTGTTACAATCATCACAAAGCATGCCGGTTACAATCACCACAAAGCATTCCATTACAATAATCAAAGCATGCCGTTAGAATCATCACGCCATCTTCGCTCCTACCCTCACCCACGGTCATGAAGTGTGGGTCATGACCGAAAGCAAAAGGTCACGAGTACAAGCGGCCGAGATGAGTTTCTTCCGACGGGTGACTGACACCTCCCTTAGAGAGAAGGTAAGAAGTTCGGTCAGATGGGAGAGACTCGGAGTAGAGCCGCTGCTCCTTCGCCTGGAAAGAGCCAGGTTAGGTGGTTCAGGCATCTGGTTAGGATTCCTCTCAAGCGTCTCCCTAGGGAGGTCCTTGATGCGCGTCCCACTGCGAGGAGACCTCGGGGCAGACCAAGGACCAGATGGAGAGATCACATCGACTCTCTGGTCTTGGACTGTCTCGGGATCCCCCCGGAGGAGGTCGCTAATGTTGCTTGGGACAGGGAAGTCTGGAGCCCTCATGTGGAGCTGTGGCCCCCACGACCCGACCTCGAATAAGCGGATGAAGATGGATGAATGAAGCACGCATCCCCAGTCAGGATTATGTCTATGTTCCCTCAGCTCTGTTCCCTCAATCACTAAGAGTTAAGTTTAGGTCTAAGCATATTTTTTGTCTTCACTACCAAGTCTAATGTTTATGTTTAAGGTTTAGGCCATTATTGTTTAAGGTTTAAGCCTAGGTCTATATCGTTTAAAGTTTAAGCCTAGTTTTACCGAGCATACATTTGGGAGGAATTAAGTCTGCTGTAAGTCTAAGTTTGTTTGGGGTTTAGGTCTGTGTTGTTTAGGTCTGGTTTTAGGCTGTCTAGCACAGCGAGAGAATAGAGCTTAGGGAACATAGGCACGACCCTAACTGGGGACGTATGCTTCACCCATCCATCTTCATCCGCTTATCCAAGGTCGGGTCATGGGGGCAACAGCTCCACCAGAGAGCTCCAGACTTCCTTGTCCCAAGCAACATCAGCGACCTCCTCCTGGGGGATCCCGAGACGATCCAAGACTAGAGAGTCGATGTAATCCCTCCATCTGGTCCTTTGTCTGCCCTGGGGTCTCCTCCCAGTGGAAAATGCATCGAGGACCTCTCTAGGGAGGCGCTCGAGAGGCATCCTAACCAGACGCCTGAACCACCTAAGCTGACTCCTTTCCAGGCGAAGGAGCAGCGTCTCTACTCCAAGTATCTCCCACATGACCAAACTTCTCACCTTATCTCCAAGAGAGACACCAGCCACCCGTCGGAGAAAACTCATCTCGGCCACTTGTATTTGTGCCCTTATACATTCGGTCATGACCCACACTTCATGACTATAGGTCAGGGTAGGGACAATACAATAATCACAAAACATGCTACAATAGGTGACTTCTGGGAGAAGTCAGTTGACTTCTGGAGGAGGAGGAGTCAGTTAAATTCTGGTGGGGGGAGGAGAAGAGAAAGAAAATATCCATTACTACATCTTAGCTGATGTAATTTAGCATTTTTAGAATTAGCAATTTAGCATTCTAGTTACTAGCTCATCATATAGATATTCCACTCCAAGATGGATGTTAGCTTCTTAGGTTAAGTATGATTCTTGATGACTATACTAGGCGAAGGGAGGAGGAGATGGGTGATTTGTGGGGGGGGGGGGGGGGGACTTGTGGGATAGGGGAGAACACAGTTGCGTTCGTCCTGGGGGAGTGGAGGGGACAGGAGACTTGTGGGGAAGGGGAGGACACAGTTGCGTCCTCGGTGAGTGGAGGAGAGAGGTGACTTGTGGGGGAGGGGAGAAAGAGAAAGACAAAAGAAAATGTCCATTATTACATCATAGCTTATGTAATTTAAATAGCATTTTATGTAGACATAACAGACATACTAGCTCATCAAGTAGGTATTCCACGTAGGTGGATGTTAGCTTCTTAGCAGAATTATACATAATATAATTCTGCTGTGTGTATATATATTCATTGCGGACGCAGTGAGTGAGATTACTATGTCGGTGCATCCCGCTGTGCTTATATGGAGTGTGTCAGTATAACATTATTGACAAAGTACAACACCAAGCAGATAACCTTAATCCATATAGTGGCAGTTAACTTACCATGATGCTTTGGGTTGGGTTGAGTTGAGAAATCAAAAATGGTTCTTCAGGCAAGAAATTAAAAATCATAAATCGTCTTGAGGAAATCAAAGTCAGCAAATGGTCTTGAAGAAATTAAATTCATCAAATTGTCTTGAAGAATTAAATTAGACAAATCGCGAATGAAATGTATGTTTCACACACCCACAACACACTCACAACAGACACACAACAAGGTCCTAAAGGTAAGTACAACCTGGCCTCCCTATCCTCCCTATCCACGTATGAGCGTTACAAGAAAAAACAGCATTTGGACACACATACACGCGCGCCCGGCCACGCGCGTGCGATAGGCCTGTCACAATTATGACTTAATCGCTTAAGTATTTGTGATAATTGCAATAATAGTCAATCATTTCCCTGTTGGAGAATAGTGGAAGTATGACATTGACCTAACTAGATCTACTTTCACAACTCATGCATCATTATTATTATTATTATTTTTTTTTTTTAGCCATTGAGGCCCTATATGGGCCTCATTGGCTCAGCTGGGCCTCATGACATCATGGCCTGGCAAGGGTACTTATTTACTTACTATTTTTAGTAAGTATAATGCACTTAAATCGCCAATGTTAACTTAGTTGAGCATCAATTATTAATGTACTACGAAACAAGCCATAATTGTGACAGACCCATTGTACCTTAATGCACCCATGCCTGGAGGTGCATCTCTCCTGGGCGGGGCCGGAGACGCTCCAGGGTCTCAGCCACACACCCAACCCCGACCGCCGTCTCCACCCAGAGAATGTCTCCTGGGCGGGGCCGGAGACCCTCCAGGGTCTAGGCCACACACCCAACCCCAACCGCTGGCTCGACCCAGAGAATCCAGAGAGTATATTCCACACAGATAGGATCACCAGGCACCATTATCCTTTAATAACAAATAAAACAAAACAAGTAAACAACTGATGTTAGTAATGTTGAGTAAGGGTCCCCAGCATGTAGAAACTGCTGGAGGCACACTTGCAAAACATGACCCTCACCGTCATGAAATGTGGATAGGAAGTAAGCTTAAATACTGTACACTTTAGAAACAATGCTGGGAAACTTGTGGATAGGTTGTTAATGGTATGGTCGCATACAGTATTATGCAAACTGCTCAACATATGCAAGTTATCATCCGACAATTTGTACATGCTGGGGACCCCTAGTCAACATTTCTGACATCAGTTTCTACATGCTGGGGACCCCTAGTCAACATTTCTAACATAAAACCTTTGTGTACTCAACATGTCTTCAGATTCTGGCAAATACTATAATAATAAATTAAAGGACCACTTCACCACTTTTCAACGTATATTCATATAATAGGTCCTCACTAATGCACAAGATAAAATAACACCATTTTTTTTCTCTACTCAGTCTGTGTCTCACAGGAGGGCTGTGGGCAGTTCAGAAACTTCTTCCATTGAAATCATCAATGGTGGAATCCAAGCTAATAGAAACTGCAGGCTTTCTCTTCCTGAAAAGTCACAATACAAAAATGGAAGCCATCGTTCTCCCGATATATATATATATATATTTTTTTTTTTTTTTTTTTTTTTTCCCAAAAACATGTCATTGGAAGATGTTTCTGAACTGCCACAACCCTCCTGTGAGACACAGACTGAGTGGAATAAAATAGTGGTATTTTATCACGTACATTAGTGAGGACCCATTACCCTATTGGCCTGACATTCAATGTTATTGACATTCAATGTTCTTTTTTTCTGTAAATGGGTCTTGAAAAATGGGGTCGTCTTATAAACGAGTCGTCTTATATTCGGGACAATACGGTATCAGGGCTTGACACTAAGACTTGCCCACCTGCCCGGGCAAGTAAAAAAAAAATGGTGGGGCAAGTGAAGACTGCTACCTGGTTGCCCGATCGGGCAAGTGTGCAACTTAGTGCGCAATAACACAACACAAGATAAATTTGTCTTGAAGGTGGTGGTCATTGCGACCTGGGCTAATTAAGATGATGAATTTTAACTCTTGAGAGCGTAAAAATGAAACCAAATGGACCCGCAAGGGTCCATTTGGTTTCATTTTTACGCTCTCAAGAGTTACATCTGGTTAACCAACTTAGCTGGGGACCACCTGGAACCCTCTCAGGGACCACGTGTTGGAAACCCCTGGTTTAAAGCACCCAAGTAGGAAGTAAACTTAAATGCAAAATTTACAATATATTTTTGGGGGGCAAGTGACCATGACCTGAGGGCAAGTAGAACCTGACTTGCACTTGCCCGATGGGCAAGTGCCTCGGAGACCTTACTGTCAACCCCTGCGGTATATAAAGATACATTGAAAAGTCACAAAGTGGTCCTTTAAGTAGGCCTGCCCTACTCTACTTATTAATGGTTCAAAACATGGGTTTTTATGTGTGCATTATGCATGTTTATGCATTTTAAGATCGCAAAGCAAATGAAACCAAATGGACCCGTAAGGGTCCATTTGGTTTCATTTTACGATCTCAAGAGTTACAGATTTATAAGGGTCCATTTGGTTACCAATGGCCCTTTCTAGGAAAGGAGGACTGTATCATAGGAGGAAAATTAACGAAAACAAGGGTTTTATCTCTGACGCCTGTCAACCAATTTCCCAACTCACCAGTAAAAAAGCACTAGATTTTCCGCCAGGAGTTTATCACCAATTTTGGTGCTAGGGGTCCAGGGGCAGATATAACATGGCCCTTTTGAGGGGGCAAGAGAAAATGTTGGAGGGGCAAGAGAAAATGGTATGGGGCGGCTTCATCGCCCGTGTCGCTTTGTGCCACGAGCAATAAAGCCGCACCCATACCATTTTCGGTTACAGGTCTTTTATTAGTCAAGTAAAGTATCGATAATAACATCAGTTGTTGTTGAAGTTGCAACAGACATGCAGCATGCATAAAGCTAAAGGTCTGACTCAGAGTTTTCTGTTTTCAATGATGAAATGCTGTTGGGTTAGTGGTGCCAAAATTGTAGTTAGTAGTAGGCCTAGTGTTTCAAATCATTTTAAATAGAAGCACTTTAATTTGAAATATCTTGGGTTGTTTTGCATGGCATCGTGTTGGGGGGGGGCAGACTGGGTATAAATAGTATAAATGTCTCCTAGGGTGCACGTACCTCTCTAGCAAACACACACGAGGAGGTTGAATGAACTGAAATCAACGCTCCCCAAAACAACATGTTTGGAGATCTGTTGGGAATTGATTACAATCAGGGGTTTTCAACCTTTTTCATCTCAGGGACCACCATTTATTCAGTATTTGAGCCACGGACCACCATTTGATGACATTTTAGTTTTGTTCACAATTCCAGGCTGCATTTTGCCAACAAAACAGTGTAAACTTCTTAATTAAGTGGTGCTAATTCAGAGGATGGATATTTTAACTCTTGAGAGTGTAAAAATGAAACGCACAAGCGTCCATTTGGTTTCATTTTTACATTCTCAAGAGTTACATTTGGTTAACCAATTTTCCATCATTTAGCCTGGGGACCACCTGGAACCTTCTCAAGGACCGCTGGTGGTCCCCGGACCACCAGTTGAAAACCGTTGGATTACATGAAACAGTCACCCGTGCACCCAGTCCCAATTGTGTGTGAACGTCTATATCAGGGGTTTTCAACCTTTTTCATTCCAGGGACCATCATTTATTCAGCATTTGAGCCACGGACCACCATCTGACATTTTAGCCCCAAAGATCTAAAACTAAAGAATTCTTTTGGCTTTGTGCACAATCCGAGGCTGGATTTTGCAAACAAAACGGTGTAGACTTTGCTGATTCAGATGATGATTTATGAGAGTGTGAAAATGAAACCAAATTGACCCGCAAGGGTCTGTCTCAAGAGTTAAATCATCATCATCTGGTTAACCAACTGTCCATCATTTAGCCTGGGGACCACCTGGAACCCTCTCAAGGACCACTGGTGGTTCCCGGACCACCTGTTGAAAACCCCTGGTCTATATGGTTAGAAGAATACCGATTAGCCTAGCAGTGGTCCTTGAGAGGGTTCCAGGTGGTCCCCAGTTAAATGATGGACAGTTGGTAACAATATGGTCCCTTATAGACCAAATGGACCAGTGGTATAATTTTATTTAATTTAAGAATTTACACATTTAGAAATGTAAAAGAATTGTTAATTTGACCAACGTTTTGCCAGTTTACCTCCTAAATTGTGGACGCAAACTTGAAAATCCTTAGTTTTGGGTCTGACTGAGAGACAACATCACGGTGGTATATGGCTAAAATGCGGTATAAATTGTGGGCTCTGGCATGAAGTTTGAAAAACCACTGCTGTATAGTATGGAAGATTAACTGAAAATATACATTCAAAAGTATACAGTGTTGCAATAAATATCTTCTACTCACCAAAATGTTTGTAGGGGAGAGGCAGAAAGACTGTACCTCTCCCCAGCCTAGCTAGGACTCCACACAGCGATCCAAGGCGATGTCTATATAAATATAGGCCTATATTAATTGTATTAGCATATATTACATCTACATTCTCACAAGTTATATTAGTCTACAATAAATTGCTGTTAAACAGGAGGTTTAACAGCCCATTAATTCACGCAGCTACAGGTAGGCCTAGGCCTGCCACGCCATGTATTGTCCACACGACAGAACACCAAACAGAGCTTCAGTGATCTCACGAGATTTAAACAGTCAAAACTGCCGCTCTGCTCTGTCCTAGTGTGTGTGTGTGTGTGTGTGTGTGTGTGTGTGTGTGTGTGTGTGTGTGTGTGTGTGTGTGTGTGTGTGTGTGTGTGTGTGTGTGTGTGTGTGTGTGTGTGTTGTGCGTGTGCGTGCGCGTCTTGGTATAAAAGACTTATCAAGTAGTGAGATTTCATTCCAAATCAAATTAGAAATGATTCATATAGTACTGTGTAGGGTACTACTAGCGTCCACTAGATGACGCCCTAGTATCGAAAACAGATTGGCCTACCTACTAGCCTGCATAGTGGAAAATTCTGAAGTGATGGATAGCGTAGCCTAAAAAATATTAACATTAGCATGGCGAAACACTACTTGAGGAGGACTTTTTCCCCCCCCTTTTTTTTTTTTTTACCATGCCAACACAACATCTCTAAGGTATATTAATGGCAGTAAAATGTTGAAATTGTGTGGGGATTCCCCTTTAATTAGATTTTATTTTTATTATTTTCTGAACAGAGGCAACTGAAGGTGTAGTAGGCGTAAGTGATTTCACTTAATTCAAATAGTGAATTTTAGTGGGGGAATCGTGTGTGTGTGTGTGTGTGTGTGTGTGTGTGTGTGTGTGTGTGTGTGTGTGTGTGTGTGTGTGAGAGAGAGAGAGAGAGAGAGAGAGAGAGAGAGAGAGAGCGAGCGAGCGCAGACACATAGGCCTATTGAAACATTGTGACACATTATTGTCCTGGAAGCAGACACATTGAAACATTGTTATTACACATTATGCTCCTGGAAGCAAAACTGTTACAATGTTTCCATATTGTTGTATAGGCGGCAGGAGGAGGAGGCGGCAGGAGGAGGAGAAGCTGGGCGAGCAGTTTCGAGGCCAGATACTAGCTGTTATAGTTTCTGAGCCTAAAAAGTGAGTACCAATTCACTTTTATACACTATTACCAGTAATAATAATAATCTATCACGTGCACAGACTGGCCACAGATCACCAGATGTTTTTGCATTGTTTTTTATTGGTGCTTCATGTAATATGATGGTGACAGAACCGCTTTTGTGAATCATGTAATACTCTTTTTACATTTTTTCCAGTGACGGTGATGGAACCTATTTTGTAAATCGTGTACTAATGTTTTTACATTTCTGCAGTGATGGTGACACTTCACCTGTGGCAGTGACACAAGAGAAAGAGGCCATGGCAGCGGGGGCATGCAGAGGTTAGTGTATTTATTGTGATGTTGAATTCTGAACTGTTAGATATGCATGTCACGTGTGGAGCTAATCACATGAATTTACTTATTGATTGGTGTGATTATCTGCAATTCTAGGCCAAGAGCTCAGTCAGCTCCACCCCTCAGCTTTGTTGAACTGTCAAATGTCCAGGAGTAGAGGAAGAAGCATGTCTGCTCAGTGCTATACCCTGGTCTGGCCATGGCAAGAGATTGTTTCAGGGCATAAATATAAAGATCTGTAAAAAACGCCTAACATAACCTAATACCAGCTCAAAATAAGTAATGACTTTATTTTACTTGAATTCCATCATTCTATATTCATATAGACAATATATCTTGACCTTTTCAACAGACATGATCAGATAATCATGTTTGTGATTTTTACAAGTCCATAAACCTTATTTTTCAAATCCGTTTTTGTCTATTTTGTCTCTTTCTGGGTCAAATGTATTGATATTAGGTCAAATTGAAACAAATAATTGTTGAGACATATGGGTTAGGTTGTGCTGAACAAAAATATACCAAATATAGCTATGAAATACTTCCTAGTGTGGAATATAAGGACTAATATAAGATCTGTTAAAAAAAAAAAAAAAAAAAAAAAAAAAAAAAAAAACGCCTGGCATAGATATACCTAATAACAGCTCAAAATAAGCAATTATGGCTTTATTTCTCTTGAATCTCATCATTTTACATTCTTATAGACCACATATCCTGACTTTCTCAACAGCCAAAATTCTTAGATAATCATATTTGTGATTTTTACAAGTCCATAAACCTGAAAAACAAGGTCCGATTTTTGTTTTTGCATGTAGTTTTTGGTTCAAATTACCTAGTTTTTAGTATGTAAAAGTGAATTAATTATGGCTTATTATTGTAGCTGAGGTTGTCTGAAAAAAGGGTACCAAACATTAGTGGCTGGACACTTTATGAATGTGTTTTATAAATAGTAGAGCAGATTAGTGAAACGATACTTCACTTTGGTATAGAAGCATGAAAATTGGCACAGATACTCTCCAAGGTCTACTCTTTAGGAAAAAGGCGCGTGCCACTCAAAATTCCAAGATGGCGGGCCCAAAATCCAAAATGTCCGCCCAAAAATGTGGTTTTTCCTTCATAACTTGAAATGTATTGATTTTACACCCCATAAATGTATTGAACATTAATACAAAGTTGGCCATTACGGACGGTTTGGCACCATGAACATGTCTGTATCACTTACGGCTCTTGAGATACAGCATATAGGTACTTTCACAGATTGAGGAGAGCAAGACATTTGTAACATTGATTCTTAAGTGAATCAAATGGTGATACAGGCATGAAAATTGGTACACACACTCTTCAAACCCCACTATTTCTAAAAGTACTGCGTGCCCTGCAAAATTCCAAGATGGCAGCCCCAAAATCCAAGATGTCCGTCCAAAAATGTGGTTTTTCCTTCATAACTCGAAATACAAAGCTTTTAAGCCCCATAAATGTATTGAGCGTTAATATAAAGTCAGGCATTACGGACATTTTGATACCAAGTACATGTCTGTATGTAGTACGGTTCTTGAGTTACAACATATACGTAGTGATGTGGAACCATAAGTGTAACATTTTGGCATGTTTCACTCTTTAACTCAAAGATTCCTTTATCAGCATTTCTTCTATTTTCAGGAAATGGACCTACATGTATCTGCTATCATAAACCACTTCAAGTTTTTCAATTGATGAAACGGGTCGGGAGTTATTAAGCCAATTGTGAAGGGCTGTTTCAGTGCTAAAATTGCTGCGTACATTTTGCGAATATAAGCCACCCAGAAATGTCTGTCTGTGCATCTGTCCTTCACAATAAGTGTATATGTGAAGCGGACGCACCAAGTGTAGCATGTGTCATAGTATAATGGTATATTGTGCTAAAAGGTGTAATAGTGTAATATATGCAATAGTTTAATAGTGTAATAGAGCTAATAGTGTAAGATATGCAGTATATAGCGGTATACTGTAATAGGGTAATATATGTAATAGTGTCATAGTGTAACGTGTAATACTGTAATAGGGTAAAATGTGTAATAGTGTAATAGGGTAATATGTGTAATAGTGTCATAGTGTAACATGTGTAATAGGGTAATAGGGTAATATGTGTAATAGTGTCGTAGTGTAACGTGTAATACTGTAATAGGGTAATATGTGTAATAGTGTAATAGGGTAATATGTGTAATAGTGTCATAGTGTAACATGTGTAATAGGGTAATAGGGTAATATGTGTAATAGTGTCATAGTGTAACATGTGTAATAGGGTAATAGGGTAATATGTGTAATAGTGTCATAGTGTAACATGTGTAATAGGGTAATAGGGTAATATGTGTAATAGTGTCATAGTGTAACATGTGTAATAGGGTAATAGGGTAATATGTGTAATAGTGTCGTAGTGTAACGTGTAATACTGTAATAGGGTAATATGTGTAATAGTGCAATAGGGTAATATGTGTAATAGTGTCATAGTGTAACATGTGTAATAGGGTAATATGTGTAATAGTGTCATAGTGTAACATGTGTAATAGGGTAATATGTGTAATAGTGTCATAGTGTAACATGTGTAATAGGGTAATAGGGTAATATGTGTAATAGTGTCATAGTGTAACATGTGTAATAGGGTAATAGGGTAATATGTGTAATAGTGTCATAGTGTAACATGTGTAATAGGGTAATATGTGTAATAGTGTCGTAGTGTAACGTGTAATACTGTAATAGGGTAATATGTGTAATAGTGCAATAGGGTAATATGTGTAATAGTGTCATAGTGTAACATGTGTAATAGGGTAATATGTGTAATAGTGTCATAGTGTAACATGTGTAATAGGGTAATAGGGTAATATGTGTAATAGTGTCGTAGTGTAACGTGTAATACTGTAATAGGGTAATTTGTGTAATAGTGTAATAGGCTAATACGTGCAATAGCATAATGTATGTACAATAGGCTACTAGTGTAATAGTGTAATAGGCTAATATGTGTAATAGTGTAATCTGTGTACATTAGGGTAATAGTGTAATATATGGAATAGTGGTCTAGTGTAATTGTCCTATTACACCATTACACATGATACACATATTTGCCTATTACACATGTCACAATTACACATATTACGCTATTATGCTATACGAATATTACAGTAATATATTACACTCTTACACTATTACCATAATGCACAAACACAATATTAGCCCTATTACACTATTGCATATATTACACTATTACCCTATTACACATGTTACACTATGACACTATTACACATATTACCCTATTATGCTATTACACATGTTACACTATGCCACTATTACACATATCAACCTATTACACTATTACACATGTTACACTATTACACACATTACCCTATTATGCTATTACACATGTTACACTATGCCAGTATTACACATATCAACCTATTACACTATTACACATGTTACACTATTACACACATTACCCTATTATGCTATTACACATGTTACACTATGCCAGTATTACACATGTTACACTATGCCACTATTACACATATCAACCTATTACACTATTACACATGTTACACTATGCCACTATTACACATATAAACCTATTACACTATTACACATGTTACACTATGACACTATTACATACATTACCCTATTATGCTATTACACATGTTACACTATGCCACTATTACACATGACACCCTATTACACATTGACACTATTACACATATTTCCTATTACACTATTACCCTAATGCAAAATATTACACTATCACACTTATTACCCTATTACACATGTTACACTATGACACTATTACACATATTACCCTATTACACATGTTACACTATGACACTATTACACATATTACACTATTACACATATTACACTGACACTATTACACATATTAACCTATTACACTATTACACATGTTACACTGTGACACTTATTACATACATTACCCTATTACAGTATACCGCTATATACTGCATATATTACACTATTAACTCTATTACACTATTGCATATATTACACTATTACGCATTTTAGCACATTATACAATTATAGTATGACACATGGTGCACTTGGTGCGTCCACTTCACATATACACTTATTGTGAAGGACAGATGCACAGACAGACATTTCTGGGTGGCTTATATTCGCAGAATGTACGCAGCAAATTTAGCACTGAAACAGCCCTTCGCGATCGGCTTAATAACTCCCGACCTGTTTCATCAATTGAAAAACCTGAAGTGGTTTATGATAGCAGATACATGTAGGTCCATTTCCTGAAAATAGAAGATATGGTGATAAAGGGATCTTTGAGTTAAAGAGGGAAATGTGCCAAAATGTTACACTTATGGTGCCTCATCACTACGTATATGTTGTAACTCAAGAACCGTAGCACATAGAGACATGTACTTGGTATCAAAATGTCCGTAATGCCTGACTTTATATTAACGCTCAATACATTTATGGGGCTTAAAAGCTTTGTATTTCGACTTATGAAGGAAAAACCACATTTTTGGACGGACATCTTGGATTTTGGGGGCTGCCATCTTGGAATTTTGCAGGGCACGCAGTACTTTTAGAAATAGTGGGGTTTGAAGAGTGTGTGTACCAATTTTCATGCCTGTATCACCATTTGATTCACTTAAGAATCAGTGTTACAAATGTCTTGCTCTCCTCAATCTGTGAAAGTACCTATATGCTGTATCTCAAGAGCCGTAAGTGATACAGACATGTTCTTGGTGCCAAACCGTCCGTAATGGCCAACTTTGTATTAATGTTCAATACATTTATGGGGTGTAAAATCAATGCATTTCAAGTTATGAAGGAAAAAAACACATTTTTGGGCGGACATTTTGGATTTTGGGGCCGCCATCTTGGAATTTTGAGTGGCACGCGCCTTTTTCCTAAAGAGTAGACCTTGGAGAGTATCTGTGCCAATTTTCACGCTTCTATACCAAAGTGAAGTATCGTATGAAAAAAATGAGTTAATCTGCTGTACTAAAAGGAAAATGCAAAACATCACAAATCTGAGCTAGGGGGCCCTGAGCACGTTGGGCCCAGGCCCAGGGGCCCCTGAGCTAGGGGGCCCATGAGCTTGAGTGTTCGTGTGATTGCAAAGAGGCTCAAGCTCAGGGCCCACCCAAAAAAAGGGTAAAAGTGAATAATAGTTGTGCACACAGTCCATTAACAATGGGTTTACTATTTTGCGTCATTAAAATAGCCTCAATAGTCATAAACCATCATGCCGCCGCGCCAGGCAGAAAAATCCTCCGGTGTAGGGGGGCCCTTTGGCTGGTGGCGGCCCAGGGGCCCTTAATTTCATAATCCGCCTATGTGTGTTTTGGTGTCAAAGACCTCCAAATACATATGTAGCCTATTTTGCCATTGTCGAGCTAAAAACAGGCTACAATCTGTAGAGCTCAATTGCGTTAATTTAATGAACCATTTAGAACATAATGTAAAGGTTTCTCGCCATGAAAAAAATGTATGGTTACCAATTCATGTTTTGCTGCAATCTTAGCCAGCAGTCTTGGTGCAATATCATACAATATGAACAGGCCTATGCTTTATGGACAATTTAAAGTTGATTTGTCACGAGGAGAGATTTAAATTAGGGGCGTGGCTGGTGATCCGTAGAGTAATGGAATAAAATAGGTTACTGTCTGATCCTATGGGCCTAGCCTAACATATTATTTCAATTTGTTATTATTATTGTTATTATTATTATTATTGTAGGCCAATAGCCCTGGCTTTGGATGGATGCTGTTTTATTACACACAGAACAACTGGGCACACTACCTATATCTGTCATAGCCAAAATTGAACCATATGAGGGACTTGGGACGCTCAGTGTTCATTCATTTACCCAAGTTTAACTACCGAAACGGAACGAAATAATGAACTCAGGGTTTCCACAGTGTCTTGAGATAGAAACACCCGTACTGCCTCTCCTCTCCTCTCCTCTCCTCTCCTCTCCTCTCCTCTCTTCTCCAGTACTGTCGTGGTGAAACATCCTCCGCGCCTCCTCCTCAGAGTGTATTAATAGCACCCAGCCTACTGCTCGCAGATTGACAACGGTCTGCTATAATAATAACAACCTTAAACTATATAATAACCATCGCGATTATGATGGCCATGAGCTGCGAATGAAGAAGATGTGACATCACCATGGTAAGATATACACAGACATACATATCCAGGCCCAAGCGTTATGTAGACAGTAGACTATTGGGTTTATTATAGATTATAGACAGCTGTTGTTGTTTGCTTCCATGGCTTTTGTTGGATATAACCAGCTTGGCGCCCCACTTCCTGTTTCTTTTATAGTGTCAAGGGGGTCTACTTCCTGGAACTGGGTCTGCTGATGGAACACTTTTCCCCCACAGCGCCCCCTGTGATCACCTATTGATAATTGATATTTATAAAGACAGGCATACTCCCATTGGCGCCACTCTATAGACCTGTCACCAGCCCTGTTCCACTAGTGGATTCCTCATTCATTTTCCTCATAGACTTTTCGAAAATGGTTAATAAAAACACGATTGCGCCACGGCCAAAGCCAACTCAGGTCTTGACAAATCATGACAACAAACACAATATCGTCATATAATATATCATTAGGAAGAAGCAGTGTTGGTCAATATTACTTAGAAAAGTAACTTCTTTACTTTACTCGTTACCCCTTAGACAAAGTAATATCATTACTTTACTTATTACTGGAATCGAAGAGTAATATATTACATATTACGTTATTACTTTCCCAAGTTCTCAATTCCCATCTTTGAAAAAATAGAGATGTACAACATAATCTGTTTAGCGAGCTCTTTTTAGAACGGAATCCCATTTATTGGAATAATAATAGTCTCCAATCCCACAAACTACACCTGAAAACAAAGCCAACAAAATCTGTCTCTTTTTAAACTTTTTAAACTTTTTCACAATTGTTTTCAAAGACAGTTGAGGTCTTGTATTTAAAAATAAAATACAAAATAAAGCAGCAAGCGATTTGTAGTGTACATAACTGCGCAGGATGCAGCATGTGGACTGGATCTACAATCTTGTGCACATCTCTGTTGTTACAGTACCTGTCGATAGCTTGTAAATCTGTTCTATTTTTGCATGCAACAACAAGCTCATTTTAAGTAACTTGCAAGTAACTTGGCGTTACTTGCAAAGTAATGCGTTACTTATTACCCATTTTTGCAGAGTAATCTCGTTACTTTACTTTTTGGAGCAAAAGTAATAATATTACAGTAATATGTAATCTAAAATTAGTTACTGCCCAACACTCATTAGGAAGAAGTAGAAATCGGCATGATACGAGATTTTTTGTTTCGTTTTTCATCTTAGAAATGATTTGATTGTCCCAAAAGTTTGTGTGTGTCATCATGATTCGTCACGACTCGAGTTGGCTTTGTTATATAAATTATTTTCAAGAAATCTATGAGAAAAATGAATGGGGAAAATCATCAATCATCAATTCTGGAACAGGAGCGGTGACGTCACTGCACAGGTAGGCAACATGGACTACAAAGCCTACAAATGGTCTCCTAAGTAGTCATGTTTTCTCTCAGAGCCCCCTATCTGTCGTATGTCACATTGCAGATTACAGAGACTCTTTCTAACAAATCTCGCGAGAGTTGGTTGGTGGGATAAAGAATAATTGATAACAGTGAAATTTCTTCTGATTTGTTTAGCTAATAGAAGTCATTTTACTATGAACATGCTGTAAATATTGTATGCCTTGTGATGATAGGGTCCAGTATTTAGTTCACTGTCCATGGAGTGAAGGAATGGATAAGTTGTGTTCACGTTCATTCTACCATTGGAAATGAATAGACTCCGACAAACTTCCCGTCTCCTAATACTGCACCCACCCCCCTCCATCTAGAGTCAGGAAACAACATGAGTATGCCCCTCTTGCCATTGGCCTCTTGGGTTTAATTTCACAAAACAAAAAAAAAATCCTGTCTCTGTACACTACAATTCAGGGTTAAATAATAATAAAAAAAGATTCCAATGTTATTTCTTTTCTTTCATTCCACACCTTTATGTGTCAGTGTCACAACTGCATGTAGTAATATGCAATACCTACAGCACAAACAACCAACTGGAATTTCTATGCTGCTGTTTTTTTGCATCGCATTAACTTCTTGTCTTCTTGTACAAACATATGTACGCTGTCTGTGATGATCATGAACTGAGACAAACTCCTACCAGCTTGTTGATATGCTAATCAAACATTAGTTAACACATCTCTTATATTTAGCCACATCATTCGTAGATCTACATGCTTACAAAATGTACATTTTAGGCATTTGCCGAGCTCACGCAAGCTCTACAGCAAGCCGCTGTAAGATGGAGTGGCCTTTCAGACTATGGGAGATTGGGAGTGAGCCTGTAGTTCTGTTTCACTTTGTACTACCACAGTATTATCATAAGGACAAGGTCATATTGACCTATATGGAGCGAGGAGATCCAGGCTCTGCTTAGCTTCTTGTTCGTTATTTTCATATTTTGATAAGGAATATTGGCATGCTTCATCCTCTTTCTTCACTTCCATCCACTCCTTCTCTCGCTCCAAAATGACATGTCTCCCCCTTTCACTGATCAGTGCAGTGGGATATAAATACACCTTCTCCATCAACTCGTCGTATATGTTTCTCACAGACAGGGTTTGGGAAGTTACTTTTAAAAAGTAAGGAATTATAGTTAGTTACTTGTCTGAAAAAGTAGCTAGTTACTTTACTCCTTACTAAATTATGAAAATAAGGGCGTTACTTTACTTTTTTTCAATTAACAAAAAAGGGGTGGTGTTACGCTGCATTTCAACCTTTTGGTACGACAACTATAACCATTATGGATTTCGGAAATGTTAGGAATTACAGTATGTTAGACGTTACTGAAAAAAAGTAATCCCTTACTCTAACGGCGCTACATGTAAGGGCGGCAACACAACACTGCTCACAGACAAGCCAACTCATATCAATAATAAACACAATTGTTTGGGAAGAACGCATCACTAAAAAGAAGAGGTCTTACAGGTCTATTCACTGCTGGTGGGATAGTGTCAGTCACCCCTCCTTTTTATTTGATTTCTTTTACCATCTAACAGACAAGTATAACATAATAAGTGTGGCTGAACATTACTGCCGAAGTTCCTTGTCCTAATACTTTAGCCTGTCAAGGAATCCAGGTTCAAAGTGGGCCTCAGAATTCCTGTCTATAAGATTAAATTGAGGTACTGCAACCACGTGAAGATGTTTGTGTTGTTTGTTTAAAGCAGAATTGCGAACTGGAAGACTTTCTTACCTGTATTTGCTGTGACACTACCTACCAAAGAGGTTATTTTGTGCAGAAGGCCTCAAGTTGAATTGAATTGAATTCCATTTCACCTATTCCCCTGGCTCAAAATTCATATTTATTCATCTCTTCATCCAAATGGCACAGTATACTACTTATTTACTCTTAAAAATAAGCTAATTAAAACCCGGCAAAGACTTATGGTACGGGGAAATAGACAATTATGCAGCTTTTGAACAACCTGGACCTCTTTGGTGGAGATGTAACAACTACAAAAACCAAAAAACAAAAACCAAAATAACACCTGGATCTCTTTGGTGGGGATGCTAGAAGTACAAATAAAGGTAAATAAAGGCCTTCTAGTCCAAAATTGTCCTTTAAATACAATGGTATTGTCATGTGAAACATACAACCACGTACGTCCTGGCATGTAAGACACATTACAGAATATTTATTCTGCTAAAGAAAGGAAACACAGCCAAGTCTAAACGTGTAAAGAAAATCAGCTATAGGCCCATGCTTGCTGTTGACATTATTGTAACATAGCTTTGACCAAAGTCTCTATTTCACTAATGAAACAGAGAGTTTGCATATAATAAAATAATAAAAATCAGTTTACTCTGGAAACTAGCACTTGCACATTTCCAATAATGTACAGCCACCCACCACAACAAAATGATGATAATCACACCTGTGAGAAATGTCAATGTCATGTCATTTTGTCATCATGTCAACATTGTGTGAGAGGGTAGAGCCTCTCAAAAAATATTAAATACAAAATGAAATAAAAAGTTGCCCTCTAGCTTGTTGCAGCCGTTATTTGATGAGCGATGCTTTGAAAGAAAAAAAAAGTTTTGTTTTGTTTCTTTTTCTTTTTCAATTTACATATTCGTTCAATGTCATATGAAAGCAGAAAACCATAGCTTCAAATTGACATAGTGGTAATATCTTGCCGAGAAATGAGTTGAGAAAAAGGTTCACTGGTGTGGTCTCAAAATGACCCCTATCATGTTTTGATACATGTTTAAGGATTTATTTCATATTTACACACCAATTTCAGCTCTGACATGTAGCTAAAATGCCCGCTAATGACTTATTTTGGATAAAATAATGAACAGACATGAACAGTCTCTGTATCAAAAAAGTCACATTTTGTCAGGAAACATATGTTTCATGCCGGGGGAAGGGGTCCCTCAGCTGAAAACATATTGTAGCATAACGGGTACACAAGTCTGACAACCACCACTCTTCAAACCTCTACAGCTCTGAAATCGGCTCACTGTCTCTGTAACGTTGGGAGCCACTCTTTAGCCATGCTCTGCAAACAGAAGACAACAAAACATTATTCGGTTTCAGTGTGCAGTCAAACATTAGCAATTTGCTTCGTTTTGGCCAAGTCTTCTAAATAATAAAAACTCACATTGACAAACTGCTCGTGTTAAATTTCGTGCCTGTGGAGAGAGAAGGTATAGCGATTAAAGCTCCTATATGTAATTTTATTGTCAAAATAATAATTACATAATTTTCAGGAAGAGCCTCACTGAACTGCCTCTGATTAAGGAAAACATGGAGGTGGTGGAGGACTATATTTTTAAAGGGCCACTGCGGCTCCTATGGTTGTCATAGATACTAGATATTTTCAGAAAGTGATCTAATAATGGAACGGTCTAAGATAAAGCCCTAAAGAAAATGAAGAAAAAAAGGCATTAAAATTCTGAGATTTCTTGCTTATATATACACAAGGCCAAATTGATTAAATCATGAATTGCCAGCTGCATTTCTAATCTGGGGGGGTTCCGGAGTAACTGTTTCAGTGTCGTGTTTTTTAGGTAGGAACAATGGCATTAATACGACAAGGCAGCCAGTCAGTACAGCATAAATGAGAAGTGGGCTTGTGGCATAGCCAGCAGTTGCGAGCGAGACGAGGCAGCCAATCGAAGATAAGTCGTCTTCACAGCAGCCAATGAGAACAATGTAGTAAGTGGGCTTGAAAGTTAAACACCATTGAACCATCGACGGCTTGCAGCCTACATAAAAATACATGATTGGGAAAAAAATGTATATACTTCAAGTGAATCAAGTTATTGTCAGTCGTACTCACGTTTTAAATGCCATGCAACTGCTATGGCAACAACGACAATCAGCACCACCAGCGGGACCACCCATGCAACCACACTACCACGGCTCTGGTCGCCACTCACCTAGCAAAGAGAAACAATAGCAACGATAGTGAGCCGGAACATTAGCGCTCTGTTCTTAATTTAAATGGATATTTTACTTTAATTAATGTTTTAAAATGAATGAATGAATGAATGCCTTTATTTCAGACTCAGGGTCCATAGAGAGAAGACACAAAAGACATAATACAATACACAGAACATTTAGTAGAAGACAGTCCAAATGTACAGGTTAAAAACTTTTAAGCCAGTGCTTTCTCAGGCTAGAAGAGTATCTAGTGCAACTTTTAGCGGGGTTATTTAAACTGACGATGATGCTATTCACAGACTCATCTAAGCGACACATGAATCTATGCATTAGGTTTACTTTAAATAATGTTTAAAAAAGTATGGGTCATCTATTGTAAAGTTTATAAGTTACTTCATCCAGGCTCTTTCATTCCAATGTAAGTATAATGGACATTACACATTGAATACTGGTTAATTTTTTGTTACCAGACCTTCAAAGTCTCTTCCAAATCTGTCAACAAGGCCTGCCATAGGCTAGGCAGTGGAGAAATGTGTGTGATATACTGTATACTGTAATTGGAGCATAGCAGTTTGGGGAGGAGCTTTCTGAAATTTCACGGCCCCTCTCACGTATTAGGAAGGCAATGCCAGTCACCAGATAAAATGTTGGGTTATGGGGGCGTGTCTTTGTATAGGAGGGGGGGGGGGGGGCAGCTAAAATGAACATCAAATATCTAAAATAATGAATGGAGTAACTTATTAACTGTCTGGGGTGTTCACATGAGCCCATGTAGATGATACAATGACCAAAACATTGCTTTGAAAGCGAAGTATCCCTTTAAGCGTCTGAAATTGTGCCTGATTTTATCAGCCACTTTCAACCTGCCATTTTTGGGCCATTATCCAGCGTGTTGTGTTGCAATACGTTGTGAGCTTGCCTATGGTGTAGATGGGCTATTTTGATGGAAAACTTGATGGAAAAAGAGCTGACTAACAGTTTCATTTCCTTCCCTGTCTCGAAAAAACACTGCAGTAGCATTAGAAGAGCAGAAAACATCCAGGTTCCATAATAGCATGCCATGCGTCCGGCTTCCTTAAACACAAACAGCACTCAAGACTGCTTCAAAGGGGAATTCCACCCATTTTCAACATTTGACTGTGTCATTAATATACCTTAGAGATGTTGTGTGGGAAATAATAAAAAACCTCTCCCCATTCTGTGTTTCCCAGAAATGGAGGTCTGAAAAAATAATAAACGTGCATTCAGTCCATTTATGTTCTGAGAATGTGCAAATGGAACGAACTAAATAGACCCATTAAGAATCAGTTTTGTTCCATTTGGACACTCTCAGAAAAATGGGTTGAATTCCAATCCAATATTCACCAAAACCAGAGCAGAACGCTTGCCAAAGGACGCAGGCAGCCAGTTAATCGTCTCCGCATCTAACACAAGGCTATATGCGTTGTGTGTCTATGCCACGGCTCTGGCCACAGCTTTCACAGTCGAAAACCCTTATTTTGAAGCCCCAGATCTCCGAAACCAGATGTATGATGATGTCATTGTGTTTCTGGTGTCTTGAACATTCTGCCCTCTAACCTTCTGGGCAAGAACATCCGGGTCACAAGTACCCGGATGTACCCTCCACTCCCATTGGAAGGTGGCTGATTTGCCGGGAACAGCGATATTCCTGGGTGTGAATCTGAGATAATGGCAATTGAATGGGTGCGGGGGCAGAACATTTTTCAAACTGGCTGCGCCCATTTTGTCCGAAATGAAAGGCAACAAAACGATGATCGGCAGATGATACGCTTGGATTAAAAGGTTAATTAAAATTTGAATCAATTAGTTTGCCGTGTTCTCGACTTTGGGGGCAGGGGACGGCAGGACGGCATCAGGTAGGTCTGGCTAATGCAATAATAAGTATTAGTTGAAAAAAATGTCCATGTGGACACAAATGGGTGCCATTTGTCTTGATACTCACAGCAGCCTGGGTGTCAGTGGAAAAGGCTGTTGACCGCTGCCCTCCCTCCTGACCTGCAGAGTGCAGACAACAACAACAAGTGCTCAAGAGGAAGTTTATCGGCCACAGAGTTCACATACTGTATATAATGTGGTCTCTCGGGGAAGTGAAACTGTCGTTAGAGGTTGATTTTATTCTTCATTCTAAAACCGCATGAACTCTGACATTCATTATGGCCGTGTCGCAATGGGCCAACATGTGGCTGTGAGCTTGTACGTTGAGTATTATCTGAAGACATTTGGTGTCGAAAGCCAAAAAAGGAGGTATCGAACTAGAGTAACCCCCAGAGGAAGTAGGCTATAGACTTATATTTTGTTGACAGCAGTCAAGAAAGTGTATAGAGTTAAGAGGTTTTTTTTGTGTGGTTACCTTGCCATGATGTAATTTCAAATGTGGCCGAGATTCAGTGATTAGAAATTGATCATTCAAATGCTAAAACGTCTGTCATAGTCACTCTTTTAGCACTTAAACACAAAGTTGATTCAGACACAAGAGAGAGCTATAGTGTGAACTTTGTCTGTTTCTTTATGTACTAAAATAGTGACATTGAGAACTGATTTAGCTTGTCCAAATTTGGAATTACATCATGGCAATGTAACTACAAAAGAATAATAATAAAAAAAAAAAAACTTACCCATACGCTTTAAAATAGTTTAAAATATATGTGTGTTACCTGTGGTTGCTGTAGTTGTAGCTGCAGTCGTAGCCGTAACAGTAGCTGGCCCTAAATGTAGACAGAGTTTGAAAAGCATGATGAAGCATGATAGTTAATTTTAACATCAGCAAGTGATCTCCGTCAGACAACACTTCATTTGGAACATACAGTATATAAATGTATTGAGCATAGATCCCCCCACTGTAGAGTGTGTGCAATGTTTTTTGGAGGATTTTGCCCATATATGCTGTATATGGTTTTCCCAATCACTCAAATCACTAAATGCTCTTTTAAAAATCCCAATATATCAATATATCTTTTTTGCCCACCCCTAATGAGATTAAGGGCCTTAATACGAGTTTCTTAAGTATCAGCTCTTATGATTTAGGTCAAAACTTGGAGGTGTGGCAAAGCCGTTTGGCTGTTTTGGCCAAACAGCTTTGCCACACCTCCAAGTTTTGATCTAAGTCATAAGACCTGATACTTGAGAAACTCATAATACAGTATGTCCAGAAGTGTCAAATGATTAAATGAAACAAGCAAAAGAAAACAGAGGCACATGCAATCTAAAGGCATACCTGCAGTTTCCCTGATGGTGACAGTCAGGACGTTGCTGGGGTCACTCAGTCCCACACTGTTCCTGGCATACATGCGCATGTTGTAGATGGCGGGCCGCGTCTCTATGATGGTGGCCTCTCTCCAGCTGGGGATGATGTCTCCGATGAGCTTGGTGGCATCCCAGGATTCTGTGGTACAAAACAGTTCCACACATCCAAGCTTTAAGGTTCATTTGTTTTATCTCCCTTGAGAGAAAGTTGTCTTTGACAAAAAACAGAACATACAAAAACTCAAGACATTACATTAGAACTAGGGCTGCTGAATGATTACAAATTTTAATTAGATTAATCACAACTTCAAAATTAATTTAATCATGATTAATCACCATTCGAACTATGTCCAAACTATGTCATGTTTTACTGTACAGGATTTGAACATTTAAAAAAGAAACAGAAGAATCTGGGGAGAAAAAGATCTTTAATCCCATTAAATTGTTATTTTCAACAGCCTTAATTAGAACACAACATATTAGGGCTGCCCCCGACTAAGGATTTTTATATTTGACTAGGATTCGACTGGGATTGCCATTAGTCGACTAAGCCTTGTTTGCCATGCCTTGAATTGTCTTCTACATGCACATGTATTATAATAACTAATAAAATAACATAACACTTGGGGAAATCTAATTAACTAACCCTAACTAACTAAATAACCCTGCAACAGAGAATCATGCCATGTGGTTGCTAATGTCTGGTTTAACATAGATTTTTCCACATAAATTATGATATACTGTATAACCTACTTTTTTTAAAACCTGTTAATAACTCCATGTTCAGTTGTTGTCGACAGGCATTAGGTATTCAGGTACTGTACTGTAGTGGATGTTCTCTTCTCACCGTTCAGGGTCTTGTACTCAAGCTCATAGGAAGTGACGGGGCTCCCGCCATCGAACCCAGCCGACCAGCGCACGGTGACCGCTGTGTGCTTCACCTCCTTAAGCTCCACCACCAGGGCATCGGGGCAGACTGGAACGTACGCAAATAGGAGGGGTAAAGGGATCGTTGTGACATAAACAAACAAAAATGTCTTCTCCCTCTTTTGTAGGGTTTCTGAACCCAGTTGCACCAGGGGCGGATGTAACATGTCCCATTTGGGGGGCAAGAGAACATGTTGGGGGGCAAGAGAAAATGGTTTGGGGGCGGCTTCATTGCCCGTGTCGCTTCGCACCACGGGCGATGAAGTCGCCCCCATTCCATTTTTGGTTACAGGACTTTTATTAGTCAAGTAAAGCATCAATAATAATCAGTTGTTGTTGAAGTTGCAACAGACACGCAGCATGCATAAAGCTAAAGGTCTGACTCAGAGAGTTTTCTGTTTTCTATGATGAAATGCTGTTGGTTTAGTGGTGCCACAACTGTAGTTAGTTAGTAGCAGCAGTAGTGTTTCAAATTACTTTAAATATAACCACTTTAATTTGAAATATCTTGGGTTGTTTTGCATCGTGTTTGGGGGGGCATTGCCCCCCATGCCCATGCCTAGATCCACCCCTGAGTTGCACTGGCCTGGAGGTATTTCTGGCTCAAACGAGTGCTCTGATTTTTCTGCCGTTTGTGATGTCACAGCCTGCAAATATGCAAAATATATGTATCTGCCAGCACAGGTTGACTGTTTTGCCCCGTTTCCATTGCAGCTCTATAAAGGCTTAACGGACACAGAGCCACACAGACCCTGGGGGGCTGTAGACCTTAGAATAAGGTCTGGATGGCTGACCATATTCTACATTGGTCGCAACATTCCTAAAATGGTTGCAACCTTTTTAAAACAGTCACAACCCTTTTAAATGCGTCAGGGGTTAAGGTTAGGTCTACCCAAAGGTTTTTATTGAGGTTACGTTTAAGGATAAGGTTAAGGTTTAGTTGTGTGACTGACAAAAAAAGGTTGCGACTGTTAGTAAACTGTTTTCGTGGTTTGCAACCTATAAAAAGAGCATGACAGTTTTAAAAATGAACTCGCTGTCTCTCCGTTTCGCATTCTTTCAGTTGAACAATATTTTAAAGCCTATATATACCTGGGGGGAGCTGGCTTGTTGTGGTTTGATCCCACAAGGCTGTGGCGACTGTCGTCTCCGCTGTGGAGGTTGAGACAACTGGGGAGGGATGGAAATACAGTGATTACCTTGTAATTTCATAACCATAACCAGTCATATCGCACACACACACACACACACACACACACACGCACACGTGTGCACACACACGCACGCACGCACACACACACACACACACACACACACACACACACACGCACGCACACGCACACGCACACGCACACACACACACACACACACACACACACACACACAACCCCTATTTGACAACAGAAACCGGCCCTATAGTAAGCAGATTACATTATGCATTTGCCATCATCGCAACCGTTTTCCCTACTGAAACGTACAGGTGTTGCGATGGCGTCGGCCATACCTACCCTCATCCTCCGTGGTGCCGTCTCCCTGGGCTGAAGGTCCTATCCCTGCACGCGTCCTGGCCTGGACGTGAACGTTGTACTGCGTGGACGGCTTCAGGTGCGTCAGTTGAACCTGCTGGTCGGTCGTCCCAAGCTGGTGCCACCTTCCATACAGTCTGTTGGCCGGGTCGTACTCCCTGTAGCTGACCGTGTAGCTCCACACCACCCCGTTGTGCAGGTCTGCCCTGGGAGCCTACATAAATTATAGTTGACATAAAACCAGTTTTGAACCTTTTAGTTTTTAACTGTTCTTGCAAAAACAACAACCACAACAACAATAAAAAATGCAAAAAACCACAAAAAAAAAAAAAAAAAAAAAAAAAAAAAAACACCAACAACTCACCAATTAGCTTAAAGGTAATAGAGGCGAGTTTTTAGCCAAAAATCTAAACTATATTTTTTGGCTCTTCCCCCTCTATGTTGCATGCTTCTACTTGTTCCCCTGCAGACAGACACTTGCTCCTGCAGATGGTCCAGAACTTCAACAAATCATGAAAACAAAATGTAATTCCTTGGCGATAGGGTTGGCTCAGGAAAGGCGGTGCTAATTTATGAGGGGGGGGACACAGGGTAATTCGTGCAAAGGGGCGTGTCACGATCTCCTGCGGGAGGTTTGCACATGCTCACTGTAAACAGGAAGTGCGATGAAGTTGAAGTCACAATATTGGAAATCGGAAAAGTACAAATACTGTACTTAAGTGGTTTAAGTAACCTCCTGGCACAGTAACATTAAAATAAAAAGAGACAGTGAAAACTTCCAGATACAATCGGCCTCATCAGAGGATGGTTATGAGCGGTAATGTTATAATTAATATGTGATCTTCACTTTTGGCAGATATTGAGTTATTGAAATTACATAGCCTCCTCATGACGGCTTCTTAATCAACCTGCAGTTCAAGTAACAAATTATCAACGTTTCTTACTTTCCAAGAGATTCTCAGATCTCTAGAGGAAACAGGGTCGATGCGTAGATCCAATGGAGGACCTTCCGGTGCTATATGACAAAACAAAACAATAAGACAAACAATAATTGGTGGGGGTGGGGGAGGTGGAGAGGGGACTGCGCTGAGTAATCTGTCTGACTTTTAATTATACAACGTACATACAAATCCTGTATGAATGAGGATTCGGAAAACGTCTTCATCAGTACTATAATTAGTACTATAACTAAGGAAATGTCTGTCCGTCTGTCCGTCTGAATGAATGAATGAATGAATGAATGAATGAATGAATGAATGAATGAATGAATGAATGAATGAATGTCTGAAACAGTCGCAACTCCTCGCTGCCTGCATCAATCAGTTTGATTTTTCACACGGTCATTGAGCATAATATTAGGAAGAGACTGACAAAGCCCTTATTTCAAATTAACACGTCCTTGATTAATAATGACTTTATTTGTGCATGTAAATTTCCCCATTAAGTTTATATGGGAAAGTCCGACGGGCCCCCTAACGTTACACAAATCACAGGCCACCGTTATCGCTTTTACCCCACTGCCATTTCTTCCACTATTTCCCCTGCTACACCAGCACCGGAACAAATGGTGACCCATACAATTTTGCACTGGTTATACTGTGGCGTGTGCAGTGCACACGGGCCAAAATACTTACATTATTGGTATTGATATTAAATTACATTAACCACAACCACAATTTGGTGTTCATATATTTTCCATGGGTAAGGTCCTAGTCAGATGTAAATAACAGCAAAGTTATTATCCGACCTGCTTCTTTGGTGGTGACAGAGACCACGTTGCTGGGTTCACTGGTGCCCACATCGTTGACAGCAAACATGCGGACGTCATAGGGTTTAGCCGGACGCATGTCTATCAGCGTGACCTGCGTCAGCGCCGGGTCGATGTCTCCTGTGGTCGCCGCCACGTGCCACGACTCTGCAAAACAAAGAGAATCAAAGTTATAGTGTGATTTCATGGCAGGTTACTAAAACTGCTGCAAGCAGGTTACTAAAACTGCTGCGGCAGTTTTAGTAATCTCTGCGGCAGTTTTACTAATCTCTGCGGCAGTTTTACTACTAACCCTAACCCCTAACCTAAACCAGAGCCTTCTAGTGGGAGAGTTAGGATATTCGTGTACCCGGAAGCAGAGGCCGGAAGCAGAGCGGAGCAGCCAGTTGACGTGACTATACAGAGCCTCTTTGAGTCCTATCTGAGCATAACGCTCACTACTCCTGCAGTCTCACGAGATGTATACAGTAGTGTACGAGACAATACGAGACTTTGCCGGTCCCTATTAAATCCCATTAATTTCATCGACTTCCGGCTTGAGAGTGGACTCACAGGACCCCTCCATGCTGCTCAAGCAGCGCAAGCGGCGCATAGGAGTGAACAGGAATATCCTAACTCTCCCACTAGAAGGCTCTGACCTAAACATAATCTCAGTAAAACTCCTGCCTAAACCTAAGCTTAACCCCCGACCGTTATAACGGTCACGAAAGTTGGTAAAAACGTTGTGACCGCTTTGATACCTGCCCCAACAGATTTATACCTGCTGCGACGGATTTATACCTGCCGCCACACCTGCCGTGATGCCTGCCATGGTCGCAAATTGATTTCACCCCTCCTGTCTGTATTTTTAGGTTACGTGTTCATGTTATTTTTACGTTTCGTGTTATTAGGTGTTATTTTTTTACCCGTGCTGTTCTTGAAGTCGATCCTGTAGGAGGTGATGGGGCGTCCTCCGTCGAACCCGGGTGTCCAGCGCACAGTGACGGTCCTCGCCTTCGCCTCTCGCAACTCCAAGCTCAACGGTCGAGGTGGTGCTGAGAAGGGAATCAGACCGAGGAACATTATCAGATGGGGGGGTATTCAAAAACCATGTTTTATTTTTGACCCCTCCAGTTCACTGGGGACAGGAAATCAGCACCCTCTATGGTAGGGAGGATTATTATGAAGAAAGAAAATTAGGTGAAATCACTGAATATACCGATAATTTGTATACTTGACTGTTTGTTTGTGTTGTTGATATTACTGTTTTACTGCTTTGCCTAATTGTGCAGCACTTTGGTCAACTTTGTCGCTTTAAATGTGCTCTATAAATAAAGTTGGATTGGATTGGAAAGAATCAGAATCAGCATACATTACACTTTTGCAAGGGAAAGGGTAAATGCCACGGTGTGGCATTTCTGCTGCCTCACAAACAAATGAAGCTACCTGTTTTTAATGGATCAAAAGCACAATTATCACCTGACCTCAGTGTTTGTTTCAAATGGTAATGATACAATCCTAGCAATCTGGATGAGTTTAATATGATCAGATAGCTCCCCTTCTATGACCAGCATTATGATAATTATTCATTATATCACCCCAAACATTTTTGACATCTGAAACATTTCCTAAATGTGTTAAAGCACATGCTACTACTTCAGTCGCTTTTTTTGTCCGGCATGTTAGTGTTAGAGCAGTAAATGTGATAACTAAAATGTCACAGGGAATGAATAGGGACAGACTAGAGCCCTGATGCAGTGTTGTTCTAGCAGACTAATACGAAAACTAAAAATGTTTATGGTATCTTTTCATTCACTATGACTACAAACTGTAGAATGTAGAGCGTAGCTGATCGCCTCACCCGGTACCACGGTGAGCGTCACTTCGTGCTTGTGGTCATTGAACCAGCCCGGTATGTCCACGCGGCAGCCGTACACGCCCGAGTCGCTCTCCAGCACCTGCCGGATGGTCAGGGAGACGTCGCCCCGCTCCAGGTCTCCCAGGAGCAGGTAGCGCTCCGACAGCCTGCCGGTCACCACACCGCGGTCATCAGCCCGGATGACCTCGGCACCGCAGCCCCGGCTGGGTATGGCCCCCCGGCCCCAGCACACGGCCAGGCGCCCGTAGTACCCGGCGTCATACTGGCAGGGCAGGGTGACGTCCGATCCCACCGACACTTCCATGGCCTCCGCGTAGTACACGCAGCCTGAGAAAATACAAACACAGAGAGGATTAATGTGTAAGTGTTATTGCGAAAGTGAACGAGATTACTATGTAAGACAGGCAGAAATGTCCATCTATGAGAGGTGGGAGCAAGTTAAGACGTGCAGGCTGCAGTACGCTGTGGGACAGTCCCTCATTTGTACTGTAAGAACTTTTCAGGTGTCCCAATTGAGCCCCACATTGTGACCGACAGCCATCAGTGTTCAAATGCCCTAATATATGGCCTTCTGTTGTCTCTTTTCCTCAAAAGATGTGTTTTTAAGTCTGTTAAAATAACCCGAGTATCCCCCCCCCCCCCCCCCCCCCACACACACACACACACACACACACACACAACAACCAAGTTCTGGACCATCTGCTGGACAAAGCAATTATCTGTCTGCAGGGAGACAGCTGCAGCACCAAAGTAGAAGCAGCATAGAGGGGAAAAAAACAAAAAGTATAAAGCTATAGGTCTACATCTATTTTGATTTTTGGCTAAAAAAAAGTTGCTTCTAGCCCCTATTACTTTTAATCATTTAATCATCTAGAGTTGGACCCAAAAGCACAGATGATGAGGCAGACACAGGGCAGGTTGAGTGCAAGGAGGTTTATTGAACCAAAACCAGTAGAGGAACAAACATGAGGAGACTAGGAAATACTGTGAGAAGAAACTGTGAATTTCACGAGGAAGGACCTAACAAACACTGCAATTACATTTAGCAACAAACAAGGAACTGAAAACACAAGGGCATATAGATAAGGACTAACTATAGACACAGCTGAAGAACTGACCAATCAACACTGGGATAGGCTGGGGAGATAAGGGGACACAGGTGGAAATACTGGCAATCACAAGACTAGTTATACGAGACAAGATAACTACAGCGGCAGACAGGAAGGCACAAAGCAAAACTACAAAATAGTGGAGGATTTAACCCCGAAAAAAATGCCGTTAACTTCAAGTCATGACACAGATAATCCCTTTGGCATGGAAGTACCTTAGGGTGATAGGAAAAGATTCATCCAAAGACACAAGCTGCATCACCTTTCATTTCTGAAATATACACGTTTTTCAAAATGGCCGCCACCATTCTCAGCAATACAGCATAGCCCATATCTTTGCTTCTGTTAGAGCTATAATAATAATATTGGTATCAAAGTATACATTTTTAGGGTCAAGGAATCCAATAAAATACATTTCAAGACTAAAAAACTCAATATTGTTTTCGTTACCATGACAACCGGGTAAAATATGCAAATTTAATTCAAAAAATGTGTTTTAACAGGGTAACTTTATACCCCCTCACCTGCTAAAACTTCCATTTTGTTTTCTCTTTGGCATGGATCTACCTTTGGATAATAGGAAAACATTTATCCAAAGAGACAAGCTGTATCACCTTTCATTTCTGAATATATACACGTTTTTCAAAATGGCCGCCACCATTCTCAGCAATACAGCATAGCCCATAATCTTTGCTTCTGTTAGAGCTATAATAATAATATTGGTGTCAAAGTATACATTTTTAGGGTCAAGGAATCCAATAGAATACATTTCAAGACTAAAAAACTCAATATTGTTTTTGTTACCATCACAACCGGGTAAAACATGCAAATTTCATTTAAAAAATGTGTTTTAACACGGTAACTTTATACCCCCTCACCTGCTAAAACTTCCATTTTGTTTTGTCTTTGGCACGGATCTACCTTAGGATAATAGGAAAACATTTATCCAAAGAGACAAGCTGTATCACCTTTCATTTCTGAAATATACATGTTTTTCAAAATGACCGCCACCATTCTCAGCAATACAGTATAGCCCATATCTTTGCTTCTGTTAGAGCAATAATAATAATATTGGTGTCAAAGTATACATTTTAGGGTCAAGGAATCCAATAAAATACTTTTCAAGAAAAAAATAATAATATTGTTTTCATTACCATGACAACTGGGGTAAAATATGCACATTTTTATTAAAAAATGTGTTTTAGCAGGGTAACTTTAACTGTTAACTAACTGTTTTTTTGCATGGAAGTACCTTAGTATAATAGGAAAACATTTATCCAAAGAGACGAGTTGCATCACATTTCATTTCTGAGATATACACGCTTTTCAAAATGTCCGCCACCATTCTCAGCAATCCAGCATAGCCCATAGCCCCATGTTAGAGGTATAATAATATTGGTGTTTAAGTGTACGTTTTAAAGGTCAATCAAGCCAATACAATACATTTCAATCCTCAAAAAACAATATTGTTTTCGTTACCACAACAACAATTTTAAAAAAAAGTGTTTTAAGAGGGTACCGAACTTTATACCCCCTCACTTGCTAAAACTTCCATTTAGTTTTCTATTTGACATGGAAGTACATCGAAGTACAGGTAATAGGAAAAATATTCATCAAAAGAGACAAACTGCATCACTCTTCCAATTTTTTCAAAATGGCTGACACCATTGCCGCATTTACAGCAATACAGCATAGCCCATTTATTTAGTTCTGTTAAAACTATGACAAAAAGTATGGTGAAGAGAATAATTATGAGGTATAAGTTAGAAGAAACAGGTTTCAGCAGGTAACTTTCCACCCCTTCCAAACCACTCTAATTTTTCATTTTTCATTTGGCATGGAAGTCACAGGGCATGGCACCATTAAATAATAACAACTTAACTCTCCGACACACTGGAAGTACCATAAGGCAATAAGGACATTATCAAAATAAGACAAATTACTCTTAATTTTGGAAATGTATGCGTTTAAAATGGCCACCACCATTTGAAATAATACAACAGCAGTCAAGTATTGGACATTTGGACTTCAGTTAAAGCTATAATAATGGTAAACCTCAAATTGTACATTTTTATGTACCATTTTGTATCATGACAATGAAGTTTCAAATCTTATATAATGTATATTTGATCAACATTTAGAATCCAATATCTCCACATGACATCTGCAGAAAGCCATGTCTGGCTTGCATTCAGTGTTCAACGTACCTCACATGGGTCTGCATGGGCACCTGTGTAGAGGATTCCGTAGCATGGATTCAGTAATGCACATGTGGGCATGGACAGACACATGGAGTGGCATGATTGGGAGGAATGATCTCCCTCATCTGAACTGGAGGCTTAGATTTCTGCTATGATCATGGCTGACCATAACAGTTATAGTGGTTCAGAAATTCGGTTAGGATGCCACTCGAGCTTCTCCCTACAGAGAGATACTTGTTGCACATCACACTGGGAGGAGACCCCAAGGCAGAACAAGGATAGGCTTGAGGAATTACACCACTCATTGGCAATGGAATCCCTATAGATCCACCGGTTATGAATGTTGCACTGGAGAGGGAAGTCTGGAGCTCTCTGGTTGAGCTGTCACCCCTGCGATCCAACTATGTATATAAGTGGTTGAAGATGGATATAAGGATATTTTTAATGTTGCATGGAATGCAACATTGGACAATACCTAAAGAGTGACAGACTTCGCTAACTTTGCCACTCATTAAGAAAGGAAACCATAAGATGTGTGCCATTTATAGATATGATTTCTTAGTCCCCCAAACAAAGTTTACACTAATGTATAGTACTAAAAAGGAGGTTCTTGACGATAATCAAACTTCTTCAAGAGGAGCAAGGTGCATTCTGTTCTGATCATGAATCTGAATAGCTATTCATTCTTGAATATGGGGTGAGGGGCTCTTTGTTGTGGGTCATTCAATCTCTGTACACCCAAAGTAAGATCTGTGTCTGTTTCGTGAGATACTGTGTGTTGGCAGTAACTCACAAAAGGTGACACAGCATTGGTCCAAATTTGACACTTACGTGTGCATATTTCACCATCAATGTGACGATAATGACAAAAACATAGTTTTGTTTTAGCATATAACTATGGACATGCAGCTTTGTGTGTGTTTTTTTAATTCAGTGTTGGTCACCTCAGAGCAATGCTATTATTTTATCACAGACACAAAGATGGGATCTGATGTATTGCTATATTTGTGGCAGACATTTTAAAAATGTGTGTATTTTTTAAATGAAAAGTGATACAACTTGTTTGTTTGGATATTTTCCTATAACCCTAGGTATATTTTACCACTGTTGTCATTGCAATGACAAATGTATTGGTTTTCTTTTATTCAATTGTTTATTGAATTGGATTACTTGGCAACAAAAATGAATTGGATTACTTGACACAGATATTATTATAGCTCTAACAGGAGCTCTAAATGGTGGTGGCCATTTTAAAAACTGTGTATATTTCAGAAAAAAAGTGATGCAGTTTGTCTCTTTGGATAAATCTTTTCCTCTTCCATGCCAAAGACAAAATTAAATGAAAGTTTTAGTGGGTTAGGAGGTATAAATTTGCACTGTCAAAACATATTTTTCAAATGAAATTTGCATATTTGCCCCTGTTGTTGTGGTAACAAAAACAATATTGGGTTCTTTAGTCTTTAAATGTATTTTATTGGATTCTTTGACCCTAAAAATGTATACTTTGACACCAATATTATTATAGCTCTATTATTATAGCTCTAACAGAAGCAAAGCTATGGGCTATGCTGTATTGTATAAAAACGTGTATATTTCAGAAATGAAAGGTGATACAGCTTGTCTCTTTGGATAAATGTTTTCCTATTATCCTAAGGTACTTCCATGCCAAAGAGAAAACAAAATGGAAGTTTTAGCAGGTGAGGGGTATAAAGTTACCCTGTTAAAACACATTTTTTTGAATGAAATTTGCATACTTTACCCCAGTTGTCATGGTAACGAAAAAAATATTGAGTTTTTTAGTCTTGAAATGTAATTTATTGGATTCCTTGACCCTAAAAATGTATACTTTGACACCAATATTATTATTATAGCTCTAACAGAAGCAAAGATATGGGCTATGCTGTATTGCTGAGAATGGTGGCAGCCATTTTGATAAACATGTATATTTCAGAAATGAAAGGTGGTACAGCTTGTCTCTTTGGATAAATATTTTCCTATTATCCTAAGGTAGTTCCATGCCAAAGAGAAAACAAAATAGAAGTTTTAGCAGGTGAGGGGGTATAAAGTTACCGTGTTAAAACCCATTTTTTTAAATGAAATTTGCTTATTTTACCTTGGTCGCCATGGTAACGAAAACAATATTGAGTTTTTTAGTCTTGAAATGTATTTTATTGGATTCCTTGACCCTAAAAATGTAGACTTCGACACCATTATTATTATTATAGCTCCATCAGAGGCAAAGACACGGGGTATGGTGTAATACTGGTTCATTGTCGGCCCATTTTGAAAACGTGAATATTTCCGAAATGAAGGGCGACACAGCTTGTGTCTTTGGATGAATCTTTTCCTATCACCCTAAGGTACTTCCATGCCAAAGGGAATATCTGTGTCATAACTTGAAGTCAAAAGTTGATTACATCCTCCACTACAAAGCGAAAACTACAAAATAAGGTACACAGTGCAAAATCAACTCTAACTGAGAATACAATAGGCTACTACAAAACCACAGGGAAAACATTAGCGTGTGTTTGTGTGTGTGTGTGTGTGTGTGTGTGTGTGTGTGTGTGTGTGTGTGTTATAGCGGAGTCCTTAAATTGCTACAACTAAGAACGTTTGATGTTCACATCTGAAGTGCCAATTTATTTCCACCAGCCCGGCCTTTCTTGATAATGAGGTACAAAATGTACTGTACTGCACACGCGCGCGCGCGCGCGCAGCACACACACACACACACACACACACACACACACACACACACACACACACACACACACACACACACACACACACACACACACACACACACACAACACACACACTTTGTGAAAATACAATAATCTTCGGCAATAAAAATACATCAGATCTACAAGCTCACAATGTGCTGCACTGTGATGCGTGATCAGATCTGTCCCTCATTTCAAATACTTTCTGCAGTGTCCCGCATGTTGAGACCCAGCTGTCCTGACAGGCATCAGTGTTCTCATGCCATGATAGTTGGTTTATTTTTCATAAAAAGGTTAACTTCCTGTTGATTTTACTATATGAAGATCTGGATCCAGTCCAGGTTTTCTATAAAACAGCGTTTTAAAGAGTTAAAGGGATAATTCAGATTTTTTTTTAAAGAGAACTTGCTTGAAATACTTACCATCACGGTGTCAACTGTATGTATTGCTGTCCAGAGTCCAGTGGTGGGGGTTCTGCTCTGGTTTTTGTGAAATATTAAGTAGTTGCGGTCATTTTGTGGAGGTCATTGGGCCGCGTAGTAAAAGTGAATTAATCCAAAAACAAACTTAATCTGTATTCTTGATCCGTTTCTAAATATTACAATGTCCTTCGTTCATTTTTGACCCATCTATCACAGCGAACTATGTTTTTTGTGTCCATATCACTACACCCAATAAGTAGTTCCTTGCGATAGGGGGTCAAAAATGGACGAAGGACGTGCTAGTATTTTAGAAATAATTGAACAATACAAATGACCTTAGTTTTGTGTATTCATTTACTTCTACTGCGTGGCTCCAGTGACCCCCACAAAGTGACCAGAACTACTTAATATTCACCAAGAGCAGAGACTCCCACCACAGCATCTGGACATCAATTAATACAGTTGACAGCTGACACCACTATATTAATGGACAGCATTTCATACAACTTAACTTAAAAAAATCTGAACTAATCCTTTAGCATTTTTTATGAAAATAAATAAATAAATAAATAAATAAATAAATAAATAAAAAATAAATAAATAAATAAATAAATAAATAAATAAATAAATAAAATAAATAAATAAATAAATAAAAAACATGCGTTTTGGTGATGCTCCACAGTGTCTAAATCAACTTTGTTTGTGTGTGAACTTTGGTTGAAAGTTGGTTGTACAAAAAGGAGCATACTTTGAGCTATCAATTTCTAATCACTGAAACATTTTTCATGTCCACCTTTGGGATTACATTATATTACATCATGGCAAGGTAACTACACAAAAGAACAAAGAAAGAAGTGTTTTTACTCTTTAAATGTACATTTGTTAAAGCGAGAAAGGATTAATTGCCAGATGTCTTACCTAAAATCAGGCACAGGATCATCCTAGGCATCCATCTGCAGCCAGCGTCAGTGTTCATGTTGTTAACGGTTGTTAAGATGAGATCTCTGATCACAGAGAACACCCTGTCCAAGTGCTTTGGCCTGTGCACTCACCTACCTACCGCAAAATGGCATTAACACCCAAACGCCTGTGGTTGGTTGGGCAAATTTGAATCGAATCCAAATCACATGACTGCTGCTCCAAGCAACTTATATTTTGGCTGAGGAGAGGAGAATGTTGAGGGACCGCTTCCTTTTCTGCGGTTTTGGTTCCACGTGGAAGAAATGGCTTGACTTTGCCTTTTTTGAGGAAGAAGAAGAAAGGGTGTGAAAGGTGCCAATATTATATACAACACACATATACAACACATGTGCAGGCACACACAAAAAACGCACACGCAAACACACACACACACACACGCACGCACACACACACACACACACACACACACACACACACACACACACACACACACACACACACACACACACACACACACACACACACACACACACACACACACACAAATGTCTTTTATCGTGACAGTTTTCGCATGTTTCTAATGTCAATGTTTCATGTCAAGGACCCTCATAATCATGTGTGTATGGCCACCCCCCCCCCCCCCCCCCCCTGTCTGAAAATATCTGCTTCCAGGGTCATCCCTTCCATAAGCAAAGATGTGTAATGGAATGATCGTTGTGACAGAATATTCAAAGATTTGTGCCCAAAATTGGTCAAAAATAGCAGATCTACAAAACAGCATGATCTCGTGCCAATGGTCGACGACTGCACACCAATCACTTAGCTCAGTCTGCTCGGACAAGTATGTAAAATAAGTATATTGGGGTAATGTTTAGGATTAGAACCTATAGATCAATGTAAATAAATAGTGGGTAATGCCTACTAATATCCACCAAAACCCATGTCATTCACTATACAGAGGGAGGGAGCTGGCGTTATATTAAAGGTAGCCTCGACACCCAGGCTTTAATTTTCGTTCGCGTTGCGCGAAAACGGAAAGCCTGGACTAACCTGTTACACGAAGTGGCCTTGAGGGGCCACTTTGGCATAAACACACAGTACAATCACAACACTATAGTCACTTTAGTACAGTAACAGACTGTGAGACAGTGAACTCTGACTGATCATAGCAATGCATGATAATAATCGATGTTGATATTTCCTATGCAAATAATCAATTGTATCATTACTATGTTTTCATGTGTGGCATATAGACATTTTTAGCAGAAAAAAATGATTAAATGTCAATGTCAGAACATTGAATCTTGTCGGAATAGATTGCGATAATAATCCAGTATTGTCTATGTATCGTATCATCAACCGAGTATCATGGTACTGTACGTATCGTATGTATTCGCAGTCTCGCAGTGCTTTGCATGCTCAGACGCATAATCTGTGCTCTCTACACTCCAATAACACTGATTGTGTTGGCTGAGTCAGCTATCAAGCAAACTGACATAAACCCACTGATGCACCCAGAATCGGCTGTACGCAGGCATGAATCGAATGTCCACAAGTTGAACTTCGTTTAGTTTGCATTTAATTCTCCATAGATAGTGCATTTACAAACAAAAACAGCAACTCAGGACCTTCTCTGGATGGCCTGGTAAAAGCCATGAGTCCACCCAGGTGCATAACCACTCCTCCTTCATCTAGCCTTGATAAGCTGTCTCTGTCTCAGGCCTAGAGGGGAGTGCCCAGTTAGGTGTCAATTAGCCAATTAGCCATACAATTAATCATTTGAATTCAAATATCTAAACAACTATCACAAAACTGCATATACTAAATAATAAACAGAAATCCTAGTAATGGCATACAAAAAACAGTTAAATGGCTGCTACACTGATCAAAAAGCAATGCGACGCGTCTTATTTCAAACTGAAGGGGAGAAAAGAGGCCGGGCAGGGGCTATATCCAAGATTCATATCGGTATTGGCAAATGCAGTATGCAAGTCTAACCAGCAATCCAACACAGGGGTAAGGGGTTGACACTATGGTGAATATACCTGTCTAACCAGTGATCAGACACAGGGGTAAGGGGTTGACACTATAGTGAATATGCCAGTCTAACCAGTGATCAGACACAGGGGTAAGGGGTTGACACTATGGTGAATATACCAGTCTAACCAGTGATCAGACACAGGGGTAAGGGGTTGACACTATGGTGAATATACCAGTCTAACCAGTGATCAGACGCAGGAGTAAGGGGTTGACACTATATTGCAGGTAAACTCAATACTATAACACACACGCTACGCATGGTATCTGCTCACACTGGTATCAGGATCGGATAAGGAATTGAACACGTCTTTCGGGTCATCCCGAGATGTGACCATCACAAACAATAATTAAGAAATTAATAAAACAATTCTACTGTAAATGTGCAGCATCTGTCAGTCTGTCCGAATAGTTCACAAGAAATACTGTATCTGACCCATTTTGTGACAATCAAGGGCTGCCATAGTGCTTTTTGTTTTCACACTGCTTGTTTATCTTCTGCGATGGGCAGCAGTAACTTAAAGTAACCTCCCGTCTGTCGCGGTCGGGCCAGGTTTATCCAAGGGCTTTTCTTTAAGGTCCTATTTTTTTTTTTTTTATCTAAGGCATTCACTTTTAGACTGCTGAGCAAACATCCGGGTCTGCTGACGACGTGAGGGGATGTTTAGTTACCGTATACCAAGCGCAACTTCCTCTTGCATCACTCAGCAACAGCGACATGCGTCCCTAATGTAATCATCAGTATAGTAAGCAATGCAAATAGCCTACCTGAAGCATTGCACAGCAGCCATACATACAATATAGTTAATCCTTTAATAGTAGAGTTAATGTTAGATCAGGGATGGGCCAACAAAAGTCGTTACAAGTCGAGGGCTGGAGCCACCAGACTGTGTTTCAACACAGGCACCAGTCTACGAGGACGTCCCAGAAATTAAAATAATTTGTTGCCTTCATTTATTATGGTGTGTGCAATATTTCAGCGGGCCAGGTTTAAATATCATTCCACAGGCTGAAGATAATTCAATCACAGGCCTGATTTGGCCCCCATGCCTTGAGTTTGACATATGTGTGTTTGATAGATTGACCTGGATGGAATACACACTACACTAGTGAACAGGCGATCCAGTATAAGTAAAAGCAGATCACCTTTCACTTGGTTGCATGCTGAAAATAGCAGATCTTCAAGCTTGTAGATCGGCTAATTTCAGCAAGGGTGCCATTAGCTATTATGTCGTCACCAATGTCCGTCAGTATACATTTAGTCAACTAAACCTGCAGATTTAGTCGACTAAAACGTCATCTAGAGTGCCAACACTAAAGCACTAAAACATTCCCGTGACTAAAATGGGACTACAACTAAAATCAAAAGGTGTTAAAAAACAACAACATAGGAGTAGTAATACAACCTACCATGATGACTCAACGTTCTTCTATTCTATTTTGTTGTACTATAGAGCTCTGCAGTGATGTCAGTGTGCCTGTTCCAGAAGAGATTTTGACATTAATTTTCCTCATTTACTTTTCCTTATGAGGAAAAGTAAAAGCAAAGACAACTCGGGTTGTGACAATTCATGACAACCAACACAAAATTGGCTGTTTTTTAAATGTTGTGTACGTTGTCGTGAAATGTTACAACCCTGGTTGTCTTTGTTGGCGGCTTAATCGTCTTTATATAAATACTTTTTTGAAAACTCTATGAGGAACCGGCACTCTGACTGCAGAGCCCCATTCTGATTGCTATAATGACAAAGAGAGAATATTATTAGTATTATTTATTCCATGAGAATAAATGAATAATTAGTTAAAATGGAGGAAGGAGAGTGGACTTGTAGACTTGTGATAACTTTTATTGGTAATGATAGAATGATGCCACATTGATTATGTTGCAATTGTTTTACAGCTCGATATACAGCATTTTTTTTTTTTTTTCAATTAATGAATCCTTAAATAAAAATGTTTCTAACGCAGCCTAAACTGCTGTCCAGATCACAAGGAATGCTATCTATTTTAAAACTTGAATGTTATATTTTAAGACATTTTAAATGAAATGCAAATTCTGAAAGGTTTTACTTTTTCGGTGGGTTGTTCTCATCAAAATACCAATGCATAATCCATTCAAATTTTATATAACATAAGAACAATACGGTCAGGTTATTGGATCCTCAATCCACAGTGACAAAGGACTTCTAAGACCTGCCTAAAAAAGTATATTAAAAAACGTTAAAAATTATGAAAAATATAGAGTATGTGTAATATAAATGAAGAATAAATCTTTCAGTTTAGCATATGTGTGGAATTTTGAAAGCTTTATATAGAAACCAAAAGGTCCACTCACAGGCACATTGGCCCAGGCGCGTGAGCGCGCATGCACGCACGCACATACACACAAACACAAACACAAACACAAACACACACACACACACACACACACACACACACACACAACACACACACACACACACAACACACACACACACACACACACACCAGGTGGTCCCCAACTAAATGGTGAAGTCGTGGAAACCAAATTAAAGAGTTAATTAGCAATTGTCAGTTAAACATCTGCATTACTTAATTTACAAGTAATTTACATCATTTAGAGAAAGGAATTTTGGACAAAATGCTATCCAACAATAACAAAAATCTTGTTATTTTGGGATCAGAATTTCTAAATGTCATCAAATCGTGCTCCGTGGGGGAAAAAATGGATGAGTATACTATATAATTGCAGAAGCAAATTTGTGTCAAACCATTGATTCGGTCGTAACACTTTCTGTCCACTAGGTGTCAGTGTGTGTCTACAGTCCATGGTGACCGACTGCCAGTGAAAAAGGATTAGAGCTATTGTTACAACAAGGCTCATGATGGAGCCAACCCGCTTCACAAACTAATAAATTCAGGAGAACCAACAAACTAGCATGAGAAAAGCCTACAAATCAACAGCTCCTATTTCTCCAACTGCTAGACTCAAAAGGCTGCACAGCAGGGCTTTGCGTCACTGACCTAGCCTATCCTGGTGATCTCAAACTGGGGGGGGGGATCACAAACTCTCAGGGTGGACGGCATATTATTTGGAGGACCAAACAACACAGGACCAGACAATTACTGAATGTAAAAAGTTCAGTTTTTTGTGGGTGCAATTGAGCTCAGAAAACCAAAAAGGAAAAGAAAGAAAATGTCACGTTGCCTTTAATTATCACAGCTGTTTTTGTATGGTTTGTTTGTATGGTTATAATGATGTATTTTCTCGAACTGTCTTCCTCATGCGTACATCTGGATGTCCTCGTAGATGTTCTCGGCGTGCTTGGATGTCTTCGCCCTGTTCACGCGTCTTCTCCCTGTGGAGGAGAAATATAATGGTTTCATGACATTCGTGTTCTGTTTAACGCCCATTTCACACCAAAGGGTCACCTCGCCACTCCTTGGGTCCAAATGGTCGCAATCAGTTCACTATAAAACGGTCTGGAGCCTTTGGTGTGTTATGGTCCATTGACCTATCTAGTGTTGTAGTTCTCGAGACTCATTTCAATACCAGTCTCGGAGCAAATGTCTCTTTCACCACCGTCTAAAGACAGCAGAGCGGTGCACAGCGCTGGATGGATGTGATGAATGGATGGATGATCGCTAGCAGTCCACAACTACAGAGAGAATTTAGGCATGCTGGAGCCCTAAGAATAATGTCTTGGTATTGGCTTGGTCTTGCCTCACAGTGGTCTTGGTCTCTGTCTTGGCCTCGACCTCTCTAGGTCTTGGCTTCGGCCTCGGTCTCGATCCCTGCTCTAGGTCTTGTTCTCGGCCTCGACCCCATAGGTGCTACTCTCGTCTTGATCTGCTGCTGTCAAACTGATTGTTATATCACTGTTCATGGGATTTATGGAGCTCTCATATCACAGAGTCAGTGTGCTTGTTGTTTAAGCCAGACAACCAGCAGACCACTACCCTGACGTCAGTCTGAAGTGTCACTTTGTTTCAATTCATTATTCAGACTGAAGTCCCTCTCCACCACAGCAGTTTCTGGAATGGGGCCGTTATCAAAGTGGCAGTCTTCATGGTGATTGGTTCATACCAACCCATAAGAATATTGGGAAAGCAGACGTTCACATGCTTTTTTAGCATGTGAACAAAAGCAGTAAAATATGATGGATGATGATGTTCATAAAACCCGACGCTTCTTTAAAGATTGGAGGAGCCGACACTGCCTTGAGTGACAGGGCTGTCGGCCAATCAGCTGCTGTAGTTGGATTTTTAACTAATACTAACAACACCGGAGGAAGGGACACCAGTGCTTGAATCATAGGGGGAAAAGATAAGGCAGTATTTTTAAGGTGGGGATTTAGGGCTGGAACTAGACTACCAGACCACAGAAAATATATTGAATGTACTGTACCCTTATAGGGATCCCTGACTACTAGGACACATATGAATCATATAAAGAGAGAATCTTTCACTCAATAGGAACAGTTCCTGACGCATGTCGATGATGTCATAGTCTGTGTGTGTATGGAAAGATTCCCTATTTATGAAATAAATAAAATTATTTAAAGGTATACTAGGTAACTTTTTGATCTTGACTGGTAGTCAGTGCTGGTACTGCAGATTTTAGATCGAATCCTACATTTCCCAACATCCATTGCGTGTTTAAGTCCCATTCTGATTGGTCCTTGCAATCAAGGATCAGATGTGTGTGATGGGGTACTGTGCTTTCAGTACCCCATAGAGTAATAAAATATAGAGAGTGAACAGGAGCGATAGCCCCGCCCCATTGCAGTTCATTTCAATACGAGTTGCTCAATGGCGTTTTGAAGCACCCGGAAGACCGCCGGAAGTAGCTCTACTTCCGCATTTGGACACCAACATTTGGTGTCCAAATGCGAAAGTATTTCCTCCATGAACACGGCCGAAGCAAGGGATCATGGGAAAGGAAGAGATTCATGAACGAGTACTGTCGAGGACGAGCAAAGGGGAAAAAAACAGAATTAAAAACAAGCTTGTGGGTTCGTGGTGGGCTTATTATCTGTCATATAATACATCTGTTATGTTTTGAGAGGTGTTATATGACGTGAGCACTGGTGTTCATCCAGAAAACAACGTTATCACAAACTGCCATGTCGACATTCACAACACAAACCAGCGTGTGTGTGGTCTCCTGGTGCTCGTACATGAATTTCAGCCGCCTGCAGTTCCAGCACTGACCACTGGGGCCCGAGCCTCAAGCCTGGAGGCGCCCTCTGGGGATGTGGAGTACCCCATCACTTTTCAATATAACACATATTTAGAACAGACTTTGAGGGCTGCAATTCAGGAAATGGCTTAATTATGTGACAAATATGTTAGTCATAATGGATATCAAATTTAAGATTTGTTTTAATGAAAAGGTTACGCAGTAAATTTAAGATTTTGTTTTAATGAAAACGCAGTTACGCAGTTAGCCTACCTTTAAAGTGTTATTTTAAAAAATAAAAATAAAATCTAGTTAAAGACTTAAAGTGTAATGTTTTAAGCACATTTGTATTATTAGTCAGGGATCCTTCAATAAATAAGAAAAGAAAGAAGAAGAAGATAAGAAGAAGAAGAAAAGAAAAAGGAGAAAAACAACAAAAACTAACAATACTTATTTTGTTGCACGCACACACACACACACACACACACACACACACACACACACACACACACACACTGTACGTGCCATCTAAAAATAAGGCCAATTATCGACCCACACGTTGCAGTCATGAGAACAGAGAGCCTGTGCATGTCCAAACAGCACACAGATTCACATGGCACAGACACCCGTTCCACACTTACCAAAAATAAGCACCAGGATCAGGATGACGGTGGTGCAGAAAATGGCTGCCAACCTGCCAAGGTTCCCCACCTCCAGAAGGTCTCCCAACATCCCCTGAATTGAAGTTGAATAAGAATAATAACAAATGGGGCCCACCATGATAGATCAATCTAGAAAAAGTGCCCTTCTGGGCACAGGTCTTCGCCAGGTCAGGTCAGGTCATGGCCTCCTGATGGCACTAAGTTAGGTCAATGTGAAAAGGGTTGCCATGTCTTCTTAATGCCCTCGGTGGTAATTGGATATGAGGGCTTTTTTCCCTCTAATTTTTTTTACTTTCTTGAACAGTAAATATGATGATTTCTGTATGCATGCAAACAGAAAATAACATTTTGTTCATATTTATCAACACAATCTATTACCTGCGTTTTGACAAACTCCATCACAGGGTAGTTAGGAGTCTCTGGAGTCTCTGTTACAAATCCTGGTGTGGTCCATATCTCTGTATGGGGTATAAGGTTGGTCACTGAACTTTTACTTTTATGCTATAAATATATTTTAAACTCCAAGGTTGTAGTGTGGCACTGGGTGAAAAATCATGAACATGTGTTGCAAATCATTGAATGTATATTCTTTCACAGTAGACATTAACTCGTTTTTGGGACGATATTTTCAGTTTCTAGGGCCAAATACTATATTTTGTGGGATCCTTGGTACGAAATTGTTTGAAAATGACAATAACATGAAAAATGATGTAAAAAAAAATCATCTTTCAAAAGATCTTTCAGAAAACTGATGATTTGTGGCAAAATGTCTTCTAGAATCTGGTCTTTAGTCCTATATTGCGCAGAAACAAAAAAAAACATACAAGTTTAGATGAACCAATTTTGCACACATGTGCACACAGTGGTTACAAGGGGCGCATCTGTAATATCCTCTTTACTTTTCACAATAATATCCCCTCCACTTTTCACAATAATATCCCCTCCGCTTTTCACAATAATATCCCTTCCACTTTTTATGATAATATCCCCTCCTCTTTCCACAATAATATCGCCTCCCCTTTTCACAATAATATCCCCTCCACTTTTCATGACATCTTCTCCACGTTTCACAAAATGCACTCCACTTTTAACAATTTAACCGTTTTTGAACCAAATTCCACAGATGTGTAACAGTTAACTGTTGCTGTACCCCCCCCCCCCCCACCCCCCAAACACACACACACACACACACACACACACACACACACACACACACACACACACACACACACACACACACACACACACACACACACACACACACACACACACACACACACACACACACACACTACCTTGCCCTGCGACCGTAGGCAGCACCACAACACCCTGGGTAACAGGTTCAGGTTCTTCTTCTGGTGGAGCTACCAAGAACACACATAGATTAAATGGTTAACTCTACATACATTTTCCATTCATGTATTTGTGTTTTTACCTTTTCTGTCATGCTTTATGGCCTCAATTACACCACAGAAAATGAACAAAAATCCAATCTTTTGTCGTAATTTACAGGCACGCTTGTCTATTTAAATGTAAATGTTTTCAAGGTCCAATGTGCTTGCATGTTCAGCAACCTTTTCTATATTGGATCCATTATGTAAGTAATATGTACGTTATTAGAATCAATTTCCCACATGGCCCCTATACAGAACATCATGGATTTAATACAAGCCTCCTAAGAGCATTCTGAAGTGCAATAAATTAAATCCTAATGGCTTGACCTAATGGATCAGCGTTCTGAATTTCACCTTTAGCACAGCTAAGCGGCAATGAGTGCATCTTGAATCTTAACTCCTTAGGTAGAGTCTTTTTGCCTGCCTGTAACGCCACCATTTGGTCCAGAATGCCATTTACTGCATGGGCTCCATTTTCACTCCATGCCTTGTCCCTAACGCTACCCGAAACCCGCAACGAATTCCCTTATTCGTATTTTCCTCTTTCCTCTTCCCTTAGCCACTAGTATCCATAGTCGTGTGACCGTGATATTAAATCATAAAAATATATTTTTTTTTCAAATGAAGTAAGATACGTAAATTCAACTGAGAGATGGAACGAGCTGTCTCTCCGCTCTGTCCCTTTAACACAACCCATTAGTCTGCGTTCCAATCAGCTCCTTGTATCTTACACCTACAGTAGGACCTTCATAAGGTTGTCTTCTCCTTCCTTATCTCACTTGTGCTTTCAGTTCAGGTCGACCCGCCACCCAAGAGGCCAATGGCAAGAGAGGCATACTTACGTTGCTTCCTGACTCTAGATGGAGTACTCATACTAAAATGACTTCTATTAGCAAAACAAATCAGGAGAGATTTCACTTTATTATCAATTAGTATTTAGCTCACAAACAAACGCTCGTGAGATTTGTTAAGAGTAAAATAGTAAAATATTTAAAATGGGTGAAATTTCCCTTAAAGTACTTTCCACCACTAAAAACATGCACATACCTTCCACTACGGTCAGGAGGACGTTGACCTTGATGTCGTTGAACAGTCCGGGGACCTCCACCCTGCAGCCGTATATCCCGGAGTCCTCCGTCCGGGCGTGGACGATGGTCAGGGACACGTCCCCTCCTTCGCCTTCTGTCTCCTCGTCCTCGTCGTCCCGTCCTGGTGAGAACCGGTACCGGGGAGACAGCTGGTAGTCCACGGCGCCGTACCAGGAGGCCGAGAGGACGGTGTCGGAGCACTTGGACAGGGGGACCTCGGCCCGCCCCCAGCACACCGGCAGCACGCCGTAGGAACGCGCGTCGTAGCGGCACGGCAGTGTGACGTTGCGCCCGTGGGTGCCGACGACCACCGTCGAGGTGGCTTCACACACTGCAGGCAAAAGTAGGCCTATGTTTTTTGTCTTGTCATTTACTTTTATGGATACAATTAGGCATTGTAAACAGTGTGTGTTGTGCAGGTGCAAGCAAATGCGCATGCAAATTCAAGTGCGCATGCACGTGCCTTAAAGGGGAATTTCACTAATCTTTCAATATTTTACTGTGATGTCATTAATATACCTGAGAGATGTTGTGTGGACATGATAAACAAGTTCCCCCATTCTGTGTTTCCTAGAAATGGAGGTCTGGAAAAAAAAAACATTAGCATGGTGAAATACATCTTGATGACATCATCAAGATGTGTTTCACCATGTTAATGAGTTTCATTTTTTTTCTGAGAGTGTACAAATGTGAACCAAATGGACCCTATCGGGTCCATTTGGTTCCATTTGTACACTCTCAGAAAAAAAAAAAAAGAAAATGGGTGGAATTCCCCTTTAAGAGGCGCCCCCCACTTCTAAAAGTACCACTACAACACTGGGGACAGAGGAAACACAAGCGCATGCAATTGTTTCATTTATAAAACTGCTAGTCCCAAATATACTATGTTGTTGTTATGGAATCTTGTCGCAGGTGTTTGTATGTTGTTTCTACAGCTGGTTGGCCCAAGCTACATTCTCGTAGCTGAGAGCTAATTTCTTGTAGCTGGGCAGTAATGATCTTTAACCTTTAACCGTGATGAAAGTAAGCAAAAAGCCTGCGATAAATTTATCTGTGTGATCATTAAAATGTGTAGAACATCTACATCCTTAAAATGTATTTTAAATCTGTATTGTATGTATTAATTTATTATTATTATTATTATTATTTATTTTATTTATTTTTTTAATTTGCACTTTTCATACAGCCCATAAAATACTATGAGCAGGACAATGATAAATATTTGATTGATGTAACTGCCCCTATCAGATACATCATTAACTTCTTGACAGATTTACCATGACTTTTGGAGTGATTGACAACCATTGTCTGCTTTTCAGTCCAAATAAGACGGGCTTACAGACGGCGAGGAATAAATCGCCCACTCTAATTCATTCTCAATGGGGACGGCGTTTTTTTTAGCACAAAAGTTCAAAAATCGACCCGCGTTCAAGAAAGCGTTTATCGTCGGTCGTTTTCCCCGCCCAGCGTCACTGATTTTTATCGCGCGCGCGTGCACGAAACAATTCATGTTCAATTTCAGTGAACTTTTTGTAAAACGCTTGGCGATTTATAGCAAACATACAACATAATGAGGACGATGAGGACCCACTCTACCAGTAGACCTGCACAGTGACTTCACCGTTTCTGTCCCGGGAGTGGATTCCCTAATCATTTAAGGCTCTGGCGCAGCCGAGCCAGGCAGGATCTAGCCAGCCCTACTAGGGTGGGCTGGAAGAATGGCGGGTGGGCAACTCCAAAGTTTTTCATAAGAAGCAGTGCTTTTGAACATTTTTTTATACCAGGGCCCACTATTTATTCGGCTTTTGTGGACCACTAGTGGTCCACTGGTTGAAAACCACTGATATTACCTTTCATTGGGTGGGCAGGATGCACGTTTGGGTGGGCTGTGCCCACCCCTGCCCCCCCTCTATATCCGACCCTGAGCCGAGCCACGACGTGAGTTGTGGCAATTCTGCTCTAACGTTCTATTTACAACGCATTATTGCGCGACGTGTTGTGAGTTTGTGTCACGGTCACGCTATGACGAAGCATGTTGGTTACATGCTTTTAGCCAGCAGAGTTTATTATACAACATATTTAAACCGTGATGGATGCTGCCGATTTTATTTTAACCTACGCAACTTGGAATAACTATAGTCTACTTTCAAATGTCAACCTCTACGGCTGCAGCCATCATTATTGGTGACTGGTGAGTCATTAATTCATTGTAAATGAATTGTAAATTCAGCGTGATCATGATCAGGTAGCGCTTGACTGGAAGTTGTCTGGGAAGTTGGTAGTCTGTTGGCTTGGTTGGCTTCTGAGCCACGCATTTCGTCCGCCCCCCTCCCCTCCCCTCCCCTCCCGGCATAAAACGCGTAGCGTTTATCGACGGGTTGTTTTGTCAAATGCATTGAAAATAAAAATGAATTGTATCATAAACTCATATCATAGCCTAGACACCTTAAGCTGTCTTCCTTCGGTTGCACAAATTCTATAAATGATTTCATTAGTATATTCAGCCTCATAATGGTAATAAGCCTTATACCTACTCAGCCTACTGTCAATACGTCCAAGAGTTATAAATAAACAAACAAATAAATAGATGAATAAATAAGTAAAAGGAGAAAAAAAACAGCCCAACCCACAGAGCAACCAAAATAATGATGAAGATAGCGAAAGAAAATTCTAACCAAACCTTCCAGGTTTTAACATTTTATCATTACCTCATGATCCGACCTGTCATATCACACGTTATGAGGATCAGGACTACAGTGGTCCCAAAATGTGGACGTGACATTGTCCTACACTAAACGAAAAGGTGGGATATCGACTCACCCTTGATAAGTATGGAGAAGAACAGATAATGTGAAGGATGCATGTGGGCGCCTTATAAGTCAGATCAAACAGTGCTGCTGCTGCTACTGCCGCTGTAAACAGGGATCGATTTCTGCTGCCCACAACAGAAGCACCACCCCAGCCGCGCGTACACATGCAGGCCCCTGTCTGTGGTTCCTGTTCTTGTGCTGTCGCGAAGGAAGTCGATTCTAGACGCGTGGCTAAATTTAGCCTTTACGTTGTCTTGCAAGCCGTAGTGCTGTCTGCTGTCCTGATACTCTGATCGCTGACCTGGACGTTAAACGGGGGTGTATGTGTTGTGATCATGCCACAGAGAGATTGAGCAAATTAAAACCCTGTTTGTTTCGTTCAGACATCCCAGGGCCGATGTTGATATTGACTTTATTGTAAAAGCGTGCCTTTTCTTTCCTGTAGGGAAGTATAGGCCTGCACCAACGTGACCACAAAGGGAAATGACACACACGTAAAAGCAAGGAGATGTCATGGTTTCATAACAGTATTTGTCAACTTCAACTTCAATTTCAAAGTTTTGAGTGCTGTCTTGGATCAAAATGCTCTCAAGTCAAAAAAGTGTGGGCACCCCTGCCATAGACTGATCTGGAAATTATGCCCCCCTGGGCTGCCACCAAGGGCCCCCCTACACCAGATTTTTCTTCCCGACGCAATGCATAGTGTCTGCACACCTGCATATCAATCATGACATACTGTATAGGCTAAGGCGTGTGATATTCACCTCATATCGGCAGGATTTACAGCAAAGGATTGCTTGAAAATAATAAACAGCCCAAATAACTAAGCCAAATAAATGCAAACACTTGCAGTATTGTACCATATCATGATGGGGGGCACACGGACACTCAACCTGAGGGGCTTAAGTTCCTAGCTCAGGGGCCCCTGAGCCTGCGCCCAATGTGCCCATTGGATAATTCTCCCCTGCTCGAACCCACTTCACCCCTGCAGGTATGGGTATTCCGCATTGTCAGCCACTATACGGTATGATTGTGCTGGATTGTTTTTGGCACTTTAACACCTTTAAATCAAACAAACTGAGAGTTATACTGCTATATAACCCAAATGGAAAAATGTATATACGTACATGTATGGGAACTCTTGAAAATGGCACCTTTCATACAATCATCATTGAAGTCAAAGTCATCTAATTAGTCACTCACGTTACTGCAGTGAAATTAGTTTTCTGCTTTAGATCAATCTCTTGGAGCGGTGAGCTGCAGCGTGTGCCGCACTCAGGAATCAGAAATCAGTTGATTTGACCCCCAATCCAACCCTTTGATGCTGAGTGCCAAGCAGGGAGGGATTGGGTCCTATTTTTACAGTCCTTGGTATGACCCGGCTGGGAATCGAACCCCGGCCTCCCAGTTTCAGGGCGAACACTCTATCCACTGTCTGGTCATATAAGAGAAGAGATCCATCGTATTTTTTTGTAAAGTGAAACGTATATGAATCATATCATTTTGTAATTTATAATAATTATATAATAATATATGGCTTTCAAAACAGATATTTTTGTCAAGTGAAATTTGCATATAAAGAGGGAGACAGAGAGAGAGAGATGGCGACACATGGACTGTTTGTTTACAATAGTCACTCAGCTCTGCCAGTTTACTGCTTTGAGAAAACACAAACCTTAAACTGATCCCATTTTTGGCATGCATTGTTGGGTAGGGCAATATAATGTGTGTGGGGGAAAAAAGTATATATACTGTACATATTTTGTTCAACAAACAGAAAAGTGAAGCACAAACCAAACCTATGAACGAGGAACACTATACCAAACAAAACACGTGATTACAGGAGGGGCACGGACCGTGAGAGCAGCTATCTATAATATAATCGTAGGCTACAAATTGGAAGCCACAGTACGCTTTTCTTTTTTTTCCCCTTTTTTTGATGGGGTTGCTTCCTCACTCGCGTGAGACAAAAACAATTTCCGATTATGGAAACATGGCATTCGTTGGCTATTATGCAAATGCTATATACAATGACACGAGGATCGTATTTCACGTCCATTACGCCGTGCCTCGTGAGAAAAAAGGTTGCTTGTATTAGGAAACCTTCAAAGCCTCAATTTGATTCGACATCACTTCTCTTAACACACTTGAATAAACACAGAGCCGCTAGGGGAGATATGGGGTCACGGAATAAGCGAGAGAAGAGGGAAGGAGAAACGAGAAAGCGAGCGCAAAGCTTTCCCCTTTAGACGCTCAACTTCTTTTTTTTTGTAGTGTTTGCTTTGACCCACGCCAGCTTGCATAACACGGTCTCTCTCTCTATCTCCGATTGGAGCCGCTGTCAATCTGCCATCCAGATAAAAAGTTTTAAAAAATGACATTCACAATGTTAGACTTAGAGGAATGGAGGACGGGCGGGCCCGCTGGCTGGTCCGAAGCCAAGATGCCAACAGTGACTAATGCATGACTAGTGTGTGTGAGCTCTGCTGATGATGTCTGATAAAAATGGAAATGGAAAAGGAGAAGTGGTCAGAGTAGCTCACAGCTTAGGGGCTTGTATTTTTAGAAGAAAACAACTCTGGGGGGGGTTATTGACCGCCATGACTGGTTGACTCCATTTACAGACAAACAGTAAACAGTACGTGGGCACACAGATATGGGTTTTTGATTCTTCAGGTGAAGTGTCAGATGCAGTACATGTGAGCCTCCCCAAACTGTTTCCGTCTCAAGGAACCCCGCGATGACCCACTCAAGACGATGGAGGAAAATAGATTTCAACCCTATGTCAACCTTGTAAAATTTACGAATTTACTCATATTTGGGAGATGTCTTTCAAAAATAATGAATAAAGCGTGTTCTACTCATTCTAATGATTACACAAGATTGGACCCCCATTTGAAAATATATGCCATTTGGGTCATCATTTAGGTCCCCTGGAACCCTCTCAAGGATGGCTGGGAGTCACTGGGCCCCGCTTTGGGAACCACTGTAATGTGGCAAAGTGCATGGGTTTGATGTTGCTTAAAGGAGAATTTAGTGATTTGGAAAACCCTCCAGTCCAGGTAACAACATCTGCACATGAACAGACTCTATAGTGTGGGGAAGGGCAACAGGCCAACAGCACATACACCAAGGCCCACCACCCCAACTCGATCCTGATTGGACGAAAGGCTTTTCTCCCAAAACTAGGGGACAGGGAGGAACTCCTTATATGGTCACCAGACTAGATAGGGAGGATTAGCCAGAAAAAAGAAAAAAAAAAAGAAAAAAAATGTAAGTGAAATCACTTACACACATGGAAATTGGAAGCATAAAAAACAAACAAACAAAAAAGTTGAATTTCATGTGTCATTTCCCCTTTAATGCAATCACACAGGACTTGTATACCATAAAGTAGTTTTTTATACTATAGGCGTTCCTGCATATACCTTAAATTGATACAAAATACGTCGTTCCTCTGCCAGTTTTGGGGTTCCAAAAAACCAATGGCAATATAAGAGGTATTGATATGAGATAGTGCAGATGCAAGCAGGCCACAAGCAAACATACTGCTGAGTTGTCATAGAGCTCACTGGTTCCTGGAACGACCCCGACATTGCAGTGTCTGTCCAGTCAACTGGAACCAGCTGCTATATACTGTATACTGCAGTGGCACTGAGCATTCTGCAATGATGCCCCCTGACTCCCACATAAAACATATAGAGCAGGGGTGTCACACTCATTTTGGGCCAAGGGCCACATGGCGTCAAAGGTGACTTGATGCAAGGGCAGAAAGTAGACCAGTTGCACAGGTGTTGACTGAACTTGACTTACACAGTTGTCACTTGGTTTTGTCGGACGGTTTACATGATTCTATAAACAGAAAAAAGGTTTTGTTTCTTTTAGTTTCTTCAGTGGCATGATAAAGTTGGGAACTTCTCTAATGCACCATTCTTTTATTGACAGCTTGGAGATTTACAGTACGATTTAGGCTGACCATACGTCCGTATTTCCCAGGACATGTCCGTATTTCACGTCCTGTCCTGGGTGTCCTGGTTTATTTTTAGAAAATGAGGAAATGTCCCGGTTTTTGTAAAATTACTTTCATTCAGTTCCTTTCCGACACGTCTTTGCTTACATCGGACCAGTAAATTCACAGGCACTAGGACACTGCGCACAATGACGTCAGCCCTGAGCAGAGTCAGTGCAGGCAGCCTTCGTCAATCAGTTAGTAGACACTAGACAGCGTGGTTGTCAGTCTCCACCACCATGCCCAAGCGCAAGTGCACGTTTACAGACGAGTTACAGAAAAAAATCCCTGTATTCAGACCGGGGCAATTGTTAACCTTTTTCAATAGCCTACAACAGACATTGTTGCATTCATGTCTGAAATTGAGGCTGAGTTTCAGTGTTGCTGTTCAGAGTTGTTAACTTACTGTATGTCTGAGAGAAGTTGATTGAGACGTTATTTCTTTCTTTGAAACATTCATAAATTGTAAAGCACTTTTTGACTTTTTGAATAAATGCATTTAAATTGCGCATTAAAATTGCTTGGGGAAAAAAAGCCCCCCCCCCCCCCCCCCCCCCCCCCCCCCGCACTAAGGTGTCCTGGTTTTCTCCTTTGAGAATATGGTCACCCTATACAGTACGATTTAAGCACAACTCAATACAAGACTGATGAACTGTGACAGACAAACCAGTTACCACACAGTAATGCAGGCCGTGTGTCAGGACCTCTGTGTCATGGTAATAATAGTTTAGTTTGTATGTCTGTTTTAGTTTCAACTCTGCGTTACTGTATATTTCTTTTGCATTTACTTTTGGCATGGAGATAACAATACCACCTCCGAGCGTAACTGCGTGTGGTAACATATTATTAGCTTATGCTTTAAAATGAGGTCATGGTTACACGACCTAATGGAAAGGCTAAGAGACAGTATGCCTCCACCAAAGGTAAATATTTTAATGGGACTGTTTTTTTTATCTCCCTTTTTGCTCCAGACAGCAGACTTTTTTTTTTTAAGACGAGTTACAAAGGAAAGTCCAAAGAGTCGACGTGACGCCACTCATGACTTCTTTGTGCCGCGGCGAAGATCAGACGTCGTTCTTGGAAGCAACTCCAGACGCGTAGCGTACTCGTAATCGGCAGGAAGATTGCCACGTAAAGCTCTTGATTGACACCTAATCTAGTCCCTGCATGAGTGGGTTAGTGCATGCCTCGCCATACGTGCTGTGTGTGTGTGTGTGTGTGTGTGTGTGCGCGCGTGCGTGCGTGTCTGTGTGCGTGTGCGCAAAACTTTGCATCCCCCCACGTGCGCGTGTGTGTGTCTCTGAATGAACAATGACTGTATATGGAGTGTAGAGCAAAAATCTCTTGCTCTCTCTCCCTCTCTCTCTCTCTCCCCCCCCCCCCCCCACCCCTCTCCGTCTCTCTCTCAGCTGTGCGTGAGCGTTCCATGGTATGGTAGATTTATGGTCACTTACTCCTCCTCATGCTCCACCCGGCCTGCAGCCTTCCCCTCGGTCCTGCCACTTCCCACCGTCTCTCCAGGGAGGGAGTGAGTGGTGAGTGGGGGTCTCTTCTGTCTCCTCAGCCCCCCACTCCCCTCCCCTTCCCCCTCCACCTACCAATAACATCTGTGCCACCAGCAAGGAAGGAGGGAAGGAAAGGGAAGGAATGAAGGCTATAGAAGAACTCACAAGTCGCGCATGCAGGCGAGTTGGAGGGTGAAAAAGAAAAAGTGGAACGAGAGACTGAAGGAGACAGAAATATGATATAGACATGGCAATCACTCTTTGCTCCACTGCTTCTATGATTATGCCTTTGCAATATCAGCGTTGTCTCGGTATCAGCCTCTCTTCTGCTGGAAATATCAAGCTCTGGGCCCTATTTTGAGTTTCTTAAGTATCAGGTCTCTATCAGGTTTATACGGTTTGGATCATTGTCATTAAAAATATTGCCATAATACCTTTAAGTCAAAACTTGGGGGTTTGACAAAAATGTTTGATTAGAGTGGCCAAATGGCTTTCAAAGCCGGAGGGTTCAGAGGATTCAGAGCCGTCTTCGACAGAACAGAGGATGGTCGGGTGCTGGAAGATTTTCCCATAGCAGCACTATACTGCAAGGCAGAATCATGGAAGCAGTGAATCTATGGAACAAAGATAGTGGAAGGATGGACGATATCTAAGAGCATGCAGCAGGGAGAGTCTGGAGGCCTCCACTATCGTGCCGACTGCAGGTCCATCATTAGGCCCACTTGAGGGGTGTTCATGATGAACCGTTCCTTACGGGTTTCATATTTTCTGATAGCGCCGCTCAGCTCCTACGGGTATATGCCCTTCGGGATTGGTTTGGTCCCTTAATATGAAATCAAATCTGAATGCATGGCCAGGGACCAACTTAGAGTAATGGTTTTCAGCCCGTTTCCATGTCAAGGTCCATTATTTATTCAGCCTTTGAGCCTCCATTTCATGAGATTTAGCTTCTCAGACGCATATGATTGATATGATTTTTGTCCACAAATGAGGGTTGTATACGATACGCATCACAATACATGGTTAGCGATATGATACGTGGTGCATGATTTGAAATCAATACAGTGTTTAGCAAATACATTAAATATGTGTGAAACTTGGATGTGGATAGTGCAAGTGTTTTAAGGGAAAGATGTAATATAGAAATAAGTAAACAAACACAATGATTGAACTAGGACTGTAATTGTATAATGAGAGTAATTAACTACAGAAAAAATAAACAATAAACTCATGTTAATCTTACCACAGAACCTTTTTCACCTGGCAACTTTCAAGCGTTCTGTTTTAATGGACCAAAAAAAGCTTCTAAGGTCGAATAATGATATGCGATTAACTTTGAGTCATTAATTACAAGCTTCGAATGAATTATGCTAATTTTGTTTTAGTTGTTTTAATTGTGTCCCAGACTAATTTGAACAAATAGGACAAACCCACACCTTGACATTAACACAGAGAAAACACACATTTTTTAATAGACCAATTGTAGCTGGACTACGGTATACGCATTGGAAAAGTATTTGAACGCATCTTTTTATTTTTTACTTCTTAAAATTGCTAAATACAATGCTTTCGTCTAATCAGGATGAGAGGGGCCTTCCTCCAATTAGAATCGAGTGGGGGTGGGCTGTTGTGCTGTTGGCCTGTTGCACTTCCCACCACGCTAGAGTGTGTGCATGTGCACATCTATTCACCGAGGGGGGGGGTTTCCAAATCACCCAAATCACTCAATGGCCCTTGTGGAGACCTGATGAGGGTACAAATGGTTACCAACAATTGTTTAGCTTCATGGCCACCGTCTGCATAGATGGACCACTTGTGGTCGCCGCGGACCACGGCTTGAAAACCACCGATGTCTATATTTAAACTGGGATGGACAGATGGAGAGACGGAGCGTGGAGGATGAACAGACGGGAGGGACGGCCGGCTTGACGTATGGCTCCAGACGCCGGCGAATGTCAGCGCATAACTTAAAGATTTAGCGAAATGACACTTCACGTCGCAAATGATGACACTTCCAACGCCCACCGGCGAGGTCTCCCTATGCGTCACAGCGGAGGTGGACTCACAGATGGAGGTGGATTATCGATCGGCCACGCAGCGGTTTGCACTTTGCAGCACCGAGAGCTGATTTAGGAGGTGTGAGTCAGAGCCAGTTCACTCCCCCCACTCAGGGGCGGATCTAGGCATGGGCATGGGGGGGCAATACAATGCCCTGACTGCCCAACCAAACATGATGGCATCCAAAACAACCCAAGATACCCAAGAAATTAAAGTGCTTATATTTAAAATGATGTGAAACACTACTACTGCTACTAACTAAGTACAGCTGTGTCACCACTAAACCAACAGCATTTCATCATTGAAAACAGAAAACTCTCTGAGTCAGACCTTTAGCTTTATGTATGCTCCCTGTCTTCAACGACAACTTCAACAACACCTGATGTTATTATTGATGCTTTACTTGCCTAATAAAAGTCCAGTAACTGAAAATTGTATGGGTACGACTTCATCGCCCGTGGCGCGAAGCAACACGGGCGATGAAGCCGCACCCATACCATTTTCTCTTGCCCCTCCAACATGTTCTCTTGCCCCCCCAAATGGGAGTTATTTTTTAGAGTTATTATTGGACAAAGGAAATCAGAATAAATTAGAAATTTGGGCACAGGTCTCCCACAAGGAGGATAGGAGTGTGTCTGTGTGTGATGTTTGGCAAAATATTCATGGAGTAGGCTTAACCTTGACAGATTTACCATGACTTTTGGAGTGATTGATTATTCTGTTTTCACTCCAAAAGTTGTTTTAGCTTTTGTTTTATCAACAAGCTCATTAACTCACTGCACACCACCTCATGAAGTCCTTTAAGTCAAAACCTGAAAACACCTTGCACACTTTACAACTATAATTAATAAATGATATAACTTTAAATGCATTTATCTCTGAATGAGCACTGGAAACAGTGAAATGTGAAAATACAGGCTGTTCTGTTAAAATGTTTAAAAATAAACAAACACATCATCAACTCATTATAATGTAGACACCTTAAGCTGTCTTTGGATAGCATTCATTTGCACACATTCACAGCAGAGGATTTTCTATTAATTATTTTGTTACTATTGAGCCTAATGGGAGCAAGCCAAGCTTTTCTGCTAATCTATCAAAGAGTTAATATAAACATTTGATTTGGATGGAATCTGTGCAACAAAAAGCCCATGGTGTATAACGAATGCATATGGATAAAATTTGAACAAGCAGTCTATACGGAAATGTGTTCTTTGGCCTCAGGGATGCAAGCCGTTGTGGAAAAGGTTAATAATTGGCATCCAAGGTGTGTGTGTGTGTGTGTGTGTGTGTGTGTGTGTGTGTGTGTGTGTGTGTGTGTGTGTGTGTGTGTGTGTGTGTGTGCGCGCGCGCGCGCGCGCAAAACTTTGCATCCCCCCTGGTTAGCAGTGCCAGAGACTAGCTCATAACAGATGGACAAACGGACACACTGACGGAGTGCAAAACATACTCTCTCCCCATGCCAGGAGGATAGGTCGTTTGTTCAAAACAAGCCAATCCTGCAAACGTTGAATGCCAATGTTATGCCAATGTTATAGCCAATAAGGATGGAATGTGAAATATGGGACAGATCTGCCTTGAGCACAAGATTTGGGGCATAAGTTCATTGTTAATTGGAAAGGGACCCTCCCTTTCCAATTGCAATGTGCAAAATTTGGCACCGACCGGTTTGACAGTGCCAGAGATTACCGGACGCCCATACACACAGACAGACAGATGGATTGCAAAACATACCCCCTTGCCTTCGGCCTGGTGGAGACACAGAACTGTGTAATATATTATTATTTGGGGGGGAAAAAGTAAATGTAATGTATATTACTCAAAATGTAAAATAATAATATTACGTCACTAATTGTTGGAAAAAAGTAATAATATGATAGTAATATATTTACTTTAGTTAGTTGACAACACTGACACCAGGAACCTGTTCGAATACAGTGGTCAGTGTTCCTCTGGAGTGAGTGTGGAACGTTAGTGGTCCCTCTGGAGTGAGTGTGGAACCATAGTGGTCCCTCTGGAGTGAGTGTTGAACTATAGTGGTCCCTCTGGAGTGAGTGTGGAACGTTAGTGGTCCCTCTGGAGTGAGTGTGGAACCATAGTGGTCCCTCTGGAGTAAGTGTGGGATAATGTAAAATAATAATATTACGTCACTAATTATTGGAAAAAGTAACAATATAAGAGTAATATTTACTTTAGTTGACAACACTGATGCCCAGAGCCTGCTGGAATAAAAAGGCTGATTGTGTTGGTATTCACCAAGCGTCACTTGACACTCGATGTTCTCAAGTTTACCGAGAGCAAACACAGAGGATATACATTTGCACAAGTTGTCTAGGAAGATATGTGAGCATGTACAGAATACAGAACAAGGCAATACGGAAGCTACATTGTAGGGCAGGACCAGGAACCAATGTACCGGCGACGCCGTACAAACTTTACGCTGGGATAAAAGCTATGCCATAAGTAGAAGAGTACATAGTATGCAAACGTCTATCTACACACAGACAGAATGATTAAGTGTCAACCATAACACCATGTGTATACAGACTTACAGAGACACTGGGATGTGCAGCCCTACCACAAGGATACTGTGACATTTTGGGTTCCATTTTCGTCACACACTAAGGCCTAGATTTTCGTCACCGCTAAAACCCTTATCCCTTAACTTCTTTGCCTTTTTAAACTATTAAAAAAAAAAAAAAACATTTTCCAATAGTTCAAATGGCCAGTCAACAAGCTCACAACGTGTCAATGGATTGGCACATTGAACTATTCCCAAAGGTTTTTAAAAATAGTAAAAAAGGGATAAGGGGTTTGGGATAAGGGGTTTAGCATGTAACGAAAATGGAGCCCTAAACGCCTCATCCCTAACTTTTTTTTTTTAATTTTGTTTTTACTTTTCTTGTACCATTTTGAAAAACTTTTTTTTGGAATAGTTCAGCGTACCAATCTATTGACACATTGTGAGCATGTAGACTGTTTACTTTAACTATTGAAAAATGTTTTTTTTATATACGTTTAAAAAGGCAAAGAAGTTAAGGGATAGTCGTGGGTTTAATTGTGACAAAAATCTAGGCCTTTGTCCCCCAATGTCCTCATAAAGGATGTCTTCGGTTTTGTTTGAGTCCTGCATTTCAGTAGCAAAACATGTTTTGAGCTTGTGGATCTGTTGTGGCTGTTTTTTTTTTTTACTATATGCAAATATCTGCCCCTCTGGAGTGAGTGTGGAACTATAGTGGTCCTCTGGAGTGAGTGTGGAACTATAGTGGTCCTCTGGAGTGAGTGTGGAACTATAGTGGTCCTCTGGAGTGAGTGTGGAACTATAGTGATCCTCTGGAGTGAGTGTGGAACTATAGTGGTCCTCTGGAGTGAGTGTGGAACTATAGTGGTCCTCTGGAGTGAGTGTGGAACTATAGTGGTCCTCTGGAGTGAGTGTGGAACTATAGTGGTCCTCTGGAGTGAGTGTGGAACTATAGTGGTCCTCTGGAGTGAGTGTGGAACTATAGTGGTCCTCTGGAGTGAGTGTGGAACTATAGTGGTCCTCTGGAGTGAGTGTGGAACTATAGTGGTCCTCTGGAGTGAGTGTGGAACTATAGTGGTCCTCTGGAGTGAGTGTGGAACTATAGTGGTCCTCTGGAGTGAGTGTGGAACTATAGTGGTCCTCTGGAGTGAGTGTGGAACTATAGTGGTCCTCTGGAGTGAGTGTGGAACTATAGTGGTCCTCTGGAGTGAGTGTGGAACTATAGTGGTCCTCTGGAGTGAGTGTGGAACTATAGTGGTCCTCTGGAGTGAGTGTGGAACTATAGTGGTCCTCTGGAGTGAGTGTGGAACTATAGTGGTCCCTGTGGAGTGAGTGTGGAACTATAGTGGTCCTCTGGAGTGAGTGTGGAACTATAGTGGTCCTCTGGAGTGAGTGTGGAACTATAGTGGTCCTCTGGAGTGAGTGTGGAACTATAGTGGTCCTCTGGAGTGAGTGTGGAACTATAGTGGTCCTCTGGAGTGAGTGTGGAACTATAGCGTCCCTCTCGATCGCCATAGTTACCCACGCCTGGTTTACATACTGTAGCCTGTGTGTGGACTAAAATATGGACATGAGAGACATTTGAGGCTGAGACAGAGGGAGAATCACCACCCACCCACACCCCCCCAAAACCCTCGGCATTATCACAGTGGAAATATGCACTAACGTAAACATGCCCCGAAATGAGAGATGATCGGGGATGGACGGGCGAAGAAGGGCACGCATGGAGGTTAACTCTCCAGACCCGATTCCAAGAAGAAGAAGAGGAAGAAGTACTTGCTCGATCCAGTCCGCAATTTACTCCCTCCGTTGCATGGGAAACCATACAGTGGTGGAAAAGTAAATAAGTAGGCCTATATTTACTTAAGTACTATATGTAGTTAAAGGGCCACTTCAACTTTTGCAACCAGATCTTTTTTTAATGATCTTTAGCAAACATGGATCACTTTGTTATTATTATTAGTTTTTCAACTCGCTATATTTGAGTGAAACTAGCTGATCTACATGTTCACAAGGCGTTAATCTATATAGTCTAGTGTTCTATGCATTTTGAAAAAGGACATTGTGAGGCCAATACTTTATATGTTTGCTCAAATGCATTGTAGATTCCCTCCGAGATCCCTCTGAAAATAGCCTTGATTCAAGTTCCCCCATCAGCTATTTTCAGTTTGTTTTATACACATTTGAACATGGGACATTCTGCATAATGACTACTCATACTTTTAATAATTTAATTTATCCGTTTTTATTGTAGGTTTTATGAGCTCAAACCCCCCCCCCCCCCCCCCCATCCTCAAAAAAAAAAAAAGAAAATAATAACAATAATCAGTAGATTTTCTGTGGGCTGGAGGTTTTCTGGCTCAAACAAGCACTCTGATTTTCCTGCTGAACGTGATGTCATATTCTGCAAACCCCATATTATGTCAACTGGACTTGACATCAGATGTTTCCACTGTTTCCACTGCAGTTCAAAAGCCTTTGAAATCCCACAAAAAACTCCAGACCACTGAATGTTCAATGTTTTTTTTTCCCCAGGGGTACTGGTAATTGAGATAGAAAATCTAAAAGGAAAAAAAAAGAAATTAATGTCATGAAAACCTTTAAGTAGTTTTCAATGTCATCCATTTTACACAAGTACATTCTCAATTTCCGGACTTTTACTTGCAAACGGAGCCGTTCTACATGTTGATACACAGTGTTGATACTTTTGTGCAGTAAAGTATAGTAAGTACTATCTGTACTGCTTTGTTTACACGCCTGGGAAACCGAACGCTCTTCTCATTTCTCACACGGCGGTGGGCCAGGCCCACCCCTGCTGCTAACGTTGGGACCAGTTGAGGACAACAAGTATGAGGGGGAAAATACGATGATCCATCCAGGCTCAGGTTTCCTTCAAAGCAAAATATCCAATAACAAGGGGCTCTAAGACATTAGGAGGCCCCCATAAGGCAGGGTTTCTCAACTCTTTTGGCTATGGGGACCCCCGGAAATGCTTTGGCCATGTCTCGGGACCGCTGCCCCACCCCCGTCCCCATACCCAATACAAATCGAGAAAATATAGCCTATGCTTAACCATAGAACAGGCTTCCCCAATAGGCGGCCCGCAGGCCATTTGCGGCCCCCGCGGCGCCCCCTAGCGGCCCGCGGAGGTATTTTCAAAAAAAAAAAAAAAAGGATTTTTCTTTTTTTCTTTTTTTTTTTTCTTTTTTTTAACCGATCTTTAATCATATTGCAGGCTGTCTGGCACTTTTGGAACCACATGGACCATGTCCATTCCAGATCGTTTTTGTTTCATTTGTACTCAGTTCCTAGCCCCCTAGTGGCAACAAATAAACTTCTATAACTAAGATTACCTTCTTACAGTTAAGTTGACATACTTTAAAAATAAACTAAATAAATATTATAAGAAATTGAAATAGAAGATATGAATAGAATTAAATGGGGGGCATTAGCCTATGCATGTCAAACTGGGCACCCTTCAAATTACAATGACAAGAATCACTGCTAGAACACTGTCATACATACAAGTGGGTTTTGCCCTGAAAATTAATTTATTTTCACTCTCAAGAATTAAAGATCTAGGAGAGTTCCTTTGGTTATCAACTCTGCATAATTTAGCAGGGGATCACCTGAAACCTCTCAAGGACCATTGATGGTCCCAGGAACATTGGTTGGTTGATATTTCACTTTCAAGATTTATTTGGGTCATTTTTATCAACTAACGCTTATGTAAAGACCCCAAACAGTTTTTAAGTTGCTTGAGTCACTCAGTTTTTATTTGTTTGATATGAAGGGGACAGGGCAGCAGAAATGAATATCAACTTAACTTAAAAACTGTGTCCGGGGTGTTCACAAAAGCCTAAGTAGATGTTAAAATGACCAAACCTCTTTTTGGAAGTGAAATGTCCTTTTAATTAATGAATGAAAAAATAAAACCTCAAATTTTCGCGCACATGGACTCGGCCCCCGGCCTGGTACCGCCGTCAAAATATGGCCCTCGAGCAAAATTAATTGGGGAACCCTACCATAGAACACTTAGCTTATTTTTTGTTACTTATTTTTTGTTACAACATCTCTAAACACATTTCATCATGGCTAATAAATCTTTGGCTATTATTAGAGGGCCAAATTGGTGGTTACACTATCACTGAACAAAATTCACCCAGAAAAACTTGGGGTGTGTGAAGGGAAACAAACCCACATTCTATAATGTCACCGAGCCGATCATGAAGCTACTGAAAGACCCAACCACCTCAGACATCAGCAACATTATGATATCATCGGAAAGAAGAGTTGTGCCTGCCTATTCACTGATGTTAATCACATCTCCAGGTAGAAGAACGCTCCTCCACGGTTGACAACATCCACGTTTTTAAGAGAGAGATGGGGCAGACAGCATGCTTTTGTTTTTAAATTAGAAGCAATGTTAACAAATCTTGCTCGGGAAAAAAAAATCAGGCTAGGGGACAACACTGAAGTTTATGCATGCTCTATATAAACTCTCAATTTCAGCTATTCAGTTGCAAAAAAGTTTTTTTTTTTATCATCTGGGAACCCTTGTGACTCAAGGGTAAAAAAAACAACAACACCATAAAGCAGCATCGCTTCTCAATGTGGGGTCCAGGGGCAAAGTCTCAGAGTCCTTGAGGAGTCCTTGAGGGGAGTCCTATAACTAAATGATAGTTTCGAACCAAATGAATCCTTATGGGTCTGTAACTCATAAATTGGGGGTTCCTGGAGTTAGAATTGTCAATAAATGGAATTAGAATGCTTGAGAGTCACTGCTTAGAGCCTTAAGTAATTCTCTTATGGAGGTCCCTGGCATATCTTTTATAATAAATGAGGTCTGCACGCTATTAATACATATCAATTTGGAAATCTTTCTGGACGTTTTCAATGCCAGACTGAAAAAGATAGCATCAAAAATAGCATTTGGAATTGGATTCATATTTTTAGGCTCATATATAAATATATATATACCAAGGTCCCACTGTAATGAGAGTGTCCAAACCGTATACAAGCGAATACATTCATAACATATAAATTAGACAGAGTTGAGGGGTCAGGAGCGTTTAATGGAAGCGGGTTAAGGGTCCCACGTCCTCTGTCTTTCAGTGGTCGAGCCCCACTGTCATCTTTATCTACTTGTTTTTACTAGGTTTTTTCCCCCTGTTGATTCAGCTCCAGCAGACGTTAGTCTGACCGCGGACCCAACAATGCTGTGAAACGCGCCAAGGGCCGAGAGACTCACGAACGCTGAGCAGCGGCGAGTCAAGGTTCATGAGAAAAATTGTGGTCTAATCTGCTACAGTGTGCATGCGAGTGTGCATGTGTGTGTGTGTGCGTGCATGCATCCCATGAATAATACATCATAATTGCTCAAGAGCATTCAGCTGTACTCACAATTTATCTTTAAATTTTTTTTTTTTTTTCATTATTGACTGGGCTCATTGTCTTATTGACATCCATCTTGTTTTTGCCCCAGAGCGGTGACCTTTTGAGCGACAGGGGAACACAATGTAATCACTGCAGCGTAGAGGCTTGGCTCGGCATAGCCGGCCATGCTCCATGGAGAGCGTTTTCATTTTCGAGTCTTATTTATTCATGGTGCATGCTTTATTGCATGTGGCTTGTCGGCTCGGACGGCACGTTTTGATTTAGCGCAGTCCTACAGCCATCGCAATACGACTTCGTTTAGTTTTTAGTTGTGATTAATCATTGTCACTTGAAGTTGTTGTATGTGTTCAGTCATTTTTGGTCAACTTAATTAAAAGGTATAGTAAGTGAGTTCACTTAATTCAATTATTGTTTTTTTTTTTCTTCTTTTTTTCCAATCCTCCCTAAGGTGACCATAAAGAGGACATAGTTTCAGTTTGGGGCTTTATGTGAAACAAAACTTTCGTCCAATCAGGATGAGACGAACCTTCCTCCGATCAGGATCAAGTGGGGTCGGGGCTTGGTGTATGCGCTGTTGGCTTGTTGCACTTCCCCCTACTGTAGAGGGTGTGCATGGCACATCTTAATACCAGAGGATTTTCCAAAACACCTAAGTCACTGAATGCTCTTTTAAATATCAAAAGATTTTGACTAAAAACTTTTTGGCAGGCTTTGAGGAAGATTTGTTTTTTATTCAAACCACAGTGGGAGGAGGTGGGGACTGATCCATTGATACAAGGACTTAAAGGGTGGGTGGAGGAAAAGTTAAAGGGGAAGGGCTATTCAAATATATTCCTTGAATATGACATCAGATCACATTGGGAAAGAATCCGGACACTCAGCGGATAAGAGATGGGGCCCGCACACCACTGGTACAGAAGACTATCTTTATTGTTAGAATCTTTATTGTCTAACAATAAAGATGTTCTTCTGTACCAGTGGTGTGCGGGCCCCATCTCTTATCCGCTGAAGTCTATTTTAGCCCAGCACCCAGTCGATGTGCGTATTCTCTCCAAAGAATCCGGACACTCCCATTCAGGGTGGAAAAAATACCCTTGGGAAGCTAAAAGCACCAAAAATCTTGCCCAACTCACAGTGGACTCCCCTTTAACATATTTATAGGGGAAGCCGACAAATTGCGTCCACCGCTCCGCCTCGTAACGGCTGATTAATGGCCACCATTTCAAGGAAGAGAATGGGTGTCACATTTGACAGCCCTGTTTGTATTTCGCGCCGTCACCGGGATACAATGCAGTGGAACTGCTATTCAAAAATTCAAAAGTCAGGAAATCTGAAATTCACTTCACGACAGACGTTCTGTCCATCACTTGTCACTCGCTGAAAATGAAAAGTCGAAGACATTACGTCAGATTTTGTTAAGCCCTCAAGCAGATAATGAGTCTTTCAAAGAAAAGGAAGGACAAAAATAAAACACAAAGAGAAACAAACCATGGCAATACAAACACACCATCTATAGATACCATAGGCGGATTTAGACAATCCCAGTGGCGGTTTTAGACCTGTAATTCTTGAGAGCGTAAAATGAAACCAAATGAACCCATAAGGGTCCATTTGGTTTCATTTTACGCTCTCAAGAGTTAAATTATATGAACATCTGAAATTAATTGCGTAATTTTCAGTCTACAGTTTTGACAGTTCTCTTGCCCAATTGTGGACAAAAATATGAAAATCTTTATTCTTGGATGCAAAAGACTAAACCCAACTAAACCCAAGCAGTGGCCTGTGGCTAAAATGCAGAATAAATATCGTGCCCTGGTATATGAAAGTGGGGAGCCATGTGGGAGCCATTTTGCTGCCCGTGCAATTGAAATGCAACAGGCGTCTGTGAGAAACTCACTAGCTGGTGCAGGGTGATCTCGGTCAGGCCATGGCCAAGTGGGCTGCACCCCCCCCCCCCCCAAACACACAAACACACGCACAGACACGCACGCACACACACAACAGTATGGATAGGGTGACCAGATCCCGCATTGTGATAGACAGAGTTAAGTGTTCTGATATACTGTAGGTGACTTTCTGTTGTTGCTTTTCCTGCTGCTATAGATGTGTCTCTATATTGGGGGGGTTCATACTGTCCTATGAACAATAGTTAATCTACAAGATCAAAACTAGTAGATCTACAAATTCTAAAATAGTTCCTCTACAAGCTTCAAAATAGATGATCTACAAGTACAACCTTTAAAAGAGTTGGTCCACAAGCTAAAAAATAGTTTATCTACAAGCTCAAAAATAGTTAATCTACAAGCTCAAAAATAGATGATCTACAAGCTCAAAAAATAGTTGATCTACAAGCTTAACAAGAGTTGATCTACAAGCTTAGCTGTTAAAAATAGTTGATCTACAAGGTAAAAAATAGTTGATCTACAACCTCAAAACGCATCACAGCTTGTAGATGATCAGCTATTTTTGCTATTATTTGCCATATCAAATCAGAGTTATGCCCGCTGCCATTCAAGGAGATTTACAGCAATCCTTGATTAGCCATTGTTTGATACGATCCTGATAGCGGCCGTCAGCAGCACTAGCATCATCTTGCCAGCTGAGGGACCCGAATAAGAGACGGACCGGATAGCAACATCCTATGCGCATGATCTAAAACGTTTAAATTGCAAATATCATAGATTCCTAAAATAATCAAATAATAATATTGTATATGCCCCTCAAGCTTATTTCTAGTGGTTTGAGCCTCAATCACCACTGATATAACCAGTGCTTGTCATTTCTTTACGGACAGTTTAGCTGCAGTACCACAATGTCCTGAAGTGGTGGGGGCGCTGATATGCAGTATATTTTATAACACTGATGTTAGATAAAACCAGGCTTGTTTAAATTCCACGTCAACTTGGAAAATCAACAATGGTTTACATTATAAACAAAGTGGAAATACAAATTTGGAACTGAAGACCGAAGGAGAGTTGGAATGGCCTTTATGCAGCCAAACACTTCCTGGTTGTGCTGGCAGTAAGGGATCCTTCCTGTCGGCAGACTCCCATTCACTTTGCATGTATTGGTTGTGAATTTGTATGAATAAAGTTCACTTCCTTAAACCACACTATTTCATTTGATAATACCATTTCCTAGTTCTTCATAGTTTGTATTATTTGTGGTGTGCTATTGACATGATCACATGAGTAAGAAATGTCTAAAATCTTCAGTTAAAACCGGGAGTTTTTCAAGGATTTATCCATGTGTTGCCATATCCACTTTTTATAAGCAAGCCTTTTCAGTAAAGTTGCTTGAAAATAATGGTAGTTACTAGCTGCATGTTTTATTTAAGCCTGTTCCCTAATGTTGCTTAAACCTGTGATTCTCCTCAAACATTTTCATAAAGGATCCCATGTCCCTGGATCACAAACCCCAGATGAAAAACAAATCTCAAGTTCTTGTCTTAAAGAGCCTTAAAGAAAGTCTTAAAGAGTAATATAGTAGCTCATTTGGTTTTCATAGTCCAGGTCCAGGTATTTTCAATTGGTGTTCCATGGACCACTTGTGGTCCTGAAAGGTATTCAATTTTTTCTTCCATAGAACAGCACACTAAAGCTTTGTGCAATGTAGGCTACAGTAAGCATGCCAACCTTGTCAGTTACTGAAAGTCTGATTGAGGATAAGAAAATCCACAGAAATTGGTGTTAGAATCTCAAGAAAGTTTGCCTGATTTTATCATAATTAGCCTACATCACTGTGGGAATAATAATGCCATATGTCTACACTATCATTAGGCTACTGTATATCGTTAGGTAGGTGCCAGAGCCTTCTAGGGGAGAGTTGCGATATTCCCGTTCACTCCTGTGCGTCAGGGCAATGGCGGTGCTGGAGGAGCAGCAGCGCTGATGTAGAAGCCGTTTGAGTGCACTCGGAAAACCGGAAGTCGATGAATATGAATGGGACTCTATGGATTTAATCAGGGACCAGCAAAGAAGGCACGAAAACAACATGTATTGTTGGCGGTGACCTCGTAAACAAACTATCGATGCAGGCAAATTAAAGAATGCCTTCCGGAGGTTGATTTCGAATACTTTGTCACATGATTTGCAAATAGTATATAATTATATTGACGTCTTGAAAGTGTTAGTGCTGATTGAAACTGGTTTCAAAGCAGGCGGTATCGCGAGAATTCACTGAAAAGCTAAGATTCTCGCGATAACAGCGGGGGGTAGGAGTATGCAGAAAGTTATTTAATCAGTTATTTAATCCAGCTTTAATGACTTTATTTTAGTTGTTCTTTAATAATACTACAACATAAACATTACAGAGACTCTAGCCGTGACTGAACAATACTTTAAAACAGTTGTCTTTTTGCATACGTACCTAAAATAGCTCTTATTGCGCCGTTTTCGTTGAAAACAATGTACTCCCAATGACAGTTAGGACTGGGACTGCACTCATAGACGAATCTCTGTAGTCTCGTGCACGGTGCTCTGCTCTGCTTTCTGACCCCTCAATATCGTAACTCTCCTACTAGAAGGCTCTGGTAGGCGCACTCTACGCAGAGTCCAACTTGTATTCTCAATGGCTGATGGGTGCAGATTCTTGCAGATCAATGTAGAGAGAAAATATCCGCACTCGCATATAGTTCATGAGTTTTCTTTTATTTCATTTCTCTATGAAACTCTGAAATGAAATAAAAAAAACTTGTGAACTATATGTGAGTGCGGATATTTTCTCTCTAGGTTGAATGAAGTAACAGAATGGATTTAGGGTAACTGTGGTGGTCCCCGTGTTGATTCTAAGTCAGGTTGGTGGTCCCTGGTTCACAATCAGTTGAAACCCCATGTCATAGACCATGGTTGCTTATTTCTCTCACACAATCTGGAACAATGCACTTGCTCCGGTGTTGCCAGATTGTGTGAGAGAGATAAGCAATCAGTCAATCATGAGCTACAGTATACATCTACTGTACATTACATACTATGCATTATACTCTAAGACTATATATTGGCAGCTACTTGAGAATAGCAGATCTGAAAGCTCAAAGTGTGCCACTGTGATCTGATAGATTTGATATTTTCCAAAATAATTCTTGTTTTATACAGATGAAAAATAAAAACCTGGCTTGGCACAAAAAAAATACAGATGGGGATCTGTGTGCACAGATGCATGGAACATGGGGGCTCTTTGACTCATTGTTCATTTGAGCAGAATCACAGATATGGAACAAGCCTTAAAAATCTACCTAGTAGACTGTCATTACTTGCAAGCAGATTTACTGAAAAAGGTTGCTTATAAAAAGCGGACATGGCAACACTTGGAGAAATCCATGAAGTACTCATGATTTTAACTGAAGATTTTAGACATTTCTAACTCATGTGATCATGTCAATCGCACACCACAAATAAAACAAACTATGAAGAACTAGGAAATGGTATTATCAAATGAAATAGTGTGGTTTAAGGAAGTGAACTTTATTCATACAAAATCACAACCAATACATGCACAGTGAATGGGAGTCTGCCGACAGGAAGGATCCCTTACTGCCAGCACAACCAGGAAGTGTTTGGCTGCATAAAGGCCAATTACACCAATAGGGTGCGCATTGATGACATCATTGTGAGGCCAAAATCAAACAAGCTGTTCCTGAGAACAATTTCCATTAAAGCTACTGTATGACATGAAAGACTGATTGTTCAAACTAGATACTTTGTCGGGATAGACAACACACATTTGAGCAACAAAACCACAAAGAATAAAACATGGATGATGGATAAAAAAACATAAAAAATGGATGTTATTCCTCCCTTTAAAAAATGCTGGTGGAGTAAGACACAATTTGCTAACCCTGTTACGTCCCGTTTCCACACTTTGTCTCACACACACCTCCGTCCCTCAAATGAACAGTCTGGATCTGGTCACCCTAAGCGTGCTACGGCACTGTGTTTCCCAGGAGAGTGCGGTGGCAGTAAAAACATGCTCTCTGTGTCTCCCCCATTCCTCTCCCTCCACGGCTACAATGCAGCAGCACAATGCCTCCTGCACCACCATGACAGCCAATGGGGAGGTTGCGTAAGTGCGTGAGGAGTAATTGATTGTAAGTGATTGGAGGCACTTTACTATATACTGCCCCTCCTGGACTGGTAAATGGATTGATATTTGCGGAGGAATAAAAACCCCATCAACACTCCGTGACATGGGGAAGCGAGGGGGGAAGAGAGAGAGAGAGAGGGGGAAGAGAGAGAGAGAGAGAGAGAGAGAGAGAGAGAGAGAGAGAGAGAGAGAGAGAGTTTTACCGCTTCTGCCAAACCCCCAGACTAAAACAACATCCACTAACCAAAGCATCAAAATGCCACAATAAGAGTATATCACCTATTCTAAAAACACAACAAAAACACAAAGAAAATTAGAATGCTATTTAGCCCTCACCAGTTGCCTGACTACAGCCCTAAATGGCCACCCTTAAAAAATATACTAGGCCTACCTTAATCTTTTTTTCCCTGGTCATTCAGAGTCTGACGCTGCCACCGGCGTCGTCAATACCAGTTGAAAATCCGAGTAGGGCAGCTGATTGGACAACAGCCCTGTCACTCAACAGTGTCAAACAACAAACATGGCGGCCCCCCACGGCAGTGAATCGTGGACGTATCAATCTGGCTATTAAACTGACCTATGATAAATAGTTTCTTTAAAGAAGTGCAGGGGAAGTGATTTCACTTTTGTCAGATATCACCAAAAAAATTCTGTTAAAATGCTCTATTATAAGTAGGCTTGGGTACCGTGAGCGATACCGATACTGGTATCGATTGGGACATAGCGATACCTAGTGGTATCGATTCACTTCAAAATGAACGGTGCCTCGTTTCGATACTTTGTACTGTCATTCTGTGCCGCTGCGCAGCAAAGAGCGCATCGTCCCCTCCGTGTGTAGGCTATGTGTGTGTATGTGCGCAGGCTATGTGTGTGTATGTGCGCGCGCCCACCTCCGTTCGCTGCGCAGAGAGAGAGAGAGAGAGAGAGAGAGAGAGAGAGAGAGAGGCGGCATAGCGAAGCAAAGAAAAGAAATCCGCTATTCCGTCACTTTTCATTGCATGGATCTACAAGTATTGCGCCCACTTGCGCAGATCAGCGCACAGTAAATGGTAATGTCGTGCAATTCAGCATGTGTGTATGTGTCCTGGCCGTGCGAGAGGGGGGGTCCGCTGGACCGCTTGACTTCAATGTTAAAAGAATGCGCTCTCCGTATTATACTTTTGAGATTTGAAAAGGCTACAGTTCACTGGGGAATGGGTATAACAGTATTTATGATACATTAAATGAAATCTTACCTCACATGGTTTCTTGGGAAGTCCTGATTTTTTTTAAAAGGTTGGGAAAAGAGTCAACATGGCCTTTTCAAATCTCAGAAATTTAATATGGAACTCTATGGAAATATGGAGCGCATTCTTTCTGTCAGTGTCTTCGTGCAGCAGGTGCACTAATTAGTGGGGACTTTCCGAAGTGGTTAAAGGAGAATTCCACACCAAAACATATTGGGCGCAATCTACATTGATTCCTGTGACATGCATAATAATGCTCTTGATTCTTGTCATAGATGCCCCCTTTTCTACATTTCACCCTGAGGTCCCCCTCCCTCCAATTCAGTTTGCATTATAGCTACTTATTCATTGAATTAACTGAAACTATAGGCTATTCACTATACAGCATAAACTCAAATGCAATCAAGACTATAATAATGCCACCCCATGGAAGGCTACTTTTTGCCTGTGTGATTTATAGCCTACTTTGCTTAGAAGAGTTCAGTAATGCAAATGCATCTCAAGTTGATCAATAGATTATTATGAAAAAATAAAATAAAGGGAACAAATTTTTCCTTGTAAACCGTCACCATAAAGATAGTCATCATATATAATATAATTTCAGATATGATTCAACCAAACCATTGCTATGATATGTAAATATATAATATATAATTAAAAAAGTATCGAAATAGGTATCGTTTCTGGTATCGTATCGGTTCCCAGGTATCGAGTATCGTATCGTATCGATTCAAAGGTGAAAGGTACCCATCCCTAATTATAAGGTGTGCAGACCATATATGGAGTTTCCCCCTCCCCCACGTTAGCAGAGGAGCTAATAAAAGTTCCCCATGTCACCACAATTCTCCTCCAATCAGGAGAGAGCAGCAGGTTCACATAGTGTAGCTACTTTTGGGGGCCCCTAGTGCACCAGGCTGGTACGACACCATGAATTTCAAATCACTTCCCCTTTCTTTAAAGAAGTGCAGGGTTTTATAAACATCATCATCCGACATATTTTACTGCTTTCGTTCACATGCTAGTACAGTAGTAACGCTCGTCGACTGTGTTTGTTTGGTTAGCAACCGGGCTAGCACATTAGCCACAGTAATGACACCAATGTCATCTGCTTTCCCAATATTCTGATTGGTTGGTATGAACCAATCACCCGACGGCTGCCACATTGACAACGCCCACCAAGCTCATTGAGAGGGCTTTGAGAGTTAATAACAAAATGAAACGAAATGAACATTCTCACTGTGTGTCAGGAAACATCAACACGCAGTGAATACACAGTGGCAAATTATACCTGACCGTACTGCTACTGAGCCAAAACTGAGGGAGATGGCATGTACAGACTCAGTGACCACCGGCGGGCTATAGAAACAGGCAGACACAGACACAATGTCTGCCCAGAAAAGACAGTCTGTGTTCACACTGCTCTCAAAGGGAGGTGAATGTGTGTAAGTGTGCGAAAATGTGTATGCACGAGGCACATTCACACACGTTTTGCGTGCTTGTGCATTTAATTGCATCACCCCATAGTGAATGTCCAGCACCCCATACTGTAAATATCTTCCCGCGGCCATGGGTGAGGCGCTGGTATGTAGGATATTTTATAGTAGAGTAATTATAATACCGATGCTAGGTAAAACCAGGCTTGTTTAAAGTGGAAATACAAATTTGGAACTGAAGACTGAAGAGAGGAGTAATTATACAAAGCGCATGCATTTGTGCATTAGTGCATTGATGACATCATTATGACTTATGAGGCCAAAATCAAACAAGCTGTTCCAGAGCAATTTATGTCTTATATGTAAGACTGATTGTTCAAACTAGATAATTTGCGGGGTAAGAGAAACAAACATGGGAGCACCAAAAACACTAAAAAATGTAAAAGTTGAATTTCATGTTATTTCCCCTTAAAGAAAAAATATCCAAGAAATTTGACCAAACCAATAACAACTCGTCATTCATTTGGCCCTGGTATGAAAAAGGTTGAAAGCCACTGCTGTAGTTTATTAGATAGTCTCTACTGTTATAGCCCAGGCCCAGTTTGCATTTCCATTTTGAAAATGTTGGACTTTTACTCAGTGTTTCTACATCACAGTTTTAATACTTTCACATTTGCAGACACATTTCTGCCATGCATCACCTGTCCAGCTAAACAGCCTGACAGGGTTTCCAGGGTGGTCTTTTAAAATAAAATGCACATTGGGTTATTTTAATTATATTTTTGTTAGTTTTTTAACAACATTCTCATACTCCGAGGGCTTTTTAGGCTACAAGAATGAGCCCCAGGCCTCAACATTATTTACATTCCCCACAAGTTGTACTCAAGGTTAAGGGCATATATTTTCTCCAAACATCTAAATAGCTCCAACCTAATTTAATATAGAGGATTTCTTGTTTTTTGTTAAGAAAAGAGGGCTTTGCTTATTTAAGTGTAGTTTGTGTGTCACTGTTTTGGTAGCTACTTGGTAGCTACTCCCCTCCAGAAATTCCTACCTGGCATGTTTTGACTGTGTGGGGTACCGTTAAATTAAAATAAATAAATAAAATAAATAAATAGGCCAATGCACATGCTTTAAAAATAACAGTAGCAGTGAATCATGGCCGTATCAATCTGGCTATTAAATAGACCTATGATAAATATTTTTATCATAGGTATCATAGTATGAAATATTATGAACATCATAATCTGACATATTGTCCTGATTTTGTTGTCGTTGTCTGTGTTTGCTTGGTTAGCAACCGGTGTAGCACATTAGCTACATGAAAGGTAACAACATAGTCTGTTTTCCCAATATTTGATTGGTTAGTATGAACCAATCACTGAAGACTGCCGCTTTGACTGCAGTCATGGAAGGGCTGGGCAAACCATACTGCGAACTGCATCCTTTGGATCCTGCATCCTTTCCAGTGTCTTGAGGTCACATGACATGTTTTATACAGATGCTGGATGGAAAGAGACGTTGGGCGCAGTGTTTTTCTAGAGCGTCCCCAAGACGCAGGTCTTTGCGGCCCTTTGCCGCAATGGCCATTTTTATTTCCCATCCACAGCCATTCAAAAACTCCGGCATTCACTCACTCACTCAGAAAGGGACACATATGCCAACAACTAACAGGAAAAAGTTTAAAAAGTAAAAAAAAAAAAAAAACATTAAATCCTCAAGAAGCCATTGAACTCTGTGAGAAAAAGGTACTTCTTCAGATCAAACACATTTTAATTACTACTCCATCATCGAGAGCCAAAGAAACAATTTCAAACACTGTTCACTCTCTTCAATTCTGCACTAGTATGCACGCACGCACGCACGCGCACGCGCACGCACACACACACACACACACACACACACACACACACACACACACACACACACACACACACACACACACACACACACACACACACACACACACACACACAGTTTCGAAACATCCAGAGCCCTGCCAAAATAACCCGTACCAAAAAGTGGTGCAATGCAAGCTTGTAAACTGTAAACTATCAATCATTCAGCATCATTAACAATTACTCTATTTGGCAACTTTGTGAGTGATTTTCTGGGGTACTTCAAGTTACTGTTACGAAAGTCATTCATGATCGTAGCCTACTCATGTTCTCATTACTATAGTTTTTGTTGCTGATGAGCCCGCATGTACCACGCAAAAATGTGGGGAAAATTAATGAGAGCCCCAAATCCATATTATGGATTTGGGGCTCTCATTAATTTTCCCCACATTTTTGCGTATGGACACATTTTTGCGATGGAGGCCATATTATGGCCTCCATCAAATAACATGGAGGCACAATGAAATGCTTAAAATTAATTCTTCTTTAAATAGCATAGCAACACTGAAAAAATAGACACCATGAAAACTGCGATGAAATGCGATGAGGTCAGCACATTTGAGCACATGTTGGCAAGAGCATATGGCTGAAAAACGCTAACCGAAAATATGCCATGTTCTCATTTTGACAAACATGTTTGCCAAACATGTTAACCATTGTCTCAGAGTTAAATTTGGGGCCTACATTTGAAGTTAAAGGTAACAGAGGTGACTTTTTAGCCAAAAATCAAAATAGATACTGTATACAGGTATAGCTTTCCTTTGATGCAGCTGTTTCCCTGCAGACAGAGACTTCATTCATCCTGCAGATGGTGCAGAACTTTGTTGTTGTCAACAAATCATGAAAACAAAACATTCGCCGGGCTCAGGAAAGGCGGTGCTAATAGGTGAGGAGAGGGGGTGCATTTTAGCCAAATCACAGCACAGCAGTCTCCAGCAGATTCACAATGAGCCAATAGAGTGGAGGTGAGGTGGAGTTAGATTCTGTTTTTTTTCTGTTTACAGTGTTTGTACACATACTAAAGTATATTAGTTATTACCTCTAATATAGGCAACTTTAGTGTGTACACACTCTGTGTTCGTAAACAGATTTGAGACTAACTCCAGCTCACCTCCACTCTATTGGCTCATTATGAAACTGCTGGAGACTGTTGTGCAGTGATTGGCTAAAATACCTGCCCCCCATTACACGCGCACACACACACACACACACACACACACACACACACACACACACACACACACACACACACACACACACACACACACACACACACACACACACACACACACACACACACACTAGCACCACATTGTCATGAACCAGACGTCGCTTATTGACAAAGTTTGTGCAAGTGTCTGTCTGAAGGGAAAGAACTGCAGTGTGCTTTAGAAGAGTAAAACTTTTTTGCTTCCTCCAGATAATGCAGCACCAAATATACAGTAACAGCAACCAGCAAATGTACAGCAAACAAAAGTATAGAGTACAGGATGCAAATAAAAAGAGCAAACGCAGGGAAAAACACACTAGCAGTGCCAATGGCGGAGGGTCTGTTTCCAACTCCAGCTTAGGGCCATAAATCAGCACGGACAAACCCTGCAGGTCAAAGTATATGGAGGGCACCTTTTGAAGAGGTGGTTGCTGGGGGGACATGATTCACCGCGACGCCTCAGCAAAGAAAGGTCAAATCAAGATCCATTTAAACGGCGGGTGATGTGTTTGTTGTCGAAAAAGCTTTCAGGCTAAACGTTTGCGCGCGACGAGGCTTTTCCGTGACGATTTACCGCGACGTGTTTATGTCTGAGTTTGTGTTTATGTCGGTTCACACGTCTCGGTTGGTGGTCTTAAATCACCCTTGCGGGACACGAATGTGTACGAATAAAAGTCAAATTATTAAAAAGAAGCCGACTTGTTAAAAAGCAATGTTCTCAGATATATCACTGCGTGTGTGTGAGTGTGTGTGTGTGTAGCTGGCTGCTATACCGTGCATTACTCATAACTCAGAGAGCATTAGAGAGGACATGTGGCCTGGAGGACACTTTTTGATATGAAAAAAACAGAAAACTTCGATTCTACAGGCTCAACAACGCACTTTGAGAGGGTTCCAGGTGGTTCTCAGTTGAATGATGGTGTGTTGGTAACCAAATGGATAGATCTTTAAAGTATATACAGTACAAGCAATACATTTCAGAATTTGAATGGCATTTTTTCCTTCTTTCTCTTCTTTGTCTTAGACCTTTCATAGTTAAAACACTTCCTGAAAATATCTAGTATATCCATAGAAGCAACAGTGGCCCTTTAAAAATCATAGTCCTCCACCACCTCCACATTTGACTCCACCAGTCCTCCCTTTTTCCTTAATCGGAGGCATGCAGCTCAGCGAGGCTCTTCCTGATTGGCTAACAAATAGTCCCGCCAGGAGTATTTGTTAGCCAATGACAAAGCTTATAGGGATTTCTTTGGAGGCCTCCTGCAACCCCAGGCATCAAAAAGACTAGATGTTTTTGATCTAATTAAAGGAAGACTTCATTGAAAACAAAGCAACAATAAAAAACAATGTAATTATTATTTCAACCATAGAATTAAAACTCTTGGGAGTTAAATTATTGTTAAACATCTGAAGTAATAATGTTGAATAATCTATACAATTAGAACAAGTAGAAAAACTGTGGTTATTTTTATCAATGTTTGCCAACGATGATCAAAATAACAAATGGGATGCACGCATGAACCTCCCAAAAAGTTGTTTGGAGTTGACCCCATGCAATAGTGGTGGTCCCCAGGTCTGTTGAAAACCCTGTTGGGGGCGCTGATAGAGGATATTTTATAGCAGAGTCATTATAAAACCAATGCTAGATAAAACCAGACTTGTTTAAATTCCATATCAACTTGGAAAATCAACAATGGTGGACTTTATAAACAAAGTGGAAATGCAAATTTGGAACTGAAGACTAAAGGAGAGGAGGAATTATACAAAGCAGGGTGCATGAAGACATCATAAGGCCAAAATCAAATGAGCTGTTCCTGAGAGCAATTTACATTAAAGCTCCATAAAAGCTCTATATAATATGAAAGAATTATTGTTCGAACTAGATCATTTGTGGGGATAGAAAGCAAACACGGAAGCTGGAAAAATACACAAAAAATAAGCTGAATGTCATGATATTCCCTCTATAAAGTATAATTGATGATAGCGAAATCACCATAATGTTCATCTTAAAGGGGGGCAATGGCACGTATTGCCAGCAGAGGGGGTCAATACGTGCCATATCCTTTTTATTAGGCTACTTATTTATTTTCTGGTGCCAAACACTAACTTACTAAATGGATGGATCATTGATAACCAAATGGACCTTTATAGATCTCTAACTTTTGAGATCGTAAAATGAAACCAAATTTGGTATCCGCCAATCCGCTTCATCAGTGCCCATACCCGAGGCGGGGTTGACGAAAGGGCCTTTCTGTGTGGAGTTTGCATGTTCTCCCCGTGTTCCCTAGGGTAGATACCCTCACAAAAACATGCAGTAATCCTGGGCACTGAACTACCTCCCCCTGGCCAGCCAGGGCGCCTGATGGAGGGGACTGGAACTGGTTGGAATAACGTGTTCCTTCCACGCGCTATGTCCAACCAGGGAAACTCCCCCCTGTCGGGTGAAAAGAAGGCAGTTTGGACTCCTCATGCATTAAAGGAAGCATGAGGCCAGTCCGCTGCCTCCCCAGGTTGGCGGAGGATGTGTAGAGCCCAGGATCACATTAGGAATTGGCACTGTGTGAAAAAATTGGTTACAAAATCGTGGGATAAAATATTAAAAAAAAAAAAAGAAAGAAAGAAAATCAAGTTTCTTTCCACTTTTTTTTCCTCTTCAATATATAACTTTTTTTTCTTAACTTTTTTTTTTCAGGGGCCACCCTAAATTCGCCAATACTTCCAGCCTATGGAATAAATCGCTGCATCCGCAGTCTGGAGATGGCAGTTGCTTTACAGACGGGTAAAAGGGCTGCAGGAGGGGTGAGAGAGTCTTCAGATTCCTAGAGAATCTGAGAGAAAGGAAAGAGAAAGGAAAACAAGGTAGGGAGAAAGCAAAACACACAACGAGACAGGAATGAGTGTAATTGTCTGCCGCGACCAGACACAATGGGAAGTCACCCAGGCAGGGGAGGCAACGCAGAGCAGCATGTCAGAGGGAAAGAATGTATACCTGCAGCTTTAGGATCGAGAAAAGACAGCTGTGGTATTTCGCAGATATCACGTTACATCTGATGCACTTTTATTATTTGTTATAATGCCTGGTGCGGTGGTGCCTTCTGGGGAGGACGAGCAGTGCGTCTTTAAACTCGAAAGTTTCTTTGGAAAGCGTTCAAAAGCTACACCGGTGCTCTGCCAAGAATTCTGTGGACTGACTCAGGAGAGGGTGCACTGGGAGACAGAGAGAGAGACTGCATGCATATGCGTTGTGTCTGTGTGTCTGTGTCTCTCTCACTAACTTCTATCCTTCTCAAAGTTTATATTAAGGTTATTATGGTTCATTGATACAGAGTAAAACTTAATTTTGTTTTTACACTTTGCAAATACTGTACAACCACAAAAATCAAACACAGCAAACAAAAGGATACAAGAGATCCATTCCCTCGAGCAAAAGTAAAAAAAAAAAAAAACAAAACAAAACACAAAAACGATGACAGCATTGTTTCAACGTCCAAGTCCCATTCAAGCCTTGAGCACTCTAGACTCTGAACTGCGCAGTTCATACCGTCACTTTGAAATACTTCCATGGTTTTGGGCTGTCCCGAGATGCACAGCAGAGCCAACTAGAGACAGAGTTACAACCCTCCCGTTCACTTCCATTGAAAGGTGTAATGAGTGCCTGGTATTTTAGATTGCTCTATATCAATAGTACAACATCTTTAATTGTTACCGTACAATTCTTTAAAACGTTACATTTGACATGTTGCACACATGGCTAAAAAGCTCTTATTTGCGCCACCCTCGTTGAAAACAATGTCACAACTCTCCTACTAGATGTCGCTGGATGCACAGTGGAGGAGCTGCTTGCTGCTTCCTTTCCATTGGCTCCTCTGTATCACTGCCAGGTGACGTGCGTTTGTGCGCAACTTTTTTGCCACAAGGCCGCGCGTCCTCTGGAAACATAAATGTAAAATGTAGAAGTCTAAGGCTGTTAGCACATTACAACTTCCAAAAGACACAGACGCAGTCGCCATGTTTGGAGTTTTAGAATGGCTCTGGATGAGAAAAAAATAAAAAAGCAGCCCGCTGTGGCCAAATAAAAATGGCCGCAATGGGCTGCTCTTTAAATAATGAAAATAGAAAATCTAAAAAGATCAGTCTATTTGCATCGACTTTATAGGAATATGTGTCTTCAAAGTTTCATCTAACTATTCCAACTATTTCAATAAATGAAAATAATAAATAACTTAAATGTGGTATTAATTCATGACCAATGTTTTTGGGCATGTTTTTTTTTTTCAGATGTCTATATATTAATTGTGTTCTGTGATATATCACAGAAAACAATTCCGCAGCAATAATAAGGTAGCTGCTGCTGTTGTATTGATGTTGCTTTTTTCTCATATTAATGACATGAGTAAAATGTCAGAAATGGGTGAAATCCCCCTTTAATTCAAACATGCTGAAGATGCTGATATGATGAAGGAGCTGCAGAACACTCAGAGCTCATTGTTGGAAAATTCAAATGAGGTCTCTGTACAAAGCCTGAGTGATTGAATGACAAAATGTATACAATAGCAGTGTTGATTTTGACAGCGAACTCTGATTTTAGTCGTAGTCATAGCAACCAAGTGTAAAAATGACTTGTGGACTCTTGTACGCTAGCTAGTCCCTTCCAAACATTTCTCTTTGTTGATGAATTTACAATATATTTAGTTGTCATTTCAGTTTAGTTTTCATCTGTAAAAAAGGTAGGGGACACCTTTTTTGTCAAATTATTAGTCGCTAAAATCAACACTAGTCAGGAAATAAACTTTCAGCCCTGTGGTTTGAGTCTCATTCTGTTGCACACATGATGTGCACATGCACACCCTCTAGAGCAGAGAGGGGTTTGCAACATGCCACCAAGGCCTGTTGCAAAAAAAGGTTGATGTTCCTGGATGTGTCCAAAATAAGCATAGCACTGCAGATTCAATGTAGCTGTTTCAGCCTGCATGTGTTTCACAACACAATGTGCTCTTTACCTCTTTGGCACGAACAAGGGACTTACAGGGATAGTTCAGATTTATTGAAGTTAAGCTGTATGAAATACTTAGCATTATTATAGTGGTGTCAACTGTAGGCCTATTAATTGATGTCTAGAGTCCCATGGTGGGAGTTCTGCTCTGGTTTTGGTTGAAATATGAAGTAGTTCTGGTCATTTTGTGGGGGTCAGTGGGGCCATGCAGTAAAAGTAAATGAATCCAAAAAAATTAACGTCATTTTTATTGTTGAATTATTTCTAAAATATTGTGACTTCCTTTGTTCATTTTTGACCCCTCCATCACATGGAACTACTTTTTGGGAATAGTGATACAGTGAAACAATCCATGTATAAGGCACACTGGATTATAAAGCTGACTGTTGATTACATGTAAATGTCCCTCCTGGGATGTTACACAAGTGCTCAAAGTGCTTTACAATGGTCCATTCATTCATGGGAAGTAGAGTGGCAAACAGTTGACGCCAGCGTCCCCCCTTCCCACATTCACACACCAGTGTGACCAACTCATTGGAGTCAATTTGGGGTTCAGCGTCTTGTCCAAGGACACTTCGACACGTAGACAGGAGGAGCCGTGATTCGAACCGCCGACCCACGGGTCATTGGACGACCTACTCTACCACCTGAGCCACAGCCGCCCCACATTTATGACTAAACTCCACCCACGTTGAGTCATCTCGGGGAAATGAAGTTGTCAGTAGAGGGGTCTAAACTTGATTTTCTATGAATTTGAGAATTCTGTGAAAAATGACCTGAAGCAACTTTATTAGTTGTTTCATACTAAAGCATACATGAGGTGAATGTTAGACCTTAAAACGCCGTGTAAACATGTTATAATTGAATTAATGTGAACTGTAATGACAGTTCTGACCATTATTACCTCATTCCTCCGGGTCGCGATCGGGCCGTTAGCTTAATTAGCTTAAAATGCTAACGGTTGTAATCTGATAAGTGCCTCTAGTTCTGTAAATATGCGATGCCCGCCGTCATCAACAGAACGCGGACTTCGCGTGATTTTGAGCTCACATAACAGCCAGGTGGCATTCCACATAACCTATTAGTAGCGACGTTCTGTTAGTAAATCCATGTATAAAATATCAAAACATTGGATTCTTCTTCGTGGCGTTTTTTTAGAGCCGGAACTACGTCACTATTCTCAGAGGAAAACAGACAAAGGGTTGCCATGTTGGCTTGTTGGCTTGTTTTCCGTCCATGTTAACCAACATTTTATTGGATATTATCCTCATCTGTTTCTGGTGACTACTATGTGTGATTGTATAATAATGGCAGAAAATCACCCTAGATACATAGTATTTATAATGATAATGCATCACAATTATTGTTGTTGTTCCATTCATGCATACAAACAATGGACTGTGGGGATGGTTATCTAAAAAAAAAAAAACGTGCAAATTGGCCAATGTACTCAATGTCCATAACAATTGAACTGTAGTAGGCTACTGTTGGCATTCCTGCACAGCATACTATTAATTATAGACATACAGTACATGTGCCTAGCAGGGTTATTATAGTTATGGCCTTTTCATTCTACTTTAGTTTTAATTGTTTTTTTTTTCCTACTAGTTTTTACTTTAAGAAAAAAGTTATCGTTTTGCTTTTTTTCGTTAGTTTTAGTTAACTATAAAAACCCGGATGCCTAGTAGTATTTTTCAACTATACAATATTATTGGACTTTTTGGCGTTATTGGCTTACTTCTCTCCAAATACTTGGCAACAACAGAGAACAGACGGAGAGAGAACAGAGCCTTTGAAATAGACAGAGTTGCGACATTGAGGGGACAGAAAATATCTGGTCACGTGGTTCTAGTACTCGCGTGAGCCCATAGGCTCCAATGCATTCAGTAACTTCCGGCTGTCACTATTCGTTGTCACTATCCAATAGGAGTCCATGTAGAAGAGCCGCCATTGCACTGGCCCAATGAAGTGAACGGAGTTGGCGCAACTCTGTCTATTTCTAAGGCTCTGAGAGAGAAGAGAGTCAAGTTGGAGTTGGAAATACGTTCTATACAACGAGTGCGGCGCAAATAAGACAAACAACTAAAGTCTCTGGATGTTTATCTTTTATTATTACTACAAAACGATCTAAAATAAAGAGATCTAGGTGGACCGTTGCTGAGTTCAATGCATTTCTGCATAGACCTACTTTCGGTCCAGGACTTGTCTTTATTTGTTGACCCATTCTCAATACAAGTTTATACAACATACCCGCGGTAAATAATAAAAATAAGAGTCGCGTTATTTGTAGACTTAATAAGAACCAAAGTGCAGTACATATGAACATTAACCACGTTATGTTGTTTAATAGATTATTTTTAAAACATTTTGGAACAAGAGAAGCTGTTGTTGTGAACATCTGGGATAGGCTCTGGCCATTGTCACCTCCTTGAAAGTGGTACATTAACACATTGTGAACCACTAGATCAATACAACAAAAGCAAATACTTAATTTAATATGCATTAACCACTGTATGAATGGACACTAGTTAAAGGGGAATTCTACCCATTTTCTGTTACTGTCAATATACCTTTTTTCCTAGAAATGGAGGTCTGGGGGAAAAAAACATTAGCATGGTGAAACACAACTTCACGACAATAGAGTTGTGTTTCACCATGTACACTTGTATAATGGTTACTATGTATAAGTATCCTTTTAAAGTAAAAATAGCCGTATAAAGGCGAAATGTATTACTATATTCATTTTAGCTACTATTATTAGGCTACTATTCAAACACCTTGACTCAACAATGCCCCCCCCAGTATTGAGGACGTGTTCTCATGCCCAAACTGTTCAACTGTTCAGCAAAGAAGAGGAAACAGCGCCCCCCTCAATGCCCAGACCAAGAACTACATCTTTAAAAGCCAAATTCTCAAATTCCTGTTTCTCTGCAAGACATTACTCTATAAACCATATCTCAAAAACTGGTGGGTCAAATTGCACAACCAATATGTCAAATTGTAGCTATTACTCTCTGCTTTCACATGACATGATAAAACAAAAATGAGAATTTCCTCAAAGACTCCACCTGAGCCACAGCCGCCCCACATTTATTCATAGCAAGACACTGCAGGGCAAGCCTGAGGATGCAGGAAGTCACTGATGTACGTTTGTACAAAACGGTCACCTGCTTGTTAGAACAACATGTTTTCTGTTTTTGCCTATTCATTTAACGGTATCTTCCGCTCGCACCAGGACTCATATCTTCTGGCAAGGTCATGTGGCATTCAATTACATACAGTTTCATTTGCGTCCAGTTTAACTCATGCCTTGTGACGTGTACTATAGGCTTATAGCCCAAGGAGCATTTTGTTTGTGCAAAACAAATGAATGGAACGGTTTATGAATAACTTCTATTTTGACATGTACATAGTGGCCATCACACTCGAGACGCCATGGCAAATTGGGAGCATTCAGTGCCATGCCCTAGGACACTTCGTCATAAAGGAGCCGGGATCAGGATGCATATATGGAGATGTCACACGAGGCTTCTTAAATGTAATTTCTAGCCACATAGCGTGTAGCTTGGCTGGCCGCTGGCCGGGTGCCGTGCTGCCATTCATTTTTGTGTAACACTATAATCATTTAATTTAATCAACGTCATTCCTTAGTAGCAATATGTCAATAAACAATCTCCAACACAGCCGGGGTGACTTTGTGTATAGTATGGCTTCAATAATGGCGTCTGTTTGTTGTGAAGCCCCTTGACAAATTGGGGCATATCCTGGAACACTGGGAAATCCTTGGATTTACCCATAATCCTATAGGATTATGACATTCCTATGGGAATTCTATAGGGTCCGTTTTTTGCAGACAGTTTTGAGTCTATTGCTATTGCAGTTACTTATTATTATACTTATTGTACTATTGGCATAGGTTCTCTTTTTCCCCTCTATATTGCAAGCAGAGCTTAAAACAACTGGACCAATGTCATTAGGAAAATATTTTCCTTGAAAACAATCCGCTGAAGTCAAGCCAAGCCAGGTCAAGTCAAGTAAAGTAATAAAATGATATGTTTTTCAGAGAAGTATAACTAGAACTCCTTACCTTTTAACAGTAACTGCAACACTGAACACTACAGGCCAGAGGGCAGGAGGATATGTCAACTGGATTCTGATGTACAACCGTTAATTGTTTTACAATAATATGTTTTCTGTCCAACGTATAAAATCTGTCCTGCTTCTGTATATCTTATGATCGAGCTGTGGCTTCTGGCAGCGTCATGTGGCACATGGGAGTAAAACGTATAGGCCTATATATGCTATGTGGGAATTCTTCAAGATCTGCACAAATTAATTTGCAAGCGGGGACTTGATATGTCAATAGAAGACAGGAGGACCTGAGGACAGGAGGATATGTCACCTGGATTCTGATGTACACACGGTTAATTGTTTTACCATAACATGTTTTCTGTCTATTCATATAAAATATGTCCTGCTTCTGTATATCTCAGTTGTTTTCAAGGAAAATCAAAATGTCAAGTTCCCCCTTGTAAATTAATGTCTTATAATCAGTGTTGGGGAACTTACTTAAAAAAAAAATAACGGAGTTATAGTTTTTCCCTGAAATTTCGCTGAAAAAGTAACATATTACTTTACTTGTTAATAAATTACAAAAGTAACTACATTACTATACTACTAACAATAATAATTCAGCCACATTCAGTTGTTTTCAAGGAAAACATAATTTCCTAATGACACTGGTCCAGTTCTTTTAAGCTGTACTTGCAATTGCAAATACAGTGGGAAAACACTTGTGCCAATATTACAACATCCAAAATCACAGACAATATCTATTCTTATGCCCATAAGCAATCAGACCTACAGTAATGACCCCGTTACCCTATGTTGACCAATCATCATTATGATGACGTTATGCCCTGAGGAAGAATCTCTTGGCAGGGTAACATTCCCAACACAGAGGTCCTGGAACGTGTTCAGTCCACCAGCATGGTGACAATGCTGAGCCCGCGCCGTCTCAGATGTCTTGGACAGGTCCATAGGATGGACCCCAGCTGGCTCCCCAGATCTGTCCCGTATGGAGAACTGTCAACATTTTCCAGACCTCTTAGACGCCCACACTCACGCTTCAAGGACGAATTGCAAACGCGATATGAAGCTGGCAGGAATTGACCACAACAACTGGGACAAACCCCGCAAAAGTCTGTGACGTTTGCAGACAGACTGTTGCTGCAGGAAGTCACCGTGCCGAGGAGAGGCACTGAAGAGGAAACTGCGTGAACCAGCCCCCACTCCTGTGCCAGTCCCCTCTACTTTTGTCTGTGCAAATGCTCTACACTGTCAGTCCAGCTAGTGAGGCTGTTCAATCACACCCGCCACTGCAAGAAAACATGACCACTCAGGTGCAGCCCCATCGTCATGACTGACAGACGGATGCTTACTAACTGGCCCATTGAAACCCAGTAATGTAATATTGTTACCGAATGGGAAAAAGTAAATAATCACTTTATAACTTACAGCAAAAAAGTATTTTCTTGGCTTTACTTGTAAGGGCCTTAGTCCCAACACTGCTCCTATTGGTACCTCAATAAAACATAACAATATCAAAAATATCCCTTCATCGTTTTGGGTAAATGGAGGTCTGTGTCTCAAACGTCAAATACTGAGAGCACAGAAGAAGAATCCTTCCCCATAGACGCTTCAAAATGTATTTATTTAAAATCCTGTAAGTCTCAGTCAAAGCCAAATGGGATCGTGACAAATCATGACACATTTTCTTTGAGATGAGCAAATCATTCGAAAGAAGAAAAAAATAAGGGCATGTTACAACACTTTGTTATTTCTCCTTCATTGTCCTAATTATTAGTTCAACACAGGAATATTGTGTTTATTGTCGCGATCCGATTCGGCTTTGTCCGAGCCTTAATACAGATATTTAAATAAATACTTTTTTGAAACGTCTATGAGAAAAATGCATGGGAATTTTTTTGGGGCACTGTTTGTCTTCATGGTAGAGGGCAGGGCCTGTGGCCCTATAGGCTCTCTGTATGTGTAAATAAGTGTATAGTCCCAGGCTTGTAGACGGTGGTGGATTAGCAGCAGATTTGAAACTATAAACATGCGTCATGTGAACACCCCAGACAGTTTATAAGTTACTCCATTCAGTATATTTGATGCTCAAACCCATTATAACTATAAACTCAATTTTAACCTTAATAGATTCATTAAAAACACCCAATGTTTTTCATGGTGACTGATATCGTCCTCCTAGTCCTAATACATGAGGGAGCTGTGGAATTTCATTTACGGTTTTCATTTATTTTATTGTTTTGAAAAATGTAGTAGCCTCTGTGAGCTGAACAAATAAAACAATATTTTCCAAAAATAAATGAGCTATAGTATAATGAGTATAATGATTTGGCTGCCAGGATCAATCAGGCCTAACACAGGTATACATTGAAAAGCTCTAGAAGTCGCTAGGGGTTTGACTTTTTTGCCGCTGCCAGCGACCTTTAGGCGCCCTTAGCAAAAAAAATAATAATAATAGATGGCCTTCTATTGATAATTCGGACAACAAATAATTCCTGGACCAGAAGTGGGCCAAATGCATTGCTTTAATGATCTTATTATTATTTTCTTTTTAGATTAGGAGATTCTGGTTGTCACTGTACAATACTTGTCGTATTGTGTATGGTAAAAAAAAAAATATTATTTGCGTCGCCCTTGTTGAAAAGCTCCACTTTGTCCCTATTCGTCTCGAGCACTCAGAGATATGAAAAATGAAGAAAAACAAGGGTTTTTATCAGACTGTCACACGATTTGTTCCCAAATCACCAGGAAAAAGTAGCTTTATTTTCACGACCACAAGCTTTTCAGTATGTCACTAGGGGGGTTTGGGTAAACAAGCAAAATATGGTGACAAATCTGCCAAGTTGGCAACACTTGACCTTTGCATAATCAATGTTTAGCCTGAAGAGAGTTCTTATCCTGTTTAGGTTTTGTGCAGTAGTGTTGCCGAAGTACTTATTTATCTTGTCATTTCTTTATTTTGTTTTCGGTATTAGTTCTCTATTGAGAATGTCAAAAAATCCATCTGGACTCACACTGTACAATTTTGATTGATTTGTACTTTACTTGAGTACCTCCGATTTCCATAGCCTACTATTTTTTGTACTCCACCTAATCTCAGAAACAATTATTGTACTTCCAAGACATGTATCACTATGGTTACTTTGATTATTATTACAAAACACACATTATCCACTTCAACTCTTCTACATTTTGCCCATTTGGCTCACAATGCGTCGCAATGTGATGCATTGTGAGATTGTAGATCTCCTATTTTCGAAAGTTTTTTTTTATCCATTTTGAAAACTTGAAAACTATTTTGAATTTCTGGACTGTTAGAGAACAGAGAACAGAATACTTTTTTAAAATGTGTTATTTTTTCTCTTTAAAGGTAAGGCAACTTCAGAATGTACAAAATCTGTTAGTGAACAAATATTTGAATCCAACTCCACCTCACCTCTACACTATTGGCTCATGATGAAACTGCTGAAGACTGCTGCACTGTGATTGGCTAAAACGCTGCCTCACCTGCCCCACAATCCCCTCCACCCACACACTAGCTCTGCCTTGACATGAGCCCGATGAAAAGGATTTGTTGACAACAGACAACAAAAGCTCTGGACTGTCCGCAGTGCAAAGCAAGTCTCTGTCTGCAGGGAAACAACTGCAACTTCAAAGTAGATGCAAAAAATATATACATATAGCTATACATATTTTGGTTTCTGGCTAAACTAACCTTTAAGAAGACTCAATAGTGTACAACATTGTTTGTGGGAATACGATACAAGCCAGTTTGACTGATTTTTTTTTTTTTTTTTAACTTCATATGTTATACTGTGTGTATGTTGCCTTGCTTCTAAAAGACTAGCACTTTGGTAAATTGCTGCATTTATTATGTGCTGCATTTAGCAATAAATGATTACCCCTATGTCTGAGGGTTAATATGGATGCATTATGGATGCTTTATTTGCTGTTCCAAAATGTGCTAGGTGTATTTTTTATTTTATCTCTGCCTCTAATACAAAGAGAGAGAGAGAGAGAGAGAGAGAGAGAGAGAGAGAGAGAGAGAGAGAGAGAGAGCAGTCTCAATGTGTTTTAGTGGCTAAATAAAGTGGCTAAATAAAGATGAGAATGAGAAGAAATGATAAGAATAATAATCTGATCTGACAGCCTGGCTGGTTCTGGTCTCATAGCTGGATCTCTCTGTGCACGAAGACAACTATCATGAAAGCTGAAGTGGTGTACTTTTTTAACAAACAAAAGTGATGACACTAAATAAGACTTAAGATGACATACTGAAGATATACTGGTCCGTGCTTTTCTTCATCGATAATATATCTGCAGGACTAGGCCAGATCACTGCCCATATGGGGATTGTCTTTACACCATTTCCAGGACGTCTTCACCAGTTGAAATAATAAAAAGCTTATTCTGCGCCAGATCTGACTAGTTATGATTGATTTAAGTTAGTCTGGCCTCAAACTGACTCTCTCTGATTCATCTAGGGACGCCGTCTTTAGATTTGTGTTGCTTGAAATCCGGTGTTATTCTGGGCCAGATCTGACCAGTCTTGGATTGCCTTGATCTGGCTACAATGAAGACATCAATAATTCGTCCCGGTCCTGATCGTGCCTGCTGGGTAACTAACACCTTTATTGCCGGAAATAATAATAATAAGTATTAGCGGACACCATCGGCGTTTACAGTTACCTTTTGAGGCGTCAAAGCCTCAAAAATGCACATTGCCTTATGATGCAAATCCTGCTGTAATATAGCCCCATGGTTTGTAATCCGAGCTGACACACGAACCACTTCCTTGATTTGAGTCACAAACAAAGATAAAAAGCGAGCAAAGACTGTCTATGTGCCCTTGTTGATGCAACATGAAACGTTGTAAGCCTGTTGTATAGATCATAGCGTATACGTGCATCTGTTTTGGTCATTTAGTAGGGGAAATTGAAAACAAAAAGCGACTTCCGGTTCTCTGTCTCACCCCTTGTCATGCTCTGGGCGTAGACTTCGGTTTCCAACCGATGACTCTAAAACTGAGCCATGGCCACCACAGGCACACAGGCTGGCTAAAAAGTAACTTTATATCTAGAGAACTCTCCGTGGTTTGCTGGATAAAACGCCCGATGTTCAGGGGTCTTTGATCGAGTGATGCCTATTGGAACATTGCCATTTTCTGGAGAAAGAACTAATTTTAGCGATAGCTAGCATTGGCATTAGGATCTTAGTGTTATACTCTATGAGGTGCAGGTGTCTCTGGGTCCTAAGTGCGTCAGGATTTAATAAATGGCCACTTCACTGTCACCTGCTGACCCCCAACAAAAATATAACCCATACAGTATATGTAGAATGGACATTGGAAATACTGAAATGTGGCTTGAGGCTGCATAGAGTCATGCAGGTTTTCAGCTCACACAATCTGTTGTTAACTTTGTCAGTCTGCCAGCCAGCCAGGCTAAGTGGAAAATGACAAAACATTGCATTTTTTTTTTTACATGTTTTTTCTAGCTTAAGAGCTTTTCCTTTTTGTCCTACTCAGACTTTAATGGAAGGTTTCATCTGCCCATTAACTTGTTTTAAATATGCACTTGAGTCATCATTAGTATATGAAGGCGTGCATTAGTAGGTGGATCCATGGACCTGGGAAACAGAAAGATCTCCTGCAAATCATACGGTAGACATCAATGGACCTTATTCACACAGTGGCCTTACCGTAAGTTAATGGCAAGGTCCTAACAAGGCACGGCTTTCCCATTACAGCCCATTCCTCCAAACTGAATCCTATTGTATTACACAACATCAAACTCACCAAAATTGCGGCTACATAGGAAGCTTGAATTATCAACTCCAGTTTTTGTTTCATAAAAATCCACTGCAGACCCTAACCCTGACCCTAACTTTCTGTCATTGCAGGTGATTGCAGTTTGGAAATGCTCGTTAGATACCAATCAACAGTCTATGCATACCACCTGTTTAGAATTTGCACATGATGCAGGGGGCAGCAGGACGTTGCTTGCTCCTGGCAAGATGTCCTCTCTCTGAATAAGGTTAATAGTCTACTAGAAATTCCATGAAGCCAGAAATGGTGATAATTAATGTAAACTTTGACGATGGAAATTAATATATACTGTTGTAGGCCTAAATGGATGACATTCAGGTTGTTTGCTAAAATCACCCTCTCACCTGCTAAGCCAGTCGTTTTCAACCAGGGAGAGAGTTCCAGGTGGTCCCCAGATTACATTATGTAAAGTTGGTTAACCAGGTGCAAACTGAGAGCGTAAAAATGAAACCAAATGGACCCTTGCAAGTCCATTTGTAAAAAAAAATGGCCTATCCAGGCCACAAATGCAGCATTTCTATGGTGAAAGAAATGCAAAATACCACTTCTTCGCTATGCAGATTTCTAGCTCATTCCCCCCAAAATAGCTGCTCTGCAGTATGACATATTGTGAGCTTGTAGATCTGCCTTTTTCTGCTGTTATTTTTGTATGAATAAGTTCAGCCCCTGCCTCTCTAACACTCTCTGCATGTCCCTGCAGCTCTACCACCGGGATTAGATGTACGGCACAAACGCTTGTTTGTACGATTTCCTATAATGACTGCAATTAAAGCAAACGGACTGCAGGTATATGCTGCCAAAATACACAGTGCGTGCATGGTCCCACGGGATTAGCTCATAGCCAATCTGCATAGCTGTAGGTAGGTGATAAATAAGACTATTTGTCTTCGTTAATAGTTTTAAAGTTGCTACGTGCCGGATGTCAGACTTTGACGGATGGCAATTTACGGACAGGAACTAAATAGTTATTTCACTTATCTCGCGTTTTAGCCCCCAGAAAAAGGCCTCGATCTAGAAAATGAGACTAAAAGGATTACACAGCGCGGGGGCTAATGATGTTTTCTCTATCGATAAGTCGTATTTATTTTTCCTCCAACTTGCTCCGAGTAAGCTATCCTTCTTTGCCGTGTTATGTAACGCTCGACCGCTCGTTGTCAGGACACGCAGGAGATATTTTAGGATGTGAAATGCTGGATTGATTCGGTATTTAAAAGGGAATCTTTTTTTTGTACATCGTAGGCAGTTCTTTGCGTTGCGTCTCTTGGAACGGTGAGCTGTAGCTCTGCCTGCAGTGCTCAGGAATCATTTTGAAAGCTCCCAGTCCCAATCAAACCCATTATACTGCATGCCAAGCAGGGGGGCATTGGGTCCCATTTTTTACAATAGGGACTTTAAGACGACTTTGACATGACGTGGGCGTGCTTGCCCTCTGCTAGTATTAAGGGCTTTACAGCCAGGGAGTATGAAACGCACGCATTATCATGGCGGTTGCACCGTGCCAATCAGTGCTGACAGACGAGAATCGTGTAGCTCACAGCATTGAGGTCTAAAATCAAACGTGGCTATGTTCACGAAACAAGCACGCGCGGAACAAACAACCGGGCGCTGTGCGAGATTTGCTTCATCACACAGCGTTTCCGAAGCACAAAACGCCAGCCTCATTGAAAATGAACTAGAAGGTGCGTTTTTTTTACTGTACATCGGTAAAGCCCTTTAATCTGCCTTTGCATGTCAATCACAGTATGTTGCAGCCTCGGGTTACCTGCTCTCATCTGTCTCAGTGCTTCCAATATAGTAAATGAAACCTCTGTTGTTGCATGGGAGGACAGTGGGTCTGAGGTACTACGGTGCTGGGGCCCCGAGTACACTGACCCTCTGGGGTAAAACTTAGTACGAGCACCAGGCAGCCAATGGACTACACTGATGGAGAGTGGGGGGTGAGAGGTCGCTCCATATTATAGGGCAGGGGTTTTCAACCTTTTTGACACCAGGGACCACCGTTTATTCAGCATTTGAGCCACGGACCATCATTTGATGACATTTTAGCCGCAAAGACCTAAAACTAAAGAACTCTTTTTTGTTTTTCTTCACAATTCCAGGCTGGATTTTGCAAACAAAACAGTGTAGTAGACTTCTTACTGCTTCGGAGGATGGATATTTTAACGCTTGAGAGTGAAATTGTTTACACTCTCAAGAATTACATCTGGTTAACCAACTTTCCATCATTTAGCTAGGGGACCACCTGGAACCCTCTCAGGGACCACTGGTGGTCCCCAGACCACCTGTTGAAAACCCCTCCTATAGGGGGCTCTTGCACATATTGGTGGCGCTGAGTGGGGTAGTGGGTTGAGGCCGCTGCAATCCAATCAGGATTGAGCTGGGGTGGGCCTTGGTGTATGTGATGTTGGCCTGTTCCAACTCCCCCCCCCCCCCCCCCCCCCTCACTGTAGAGTGTGTGGTCAAGGTCAAGGTTAAGGTAAACTTTATTGTCCACAAGGGAAATTTGTCTTGGGCTTAAACCCCTGCTTCAGCCACACATGGAACATAAATGACACACACCATACAAAACAGAGGGAGACATATGACCGCCTTGTTACTGTGGAAGACTTTTCCAAATCGTCCAAATGCTCCTTGCTACTTTAAAAATGGAGTAGTTGGAGTGTTCTTCCAAAAAAGTCAAGAAAAAGACAACAATCCGCGGGTCGCTGCCTATATTGAGGACGACCACTAGTCCAGTCTGGCGGACATGCTGGCTCATGAAGGGTTAACAGCATGCTGCAATTTAATTAGCAGCCGGCGGACCCACGAGGTGCCTTAAAAGTAATCAGCAAAAAATATTAAAATCAATCAACAGACAGGCAATTAATTAGAGAGCACCGGTCAGTCGTGCACATCCCCGTGGGGGAGGCGCGAGGAATACAAAACAAATCTTTCTTCTCCAAAAAAAGATTTGACCTTTCTCCTTGGCAAGTTTCACACCCTCGAAAACTTTGACTGGTAGAAAAAGCAGCGGCCATGTTTAATTTGCCGGCATTGAGAAGGTCATCCTTTGGTGGGCGGGGGAGGGGGGTTATATTGGCCCGTGTAACATTGACTTATTGAGTAATTCATCACTTGGTTGATTAGTGGAGCTGGGAGAAAGGTGGTTTGTTATATCGCAGGCCACTGTAAATGTTACCAGAGCAATTCCTTTTATCTGAACTGAACGAACCAATCGGAAACGAGCACATTGCGAAAGGCCTTGTTCTATTGTAGAAGTAATGCAATACAGATATCTATTTATTTAGTAAAGTCAGTGCACCTTGATTTTTTTTCCTGTTTTTTTTTTTTTTCCCGGTGGTCCCTTGCTATTGTTTCTGAACTGAATTTTAATTCACACATTAATCATGTTACAGAGATTGGCTTTTTTTCCATGTTAGAAACCTTGCACGAATCAGAGCCCATTTGTCATCGGACGGTGCAAAATCACTGATCCACACTTTTATTTTATTTTTTCTGGCTTGATTTCTGTAATGCACTTTTTTGGACCCAAAGACCCAAAGAAAACAACTGACAGATTACGTGTCCAAAATGTGGCCAGAGTAAGGTATTATAGTCAACTTTTCAGTTAAAATTAAAAATATATATGTTTCCCTGTCACTGATGCTGCAGCTGTTTCCCTGCGCACAGACACTCGCTTTGCCCTGCAGACAGTCCAAAGGTTTTGTTGTTGTCAACAAATCATTTTCGATTGGCTTATGACAAGGCGGTGCTAGTGTGTGGAGGAAAGGGGTTATGAGGGGTGAGGCGGCAATTTAGCCAATCACAGCTCAGAAGTATTCAGCAGTTTCATAATGAGTCAATAGAGTGAAAGTTAGGTGGAGTCGCAGTAGATTCAAATCTGTTTACAAACAGAGTTTGTACACACTGAAGTTGCCAATAATGCCTTAACATTCAAAACCTTCCTACCTATATGGCTGCCTGCCTAAGTATGTCCTGCTTGCTGTGCCCCCCAAAAATGACAACTAAAAACATGTAGTAGCCTTTTGCTTCTAGGGGCCAACAGTGTGGAACAAACTCCCACTGTACCTTTGACAGACAGACTCCGTTTTAAAAAAGGATTGTGTACGTCACAAAATCATCTCACTGTCTATTGAAGGAGAATAATTGGGCAATTATTGGACAGTGGGCAATTTCACTTTGATTTACACATTCTACTCTGACTTTTTGCACCCACAGCATTTTTTAAGTGGCTTTAGACAAAATTGACATTTGCTATTAATTTGGTCAGACAATCCACCAGCATATATAAAATGCCTGAGTTCTTCACTTCAAACCCCATATGTTGAAAACTGGTGATTGATATTGTCGTACATTTTGATTAGTTATTTCACGCATGGCCTTAATTGATTTCATGAATGGAGTTATACCCCTCGATGCAACATCGCCATATGGAAAATAAGAACAAGGGAACTAGGGAAATGGCAGCTAATTGAAAACTGTTTTAGAGCAACACTATCAGTCACCCCATGAAGAGGGGAATGTGTTTCCTGAGTAAATACATCCTACATACAGTACTTACAGTGTTTCCCCCAGCGCTTTCTTGTCAAGGCGCCCGCCTTGACCAAATCCCTCCCCCGCCTTGCCTACATTTGATGAACCTGTAGATCAGTTATATTTCGCATGCAACGCTGCCTCGGCTCGCTAACACTATTCCGCGCTGCCAGTCTACTCTACACGTACAGTGAGGAAAATAATTATTTGATCCCCTGATGATTTTGTAAGTTTTCATGATTAGAAAGAAATGAGCATTCTGTCATTTTTATGGTACTTTTATTTAAACAAATAGAGACAGAATATGAACAAAAATGTCCATAAGAAAATAATATTTAAAGGTTATAAATTAATTTGCGTTAGAGCTTGTGAAATAAGTATTTGATCCCTAAGCACAACCTGACTTAGTACTTGGTGGAGAAACCCTTGTTGGCAAGCACGGAAGTCAGAAGTTTCTTGTAGTTGGTCACCAAGTTTGTGCACATCTCAGGAGGGATTTTGGCCCACTCCTGTTTAGATATCCTCCCCAAAACCTCAAGGTTTCGAGGCTGTTGCTTGCCAACTCAAAGCTCAATCTCCCTCCATAGATTTTCTATAGGATTAAGGTCTGGAGACTGGCTAGGCCACTCCATGAGCTTAATGTGCTTCTTCAAGACCCATCTTTAGTGCTCTGGCTGAGGGAAGGAGGTTCTTGTCCATGATGTTGCAGTGCATGTCTCCATTCATTGGCCACACAATGCGGTGAAGTTGCCCTGTACCCTTAGCAGAGGAACAGCCCCAAAGCATAATGTTTCCACCTCCATGCCTGACGATGGGGATGGTGTTGTTAATGATTTGAAGGCAGCTGGGACCACAGTCACCAAAAAAAAACATTGGTAACATAGTACACCATAACGGATTGAAATCCTGCAGTGCCCAGCCATGTCCCTCTGCTCAAGAAGGCGCATAGAGGCCCGTCTAAAGTTCACCAATGAACACCTAAATGATTCAGACCAGGCTGCGGGGAAGGTGATGTGGTCAGAAGAGACCAAAATTCAACTCTTTGGCATCCATTTGACTTGTCGTGTTTGGAGGGAGTGAAATGCTGAATACAAACCCAACAACACCATCCCCACCGTCAAGCATGGAGGAGACATTATGCTTTGGGGCTGTTTCTCTGCTAAGGGTACAGGGCAACTTCACTGCACTGTGTGGCGGATGGATGTGGCCATGTACCGCAGGATCTTGGACAAGGACCTCCTTCCCTCAGCCAGAGCACTGAAGATGGGTCGTGGTTGGGTCTTCCAGCATGGCAACAACCTAAAACATACGGCCAAGGCAACAAAGGAGTGGCTCACAAAGAAGCACATTAAGCTCATGGAGTGGCCTAGCCAGTCTCCAGACCTTAATCCTATAGAAAATCTATGGAGGGAACTTGAGCTTCGAGTTGGCAAGCAACAGCCTCGAAACCTTGAGGTTTTGGAGAGAAGATCTAACCAGGAGTGGGCCAAAATTCCTCCTGAGATGTGCACAAACTTGGTGACCAACTACAAGAAACGTCTGACTTCTGTGCTTGCCAACAAGGGTTTCTCCACTAAGTACTAAGTCAGGTTGTGCTTAGGGATCAAATACTTATTTCCCGAGCTCTAACACAAATTAATTTATAACCTTTAAATATTATTTTCTTATGGACATTTTTGTTCATATTCTGTCTCTATTTGTTTAAATAAAAGTACCATAAAAGTGACAGAATGCTCATTTCTTTCTAATCATGAAAACTTACAAAATCATCAGGGGATCAAATAATTATTTTCCTCACTGTACGTACTCTACAGGTACGTGCACACACACACACACACACACACACACACACACACACACACACACACACACACACACACACACACACACACACACACACACACACACACACACACACACACACACACACACACACACACACACACACACACACACACACACACACACACACACACACACACACACACTAAAAAGGGGCCTGCAGCCCCAGCTCTTTCGCATGTCTAAAACACAGAAGTGCCCTCATACGGGAGGTTGCCCCTGCCCCCTTATGTAACACGCTGTCTACACACAAGCGACCGGCTGCCACATTCGCCCGGCCCATCTCTCTCTCTCTCTCTAACCCGATAGTAACTTTTCCACCCACCGCGGCACGCTCGATCTTCCCCTAAGTGTTGCGACGTTCTTCGCCACCAACATGGAATATAACGATATAATCCACCATGACTATAACAGCGCTGACTCTCGCATAGACACGATTGAGACATACAACAAATCGCCGATCCCTCATGCAGCCTCGCATTTCCTCAGTGGTAACTGCAGCGCAGCTACTCACGGAAAAAAAACATAGTGCCGATTATCTGCTGTTCCACAGCAGGAACGGATTTTGAGAGAGTGCTTGCAATGTATGTGTCATTTACATACTGTGCATTCCGTGCCTCGCTAAAAGCTCCCAGACTGACTGGATACTAATGAGATGGGCATGCTATGTAAATGCGCACCACTCGCAGCCAACGCATAGTGGTAACTTGTGTCTTTTCTGTTAGTGCTGCGGACAGGCTAACTAGCCAGAGACTACCGACAAACCGCGCTTGTGTGTGTGTGTGTGTGTGTGTGTGTGTGTGTGTGTGTGTGTGTGTGTGTGTGTGTGTGTGCGTGTGCGTGTGTGTGTGTGTGTGTGTGTTGTTAGAAGGGTGACCAGATCTGGGACAGTCCCAGGGTGACCAGGTTTCCCTCTTTGCATGGGACAGTCATTTCAAAAACTTTTCAGTCATCCCACAAATTGAGACCCTGTCCCACATTGTGACTGAGAGACTACAGTTGCCAATTGTCCTAATAGTCCCATACAGTTGGCATTCTGTTGTAAAGTTCTCTCAATGTCTCTTTTCATGCTGGATGTGCTTTTAAGCCTGTTAAAATAGGACATGTCATGAAAAAGACATGTCATGACACCCTATACCTGAAAAGGAAAGAAATTAATTATAAAACATAATGGCCTATCTGGTTCCTTAGAATAAAAGGTCAGGGCCTGGAGTCAGATGATGATAGTGGTGAAAAGTAGCTGTTATAGAGGTGAGTGGTGTAAACACATGAGTGAGGGGCTGTGTTGCTGTTTTTCACCCCAAAGCGTAGCCTACGGTATTGTAATTACATCACATGCACGCGCACATGCACGGACGTGCACGCGAACGAGCACAGACTCAAAGCCTCACCACCTTGACTAACCAATTTTCTGGGGGAAACACTGACTTAAATACATGCATGCATGCATGCATGCATGCATACATGCATACATACATAAAGATTGTTTTAATTACCGTATTTTCCGGATTGTAAGGCACAACAGTGTGCCTTATAATCCAGAGCAGCAGCAGTAGCTTCTATTCTGTACGCCTTATAAGGGTGTGCCTTATATATGAAAACAGTTTTAAACTAGGCCATTCGTTGAACGTGTGCCTTATAATCCGGTGGGCCTCATGATGCAGTAAATGCGGTATTGATTAGTCACCTTTACAACAAGGTTTGGCATGTAGAGATTGGACATTCATGAAATGAATAACATTGCTAAACATGTGGGTTGCACCCCCCAAAAATGTGGCAAAATGAAATGTTGTTCTGTTGGCAATCACTGTTGTTTTGAATTTTCAAGTGCTGGCAGGTGTGTGACAGTCACAGGTGTGTGCCACTCAGTCGCAGGTGTGAGGCAGGCACATAAGGATGGGTCCTGTCACTTTCTTGACTTTGTTATGACCCCATATCTTCAGAATCTGCCTCAAAGCAAGTTTGAATTTGCCATTTTGGCAAAGATTTGGGGGGTGCAACCCCACGTTTAACAGTGTTACATACCAAGAATGTTGGATCTCTACAATAACTTGTTGTAAAGGTGACTAATCAATGGTTTAAACGATATAAGATACAATATAAATTGGTATTGAGGTGGAGACAATAATTCCCAAATTAGGTTTTCAAAGTTATGTGGGACAGATTAGATAGATGCACACGTTCAGCCCTAATAGTTATAGTCCCCTAACTAGTTGGTTTTATAGCTGTTGTCGCATTTCCTCATCATTTGTTGCTAAAATGCCATGAGAAATATTTCCCCGGTGAAACTATATTTCCACACAGTACAGGGACAGTGCATTGCATGTACTGTAACATAGCAGATGTAGCTCAAAACGGGTCGCACTGCAGCGTGTTTCTGGTTATGAAAAGTTGTGGACGTTTTTCTTCATTTTTACGTCTGTTGCTGTGCCTGGTGACTGGACTGGTCTGCGTCTGTATAGGGAATCTGGCGTGCCTCCAGTCAATTCTAAGAAAAGAAAAAACGCAGCAGTTGATGAGGATATTCTCATCTTGACACTAAAGGCGTGCCAGTAAAAGTGTGGCCAAACCAAACTGAATCTGTCCATCTGGTATCGCAATAATCACAAGACGTAGTCTACCATATCATAGGCGGCATCAGACCACATAGAATCTATCTCATACATGTTAAAGGTTGTATTTTTATTTTATTTAAGATTTTATTTTTTTTTTTTGACAAAAGATAGCATTGATAACATTTTTGCCAAAAGCCGTGTCGGCCGTGTTTGATTCCGATGTTGTGTTTCACAAACATTCCTGCTCTAAAACCAGTAATGTTTCAGTGCTACGAGCCAACAGCAGACAGCCAGCCAGCAGTAGAGGTCGATTGGAAGTTGGCTGTGCTTGTGATTAAAGTTTAGAGGAAGCTTTCCCTTACTAAACAAATAAAATATCAAGCGTTAGTATATAGGCCCTACGTGTCCGGTCATTGCTGCCAGGTGAATACCTGACCTACAATCACCCTCGGGGGACTTTCTCTCTAGTTGCCAAAATCGTCCAAGAGGTTGCCTTCATGATTACCCTACCATTACCACCTCCGCACTATTCCAATATCCCATCGTCCCCTACCCATGATTTTTTTTCTCCCAAAGGGAGACAGAGGGAGGACAGTTGTTTGGAGTTCATACCAGATGAAGTGGAAATGCTGAGATTTAAACACAAACCAAAACAACCATTGTGACCATTATAACATTGTCCTGAAAGGGTACTTATCATTGGACTTCACAAACTCACTTTGATCACTTTGTAAATGAACTACTATAACATCTGTGGGGTCGACATACTACACTGATGAAGACAGCACGTTAGCGTAACAATGAAGACATTGATGAAGAATTTTTCGCCATGGCACGTAGCTAAAATTGGCGAGATGTGCAGTATTCAGTGAAATCATTCCCTACTCCAGTGCGGAGAGTCATAGCTTATAGAGCAGAGACGTCAAACTCAATTACACAGCAGGCCAAAATAGAAACATTTAGGCCCAGTCGAGGCCCAGTTTATGAGGACTTTCCAGGAAAACAGCGAAAAAAGGTAACCGAAAATAGTGCAGTTATACTTTTATGCTATTTTCCTGGTGTTATTAAAGCTTAGTTTCCTGTTCTCTGATCCTCACCAAGCACTGCTTTCGTAATGAAATGAGAAAGTAAATCAATTGATTTCTGCTAGTTACATGACTACTGAAAGACTTTTCTTAGTGACAACACTCAATTACAGAGCAACGTTACTTCAAACAAACCACATTATTAAACTTAAATCAGAACATGAAAGGTTCTAACATCCCAGGGAAAAAAAACAAAACAAAACGACAAACACAGCCAGTTAAAGTAAGCGAGGTGGGTGGGGGTGACATCTCACATCTGCGAGAGTGCAAGACTGCCGATAGGATCATGGTCAACATAACACAGAGAGAAAACATCCATGTACGCCGCCGCCGCCTCCCGTACATTCATCGATTAGTATATCTCTGGATAAATCATCCGTAGCTGCCGTGATATATACCGCCTTTTACACTGTTCTATAATTAACCTGCCATGTTATGAAGTCACACTATGGCTGTAGTGATAGCTCACATGCCTCACCTCACCTCTGCGATTACGCGGTGGCGATGAGACAAGCCGCTAGGCCGTTGATGGCATAAAAAAAAACATCAGCCACGGCGACCGATAACCTCAGAGGCCCTCCCCCGCATGGAGGCATCAACTTCATCCCCTCCCCTATAATAAGAACGTCCTTCGATTTCCAATGAGACATTTCTGAATTCGAGGAGCCTAGATGTACGGTATATTTAGTACCACATTCCATGCTTATGGGATCCTGGACTTTGCAGCTTATTAGAATAGAGTAGCATCTCTCTCTCTCGCATGCACGCACACACGCGCACACACACCGATGCACTAACACAGCTTGGGAGAGATGCCACACGGACATTCTGGTGAGACTTGAGTGGAATAATAGAATAGAAGCGTCTGGTGGGGACTCCAGATCTCTCTCTCTCTCTCTGTCTCTCTCTCTCTCTCTCTCTCTCTCTCTGTCTCTCTCTGTCGCTCTGTCCCGCAGGGCCACAGTGGCTTAGTGCTCTTGTCCTCAACTGCACATGATTCTCAATGACCCCCCCAGGGGGTCCTTGCTTGATCGAGGGGGTTCCGGGGGCTGGGGGGTCTATAAAGTGCTTGATAGACAGCTATATAGGAGCCTTAGCGGTCACCATACGCAGACGAGTATTTAAAGGTGCAATTAAACAGAAACGGAGAGCATTTTACCTTGACGTTTCGGCCTGAATTTCTCTAAAGCGCTGGTCCTAAAGAAGTTTCTCATTTTCGTTTGTTAAAAGAATAAAAAAGAAAAGAGTGACTGAGTGTTGTAGAGCAACCGCATGGGGATTGCTAAACTACACACAACCTATATACATATTACGTGTATATGATTAAGTTTTAACCGAGTAATACACTGTCTGGACGTCATGAAGGGGGTTTAAAAACGGTTTTTGAGTCTTACTCAAAAACAGCTATGTTTGGAGGACAATGCTGTGATGGGATAAATTTACATTTTTTTTTTACATTTTAGGCATTTAGTAGACATAATCCAGAGTAATTTACTGTACATTAAGTAAATGAAAAAACACTGCAATGCATCGTATATACAGATTAGATTTACTGTTTAATTTACTAAGTTAAAGCACCCATTTGTCAAACTAAAGCAAGATCATCCCACTGTGCTCTGCCTGCCTGACTGCCTTTTTCATAGGCTCTTGTCTGCGTGGTTATCATGGTTGGGTATTAAAACTTATTTTATCTGAATAGAGTAATTTGTAACTGTTGGGGATTACTTTTTAAAAGTTCAAACCATGCATGCCGCTATTGCAAGGTGTCGCGGTGAGACATGTTGGAACAAATGCAGAACCACAAGCAGGCAGGTAGCAGATAATGTTCGAATGAAGGTGTATTAACTAAACAGGCAGTGGCCTTTCTAAGCAATTTGGAGCCCCAGACAAGATTTTCCCTGGAGCCCCCCTTACCAAATGGACCCGGGCTCCAGGGAAAATCTCCTGTAAAATGGTGCCACCCAAGAGATAAAAGTTTGAACTACATTTTTAAACTAAATATCATATATATGTTATTATAACTAAATAACATACATGTTCAATTCTAGTTATGAGTATAGTAGGATAAGTATTTATCCATTTATCCATTATCATTATCAATGTATTTATCCATATTAGGCTTATTAGCCTGGTATACTTGTGCATGTCTGGTGGTCACCCCCTTACCTGATGGTCGCCCCCCCTCCCCTCATGGCGCCCTAGGCAACTGCCTAGTCTGCCTAATGGCAAAAACGCCCCTGTAAACAGGACATGTATGGCAGGACACTGACAACACACTGTAAGCTACACAGGGAGGTTTAAATATACTAGACACAGGTGCAACAAAACGACAATCAACACACAGGATGACACTAAACAGGACACAGTTGATATGCAAAGACTAATCACAGTAGGACTAGGGTTCACAACCGTTCCGTATAATACGGAATTGAACACTAAATGATGCGTTCCGTATTGAATCGATACGGAACGTGGTTTGTTCCGTATTTCCCTAAATGCCTCCTGTGCGATCCGTCGCACAAACATCAACACTGAATTCAACAGTAGTGAACAAAATAAAGCAGGAGGTATATTTAAGACAGCACAATTGCTCTGTGGCAAGTGCACACAGGACTTCTCACGAGCAGAAACCAAACCAAAACCTCCCCGTGGCTGATCTCCATGTGTGTGTGTGCACGGTGCGCTGGTATCGTGGCTGCTCTGTCACTATGTGTGCCAAATCCTGCCGTGCCCAGAGCCATATAGTAAGAGAATTATGCAAACCCCCCACAACAACTGTCTCAGACACAGTTCTCATGAATGAAACTGCACCCAGAGATCGATTTGGTATGCTTATATCTTTTTACACGATGTTAAGTACTATTTCTTTTTGCCTGCCTAAAGCTGCTGATGTGGGTATATGCCTATAGCCAGGCTATTTCAGTAGGCTAATATGGTTGACGAGTTATTAGTAAAGTCTAATAAATGTGTGCGTATAAAAATTTTGACCATTTAAAAAAACTTCTTTAAAATCAGGATTCTTAATGTTATAAAGGCAATGGACTACTTGTTCATAATTGGTTAACATTTATACAGCACAATAGGTTTACTGACCACAGTAAACAGGCCTTAACTGACCCCAGAGGTTAATATGGTATGTGAAATCATCCCTCCACCTTCAACCGCTTATCCGTAGTTGGGTCACAGGGGCAACAGCTCCACCAGAAAACTGCAGACTTTCCTAACCTAATAACTGCGATGCTTCGCCGCGTGATCGTAGAAGTGTTCCTTATTCCAAGATCTCAGAGTTGGCAACCCTAAGTAGGACAGTGTAGGTAGCAAGCATAAGTGCAGACAGGAAGCACTGGGAACTACTACACAATAAAAGTAGTAGTAGTGTCTTGGCACAAAACAGAATCATAAAAGCAGGGGAGCTATGGACCAGTAGTAGATACAGTACTAGTGGTAGCAGTAGTAGTAGTAGTAGTAGTAGTAGTAGTAGTAGTAGTAGTAGTAGATTAAATACTGTATATTAGTAAAAAAAAAAAAAAAAAAAAAAAAAAAAAAAAGACAACATAAACAAGTAGCCTATAGGAAATTACCCATATTGCACCAATTAGAGAGACACAGCTGCGGATTAAAAAATAAATTATATTTCCTGATTGCTAACAGGGATGCATTCCTGCTCAACATATTTGCCAAAACAAAATCTAAATTTAAACGTCCCTTTGGGGGCTGCATATTTTACGCACAGTATGCGCTGTCCGTGGCACAAAAAAAAGGAAAAGAGAAGCACAAGAGAAAATAGATAATTTCCTCCTCTTCTGGGTTTGGCGTGAAGACAACAAACTGGAACATGCTGTCCAAGAATAACAAACTTCTGCTTGTGGGCATAGCGTGCTTTATTTAATAGATTGTTCCCATGGTACTAGCTATAGGCCATGTAACCAGAGAATGATAGTAGTGTTTAAAGAAATAAATGCTCTTCTGTGCCTTACGCTGAGTAGTAAAATACAATGTGATTAGTGTATTACAATGTGCAAGTTCATTTATGAAGCAGTTATGGCTCCCTTGATGTGCATTTCTTGAAACTACAAAACATAAATTCAGAACTCAAATCAAACAAATGCATGTGCGTATATACAGCACATATGCACATAATATAGCCCCACGACTCAAAAATGTCAGAAGGAAATATGCGTGTAAATAACTGCATACTTTACTGCGTGCCATTTAAGCACGGTTACCATGGAAATGGTGATCAAAACGTACGATTTGGTCATGCTTCACGGGACATGATAGGGAAAATCAACATACTTTGAAGCCGCGGCCTGTCGCAGGATTCATGGTGGAATATGGGTTGGGGGGGGGGGGGTTCATGCATGTGCAAGAGAAGCGTGTTTGAAACCCTATCGACGCCCAGCGAGTTCATGTTGACTGTCGGCATTGTCAAAGAGGCCGAGGCTTCGTAGATGAAACCAGAAAACTGTAATGGGCAGAAGTGAGTGGCTTCTAGCCCTGCATGCAAGAAAGTGTTTTGGTTGTTATTTATTTTTTTCACCAGAGAGGTTAGTTAGTAAGTAAAATCGTGACCAAGAAATCTCTTCACCAATGGGTCTGTGGACCCCGGTTGTAACTCCTGATTAGAATCTGTTGAAGAACAATGAATGGACAAAAAGGGCTTCTGTTGGAACGTGAATGACATCAAGATACTGTAGCTTGTGACCTATTGCCATCTTAGCTAGTCCTGTTTATTTTCAACTCCTGTTAGATTATGACTTTGTCACCTCCTCCTTCCCATAGGGATTAAGGCTTGTCTGCTGTATAAATTCTATAACCAAAATTAGTCAGTGTGTCACTTTGACTACGGGAGCTTTCCCATACTGATTTGTAATTCATTTGTGAACCTTATGGTACCATAATATAAATCACTCATATTGAAGCTCTGGTGTGTCATCTCATTATTTTGTCTTTCTCGAGTACTATGCCAAAATCCACATCCACAGGCGGTATTAAAATGCCTGCGGGCAGGAGTGGGCGGTCAACATAAGATCAGCACCCCCCCTGCAAAAATCCCACAATTAACCACCTGCAGAGTGTATATATGACCTTTAACAAAATGTGAAGATCTGAGGAGAACGTTCCATACTGCGCTGGGCAATGATCAGGCGTGTTCCCAAAGAAACGCACATGAAAGAGGGCACTACGCAGGCACACCGGTCATTCATTAGTAGCCTAATCGATGTGATGGAGGCGTTTCCTCAGTTCTAGCAATGGAAACTTTTCCTGCATCTGCTGCGTTGCATGGTTGCTGAGCAAACAACTTGAAATAAATCACTTTGCGCAGCGCTTTAATACATGGGTCTTAGCGGTGGATTGTGCAGTCCAGGTAAGGGAATGAATGATTACCCCAATTGACGAATACAAGCGGCCGAAATGACTTTTTTCTGTCAGGGTCGGATGGGCCCTGTAGTGCCACTACAACCAATCAAAAGGTCTCGGTCGTTATAAGTCGTTAAACCGTTGGACAACCAAAAACACTTGCTGGAGGGGTTCCTGTGGGTGGTGGCCGTGGCTAGTTACCATTGAAGCGTCCCTGAGAAAGACACTGAACCCCTAATCGCTCCTGAAGTGCTGGTTGTTCCTTGCATGGTTTCCGCCGACATCAGTGTATGAATGTGTGTTTGAATGGGTGGCTGTCATGCACATGTCTATGTAAAGTGCCTTGGAGAAAGGCTGTGTTATGTGTTACATTGAAATTGGTGACCCATGATTGCTTCCACCCATGGTGGAAGCAACAGCTGAACCACATGTGAAATAGTCTCTCATACACAGGGCCCTTGCAAGCTGCAAGCATTGGCTTGTGCTTCTATAAGCTCCAGAGTATAAGTTCCATTGTTAATGCTAGGGCCTGCCTGCCTGCCGTTATGACTCAGAGTGTCATTCTCATTTTTATAATATACAGTATATGACCTATGGTTGCTGAGCCAAATAGCTCCTGTGAAGTGCTCTGCAGCAAGCACTGCAGTGTTGTGCAGCTCCGCAGGCTTCTGCAGTGCACCACGGCACATGGGAGCATTCTGACGGTGATGCAGCCCAGGGTCAGACTGGCCATTGGAAGTGCCGGAAGCTCTCCCAGTGGGCCACGACCAGGGCACTTTTGTTTTGCTTTGCTTTGTTTTGCTTTGTTTTGGCCCAAATCAACCCTCTTCTATCTCGGATCCTTTTGCCAGCATCGATCTTGTGGTTGAGCAACAAAGGGTTTGTAGGTGCCTGTCTGTTCATGTCAGGGATACTCCTATGGCCGAACCAATGGGCCAGATTACGAAAATGGCAAGGGGCCGCGGGCCAGTTCATAAGCGACAACATTAATCATCGGAATCATTCAGCATTTAATTCATTAATTCAACATTCCACAAAGCAACGCTAACATTTGCTATAGCTGCTGTGTTGCACCTGTTAGGAGGGCCATGGAATGAATGCAGCTGATCACCCAATGAAGACACAAAGCTAAAGGAGCTTTGAACTAAACACAACAACACCGTCTTGCAGCAAGATCAAGTCTCTCCACTCAAACAGGAGTGCAAGCGTTTGAGTGACAGCTACTGTTCATATATGACAGTAGCTCCAAACAGAACACCACAGCTTTGGCCATACATCTCTGGAACAGAGATTTATCTGCTCAGTTTAAAGCTTGTTGGATACCAGTCCAAATCGGGTCAGAGTTTGAGTATCGCCGATGTTATGTTGTCACAAGTGGTGATGTGCATTGATGAAATATCTGGGGCGAATTTTGTCCCAGTCTACCCCTGGCCTGAATGCAGCCAACACATGGGCGCTGTCTGGTTCCGCAGAGAATGGATGGATGAAAAAGGTACAGGGCTTGACACTAACACTTGCCCGCTTGCCCAGGGCAAGTAAAAAAAATGGTGGGGCAAGTGAAGACTGCAACCTGGTTGCCCGATCGGGCAAGTGTGCAACCTAGTGCACTATAACACAACACAAGATAAATTTGTCTTGAAGGCAGTCATTGCACTCTGCCTCTGTGTCTTTCCCTGCTTTCTAGCTATCCACAATTCCAGGCTGGATTTGGGAAACAAAACAGGCAAATTAACACATCAAAATGACCAATAATCTTCTACAGTGTAGACCTGGGCTAATTAAGATGATGAATTTTAACTCTTGAGAGCGTAAAAATGAAACCAAATGGACCCGCAAGGGTCCATTTGGTTTCATTTTTACATTCTCAAGAGTTACATCTGGTTAACCAACTTAACTGGGGACCACCTGGAACCTGGGGGGCAAGTGACCATGACCTGAGGGCAAGTAGAACCTGACTTGCACTTGCCCGATGGGCAAGTGCTTCGGAGACCTTAGTGTCAACCCCTGAGGTATATAGTCCTCCTACTTATGGCATATTTATTAGACCAATCTGGGAACTAAATCGTTAACAAGAAATGTCACCAATGTGTTTCTAAGATGACATGTAGGCTACTAAAAGATGTAAAGATTAAAGATTAAAAGAAGAAATTCAACTCCTGTGGGAAACCTAAAAAAAAAAACAGATCAAAGTCGGGGTACTAGTCATATTAACCTATAAACATGTACAAGGTCAGCATGCTTTACGTAGCATGTGATATGTCATGATGGTTGATGATGCTGAATCCATACAAGCATTAGTTTTGCAAAAAAAACAAAAACAAAAAAGTGTTTTCTGAGTGTTTTCCCATACTTAGACATAACACATGCTACATAAAGCACAGCGATTTCTATAAGTGACTAGCACCTCGACTTTTATGAGGTTTTTTGTATTAGGTTTCCCACAGGAGTTGAATCTTTGAGTACAAGTTATTAGACGCCATCCGAAACACGTTGGCGATCTTGGTAACTAACAATTTAGTTCCCATATTTGTATAACTTTCCCTTACTATCTGTAAAGACTTGATCCTACCATATATAGTTTGAGAAATGACTAATCGTCAAGTAAAAAAAGCTATTTTTAAGACTGTGCGTCGTGTCCCTGTTGTCTCTCTATACTTCTTCTCGGCTCGTTGACTTTGCAGAGGTCAGTGCTGCGGCTGCAAGAGTATGCCTTGGTGATGTGGTTTTATGGTCCCATGTTTAAAGGACAACTCCAGGCTGAATAGCTCTGGGTCGTTTTCCTACACATATTTACAGCAGTCGTTCCCAAACGTTTTAATTTACAGTATTAGCCTGCGGACCTCGATTTGAAAAAAATGCCTGAGAGAAGATCTCACCCCATTTAATGGCATCCTATAGCTGCAGGAATCCCGATTTATGTGTGCTATTAAATAAATCTCACAGGTCTCCTCAATACCTTTGTTTTTTCCATCTCATCTCGTAAAATCTGTGTGGACAATTCATGTTTGTTTGGAGGGGCAGAGGGACAGTGGTGGCTCAGGGGTAGAGCGGCCGGATTGGTCACCACAAGGTTGCCGGCTCAAAACCGCACTCATCCAAAGTTAGCGTCGGATGCAGAGTCAACAAAATAAACAAAAGTAAGTCGCAGAAACCATCAATAACCCCATAATTGCATATTGATTCATCAGAGAATGGATCTGAGAGTAGACTGACCCATTCCATGTTCCACTATGCTGCCCTTTGTGGTCGTCTTGTTTGCAGATTGAATTGATTTTAGAGGTTTATATCGATACAACCTTTTAAATAACCGATTAGATATTAAAATTGATTTGGCCAGCTCCATGCTATTATTGATGAAGTTTTTTTTTACTTTGTTACGTTTTTATGATGATATTTTTTATAACAAAGATTTCACACAAATGTATTTGTGTGAACCAATATTTTGGTATTTTGAACCAATTCGGTAGAATCGGCTTATGTCCACCTTCCGTCATTTATCATAAAACATACTATCATACTGTTCGACAAAGTTCGAAGAGTATGATGAATCCATTTTTAAAGGTAATAGAGGCAACTTTAGTGTGTACAAACACTGTGTTTTAAACAGATTTGTTTAAAAACAGAATCTAACTCCACCTCACCTTCACTCTATTGGCTCATTATGAAACTGCTGGAGATCGCTGTGCTGTGTTTGGCTAAAACACTGCCTCACCCCACTGCCTCACGCCACACAATTAGCTCCGCCTTCCCGTAGCCAGATGAATGTTTTTGTTTCTATGATTTCTTGACAACAACAAAGTTCTGGTCTGTCTGCAGGAAAAGAGCTGCAGCATCAAAGTAGAAGCAACATAGAGGGGAAAAGGCAAAAAATATACCTACTGTATATACTGTATCTATTTGGATTTGGGGCTAAAAAGCTGCCTATATTACATTTAAGCTGATCTGATTTGTAATCGTTTGACAGCCTTTACTGGCTCTTTTATTATACACGCGCCCATCTTCACAGCAGTAGGGTGCAGCCACGGGTCGCCAAAAGCGCAGCGCTGGGGCCTATGAATGCACCACTTTGCAGGAGACAAGGAAGCTGATCTTGGATCTTTGCATGCACTGTCAGGGCCTTAATTCTTCTTCCCTGATGGTTCCGTTACGTAAGGCCCGTGCATGCAGCCAGCCAGTAGGCAAGGCAACGAGGAAAAAGCCTCCCACGGTACTTTGTCCCAATATCACGCTGGTCTTCATGGATTTTTGGGGATAGATTCTCCAACTGGGGATATGGTGAAGGTCAACCACCACAATTACACTGTGGAGACCTCTGGGGTAGGGGGGTGGGGCTGGGGGGTGGTGGCAGCAAGCAGAAAACAAAAAAAACATGTCGACCAAATACATTAAGCCAATGGTGGAAAGTAACTAAGTACATTTACTTAAAAGGGACTTCCACCATTTTCAACATTGTACTATGTGTCGACATGATTAAAAAGCTTCCCCCCATTCTGTGTTTCCTAGAAATGGAGGATCTGAAAAAAAAAATAATAAAAAAAAAATAATCATTACCATAAAACTTGATGAAGTCATCAAGATGAATTTCACCATGTTAATGATTTTTGGCACTTTTTTCTGAGAGGGTTTACATTTGTACGCTTTGATGAAAAAACAACAACTTGAAAATGGGTTGAATTCCCCTTTAAGTATTGTTATTTGTGCATTTTGTTGTATTTGTACTTGAGTATGTCCAATTTGTAGTGCTTTTATTTCAACTCCACTACGTTTGAATATTATTACATATCTTAATAGGTCTTCACTAATGTACATGATAAAATACCATTACTTTTCTACTCTTTGTCTCATAGGAGGGCTATACATAATATACTGTGTATACACGCGCACACACGCACACACACACACACACACACACACACACACACACACACACACACACACACACACACACACACACACACACACACACACACACACACACACACACACACACACACACACACACACACACACACACACACACACACACACACACACACACACTGTATTTTTTTACAATCATATTGTTAACAAAAAAATCTGTTGAACGATGATGTCAGTGGAAGACAGGTTTCTGAACTGCCCACAGTCCTCCTGTAAGACACAAACTGTAGAAAAAAGTATTTTACCATGAACATTATGGTGTGAAGATACCACAAAAACTGGTGAAATGTCCTTTTAACACACGTTAAGTCCATTAGTCCAGTAATATTGTAATTTGACCTCGAACTAGTTGCAAAAAACAAAGCAAAAATTTGCTGATTTTGTATCTTCAATATGTCCTGAATAATAGAAAAAAAGCTTCCTGGAATTGTTGGAGGAGAAAGGTAAAAACTGGTAAAAACTGGCCATTTGGGCACATTTGGGCAAGTTGATACGGCTTGATTTTTTGGGAATGGACTCAGAGTCATGTAAACCCTCATAGTTTGGTACTGTATGTCCCTTGCTACCGGTGCTTAAAGCCAGGGCTTGAAAACGAAATCATTTTTCAGGAACGGTTCAAAAACGTTTTCGTTCTTGCAATCATTCCAGCACGTTCTGTTTTTCGGAACGAAAAATAACATTCGTTCTTATCGTTCCGGTAATGTTTGGCAGATTTAAGCCGATAGTTTTTTATTTTATGGATGTCAGTAAGGCAGTAATGCACTGTCTGCATCACGACGGCACCCGCAGCGCACATGCATGGCTATATGGCAATTACGCATGTCGCTCTTTATGATGGACTCACCACAGAGCTATTTGTTCATTTGTGCTGTCTATATTGTACATCAATAAGTTGATTTACATAACACAAGTCGACTCCAAAAAGCCCGAGTTGAAAAGTTGTTTTTTTTTTCCTTCCTCCGAGGGAAAGCAGCAAGGAGGGGCAATTAAACATTTACCTTTGTTTCCCCTTTTTTCTTTCTCTCTGTGTGTGACGCATGTGTAAACAATTCAATTGTAAAATTGGTTACTGTCACTCACGGACAGAAGTTATTCTTTCCTTTGCAACTCTATCGGAGTTCAGCCCATCTTACTGCAGCTGCATGTGCTCCGACTATGACGCTCACACGCGCGGACGTTCCACTGACTGGCTGCAGTTGGATCATAACGTACACTGTACGTTATGATCCAACTGTTTGCTGTTCCATCTGATCCATTCAGATGGAACAGCAAACAGTGTCAGAAAAATGCAGAACTTAATCAACCACCACCACCCCGTGCTACAGTGACCGTCTTGTTCCTCGTTTCGCATTAGGCTACGCACGGGACGCATGCTTCTGTCCCCGTCATTCTCGTTTATTTACGGCGGCGCAATATGGTGGTGTTGCCGAATTGGGAGAGGAGGAGGAGGATATATAGGCCACATGTAAATGGATCGTATTCTGATGATGTGCCCACTATGTTAGAACGATCATGTCTTCTGTTGCGTTCTAATGTGTGGGCTGCTGCTGTGCTGTACTGATAACGTTATGCGTGCGATGTCTTTTATTTGAGCACTGTGCATTATAGTGGCACCATTTGATCCCCGCCCCCACTCGGGGAACCACCACGGGGGCCCGGTTCGAAGCCCTGCTTAAAGCATAATGAAATTTAGAAAATATTTGCCTAATATACAATGTCAATAGTGGAGATACTGTAAAGGGTTTTACAGATGGGGAGGAACAAATCGCGGCTTATTTCCAACGGGACCGCCGTTATGTGGTCAGAAAACGGCGTGCGATCAAGCAAGCGTGCGACACCGGGCGGTACCGTGCGGCGTCCAGTGTTTATTGCACGCGTGCTCGTTTCATGTACACGCCCACGATGTATTTTAGACCTCATTTTAGACTCGCCGTCTGTAAAGCCCCTTAAGGCTTTTTTCAAACCTTTCCCCTCTGACATTTCCAGGCAACTTCTTTTCTGTTATTATGGACATATTGGATGGGTACATAATCAGCTGAGTTTGTTTTTTTTTTTGCAATTAGTTTGAGGTTGGTCCTGTTTCTATTTTCTATAGACTTCTTGTTTGTACATTTGATAACTTGAATTGGGGCATTCTACATTACATTTCAGTACATTTCATACTGTATTAGGACTATTCGTTTTTTGCACATTGTTGGTACTTCTACTCGAGTAGAAACATGTCAGCACTGTTCATTTCTGGTGTGCTGTGGAGCGAGCTGAGCCTCTCCCCCCCACAGAGAAAACTCTGCATGCGGCGATTTGAAGTAAATAAATAAATAAAGGACCCGCCACGACCACCAATATGTCCCCTGCGGCGAGCCCAACGTCATCTCCGGTTCATCAGTAATGAAGCGAACAGATGTGTTTATCAAGCTATAATCACACTAGGATGAGCAACGAGGGAACGGGGGACTCAAACGCTGATGATAAACAGCGGGGGAGTTGAACAGCGATTCATGTCCTTTTTCAGTGCGTCGTTTTTGGGTTGGCTACTAGTGGCTTAACTTGCCCAACAACGCTGGTTTTAAAGGGCCAATCCATCCATGTTCAACATTTTACTGTCCCATTGCTGTCCTATCTTACTGTCCCATACTTTAGCCGTTGCTGCTTGCCGTCCCCTGCACCGAACTCAAGGAAGACAAAGATTAATTGATTCCATTCCAATAGGAGACAGTGGTACATCCAGGACTGCTGAGAGTTAAGGCTCATTCAGAGTTTAGAATTTCGGTGAGCACCGCAACCACCACTATTCAGACAACTAGCACCACCCCTCTCCCGTTCTCCTCGCATCCATTGTTTTTTTTTTTATTTCCCCTCTGTTTTCTCTCTCTACTTCCTACCTGCCTCAATTATAATAATTTCTGCTGCTTTTATATGTTTTTCTTTTTACGTCTGCATCATCATCAATTACGAACTGCATCATCAACATGGACGCCATGTATGGGCATTTTGAGTGACACGCTGACTGACAGACCCAAAAAACTATGCATTCATAGTAAATTAACTAAGTCACTGATATGTGAAATTAAGCAATGTTGAGCCGCGATTTCTCTGTTCTCTCTCTCTCTTTCTCTGACACACACACACACACACACACACACACACACACACACACACACACACGCGCGCACACGCACACGCACACACACACAAATATTTACAAGGTGCAGTACAGAATGCAATCTACAAATCCCAGACAAATACACACCCTTCAAGTAACAGCGCCTTCGCCATATTTGGCGGCTACCGAAGAGATTGCACAGAATTTTTGCAGAGTTGACACATGGAGTGTTTGACCCAGGAATGTTTGTACATTCTCACAGACGCTGCAAAAATGTTTAGATATGTCCTTTGTTATGAGATGAACTATTCTGTCACGGTGTGCTATGTAGAGCCCTTTATAGGCATAACAGCCATTCAGAATCCATCGGTGCTAGTAGACAGATTCTTCACTTCTGTTATTATAGTGTTCTTCAGGACTGTAGTACCACCTGGTATGGATGCTTGTCTGCAGCCCTAAAAGATAATAGAGACGACTTTTTAGCCAAGAATCAAAATAGATGTATAGCTATATTTTTTGCATCCTCCCCCCCTCTATGTTGCTTCTACTTTGATGCTTCAGCTGTTTCCCAGCAAACACTTTCTTCGTCCTGCAGGCGGTCCAGAACTTGTTGTCAACAAAGCATGCAAACAAAACATTCGTTGGGCTCAGCGTTTTAGCCAATCACAGCACAGCAAGGTGGAGTAAGATTCTGTTCTTAAACAAATCTGTTTCCAAACACAGTTTGTTTGTACACAGTAAAATTGTCTCTATTACCTTTAATATGGAGTTGTAGTCATAGTGATCAGGTGAACATTGGGAAACAGAATGTGCCTGGAGTTGTGTTCGGAATTTAAACGTAGTGGTGGCTTAGGGGTAGAGTCACTGGATGGTAACCACAAGGTTGCTGGTTCAAACCCAGGCTCTGGGCCAAACCCAGGCTCGCCCAGAGTTAGTGTCGATGAGCAAGACACTTAACCCCAAATTGCTCCTGATGTGCTGTTTGTGCCTTGCATGGTTTCCAACGCCATCAGTGTATGAATGTGTGTGTGAATGGGTGAATGTGATGCACAATCTATGTAAAGTGCCTTGGATAAAGGCATTATATAAATGCACCATTTATATGGTAAGGTGAAGTGGAGTTGGAGTATAAACTCCAAGTCCACCTCACCTCCACTCTATTGGCTCATTACAAAACTGCTGGAGACTGCTTCGGCACTGTGATTGGCTAAAACACTGCCTCACCATCCACAACCCCCAATCCCTCCACACACTAGCACTGCCTTGTCAGGAGTCCGACGTCAATCATTTGTTGTCAACAACAAAGCAAGTGTCTGTCTGCAGGGAAACAGCTGCAGCATCAAAGCAGAAGCGATGTAAAGGGGGGAAAAGGCAACAAAACAGTACACATTGTGATTTTTGACTGAAAAGTTGTCTATGATACCAGATGGAAAATATAAGCAAAGCAGCTTTTATCCAAATAGAAATTATATGCGCCCTCTAACTCTATAAACTCGAGCCAGGGATGTCAAGCTCAAATAACACAGCGGGCCGAAATAGAAATGAAAGACTGTGTTTCAACACAAAAGGACGTCCCAGGCAAAGTTCTTTCAAAAATCAATGTCCCAGGTATATGCAAAGATGAATCTGCCCTGCATTAAAACCAGAATATTCAATATTAAAAGCCCAATTCCCTCTTTATCATCCTTAAAATGAAAAAGTAAATCAATTGAGTTGAGAAAGTAAAACAATGAGTTGCATTCATTTCTCATGGTGGTGCGAGCAATAAACCAGTTCTAATAGTCATTTACTGTAATATCATCCCGCAGGCCGAAGATGATTCATTCACAGGCCTGATTAGGACACCAGGGTCCTTCAGTTTGACAACACAGAAGAATAATGTTTTTATTCATTACTCAAGTCCTAGTGCAAAAAAAATCTTATTTTTTTTATTGTTTATGGGAGTTTTGTCTGGACTTTAATTGCCTGTAACCCACAAAACCCAAACCGCAAATGTGTATAGGCCTACCACAGACCGACAACCACATGTCTCTGGGGCTGTGTAAAAATGTCTCCCGTGGGGTTACAACTATTAAAGTCCAATAAAAACGTTCATATACAAGGCTTAAAGATGGACTGCCATGACTTCTTTCCACCCTAAAACATGATCATTATATATTTTTTTTTGTCCAATATTATTTTTTTTGTCCAATATTTATTAAAATGTCACATTATGTTTGCAAGCCCCACCAGTTCATTAAAGGGGAATCCCACCCATTTTCATTTTTTTCCTGAGAGGATACAAATGTGAACCAAATGGACCCGCTAGGTTCCATTTGGTTCCATTTGTACCCTCTCAGGGAAAAAAGGGGTCTGACAGAAAATTCACTAACATGGTGAAATACATCTTGATGATGTCATCAGATGTATTTCACGATGTTAATGATTTTTTCAGACCTCCATTTTTAGGAAATACCATGTCCACACAACATCTCTAAGGTATATTAATGACATATTAAAATGTTGAAAATGCGTGGAGTTCCCCTTTAAGTATGCCTGGTTTGCCTGGGAAAAAAAATCACGGCACTTCCATTTTAAAAGGAAGCTGGCAGCGGAGACGACAGCAGAATGCAGCAAGGAGATACAACGAAAATAATGAAAACACACCTTGAATCAGCATTCACAGACACACTGCTGTACAAACAGCAGCGTCTTCTACACCCACCGTACTATCGGCTCATCAAACTCATCACCCGGAGCTCCCGAAAGAGCTTATCTGGCGCGCAACGCCGTGCCCCAAAGCAGGCTTGTCATAATGCAACCGTTTCAAAACGCACGGCGCATCGCTCTGTAACATCTGTCATCAGAAGAACCAGTAAACAAACAGAAAGGGAGCTTTCTGTATTTTCGAGGGGGTCAGACATGTTGTCCTTTCCCTCCTCTGATAGCATGATAGCCCTTCATCAATCTCACACTGAGCTTTTTACTTCTTCTTAATAGCCACCAGAAGCAGCTTGAGCGCAGTATCATACTTCCCGTGGCGGTGCGGCATGTCTGGAAATGAACCTCTCAACAGGCTAAGAGGTGCTTATGAAAAAGCCCCCCCCCCCCCCCCCCCCCCCAAAAAAAAAAATCATATAATCGTGTTTACGGCCGCGCAATAAAGATTTTTAGAGTTGTGGGGCAGAACCGTAAAGACATAAAGGCCTAATATAACTCCTCTCAGGAGAGTCAGGGGAAAGACCACACAGACATGGCGTAGAGTCGACTAGAGATACAATCTGGCACGGCTAACAGGAGAGACTTCAGTGGAACAGACCATCGTTAGGGGAAGCTATGAAAATCTGGGAGCTCAATCGTTACCAGGAAATGTCTTCACCAACGTGTTTCTAATGGAGTCTGACAGCATGTATGAAAAGACTGAAATTTAACGCCAGTGAATAAAAACAGGACAAAGTCGCCCTTGATATTAGGATTATAAAGTGGGTGACTCTTCTGTTGTCTAAAAAGATTGTGCTATACTTACTTACCTTTTTTAAGGGTAATATAAAACTAAAAGTAATATTTAATATGTTACAGATATTAATCTTGAGTCTGATTTATAAGTAATGTAATATTATTACTCTTCTAAAGGGATAGTAAGTAATATATTACTCTCCTATAATCATATTGCCCAACACTACATAAAACATGATGACATTTTGCATGTTTTACCGTCTATCGGTTGTGACTATAGTACTCTGACTTTGACCTGATTTTTTATGAGGTTTCCCACGGGAGTTGAATTTCAATCTTTGAATGAATGAATGAATGAATGGAAATTGTATTAAAGGAAATTGGGAACAGTAAGAGTCAAGTACGCACTGCACCACAGCTGAAAACAGCTTGGAGATTTGCATTACCCTTCATGTAAAACTACAACAAATCTAAAAAACTGATTGGACACACCAGTTAAGAATACACTTGTTTACAATAGTGGCCACCTTCATTTCATTTAGAGTACATGTTAGAGTACATTTAGAGGCCTACAAAATATTTACTTCTGTAAAGCCAGAAGCAAAGATAAATATACATGAGCAGGCCCAGATGTAACATTTCCCATTGGGGGGGGGGGGGGGGGGTTACTGTTATTAGAAAAGTCAATAATAACATCAGTTTTTGAAGTTGCAACAGGCACATAGCATGCATAAAGCTGTCTGACTCAGAGATCTTTCTTTTTGAATGATGAAATGCAGTTGGTTGTTAGCATAGTGTTTCAAATAATTTTAAATATAAGCACTTTAATTTGAAATATCTGTGCAATTTGTGTTGTTTTGCATGCCATGTTTGGTGGGGCAGTCTGGGCATTTAGGCTGGCAGTGCCCCCACATGCTCATGTCTAGAGCTGGCCCTGTACATGAGCGAGGAAAGGGGGTCGGGGGGAGGGGGGGGTTGCTACATGTTATTAGACACCATTAGAAACACATTGGCGAAGAAACTTCTTGGCAACAGTATAGCTCCTAGATCAGTCAAAACATCTGATAAAATCCCTTGACTATGAGCTGAGTTGACTTCAACAATCAGGGAGCAGACTACTGTAGTGACTGTGGGATCTGCTACAAATTACCATCGGTTTCCCGCTAAACTGCCAATAAGCCGGTCAATATTGCAGCGTGCAGCGCGTCTGGGGATCTGAGAGATCCTTTTTTCTGCTTCTATTGTTTTTTAATTTAGTGCACACTCCCTGTTATTTAGATAGACATCAGAAGTTCAGCCACCGCAGGAAATTACAGTTCAGTGTTTGGGACCGGCGCTTGTTGAGATGTGTGGGTCTTGTCATGTGCCATTGGTCACACAGTAGTGAATACATGCAATACAGGGGATTCACCATGAATTTGAGATTGTTGGTGTTTTTACCATCCCCAGCGTATCTTTGCACGTATTTTTTGTTTTGTACAGTCAGAGAGTCAGTGAGATATCTGTGATTGACTGAATGTGCCTCCATTCAGACACATCACTAAACAGATTCTTCTGTTTAGTGATGTCACTAAAAATATCAATTTTTTATAGTCCATGCCACTTTAACTTCCTCTGCCCAAAGCTTACATCTGCGCTGCGAAATGAAAGCCCCGGGATAATTTACCCCAGAGAGTCTATCAAAAGGCGGGACTTCCGGTTTATTAACTTCCCCTGGAAGTTGCCATTTTTCAGCCAATTGCGGCACAGTGCTCCGGAAAATGTATACCCCGCGGAAACATTTTATTTCTCTAAGTGAATGAAGACAGTACAATAACTAGGTACAGTATTTTATGTACAGTCTTATGTACAGTTAGTGTTCAAAGACCTGGTTGCTTATTTTTCTTCACAAAAGCAAGACCAGTGTTGTTTTAGGCAGGTCTTTGTCTTTTGGATGAAATGCTTACGCTTAGTCCTTTCTATTCATGATAAAAGGCTATTTTTAGGCATGAGGAAAACAATGAATGAAGTCAAACCAAAAAAATGTATAAACACCAATAAATTATTGTCTTTTAAATCATAACGAATGTGCGCATATTCAGGATTGCACCCTTAAAAAAAAAAAAGAAGAAGAAAAAAAAAAACACTGTTCCAGAAAATGTACTGTCTCTCATCACTATCACGCAGGCATTGATCCATCACTCTGCTACACTAATTCAAGGCAGACACACTATGGAGTTCATTCACTAGAGATACACAGCACACGCATGCTCCATCACTAAAACCTACATACTGTATGTTTATTTTACCCGATGTAAACTATTTAATAAAAAATATTCATCATCACAATATATCGAAGTACAACAAGGCATGGCAACTACTCTTTCAAATCTTTCAAATTTAATCATGAGTTTGCACAAAAAAAACTAAAAAATATATTTTATGGGGGATTATCATGGGGGGCAAAATCAGAGAAAAATGTGAATATTATTTTAAAAAAATACTCCTTTATTTACTCCTTTATTTTAAAAATACTCTTATCTCTAATACTTGTGAGATTGGTCCAGTGAATAAAAAAAAAGAAAAAAGTCCATTGTGGGTGAATGGGATTTTTTCACACGATCACTGAACTTCCTGGAGAAAAAAATAGGGGTGTGTGTAGGTAAACAAACCCTGAGCGTCATGGAGGTACGTAAAGACGTGTCCACCGCGGACATCAGCAACATTATGACATCATAATGTTGTGGGTCTTTCAGTAGGTCTATGATGCTAAGTGACAGTGACATCACTGTCACTGAGCATCATGAAGCTACTGAAAGACCCACACACCTCAGACCTCAACAACATTATGATGTCACTGAGCATCATGAAGCTACTGAAAGATCCACCCACCTCATACATCAGCAAGATTAATATCACTGAGCATCATGAAGCTACTGAAAGACCCACCCACATCAGACCTCAGCAACATTATGATGTCACTGAGCATCATGAAGCTACTGAAAGACCCACCCAACTCAGACATCAGCAACATTATGTCACTAAGCATCATGAAGGTACTGAACGACCCACCCACTTCAGACATCAGCAACATTATGATGTCACTTAGCATCATAAAACTACTGAAAGACCCACCCATCTCAGACATTGATGTCACTTAGCATCATAAAGCTACTGAAAGACCCGCCCACCTCAGACATCAGACAACAATATGATGTCACTGAGCAGCATGAGCCTGATGAAAGACCCACCCACCTCAAACATCAACATTATGAAGATTGCAAAAATATAATCATCAGGGTGAAAATCACCCCTGCTCAGGGTTCTAGCGTTTTCTACATTTTCCACAAAATGGCTGTATTTTTTCCACAAAATGGTAGTATTAGTGTGAGGGTTAGGGTAAGGGTATATTGCAAATATAAATTAGTCACTACTAGTAGAAACCTGATCGTTGGTCACGTTGGATCTTGCTGTCTCTCGAAGCTGCTGCATTCTATTTATTTCTGTGGCTGTGTTTCTCTTTCTTTGCCTCCCTATTTTTTGTATTGATTAATTTTGTGCTTCTGCCTTTTAAGCTTGCGCCGATGAAGACTAGCTCCGAGTGAGTGCGTTTCCCAGTGAGAAACACTTTGGCTGATTTTATCGGTTAAATATAGTATAGCTGTTTTTATCCTGCCTCTCCTCATTTTTAAGCTTTCTTTGCAAGTGATCAGATCACCGCCTCTCGATCTTCATTGTTCCTGTCCCTTTGATCTCCGAAACACCAGCGTATTTTTATGCATTATATTTGCTTCATTCCTGCGTCTCCTTCGAACACCTGTGTCGACTCCCTTTGTGTTGCTTTGTAAAAAAAGAAAAAAAAAGACATGTGTTGAGAATTAAGGTTGCATGCCACTGCTGAATTTAATCAGTCAATAATCAGTTCAATTGTTACAGGTGCGAGCGGTAAGATGCACAGAAGGCAGACCACACACAACTACATTTGGTCCCATTGTACCCACTCTGACTTAAAGGAGAATTCCGACCCAAAAGTTTTTTTGGATCATTATTTGCAGTTAATTTTTTTGAAAAAAGTGGTCCAGGTGTTATTTTGTGAAAATACTCCTTAATGGCTGTTTCCCCTACCCCAAAATAAGCTTATAATGGGGCCAATGGGCGTTGTGCAAGTTCACCTATATACATCGCTCCAAAATGCAATTTTTTGCTATATATTGTGTCTCCACCATGTCAGTAGTCTGTTAACACTCACACTTTCACTTTCACTTTTGTTTCAGCAGTGGTTCAGCCATAAACCATGTGCCACGCCCCCAGCTTTTGAGACAGCTGGATCACTGCTGAATCAAAAGTGAAAGTGAAAGTGTGAGTGTTAACTCACTACTGACATGGTGGAGACACAATATATAGCAAAAAATTGCATTTTGGAGCGATGTATATAGGTGAACTTGCACAACGCCCATTGGCCCCATTATAAGCTTATTTTGGGGTAGGGGAAACGGCCATAAAGGAGTATTTTCACAAAATAACACCTGGACCACTTTTTTCAAAAAAATTAACTGCAAATAAAGAAACAAAAAAACTTTTGGGCCGGAATTCTCCTTTAAAGCAACCCTTAAAGGGGTTAGGGTTAGGTTTAAGACTTCAATGCTTTGTATCTTACAACATTATGTATTTTAAAATCCATTGTTTTTCTGCAAACCTTCTCTCCCCTTCTGTCCACGTTTGGTTGCATTCTAGTCCACATACTTCCATTGCTCCGATTCCATGTCCGATAAAATGTTGTACTATTAGCGACATCTCTTTGGCATTTTTTATGTTATATCTATGCTGGTTAAATCTGTCTGCTATTGTGTTTCTGGTTTTCCCTACATATTGTAGATTACATTTGTTACATGTGATTAGATAGATGCAGTTTTTTGTGGTCGCTGTTATGTTTTGTTTTATCCCTATCATGATGTCTCATGATCATGATAGGGATAAAATCATGATCTATTTTTCACTACTAATTTGGGTTTAAAGGTGGGCGGGGATAAGTGACCCTGAGGTGTGGACACTTGTAGTACTGCAGATGAAATGGCTTGGTATAGCATCCTGAGAGAAAAATAATGAAAAATTAATTACCTCAGTGGTTGTTTAAGCTTCAGTGGGTATAGAGAGGTATTCAAGGTCAAAATTTATATAATACATTGGATTTTAAATCCATGATGGTTCCCCTTTAAATGAATGGCTGAAATCAGAAACTCTACTGATACTATACTATTATACTATTGCCTTTCCAGTCGGCGAAGGTGTGAGCCGATGGATGAAAGTACTGTTGTGTTTCAACGATAATAGCAATTCTACAACTAACCTGCAGTTACTTAAATCAGCACTCAGTAATTACAAATCAATACAAGTTTTCCAGCTCCTGTTTTTCTCTCAGAGCACAACCGACTAGTTTCTCGAGACATCTGTAGTCGCAGTGACTACATCTGTCATAGATTTTTTTTCAGCAATTTTTTTAAAGGTAACTGTTGTGAAACCACTTGAAAGCTCACCCTCTTGTATAATATGGCCTAATTCGAAACAGTTGTCCTCAAAACCACACCTCTAGCTGCTGTCATATAAGAACGGGAGGTGCGCTCATGATCACAGCAGCCAGCAAGGGGAATTTATGCTCCGAACCGCGAGTGTCGCACACGCAGACCTCTATGATCACAACAGTGACGTCCGATATATAGCTATTGAGCTAAAAGAAAAATGTATATAATGTTATATTTATTATTCAGACTTCCTTATTATGTGAGGTTTTTGTAAATCCAGTGTTTCATTTAACATTGGTCATCATGCTTGAATTTCTCTTAAATTGAAAGTCTGGAAATGATTTATTTTTTCACGTTTGGAGCAAGTTAGTTACATTCCGAGGATTCCATTTGGTTACATTTGTGCATAATTTGTCTTCGGAGCAATATGAAAACAGACACAGACACATGCACATGCACATTCACACTTCAGCGATGTCCCCTCACTTTTGGAGATTCTGTCTAAATTATGTTTGAACCGTTTACATGGAAGACGACTGTATACAGAAACCGTCTGCTGCTTTTATTTATAATGTAGCGTTCTACCAAATAACAGACTGTATGATTGCATAAAAATGAGAGATAGCGAAATCAATTTGCGACCGCGGCAAACAAAATGTCCCCCAGAAAATGTTCTGTGGAGGCAGCTTCATTGCCTGCGAAGCCAAGCATGGGCAAAAAAACTTGAAATAGATAGAAAACTATGTAGTCCATGTAACTATGTGACCCCTTTTGTAATTCTCCATTTTCCCTACGGCCCTGCTGCTCATGCCATTCAGGGCCCTCCACGTAAGTGCCTAAGCTTCCTTACTATCAAAAAAATCGCTCAGTTGATTTGACCCACAGGAGCCCATAGGTACTTGACGTCCTTGACTTCCTACAGAAGCATGCAGTGCCTCCTGTTGTTGTCCAGAGGTGGACATGTTTCCTGTGAGATGTTATTGGGTGATAACCTTGGGTTTTCTTGGCATCCAGCCTGGAGGTCCGACCTTGGCATTCTTGTGAGCTCTCCGTTCAAGAGTTCCTGTGCTTGTTTCTCAATACGGAGAGTGAATGCTGGTCCCTGAAGCAAACCCTGCAGAAGTCTCTTGATGAGTGCTATATGCACTACAACATTGCACACAGTACTTACTATCAGAGATGTGTACGCATAGACCTCAAAAAGGCTTCAACCCCTGCCCTTTTGTTTGTAAAACAACTGCCCTTCCAGATCGTGACTGCAGCATTTAATATGGTGAAGGAAATGCACATGCCCCTCCTTTCCATGTCGTATACTGTACCTGTATACCGGAATCGAAAATTGCATAGGCAACAAATGCCTAAACAACAGCTCTCCTTTTCTGTAATGCATCGTGGCTAAAGTGAAAGCCAAAACTAGGGATGTTAATCGACACATATTTGGAATGCCGACGTGTCGCGGCCCATTGTCGACAATCGTATCGATTTTTTTATTATTTTTTTTAGCCCGCGGCGCCGGCGGAACCCAACGCAAAATGTTGCAGCGCGGGCGGCATGAAAATGCCTGCAGGAGGGAGAGGTGCAAGATAAAATAAGCGGGACCGCGAAATCGAGCAATATATAATACCAAAATATGCATATCTGAGGAGAACGTTCCATACTGCGCTCCACAATGATCAGGCATGTTCTCAAAGCAAAGCACATGGCAGAGCAGAGCGCAGAGCGCACCACGCAACAGACAACAGACACGCACCCGCACCTGGCATTCCACATTCATTAGTAGCCTAATCGACTTGATAGAGGAGTTTTCCTCTCTCCTTGCGACAGATTTACTGCATCTTTGCTTTTTCCTGCGTCTGCTGTTAGACATGGCCAAACAACGTGAAACAGAACACTGGACAAGATAAGTAGAAATAATATAGGCTTGTTCTATTAACCACCATCAGCACGCTCTCTCTCTCTCTCTCTCTCTCTCTCTCTCTCTCTCTCTCTCCGTCTCTCTCTCTCTCTCTCTCTCTCTACCATGTGAGACCTCGGTCTTGTGCAGGAGAGATAGCTTTCTCCCATACGTAACGCTCCATTTCGGCCTCGACAGAGGCGCCTGCTCGGCGAAATAAAAGTCAATCATTGCGGCGGGTGCAGGCAGGAGCCGCTGCCGCCTGCACCTCGGGGAAAGCCGGACTCGCGGGACAGAACGCAGGGGGAAGGAGGAGGACGCATTCCGGCGGGTGCAGACGGGGGCCGCAGCCGCCTCCTCCTTCTCATACTCGGGGGAAAGCCGGACTCGCCGCGGCAGAACGCAGGGGGAAGGAGGAGGACGACGCGGCGGCACAGACGCGCGCAGCACAGACATGTTCTCACTACAGTGACTGATAGTAGCCTAATACCCGAAATAAGCAATTCTCTTCCCTTGAAAACAGTAACGGTGTGACGTTTTTGAACAAGAAATTGCAAAGAATACAAAATAAAAATCATTAATATAAAAAAAGAAAAAAGAGGCGATTTTCGACTCGTACTTTTTTGTGTCGACGTCAGCACGTGTCGACAATCGTATCGATTTCCGACTTTTTTTCACATCCCTAGCCAAAACAAACACAGTGCTGTGGATCGTCGTCAACATTAAAGCTGCAGTGAACGTGCAGTGATTATATGCATATTATTAAAGGTGCTCTAAAAAGACTAAAGGCGAGGATGCACTTTATATATAATCTGTCAAAAGAGCCACAACTGAAGTCTCTGGAACGTTTATGTTTTGCTATTATTAAAAAACAACCTACAATAAAGGGATTTAAAGTCATGAAAGGGATTTAAAGTTGGACTATATTGCCTGAGTCAATGCATTTTTGCCTACTCCATGAAGTCTCCTACTCCTAGTCCTACTTCCCAGCTCAGTTTGTGAATGAGGTGCTATTAGAGAAACTACAGTAGTATTCTACACTGCATCAATATAACTATATGTCGTTAGCAAATCATATGACAAAGCGCTGTGTGGATTGCAGCCCCATAACACTCTCTGCATCCCCTGCTTAACAATAGTGTACATGTCACCATCCTGTATTGTGAGTATATACGGTGAGTCAGAAAAAAACAGCAGCCATGCGGGAGAATGAGACTATGCAGCAGGACACTTGCCAAAGACATCAGGAAACTGCCAGCCAGCAAATTAGTGCTCGGGGGGAGAGCCAACAACACCTCGCCATCGACCTAGAGGACATACAGTATTTACGCAGGTGCGTGTGAAGCACCAACAACTGTTTTATTGCGCGTGCAAGATGTGCTTGCTATAGAACAGGGCTGGGCATTTATTTTTCCCAAGGGACCAAATGAGATATTGTGGAGGGCCAAGACTAAAGGCTGAACTGAAGTCTGTGTAATATTAATGGAATTTTCCGGATAAAAGTAAGAGTAAGACCAACCATTTTGACACCAGGGACCTCTATTTATTCAGTATTTGAGCCACAGAGGACCACCATTTGATGACATTTCAGCCCCACAGTCCCCAAAACTAAAGATTATTTTGCTTTTGTCTACAATACCAGGCTGGATTTCAGAAACGAAACGGTCAAACATACGGATCAAAATGACCATTCAAATTCTACATTCTCTAATTGTGTAGACTTGGGGCTAATTCAGATGGTGAGTATTTAACCCTTGAGAGCGTAAACATGAAACCAAATGGACCCACAAGGGTCCATTTGGTTTCATGTTTACGCTCTCAAAGAGTTACATCTGGTTAACCAACGTTACATATTTAACTGGAGCTCTATCAAGGACCACTGGTGGTCCCTGGACCACTGGAAAACCACAGTACCCTTTCACGGGCCGATCAGAGTCAGCCAAAGGGCCGCATTTGGCCCCCGGGCCGCATAATGCTCAGGTATGCTAAAGAACAAGGGCTTTCAACCATGTTCATACCAGGGCCCACCATTTATTCAGTATTTTAGCCACAGACCACGTCATCAACGCTGTTCCAGAAATGGAATCCTCATTCATTTTCCTCATGGACTTTTCGAAAAATGCTTCATAAAAACACGTTTGCGCCGCGAACAAAACCAACTCGGGTCGTGACAAATCATGACACACACACAATACTATCATGCAATATGTAATTAGCAAGAAGTACAAAACGGCAGGATACAAGACTTTTTGTTTCGTTTTTCTATTTGATTGTCCAAAAAAGATTGTGTGTGTCATCATGATTCGTCAAATTAAAATTTGATCCCCAGCTAAGTAAAAACTTAGCTGGGGATCACCTGGAACCCTCTCAAGGACCACTGGTGGTCCCCGGACCACCTGTTGAAAACCCCTGTCCTAGAAGGTCTGAAAAATAAAAAAAAATGAACCTGGTGAAATACATCTTGAAAACATCGTGAAGATGTATTTTTTTCCCCCCGAGAGTGTACAAATGGGACCAAATGGTGCCAAGCCTCAGAAAAATGTTGAAAACGGGTGGAATGCCCCTTTAACCCATTTTGAGCTGAGAAATGATTTTACAAATGTCTTCTATTTATAGAGACCACATCTGTCACTTTGTCCAGTTAAAGGGACTGTATAAGCACTCACCTTCTTAAGGTTTTGTGACATAATTTTCATTAATTCATTTTTTTCCCCTTTCTATTTTTTAGGTTTTCTGGTCTCAATGAACACCCAGAAAACCTCAACCTTTAACATGCAACAGATTTTCTGTGGTCTGGGCTTTTCACTGGGGGTTGGTAGCCCTTTGAGCTGCAGGCAAAACAGTGGAAACAGTGACATCTGCTGGCAAATCCCAGCGTGAATGTCAACACACTACTGACATGGTGGAGAGAGAGAGAGAATATGTAGCAAATAATTGCATTTTGGAGCGATGGAAATACAACATGCCATAGTCCCGACTCCCATTTTGAGGGTAAGGGAAAAGGGCCATAACAACTGGACCACTTTTTTTGGAAATGAATCAACTGCAAATAAAGGTACAGAAGCCTTCTGGGGTGAAATTCTCCTTTAACACAGAACTCAGAAGCAGAGCTTAGAAACCGAAATTCCGAAAAACCGAAGGCAGCATGACAATGAGTTTGCATAACTCTGTCTATTCTCTAAGGCTCTATAGTAAACACAGACAGACTGACACACACAAACCCTTGTTGTGAACACAGACAAAACACCACTAATGACCACCAGTCCTCCACTGTAGCATGTGGATAACAGCTCAACAGGAGAATCAAAATCAAAATGTCTGAGCATAATGTATTATTGTTCGAAGGCAGAATCATAGACGCAGCGGAGCTATGTACCAGAGGAGCTACTGTGCAACAACAAAAAACAAAGTAAAGTAGTTCTTCATAACTAGCGAGTAAAGTATAATGTTACTTTTTCAGAGAAGTAACTATAGCAATATTTTTTTTCCTGTAACCCATTTTTTCACTAAGTGCAAAAACCTAGACTGGCCTCATGCTTCCTTCAATACATGAGGAGTCCAAGCTGCCTTCTTTCGATGGGGGGAGGGGGGGGTCCGTTTTTGGATATATAGCATGTGGAAGGAACATGTTATTCCAACCTGTTCCTGTCCCCTCCATCAATATTACCTATAGGTAACACAGGGAGAACATGTGAGGGTACCTACCCTAGGGGACACAGGGAGAACATACAAATGCAACACGGAAAGGCCCTTTTGCCAACCTGATCCCAACTCATTACTAGCTCGATCTGCTTAGTTTGACTCTGAAAATACCATTAATATGAACCAAGATGCGATTCACCATGTTAATATACTGTATATTTTTGTTCATACCTCCATTTCTAGGAAACACAGAATGGGAGAACCTTTTTATTATGTCCACACAACAACACTAAGTTATATTAATAAGTTTGGTATGTGCAGTGATGTTGTAGTTAGGGTTTCTTCCTGGGGACTGAAACATACCAATGAAAAAATAACTAATATAGTGACATCACATTATCAGCCCCTCCCCTGACTTCTCCCCATTAACCATGCAACTGCAGTTGTGGGTGTGGCTTCAGTTCACGTGGATCTCCACCCACCAGGCAAACCAGGCATTAATGAAATGGTGGTGGGGGAGGGGGGTCATGTATAAAACCAATGTTCTTAACAAATACTGTAAAAAAGGAAATCTTACTCGTCATATAACAATAATACTGATGATCATGTTTTAGGGTGGGGAAAAATATAAGGCAGTCATCTTTCACCTAGGGAGTCACTGACTCACGAGACAACATGAAGACGGGAGGACATTTTCCCACGTGGTTCAAAAGGCCTGCATGGCATGCCTAAAAGAGCTTGTAGTAAAAACCTTGTGAAATGTGTCGACGGCTCGCGCTGTTGACTCAGAGAACGCAGGATGTCGCTTGGTAAAAAAAAAGAATCCGCTGGCACGCCGAATCGACTGTTTGTTGTTGCACAGCGGTGGCATCCGTTACATTTGGCGCGCGCGCACACACACACACACACACACACACACACGCACGCACGCACGCACGCACGCACGCACACACGCACGCACGCACGCACGCACGCAGGCTGTAATGGATGCATCCCAGACTCAAGCTTGCATACCAAGTATATTAAATTCACTCTGTCAGCCTTGTAACTGCAAACATGTGCATACCCTTCACAGAAAAATGCAAATTTCAAAAGCAAATATTTATGTGATGTAGTAATAAGTCCCTCCGTGCACATTCACCACACCACCATAAAAGCTCGACTGGGATTTGTCTATATTGGGTATATAGCCTGACGTTGATATCGTTTGACATATCGTCGGTAATCTAGTCCGTGGCACAGCAAATTCTACGAGCCAGTGGGGAGAGCAAAGTCTCGCCGCCAAAGAAACTGTATCGTGTACGCCACTGAGGCCTGTCCAAGCCGAAAGAAGCACTCACTGATTTTCAATGCCAATGAGTTTTGGCATCTGTGTATTATAGAGTGACAGAGCCTTAGAGTATAGGCAGAGTTACGACATCTTCGTTCACTTCCATGGAAAGGTCATAATGGCAGGCGCTCTACATAGACTTCTATTGAGCATTGGGCCATTGCCATCCGTGACGAGACCTGGCACGGAAGTAGACAGAGATGTATTGATGCACTCAGGCTTTAATGATCTTTAATAAATCCAACTATTATAGATTGTTTTGTGGCAATTGCACAACAGAGACGTTAGTCGTTACTGTATAATACTTAACTGTTGACATGCGCTTTGCCTAAATCAGTGTCACGTGCCTAAAATAGCTCTTATATGCGCTGCCCTATTTCAAAAAAAGCTGCACATATCTTTTTTGCCCCCCCAATGTCGCAACTCTTCAAGAACGCTCTGTGTAGTGGTGAAGACAAAATTGCAGGCAGACCTGACATTGGTTTGCAGAAGGAACTGCAACATAGCCAGCCATGGCTGACAGAAACGTTACAGGCCTCACACTCCAGAGGCCACGTTGCACAAGCACTGTCATATCAAAAACAGCAGATTTACCAGCTGAAACGGGCTGAAACCAGTTTGATCTGTTTTGAGCTTGTAGATCTGCTATTTTTTTATGTTTTTATTTTTATTTTTTTGCTATGCGTGACGGAGGCTGGCAAAATGGTCCTCAACTCACCAGAACGATCAGGCTGAAAACAGCTAGGGGAAAATAAAACAAGATTGTGGTCTTATTTTCGTAGAAAGACTTCTCATGGTTGTTGATACACGTTTTTCAAAACCTAATGGCATTCTCAAAACTACAGACACAAGTCGGAAAACATCACACACAAAATAAAACCCTGACACTCGATCCTTTTCCATCAAATCTCTTTAACTGTTTCCAAAATCGAACTGATGTTTTCATTTTTTTCATATGCACATAGTGTACCATTCGCCGAGTACCCACAACCAAGAATGCTGCACACTAACCAAGCGTTTACAGCACAATCAAGTAAAATTGAAAACACAATTGTAGAAATGGAACACACATGAATCAGTGACTCTGGATAATGTGCCATTATAAAATGACTCTGGGTAAGCCTACTTTTTCATAGTCAAACTAAAGCAGAACACATTTGCAGCCAAAAAAAAAAACATATTTTGTTACTGTAAACCAGACTGCTGAAACTCCCCCTGCAACAGTGTAAGAACTTCTCAATAAGATTCTGTGAAGTAGAATAATGGGAATTGAACATAAATATGTCCTAATCATGCCAGCAACTGGACCATTTGGCTAACCTTGCTCATGGTAAAACCAGGATTGAGCAGATGGTCAACCGCAGTTGCCCGAATCTCATTAGATACGACCATTCTCTTTCTTCTTCGTCCTTTCTTCCTCCTCCTCTTAGTCCAACTTCTCTTCTAGGTTGAGTGGTCTTCTCACTCTTATCCCTATATCATCATCAGTTGTCTCTCTTCAAGATTCTCCATTACTCACCAAACAAAGCACAGACTCTCAAGTCAACAACTGAACACTGTCTAGGTGTGATGTAGAGCAAATTGTGTCAAACCATACAGTAAGTGAAGGTTGTGCAAACTGAGCCAATGTTTTCAATGTTTCTGTGTTAACAATCGTGGGAAAAACTGTAATACCGTTTGAATGGTGTAGGACAGAGGTGCCCAAAAGGTAGATCGCAATCTACCAGTAGATCACACAGGCCATGCAGGTAGATCACATGACAGTCCCCTAAAATGTATAGATCTGTAACTCTTGAGAGCGTTAAAATGAAACCAAATGGACCCTTACGGGTCCATTTGGTTTAATTTTACACTCTCAAGAGTTAAATTATATTTAAACATCTGAATTACATAATTTCAAGAGTCCACAAAATTAGAAAATGGAGAATCTCCCAATTGTGGACAAAAACGTGAAAGTTATTAGCTTTGGGTGCAAGAAACTAAATTCAACATCACGAACAACTCAAACCCAAATACAAACGTCAGTAGTAGCATATACAAGAAAACCTTCCAATTCTCCCCCTCCATTTTTCATTATAACCATCATTTCAAAGTCAAACTTTCTTGGGGGCATTGAAATGGATTTTTTTTATGTGTAGATCTTGTTGATCCGGCCATTTTGAAAGTAGCTCTCAAGTCAATAAAGTGTGGGCACCCCTAGTGTAGGAGGTTTTCATTCCTACAGAGATAGTTGGTTTAGGTGGCAGAGGTCCAGGGATAATCTAGATCCAACTATGACAATCATTGCTGGGTGTACACACATGCCGGAGCACAAAATCCACTTTGACCGAAATACACACAGCTGATTAGATTGTAATCATCTGATGGGAGCCTTTGTAAATGTGCTTAGAGTCGGATAGAAGAGCAGAGCTGAGCACGTGATCCCAATTACAAGTACGTTACAAAACTAGAGAGAAGGGAGGGGGGGTAGATTTCTAGATAACACGGTATGGGGCGTTGTTGTCATGTTTTCTCCCCAGTGCTTTAGCAGAAACCCGTAGTTCTATAGTGTTGGTGGTGGGTCCCAAAGTGGTGTCCTCCGGAGGATAGATTCAGATAGATTCCTAAGGGACTAAAACTCTGTTTCGGTTTCATACACTCTGAGTTATATTATTATATTAACACTTTTTATTGTACATTTATTTGTTCCCTCTCTCTTTTTATTTATTTATTGTTGTACTGATTGATGTATGTGATATGGATTCCCCTGAGTCTGAAATAAAGATTGAATTGAATTGATTGAATATTTAAAAAAAAAAAGTAGTTACGGATAAGGGGTTTAGTGTGTGACGAAAATGTAGCCCCATGACTGATATGCATATCAAACTGAGGGTACTTGATTGGTCATTAAACAGGTTGAATCGAAGCTAGTGCTGTAAAACTCTTCTCTTATTTCAGGGGTCCCTTGGCATTATCTCTTCAAAAGTGGGTCTGGGGTCAGTTGAGTGTCATTTTGGGGGTCCTTGATATGAAAAGATTTTGGACCACTGATGGGCTTATCTGTCTGTCTGTCTGTCTGTACATGATGCGTGTGACCTTTCCTTCGCCCATCCTACACTTACTAAAAGATCTCAGGGTTCCTTGTGCAATTTCTCAGGATGAAAATATCTCCCTCCTCAGAGAGGGGGCTCTGGCTGTGGCTGATGTCAAGAGAGCTATCTGTTATAAGTCTGTATTTTGGGATTTATTTACAAAACTTCCAAACGCAAAGTTTATTTTGACTCCTGTACTTTCCCCCCTTCCCTCGTCCCTCTCTCTCCCTCTTGGCCTCCACGGAGCGTTCTCAGATGATCAATGCCGTGGAGAGACACTGTGCTGGCAAAGACACACACACCTCTAAATCAACCTCACAGCTTTGTGGTCGCTGGTGCCTGCCCTGCACGCCGTCCATGTGCGGCATATTCAGAGCTTTAAAAGTTCACGTTTGTCTCCCTGCTCTGTCCATTTTTCTTTTAACAATTGCAGCCTTCCGGAAAAAAGTGTCTTTCAAAAACAGCCACATGTAATCCAGGGTTCATGACTGTAAATACACAGTAGATGCTGTCCGGGTTATCTCAAATACATGAAGACAGCTACAAAGTCCAAGTCAATTTCCCCCTGGGCTACCCATATAGTCTGACGTCCCGGTACTTGCCTCCATCAGGCCAAAGGCATGGAGAGAGATTATATTTTGCACTCTGTCCATCCATCCGTCCGTCTGTGTGTGTGTCCTGTCCATCTGTGTACAGCTACTGTAATCTCCGGCACCGTTACCCCGGTCGATGCCAAACTTTGCACACACATTCTCTGGAATGCCGGTGAACCGATGAACCTGGTGGTGCTATAACGGCCTGTTATAGCGCCACCATGATGCCAATTTAGGAAAAACACATTTATGTAGTTTACTTGTTACACATTTTACCCATACATCACACAATGTGGTATACACTATCTCCATAGTCGTGTTATCAGCACAGACCTGCCCCGTTTCCAATATTCCATCCTGATTGGATAAGATTTCAAGCTTGAATGATTGCTGACACAAACGCCACAAATCAAAACACAGCCGTTTCCGTAAAATTCTACCCACACATTTCCACTAGGCTGAGGAGGACCTGCCACTTATGCTTTTTCAAACTTGGTCTCATGGTGGCGCTATAACAGGGCAATTCCTGCTTCTACCCATAACTGCATCGATCTGGGTCACAGGGAGAAAAACATTTTCTATCAAAACACACATTTCTATTAGTCACTCAGATTTCATTCATCACGCCAAACACATGTAGTCAGGTGATCATGATTCATGTTGGATTTACTCCTAAACCTTTTTCCAAAGATCACACACACTCCGATCTTCTTTTTGGAGACCTGTGCCCAGAAGGGTACTTTTTCTCTTCAGCTAAAGAACATTTTGCTGCATGCATGACGACATTGCGACGAACCTGATTATCAGGAGAGGTTGTATAGGCATCCAATGCCTTGCTCAAGAACCACCGCGTCACAAAGCCGTGAGGGATCAAAACGTGATCCTTCCGATTCCCAGGAGACCACTCTTCTTACCTCCCGACGGCCAGTGCAGCCCCTCCTCATCGAGTCCATAAAAATGTATAAAAGACGTTGCTCAAAGTGAAAAAGCTCCGAGTGGACCCTAGATTTATAATGGTAGGAAAATACATATAGCCCTATAAATATAATCTCTGCCTTGGGGAGCAATAACTTTGCCCAGGATGGAAAAGCATCTCTCCCATCCTGCTCCACTGGTTGGCCCTGCGCCGTCTGAATAAAGTGATATGCCTCTTTTTTCCCTTCCAGTTTAATCATTGATCCTTTCAAAAAGGTGCCATAGTTCAAATGAGACATGTGTATAATATAAGCCAAGCAATCAGACAAGTCAGCCTCCGGACATATCTGTCGAAATGTATAGGGCCTAGAAAAGCAGTGAAAGATGTATCGGTGAAGATCAACCCTATACAGTATGCGCCAACTGCTTTGGTAAGCAATTCATATATATTTTTTCATAGGCTACTTATGGCATTGTGTATACCTCAATGTTACTTGGGTGAGCAGAGAGAGCGATCGTTTCGCAGCTGGTGACCGTACCTCCAAGTATCCGATGGCGTAATTGTCCTTTAGAACGAATGTCATATAATCTCTTGAGGGAGATTCTGCAAAAAACATGGATTTATTGTTTGCTAAGAGAATATTAAAATAAATGTTTTTGTTTTCTTATGGATCGCTCACGCTGCTCACGCAAAAGTAGACCTTGGCGTACTTGCACACAATATGCAAGTTGGCCCTCTGCCGAATGCAGATCTAGTTTGTTTAAATGTAAAAGTTGAAATATTTACAGACACAGGGAAAGTAATATGTAACATAAGTAATATCGTAATAATATCATGAGTAAATTAAAGAAAGGTACTCTCCTATTGCTCAACACTGCTCAGGGCTTACCAAAAAAAGTAAACTCCTGTATTCAACCAGTGCAGCTCAGCCAGACTTCTAATGGAGGCAAGACCACATTACACCAGTATCGGCTGCTCTCCACAGGCTGCCGGTGACTTTTAGAATTGATTTTAAAATGTTACTGATTACTTTTAAAGCCCTGTGAGGATTTGCTGCTAGCTATATTTCTGACATGCTGAAACTTTACAGCAGGGTTCCCCAATTAATTTTCCTCAAGGGCCATATTTTGACGGGGGTACCAGGCCGGAGGCCGAGTCCATGCGTGCAGTTTTTCTTTTTTTTTTTTTTTTTACACATACACTTGCACATGCACATACACATGCATACACATCCATGCGCGTGGTTTTATTTTTTCATTAAGTAATTAAAGGGATATTTCACTTGATTTGGTAATTTTAACATCCACCCCGGACACAGTTTCTAAGTTTATTTAATATTCATTTCTGCTGCCCTGTGCTGTCCCCCTCATATTAAACAAATAAAAACTGATTGACTAAAGATAGTTACCTCGGCGGGACACAAGGGGGCGCCCCTGGGGCCGCAAATGGCCCGCGTGCCGCCTATTGGGGAACCCTGCCTTACAGGGCAGGTTTGGCTCTTCTGGAAATCCCCTCGACTCACCTGGACAACGGCTTTTGCCGTCCACACAAAAAGATCTACAAAAAAGTGTTCTAAATCTTCAAAATCCATTTTATATAGAAAAAAAATGGTGAAATGTCCCCCTCCAACATCCGACACTGGTCACGCATTACCGGTGATCAACCTTAATAGTCGAAGCATTTCCCAGTCCCAAGAATGCCACCAAGTTAGAGGAACCAGATGGTTTCCTTCAAAGCAATGTGCAGCAGGATCACTGACCTTTTTAAGCTCAAGCAGACACCCACCAAACCGCAACGCGTTGTTGTTGTTGTTTTAGGATGCAAGCCTAATAGGGAAGGCCGGCTGCTGAGGCTGAATGACAGGGTTTCATGTGAAGCAGCTTGTTTTGTGCACTAAACGCTTGTCTCCACAGGAAGCCAGCCATGCTACTTGGAGGGCTGTGGGGGGGGGTTCACGGCCACCGGTCATGTTATCAGGAAGCTCTTATGTGAGATGTCTTGGGATACTTGTCAACATGATGCATGATCTCTTCCCTCAGTGCCAGTTCTAGGAGTTAGGTGGCCCTATTTTATGAGGCCCCTCGATCATGCGGCAGTCCCCCCCAATCCATTAAGGGTTGTGGCTTAGGGCCACAACCAGTGTTGCCAACACTGGCCATAGCTTTCAGACCCCCCTGGCGCAAAAAATAGTGGAAAACTCCTGGTGGAAAATCTAGTGCTTTTCTACTGGTGATTTGGGGCGAAATTGATTGAAGGCGCCAGAGATAAAATCCTCATTTTTCACCATTTTTCCTCCTATGATAGTGGTTTTCAACCAGTGGTCCCCAGGCTAAATGATGGACAGCTGGTTAACCAGATGTAACTCTTTGAGAGCGTAAAAATGAAACCAAATGGACCCTTGCTGGTCCATTTGGTTTTATTTTTACACCCTCAAGAGTTGAAATATTCATCATGTGAATTAGCCCAACTTAGTCTACACAACTAGAGAATGTAGAAAATTAATGGTTTTGATCTGTATGCTCCAGGCCGCATCTAGCACTCTAGTGCATTTTGGAAGTGCCACTATAGTGCATTTTGGATTTTGGCAGTTGGCAATTCTGGCCACAACCCTTACTAGTTGTGGCCCTAAGCGACCGCTTACATTGCTTATGCCTAAAAACCGGCCCTGTCTTCCCTTCATACACTGCAGGTTTTCTATAAATACAGTATGGCCTTTACACATTCCAGTGTCTCTTGTGTTTTTTTTTTATTATTAAGCTTATAGCAGATATACAGGCTTTAACAAAAACACATCCAAAGAGTCTTTCGATGGCTCTTCAACCCTTTGACTCTATTCTCAGTCGGGGGCATATGAACACTGCAAATGTTGGATGAGTAGCAGCCCTTGAGCTTTATGGGATTACTGTCACATGCTGAGGAGGTGTTAGTGAAGCCTCTTCAAGGTCTCTTCTTGGAGGTCTCTAAGCTTATGTTTTTTAAAGGACCGCTTCACTTTTTATTTATTTTTCATTTCTGATCCAATCTCGATACCACAATTGTTAGTTAATGGCATTAGGGACGGTACATTATTTAAGACTAGTGCCCCCTGGAGGAAATGTATGTGAACTGTGAATTAAAATAAAAATCCAGTCCCCACCCCAAAGTGATTAAAAAAAACATAAATCATCCATCAACTATTACAATAGTTTCGGCTCACTCGGTCTTGTCTATGGTCTATACATCATGTTATTTAGCTGGTTACACAACAATGACCTATTTCTATGGATTATTCTATTGACACTATACAGCTTAAAGCTGTATAGTATGTGTAAAATGGTGTTTATGCACATCCATGTACGTGCATCCCAGACAGATATAGGCCTGCTAACTGTTACCTCAACAAGTCAGAATAACTCAAAGCGAAGCCCGGGAAGCCAGCATCATCATTATCATCATCTTAATTTAAAGGGATCATGACTCATGAGGGGCACTAATCTATTAAAATCTTCAGGGGGACTGCACCGAGCCACCCCCCTGCAGCAACCGTTTTCCAGCGCATGCGTGCGCACACACACACACACACAAGAGTGCCCAACAGAGTACAATATGCCACGCGTCATGCACTCGCTGCCCAAACCAGCCGACCGTCTCCACGTGTCAACATTATGAATGAAATATGTCAGAGACAGAGTACATACAGTAGTTGTGCCTGCACTCCAACATCTAACCATGGCACAACCACAGTGCGCATCAACTAGTGTTTTCACTTCATCCATGAACTAAAAAGTATAGGCAGTAAGACATGGCACAGCGGCCAGTGACTGTGTTATTTTTCGGAGTCCCACATGGAACCAACAGTTTGGCAACTGTTGTTGAATACCAGCTTGGAAATTATACAATTATTAAACTAGGCTACTCACCTAATGGCACAGCCACCAAGGTTTTATGTAATTCCAAAAGTGTGTAGTCCACATTGTTTAATTCAAAGATGCATGGTTTTATGGACTCTGCCTAAAGCATGTTGCTTTGTTTTTTTATGCCATGGTACTTCTTCCGTTCAGTCACTGGGACTGTCATGACAGCTGCATGCTACACCCATAGAGTAATAAAATAAGGCTACACGCGAGAAAGATTTCCTTGTTGAAAACAATGTATTTCCAACTCCAGTTTGTCCCTCTTTCTGGCTTCATGGGGTACTCAGTTTCTGAACATTCAATGTTGCAACAGGCGACACGAATAAGGCAATGCCACTAGACCAATCACAACAATTGTCACTGGGAACAGAGGGGTGTTGATAGTCAAACTTCTATTTTAACGTAAAAAATGGAAAAATGGATAATACCCTCCAGGGCCATACGCGTAGTTTGACTTCGGACGCAGGGGGTGCCAGACTGCGAGTGCGACGCGCACACGCACACAAGCCACCTCCATACAACGTCTAGCACTACGTTCATGTTTTTGTAACCAACATCAACACTCAGTCCAACCACTGCTGCGCTGCCTGTGCGTATTATGCATTGGCAAAGTGACAGATAAAGGAGGGAATACTAAAGACCACATAACAAGTACTGCTGTTCCATTAGACCACTTTAATCCTCACCAAATACAAAACAATGTGCACTTGCACTCCACTGTGTAAAACAGTAAGAATAGGCCAGCGACTCAAACCGATCAGGGTAACAACACAAACATAAAATGTTTACTTGCGTCAGTCACACAACAAGCACAGATAGCCAGGGAACAATTGCACAGTCACAGAGCGCACGGCCGCGCACATATATTAATCAATACAGCAGCATGGTGAAAAAAAAAGATCATGTCTCACCTAGTGCAGGCGCCTTTTTTGCGTCCATCATAAATGTCCACGATCATCTCCGGTGACAGCTTTGCTGTTAAATCAGACTCAATGTTTAGAATGGACAGAGTAGAAAACCTTGCATCTGCCATTGTTGAACGCAGCCAATTTCGGATTTTTCTCATGGCAGAGAAACTTCTCTCTGTCGTAGCAGACCCAAATGGGCAGTGTGAGTGACAGCTGTAGCAACTTGTACATATTTGGATAGTTCTCCTTTTTAACAGTCTTTTTAAGATGATCAAGTGAAACAACGGTCTTTCTATGTTTTTCGCCAAGATTACGATGATCCATATCCACTGGAGATGATGATGCTGTTGATGGGCCAGGGCAATGCCAGGGTGGATTTGTTGGGCCCGGACACGATGACTCTCCTGTCGCTGTCGGTCGCTGTGGCTGCTCGGCTGCGGGAGTGGCGGCAGCTGCTCTGTTGGAAGCCCCGGCCTCGGTGGTGCTTTTGTGGACGGCCGCTGCTGCTGGTCGTCGCTGAATGAATGAATGAATTGAATTGAAGGTTTTATTATGCCGTTTAAATGACATGAGTACATTTCAACTACAGCTACAAAAGTGCTGATAACTTTGAATGGACAGTCACGTACACTTGTTTACGATAGTAGCCTTTAGCCTAATCCATCTTGTAGCTACCTTTCATCAATGAAAGACATACGTACATGTTGGGGTCGTGGCTCTTGTCTGGAGGCCGCTGTAGTTGCTGCTGTGTTGGTGTAGACGGTGGAGGTTTAAGAAATTTGCGGATATCCATATTTATTTTTCAGTTGACACTAGTCAGGTAGCCCGGTGGGTTGGTATGGTCAGAGCCTTGGAAATACAGAGTTACGCCAACTCCGTTCACTCCATGGCGCCAGTCCAATGGCGGCTGCTCTACTTAGACTTCTATGGGATAGTGACAACAAATAGTGACAGCAGGAAGTTACCGAATGCATTGGAGCCTATGGCCTCGCGCGAGTACTAGAACCACGTGACCAGACTATTTTCTGCCCCCTCAATGTCGCAACTCTGTCTATTTCCAAGGCTCTGGGTGTGGCGCATAGAGTAATAAAATAACAGAGACCTGACTGGAGCGACAGCCCCGCCCCCTTGCCGTTCATTTCAATGCAAGTTGCTCATTGGCGCATGAAGCACCCGGAAGACCGCCGGAAGTGCGCCTATTTCCGCATTTGAGCACCAAAATTTGGTGCCCAAATGCGGAAGTATTTCTCCATGAACGCGCCCGACGCAAGGGATTATGGGAACCATGAACGAGCGCCGTCGCGCACGAGCAAAGGAAAAAAAACATCAAAAAGCATCAAAAACAAGCTTTTGGGTTTGCATTGAGCTTATTATCTGTCATATAATACATACGTTATGTTTTGAGAGGTAGTATATGACGTGAGGACCGCTGGTTTATTCAGAAAACAACTTAAATACAAACTGCCCTGTCCGCGTGCACAAAGCAAACCAGCGTGCGTGCTCTCCGGCGGTCGTGCATGAATTCCACCCGCCTGCAGTACCAGACTTGACCACCAGGCCCCCCCCTGCTTCAAGCCTAGAGCCACTGACTGGCGGTGTGGTGTGGCGTGGTCTGCGTGGCGCGCGTTTGTGTCCTGTGACCTGTGACCAACTCATTCACTTCCGTCGCACTCGAAGTAGGGGTCAGTACCCACGGCCCCAGATAGTGGCTCCAGGCTTGAAGCAACGATCCCTGGTGGCCAAGTCTGGTACTGCAGGCGGGTGGAATTCATGCACGAACGCCGGAGAGCACGCACGCTGGTTTGCTTTGTGCACGCGGACAGGGCAGTTTGTGTTTAAGTTGTTTTCTGAATAAACCAGCGGTCCTCACGTCATATACTACCTCTCAAAACATAACGGATGTATTATATGACAGATAATAAGCTCAATGCAAACCCACAAGCTTGTTTTTTGATGCTTTTTGATGTTTTTTTCCTTTGCTCGTGCGCGATGGCGCTCGTTCATGGTTCCCATAATCCCTTGCGTCGGGCGCGTTCATGGAGAAATACTTCCGCATTTGGGCACCAAATTTTGGTGCCCAAATGCGGAAATAGGCACACTTCCGGCGGTCTTCCGGGTGCTTCAAAGCGCCAATGAGCAACTTGTATTGAAATGAATAACAAGGGGGCGGGGCTATCGCTCCAGTCCGGCCTCTGTTATTTTATTACTCTATGGTCAGTACCACACCAGCAGACAGTCACTCCAGGCTTGAAGCTCCCCCGCTGGTGGCCAAGTTTGGTACTGCAGGCGGGTGGAATTCATGCACGAACGCCCCGAGAGCACGCACGCTCGTTTGCTTTGTGCACGTGGACAGGGCAGTTTGTTTTTAAGTTGTTTTCTGAATAAACCAGCGGTCCTCACGTCATATACTACCTCTCAAAACACAACGGATGTATTATATGACAGATAATAAGCTCAATGCAAACCCACAAGCTTGTTTTTTGATGCTTTTTGATGTTTTTTTCCTTTGCTCGTGCGCGACGGCGCTCGTTCATGGTTCCCATAATCCCTTGCTTCGGGCGCGTTCATGGAGAAATACTTCCGCATTTGGACACCAAATTTTGGTCAAAGAGATTCTATATAAAGAGGCGACACTTCCGTTAAGTCCAATGGAAACAACCAGCCCCAGTGCCTCCGCCATATCGGAGTGATGTGACGTACTTCCTGTTGCTATTAAAGACTACTGTTCTGACATGCCGCCATATTGGAGTGATGTCGTCAGCGCGCCATAGAGTGGTGTTACCGCTGCACCATCTGGTGGTGAGTCAAATAATTGCATTTTGTCGCCTCTTTATATAAACCCTCTTTGTTTTGGTGTCCAAATGCGGAAATAGGCGCACTTCCGGCGGTTTTCCGGGTGCTTCAATGCGCCAATGAGCAACTTGTATTGAAATGAACGGCAAGGGGGCGGGCTGTCGCTCCAGTCCGGTCTCTGTTATTTTATTACTCTATGGTCAGTACCAAAAGATACAATCATGTGACATTACTACCCTACTCTAAATTATTGTAAAACAAAACACAAAAAACACAATATAATTCCGATTTATTTCACACAATTAGTTTTATTTCATTACAAAAAAAAAAAAAAAATCCCACATAAAAAAAAAAAAAATCAATTTCACCCCTGGCCACCACTAGTGCACTATATATAAACATGAGATATATTTGTCTTGAAGGTGGTCATTGCGCTCTGTGTCTTTCCCTGTTTTCTAGCTATCACTCTCCCAGGTTCATTTGGTTCCAAACTATCATTATGCTGGCTTCATGGGCCCCTGAGTCGGTGACCACTGTGGGAACCACTGATTTACAAGTACATTATTTACTGTAGCTGATTGTGACTTAAACGAGACAGTCTTAGACTGCGAAAGGAGATGTTTAAAGCAGCAAGTAGAAAGTAAACTTAGATCCAAAATTTACAATATATTTTGGGGGGCAAGCTGTCCATGACCTGAGGGCAAATAGAACCTGACTTGCCTTTGCCCGATGGGCAAGTGCCTCGGAGACCATAGTGTCAACCCCTGCCCTCTCCTGGACTCGATATAGGTAGCTCACCTTCCCTTTGACTAAAATAAGAAGTCCCCCCCTATTTTCCTCCAGGTGTCCATATCATATAAATAGCCTATTAAAATGTGCTAATCCTGTAGAGGAAAATATGGCATAGGGACATAGTTCGATTTGATTAATCATGGTTACATTCATTTTAATTGATTAATCTGGTTATTTTTTTAATCATTCAACAGCCCAAATACAGCTGCTAGGGATGATCTTCTATTTATTTATTTATTTATTTATTTATTTATTTATTTATTTATTTATTTATTTATTTATTTATTTATTTATTTATTTATTTATTACTATTTTCTAGTTATTATTAATTTATTTTTTTAATTGTGAGCAGTTTTTAACTTCTTCTAGCAGGCCAAATCTCAACCCTCCAGACATAGATACACATTCTCTTCCCAGTGGTTCTAGCAACTGGGTTGTTGTAGTAAGTCCCCTCTCAGTTCATACCTCCTTTTCCTTTCCTTGAAAAATGACAGGATATTCTTGGAAATTTGTCTATTTCTTACGATATCAAGAGTGGATTAGAATTCAACTAAATCAACTGTTCCACCCGAACAGTTGACGCACCGGTACAAGAAATAGTATTCGGGGCAGAGCTTGAGCCTCGTGATTACACGGACACTCAAGCGCAAGGGCCCCCTATAGCTCAGGGCAACTGGGCCTGGGCCCAATGTGCCCATTGGTTAATCCTCTCCTGGGTGTACTGACTGTACTCAATATGTATGGGTTCACAATGGTGCTCAATATGGCAGGACTATAATTCCACGTTTAACTTGAACTCCGGGGGAAGGAAGTACTAAATTTGTCAAGCTTTTGATGATTTTGATCGATGAATGTGCTATGAAACAATGTTTGGTATGATTGCAATGTATTGCTCCAAGTCTCAAATTGTCTGTGGTAAAAAATAGGAAAATATAACTATTCCTTTGAGATAAATGCACGGTAGGATGAGTAGCTATTACAGAAAATGAATTTAAATATGCATGTGTGTGAAATAACGCAGAAATACTTATACATTACAATAATACATTGTTCTCTAATGCACATGTAAGCCACGTTGTTTTTGGCAGAATATTTCTTGTTTCTTTTTTTTCTATTTGGGCTAAATCGACAGTCGATTTAGCCAACAAAAATGTTCTTTGGCTGGCATGGATGTCGCCGTAACGGCCGATTTCGCTTGCTATGTTTGCTGAAAATGCACCGATCTACAAGCCCGCAGCCTGCGTCGCAGCACAACGTGTCGTGGGCTTTTAGTTCGTCTATGTTCAGCACGCAACCATGTGAAGAATGTCTGGAGTCTGCCCGTCTATGGTTTTCATTTGCTGATGAAATTGTCAATATATTTAGCATTAGGCCTGTACTTTTAGTCATTGTACAGTACAGTTAGGTTCAAGGTTTTTGATTGGTCACTCGAGTGTGTGTCAAGAAATACCCACTTCCACAGTGACACAAGACCATAGACAAAAGACAGCAAAGAGCAGCAATTGACAGTAGTGCAGCAGATAAAGGCAGAAAAGTGCTATCTGACTGTACAATTACTTGTACGGTGAATGTGTTAGCTATAATAAACTAAGGGCTTCATTTTCATTACACGTTAAACCCCTTATCCCAAACCCCTTATCCCTTTTTTACTATTTTGGAAAGCTTTTCTGGAATAATTTAATCTATTGACATGTTGTGAGCTTGTAGATTGGCCATTTAAATGTTTTTTTTTTTTAATAGTTTAAAAAGGCAAAGAAGATAAGGGGTTTAGCGGTAACAAAAATCTAGGCCTAAAAGTATGATGAAGTGGCAAGTATTAGAAAAACTAAACAGAAACGAGACAGAATTAAGACATACACATACAGGTACTACAATTATAGTAGGCTACACTAGTGCTTTTCAACCATTTTGATACCACTTTGAGCCACGGATCACCATTTGATGACATTTTAGCCTCACAGACATAGGGCTTCATTTTCATTACCATCTAAACCCCTTATCCTAAACCCCTTATCTTTTTTTTTTACTATTTTGAAAAACATTTTGGAATAGTTCAATGTGCCAATCTATTGACACATTGTGAGCTTGTAGACTGGCCATTTAAACTATTGAAAAATGTTTCCCCCCCCGGCCCCAAACCATTCGGCACCATTTGGTTCCTAGTTCTGCCCCACTTCCTCCTCCACCCTCCTTTTTTAGTGCACCACAGCATCGTCATTTACAGTACTCATTTTGCATGCCATTCGTAGTGTGAGAATATAAAGTGATGTCGACCAATTTGTCCATCGCCCGCTGTTAAAACGTACAGTAACAGTATTGAGCAGAAGTGAGAGGTAATTCAATGTGCAAGGAGAGATAGCAGCAGTATAGTTTTAATTTAGTTTCCATTTAGTTTTGATCTGTGAAAAGCTGCTGTCGATAAAAACAATCATCATGGTATTCATTAACAAAATTAGCGCTGCACGGTTGCCAGTTGCGTTCATGACCTCAGCTGTTCACTCACCCTGCTGACCTCAGAGCGAAGAGCCCCACAAGCAGGGGCGGATTGGCACATATTTTCCCACCGGGACAATTTTGCCTTTGCCAGGCCACCCTGGGGGGAGTAGCTGGTTAACCAGATGTACAGTAACTCTTTGAGAGCGCAAAAATGAAACCAAATGAACCCTTGCGGGTCCATTTGGTTTCATTTTTACACCCTCAAGAGTTAAAATATTCATCATGTGAATTAGCCCAACTTAATTTACACAAGAATGTAGAAGATTAATGGTCATTTTGAAATGTATGTTCCAGGCGAGCATGTAGCACATTCTAGTGCATTTTGGAAGTGCCACTAGTGCATTTTGGATCATGGCAGTTGGATCATGGCAAAAAAAAAAAACCTGTCCAGGCCACTACTTGGCACAGGCCACCGGGAAAACTCCCCGTACTCCAGATGGCCACTCCTCCCCTGGCCCCAAGGAATGTTCACCTCTTTTTGAAAGGAACGCCATCTAAATGGGTCGATTCGCTGCAGCTGGCGCAATTTTGAAAGCATAGAAGGGGCTAATTCACTGGTTAAATGAAAGGCATCTAAGGTTATTGAACTGTAAAAGGACCGCATTGATATACGGTAGCACTCAAATTCACACAGCGGAAACAATGAGCGTTCCACAGCGTGTGTAGTGGCTATAATGGGCTCAGGAGGTAATGCTCCTCTTATAGTGCTAAGGTGTCCTTGAGCGACCTATAACTGCACTGCACTTCAATGAAAATAGATTTTAGTCAGGAAACTCAAAACCTTTAGTCCCATTCTAATAAAAGAAATAATACTTTTTGAATGAAGTTATACAGAGTGTTTAAAAGGATAGTTCAGTTTTTTTTTTAAGTTAAGCTGTGTGAAATACTGCCCATTAATATAGTGGTGTCAACTGTATTAATTGATGTCCAAGTAGTTCTAGACCCGGTCATTTTGTGGAGGTCACAGGGGGCCACAAAGTAAAAGTAGTCTAAATTAATCCAAAAAACTAACTTAATTTATATTGTTGAGCCCATTTCTAAAATACTAGCACAGGGGGGGGGGTCAAAAATGAATAAAGGATGTGCTAATATTTAAAAAAATAAATCAACAACATGAATTATGTCATTTTGTGGATTCATTTACGTTTATTGTGTGTCTCCAGTGAGCCCCACAAAATGACCGGAACTACTGATACAGTTGACATTGCTATATTACTGGAAAGTATTTCAAACAACTGGACTCTATTCTTCAATAGTTATATAGTCTACTTTTAGTCGACATTCTGAAAAAGCTGTTATTTTTAGCTTTAGTCAGTGTTAGTCTTAGTCTTGACAAAATATAGGCACACTGACAAAGTATTTGTAGTTATAGTCGGGCTTGACGAAAATAACACTGCTTCAGTGTTGATTTTGGCAGCAAATTTGATTTTCAGTTTTCGTTAAGGGTCTTTAAATGGAAAGTGGATGAACGCACCTTTGTCGTCTGACAAGCAAATTTATTCTCTTTGGCCTCAGCGTGTTCGACTGAGCACATGTTCCCCTCATTAGTGCTATACTGCCTGCTTTGTTTTCGCTTTTAAATCACCTACTTTCTGCTTATACTGTATGTCCTTATTTTTTCCAATTGTGTGTTTTTATTGTTATGTTTTAGTTTTGTTGTATTATTTGTTGTTTGTCTTTTTTTGAAACTTTGTCATGGGAAATTGGCTTCATAAATAAAGTTTGAGTTGAGCTGAGTTGACTCCCAAAGAGGGGAAAAAACCGAAGCTATTTGTTTTAAAATAGAGAAGAAAGAAGGAAAAAGCTTTATGCCCTAAGTGTAAAGTGTAAGTGTAAAACAATGCAACCTCTGTTTACAAAACTCTGCACCCCCTCCAACTGTATATACCTCCCCCAACTGTTTTGATTGTATTGTTGTTACAGTATTTGTGACATGACTTGCTTTTTCAATGTAAAACATCGCTTTCTCATACCTCACGCATTTCTCACAAATAATAAATACTCTGAATAATGCTTGTTTTATCACCTCAGTTCTGCACTTACTGTGTATATTTTTTGAGTGATTCACTTTTATATTGGCCAGAACACTTTAGTTGACAGTTTTACAGAGCTTCTGTAGTTCAAAGCACTATCGTCAATATGGCCCAATGAAGGAAATTCTCAAGTCCGGCTCACTTTAAAGCCTAATCATCTAATGGCTGGGGGAAGGCAGGCATGCTGCATAACTCAGCATGGCGCGTGCGCGTGTGTGTTGGCCGGGATCCCTGCCAGAACACTTCTTCCACCCCCTTTACACTATAGGCTTTCCCAAACGTCGTCCAGCAGGCGGGCCGCACCGCCGCCGTGCCTTCTTTGTCTCTGTCACAGGCTGTCACTATAATCAGCTCCATTATGCCGGAATGAGCATTTTTTTCCTGGGTCAACTGGGGATCGAGCCAGCTCTCTCTCTCTCTCTCTCTCTCACTCTCTCTCTGGGGTCGTGACTCCACCCCCCCAAAATATAAAGCGTTGCGCTATAGGAAATGCCGCGCTAGCATGTGGCACGCTTCCAGGGCTAAGAAATCATCCCTTCTTCTTCGACACCAGCTGCTGTTTTTCCAGCAGCTGCCCATGTCGCAGCAGTAAAAAAGAAAAAGACCTGCCGGTCTAGTATACCATACCTACCTACCGCACGGGTGTCTTTCAGACACGCGCCATGTGGGCTTCTGCGATAACTTATCCTGGATATATGTGGGGTGTAGGGGGGTTAGAGAGAGAGAGAGAGAGAGAGAGAGAGAGAGAGAGAGAGAGAGACAGACAGACAGACAGACAGACAGACAGACAGACAGACAGACAGACAGACAGACAGACAGACAGACAGACAGACAGACAGACAGACAGACAGACAGACAGACAAAGAGACAGACAGTGCTGCAATTCCGTGTGGTAGTCCGGTACCCATGGTGTCTCCAGCTACGGTCCCCATGGGTGCAGCCAACCCGGTTTCCGGCGATGTCATTTTTTATGTGGTCACTCACCCACCACCAGTTCATTTAGTATTCGTATGATTTGCCTGGTGGGTGGTGATCATAGAGTTATAAATATAGAGAGCGGACTGGAGCGATAGCCCCGCCCCCTTGCCGCTCATTACAATACAAGTTGCCCATTGGCGCTTTGAAGCACCCGGAAGACCGCCGGAAGTGCGCCTATTTCCGCATTTGGGCACCAAAATTTGGTGCCCAAATGCGGAAGTATTTCCTCATGAACGCGGCCGAAGCAAGGGATTATGGGAACGGAAAGGATTCATGAACGAGCGCCGTCGAAAACGAGCAAAGGAAAAAAACTAAACAGCATCAAAAAACAAGCTTTTGGATTTTTGGTGAGCTTATTATCTGTCATATAATACATCCGTTATGTTTTGAGATGACGTGAGGACCGCTGGTTTATTCAGAAAACAACTTAAAGACAAACTGCCCTGTCCGCGTGCACAAAGCAAACCAGCGTGCATGCTCTCGGGGCGCTCGTACATGAATTCCACCCGCCTGCAGTACCAAACCTGGCCACCAGCGCCGGGAGCTTCAAGCCTGGAAGCGCTGTCGGCCGATGTGGTGGTGATGGGTGGAGATTGGTCCACCTGAACTGAAGCCACACCCACAGCTGCGGTCGTATGATAAAGGGGGAGGAGTTAGAGGAGGGGCTGATAATGTGATGTCACTATATTGCTGCCTCCAGGAAGCGAACTTCCGAAATGCAGGAGATTCGGCGGAAAACTCATTAGTAGGGCGCTTGTTTTACCTGCCAGCTACTACTAGTCGGGCGGGGCAAAGCATAGTTTTACTGAGGTTATGTTTAGGTTTAGTAACCGCATGAAGCACCGTCTAACCCTAACCCTAGCCTAACCCTAACCCTAAACATAACCTCGGTAAAGGTAGGCTATGCCTAACCCTAAACTTAACCTCAGTAAACCTATGCCTAAACCTAACCTAACCCTAACCATAACCTCAGTAAAACTTCCTTCGCCCCGCCCGACTAGTAGTAGCCGGCAGATAAAACAAGCGCTCTACTAATGAGCTTTCCGCCGAATCTCCTGCATTTTGGAAGTTCGCCTCCAGGAATAAGCTAAAATACAAAGGGAAGACATTGTTCCACATAAAAACCCAGGTCAAGGGGTCTAATGAAAATGAAATGGGAAAAAATAAGAAAGCCAGAGAGAACTGAGTAAGAAAATAAGGACTGCATTTCCAAGCATACGTCCTCCTCCCTGATGAGATTGGATAAGTGGCGCCCGAGTCCTTTTTTACAAACAAGTGGAAAGGCTTTTTCATCTGTTTCATTCCTTTGTGCGGTCGAGACAAGATCCCCCAGTACTCCCCCCCCCAAAGGTATACGCGAGGTCCTCTCTGGCACGTCGACAACCAAACTGTTGCTGAAACCCACTTCCTCTCTTTTCATTATTACTCTGTTCTGATCGATGTGCGTCGAGTGTTTTCCCAGAGGCCTGTGTGCTTACGTCTCAAGGCCCCTGGCCGTATTTCAGCTCCAACCAGCCGGGCGTCGATCCAAACCCACCACCACGACCACGACCACGGTTTCCAAATGTCTTTCAGGCGGCATTCGAATGAATCATTCGAATAGCTCGTATCACACTCACACAGGTGTAGTTATACCACCAGCAACTGCAGCATATACGAGTAATGCGGAGGGCTTAAAGCCCCCCCAACAAATCCCAAAACTGATTTTTTTTTTCTTTTCTTTTTTGTTCTACTCATTTGAACTGATGTCATTAGATGACCCCTAAGAAGTCCTTAAAGGGAAACTCCACCCATAGCATTTTAATATTCATTAATATACCTTAGAGATATTGTGTGGTGATGATAAAAAAAGTTCCCCCAATTCTGTATTTCCTAAAAATGGAGGTCTGAAAAACATTAACATGGTGAAATACATCTGATGACATCATCAAGATGTATTTCACAATTTTTCTTTCAGACCCCTTTTGTATCCTCTCAGGAAATTTTTGAAAATGGGTGGAATTCCACTTTAAGACTGATATCTGCCCTGAGCGCGGCTTAGATGGGATCTAATGGTATAGTTGCGGCTCACCTCAATGAAGCAAAGTAGTGTGTGACGTCATGTGGGTATTCACAAATTTCCTACAGCCCATAAGCCTCCGCGTTTGTGTGTGCACAAGTTCCCTGTTATGCACACACAAACGCTAGATTTGTTGCCAGATTTGCAAGAGAAACATGTGGCCAGGTCTATGAACTCAAGCACAAATGAAAATAGCTGATCACCAAGCTCACAGCTTGTAGATCATACATCTAAAGCTATGGGTGTGGCTTCAGTCCAGGTGCACCAATCACCACACATCACCGCCGCTGGGGGGTGACCACAACTCCTCTACACTTTTTTGAAAATATTCTTCCTCCTCAACAATAACAACAATACCTGATGGATATGTTTTAGTATGGTAAAAAAAAATGTCAAAAACATGACACTCAAAAGCTCAGTGTACATATCCACTTGCTTCCAATAGTACACAGTACACACATGGTTTATACTGCAAACATACAAGACCCTGGCTATGTGAAGAAACGATGTTAAAGTGAGAATCCACAGAGTGAAACTGGACACCGGGTGTCTGCTGTTTATTATGATGATCAGATAATCCATGCTATGATGGCCGCATGTTAGGCTACTTATTACTTGCAGCACATTGGACAACAAGTGGCTCTGGCCAGAATGAAAGCATTCAATCTTTTGAGAAATGTAGGCTGTCTGCCTTGTGATACAAGTTCATATGCTTTGATAATATCCCAATTTAAGACTTTATTTAAAAAAAAATGCACGCTCTCTGTTTTTCTTAAAAATCAAAGCCACACACTTTCATTGGAGTTGGCTGATGGAAACCCAAACTGGGTCCAAAAAAACTGGAGCCAAATAAAAATGTCCAGTCCTCTCGTTCAAAAAACATCCAATATGACACAAGGGAGTTGTGAAAAAACCACGGTGGTTGTTAAAAAAAATCTAATAATAATCACTGTCACTGACTTTGTATAATAACATTCACCATCTGGACAGATTTCTGTAGCACCAATAATGTCTGCAGCCTAGCAGAGCTGCATGCGTCCACAAAACTCTCGAATCAGCGGTTTTCGTGTCCTCTGCAGGATGACAAATGTCTCCTTTACATCCACACTCAATTTCAGATAAAACAAGCCAAGTGTAATAGGCTACCGTGAAAGGGTGTTATTTCAGACAACTGCACTCAAGTGCTGAGTGCATGGTTCGATCATCGGAGCCGTAGAAAGACAGATTTTCTAGGACATTATGCAGTTTGAAATACATTTCCCAAGCAAAATGTATTTGGCTTGGGAAATCTTCACTTGCTGAATGGAAGATATCCGATGATTGCATTTTGGTATATTCTGTGTATGCCACAACCCTTCAAATCAATATCTGACCACCGTTTGATGGACAATGAGATTGATTGAAATTAACACATTTGTAAAATCTGAACTGTATTTTTAAAAGTTTTTGCTAGTCATCATATTCTATCACAAGACTCCACGCGTCTAGCTTCTGCACAGGAAGTGAACGCAGTTTGTGTTGTGTGTGTGTGTGTGTGTGTGTGTGTGTGTGTGTGTGTGTGTGTGTGTGTGTGTGTGTGTGTGTGTGTGTGTGTGTGTGTGTGTGTGTGTGTGTGTGTGTGTGCGCAGTTGCTTGTTTATGGAATGGTCAGGGACCTACAAAATATTCTTGCACCGTTCCCATCATCTGATAGTTACGCTACTGGGTTTGGCTGATATAGAAAGCTGCATTCGAAGCCATTTCACTACTCTGCATTGCAACAAAACAGCCACATAAGAATAGAACATGGTTTTGTATGGCCAGTAATTCAGTCTGGCCAGATTACGTATACGTTGTTTCGTATTTTTTTTTCTCAAACCCATCAAAGATCAATCAGAATTTTCCGCTGCATTTCAAGCTTCATATGCCCCACCTAAGGGGACAGATAGGCTCCTGGCCAGACTGATTTGCGAAGTGACATTTCAGATGCGTGGAACACAGCTAATCAGGCTAAATCCCAGGCTAGTTTTGTCTAGATTTCTTCAGACACTGCAGACAATGCTGATTTAAAATACACTCTCTTTGAGTTACAAGGCCCATAGGGGTCTCTTAATGGCTTCCTGCAGTGTCTAGGGCCCCTAGATAGACCCCCTGATGCTCCCTCAAGTCCCACCAATGCCTTATTTATGGATCCATTTCATTACATTTGTACTCTCTCAAGAGTTGAAGTGACGCTGCAGATTGTTTGGAGTGTACCAGAAACCTCAAGTGATAAATGGTGATAAAAGACCAAATGCTGGACAAATGGGGATTCAGTGATGATGACTAATTGCATGGGGAACAGCAAGGCAATTTAGTTTAAACAAATATAGACAGAACCACACAAAAACAGATTTTGTCAGAGATGTGGCCACCAGCATCCTGCTTCATTCTTTTTGTCTATTTATGGTTATTGCAAAAAGTCACGCAATAACATAAATACAGTAAGCCCCCAAACGGCAGTTCTACAACAAAACCTATTTTCCGGTTCTCTCAGCTTACAGTATATCACAGAGGATAAGCCATACATGGGCATTGTGGACGGACTGAACACAGAAACCTGGCATATACTGTAAGTGGGAGAGTCTATACTCCCACTTGTCCAAGCCCCCCGTTACGCCTGCCCTTGAAATCTCTTCTGCAGTTGAATGGCAGCAACGGTCAGAGGCGGATCTAGGCATGGGCATGGGGGGGCAATGCCCCCCTAGATGCCCAATCTGCCCCACCAAACACGATGCCATGCAAAACAACCCAAAATATTTCAAATTAAACTGATTATATTTAAAATGATTTGAAACTACTACTGCTGCTAACTAACTAACTACAATTGTGGCACCACTAAACCAACAGCATTTCATCATTGAAAACAGAAAACTCTCTGAGTCAAACCTTTAGCTTTATGCATGCTGCGTGCCTGTTGCAACTTCAACAACAATTGATGTTATTATTGATGCTTAATTGCCTAATAAAAGTCCTGTAACCAAAAATGGTATGGGTGTGACTTCATCGCTCGTGGTGCGAAGCGACACAGGCACAACAAAAAATTCTGCGCTCAGTCCTGTGCCAATCCCAAACGAGTGCCTGCTTCAAGCTCAGCACGCTGCCAGAGGCCAGATTCTCTTCTCAAACTTTCTCATGTCAAGGACTCCGAAATTGACACTCAAAAGATAATGCCTGAAGATGTTTATGGCTTGAGCAGGCATTTTCCACCCATATTAATGTCAAGAACCCCACAGTTTGACGTGCATTAGTCTACGGACCCTCCATTTAATGGCATTTCTATCTCTGGGACCCCCAATTTATATTGTAAAGCCAATGTTAATTCCAGTGCACAAATAAAGGGTACAAAGTACATTTGGCCCCCCTGGGAGTGGGGACCCACTGGAACTTTAACAATGCAAAATATATATAGTAGTCATGAATGAAAGATAAGGTCCACAGGGACCCACCCGGTGGGCCGCGACCACCGCAATCTTTTTGTTGTTGTTTTTTTGTATGAAATAAACCCTCTTATGTTATGCATTCCTTTGCCAACATCATTCTAGTGTGAGCAACAAAGTGTGGAGTGGAGATAATGGCTTCTACAATAATGCAGTAATTTGTGAAAGACTTTATTGCAGACTCAGGTCCATAAAACACAGGTAAGACAAATACAAGATAAGAAAAATAAATAAATAATTAAAAGAGATCCTAAAAAACAGTCCATTTCATTCATTTACGTTGGCAAAGTCAGTTTAGGCAGTTACGCCAAAGTCTCCAAAAATCATGGAGGAGAACCGATTGGAGCTCATTACAGGATTAGTTAGGGTCACAATGATATGGTTTACAGACTTATCCAGGCAACACATAAATTTGTACATCAGATTTCTTAGCAGGGCTAGACATGTAGGCACACCCAGATTAACAGACTGGCCAGACTGCCAACTGGCTGGCACTGGTCTATCTAGGGACTTTCATAAATAATCGTAAAGCGTCATTGTATGCCACATTAAAGAGGGGGTGCCGTGATTTTTGTATTTTTCCCAATTTTGCACATGTTTGAGAGGTGACAGTATGTAAATAGACCCCTAGGTGTGTTTTTTTATGTGCAATGTTGTCTTCCCTTTGTAATTAGGGTTTCCTCCTGGGGGCTGAACCTTTCCAGTCAATTGAAAAAAAACTGCAATGTAGTGACATCACCTGCTCAGCCCCTCCCCTAACTCCTCCCCCTTTATCATGCAACTAAAGCTGTGGGTGTGGCTTCAGTTCAGCTGGATATCCACCCATCACACCAGGCAAACCAGTCATACTTAATGAACTGGTTGAGTGGAATCATAAAAATGACAGTTTAAAAAACATTGTACACTTTTTTGAAAAAAATCTTACTCTTCATATAACAATGATACCTGATAGCTGGTTAACCAGATGTAACTCTTTGAGAGCGTAAAAATGAAACCAAATGGACCCTTGCGGGTCCATTTGGTTTCATTTTTACACCCTCAAGAGTTAAAATATTCATCATGTGAATTAGCCCAACTTAGTCTACACAACTAGAGAATGTAGAAGATTAATGGTCATTTTGATCTGTATGTTCCAGGCGAACATCTAGCACATTCTAGTGCATTTTGGAAGTGCCACTAGTGCATTTTGGATCTTGTCCAGGCCACTAGGTGGCGCAGGCCACCGGGAAAACTCCCTGTACTCCAGATGGCCAATCCGCCCCTGGTGGGGTGGACACTGGACAGGGGGTGAGGGTGCCCCCTGTGAGGTGTGGACATTTGTTGTACTGCAGCTGAAATGGCTTGGTATAGCAGAGTTGTTGTTTAGGCTTCAGCGGGTATAAAAGAGTATTAGGGGGAACATTTGCGTAGCAAATTGGATTTTAAATTCACGGTGGACACCCTTTAAGAAGCACCTCCTAATTTAGCTGTGCTGACTGAGTTCAAACCTGCCTGTGCTAAATAAAGACCACAGAGAGTTATTGTGATTGAGTGGATCATTAATTGGTCATGTAAGATTCTGGGGAATATGCCAGCCATATTTTGGGGTAAAAAAATGCACCATTAAGTTCAGACTGCTGTGAAGTGGGTCCAGGAGCAGGTGTACTGTGAAATGAGTTCAAAGGGAGAATGTGTTGACCCCTGAATCGTTCAATCGCACCATGCGGCCGTCGGCCAAGAGACCGTCCATGCAGCGCATGCAGCGGAGGATCTTTATATTATTGATGCCGCAGAGCTGGACCAGGGGCGGATGTAACACGTCACGTTTGGGGGGGGGCAAGAGAACATGTTGGAGGGGCAAGAGAAAATGGTATGGGGGCGGCGATGAAGTCGCCCCCATACCATTTTCGGTTACAGGACTTTTATTAGTCGAGTAAAGCATCAATAATAACATCAGTTGTTGTTGAAGTTGCAACAGACACGCAGCATGGATAAAGCTAAAGGTCTGACTCATAGAGTTTTCTGTTTTCAATGATAAAATGCTGTTGGTTTAGTGGTGACACAGCTGTAGTTAGTTAGTAGTAGCAGTAGTGTTTCAAATCATTTTAAATATACGCACAATTTGAAATATCTTGGGTTGTTTTGCATGGCATCGTGTTTGGGAGGGCAGGCTGGGTATTTAGGGGGGCATTGCCCACCCAAGCCCATGCCTAGATCCGCCCCTGAGCTGGACCTTCTCCAGGATACAAGGATGAATTAACACGAAGTCTGAATTCTTTCCACTGAACATCCGCAGTATAGTGCCGCCCCACACGTCAGGTGTGTTTTTGAGTGGTGCATAACCACTCCAAGGCCCAGCTTTGTCCCTATGTACACCTGTACATCCATCCCTATATCCCTATTTATTAAAAAACAGTTAAGGAGTCAGACATTACATGTAGCGCAGAAATAACATCTGTTTAATACATTCATTTAGAAGAATGAAGAACAAAATTTAACATTATGTTATATTACTTCAAGTCATGAATTTGAAAACACTATCTATCTATTTTTTATTTTTATTTTTTCATTGAAAGTTATAAAGCAAGCTAAAAAGTTGTCACTACTGAGACAATTAAAGTCACAGTATACAGAATATACAGTATAAATACAGAAGGCCTATACCGAGAAAGAGAGAGAGAGAGAGAGAGAGAGAGAGAGAGAGAGAGAGAGAGAGAAGGCCTATACCGAGAAAGAGAGAGAGAGAGAAGAGAGAGAGATTTTTATTATTATTTTCATTTTTATTGCAAATGATTGATTAAAATGGAGACTGCGGCCTGTATATATATTTTTACGGCAGGATTCTACAGGATCCTTGCCAAATGACCATGCAGTTTATTACCTTGTGCTGACCAAATCATTACTCATCCACTGAAGAATGGATTAAATCGGCTCCTATCCTATCCATAGCGGCCGGACAACAGAAAGAACAATAAAAAAGAGGAAAAAAATCTGGTTTGATTTGTGTTCAAAATGACTCAACCAAAATGTTGTGCTTTTGCAGGAGGAAAACCATGTCTTTAAAAAGAAACAAGACGGATCCCGTCTCTTATGTAACTGTAGCCTTTATATCACTTGCCTTTAGACAAGAGATGAGAAGCTCATACTGGTCCGAGGACAGGGGCGGATCTAGGCATGGGCATGGGGGGGCAATGCCCCCCCTAAATACCCAGTCTGCCCCCCCAAACACGATGCAAAACAACCCAAGGTATTTCAAATTAAAGTGCTTATATTTAAAATGATTTGAAACACTACTACTGCTACTAACTAACTACAGCTGTGTCACCACTAAACCAACAGCATTTCATCATGGAAAACAGAAAACTCTCTGAGTCAGACCTTTAGCTTTGCCTGTGTCGCTTCGCGCCACGGGCGATGAAGCCGCACCCATACCATTTTCTCTTGCCCCTCCAACATGTTCTCTTGCCCCCCCAAACGGGACATGTTACATCCGCCCCTGTCCGAGGATGGTAGCAGGGGCAGCCTTAGGAATCTGGAGGCCCATTTCAAGAGCAAATATGAGGCCCCCATATAAATTATTCGGCAGGTGTTTTGACTGTTCTATCTGTTCTATCTGACAAGTGATTCTATAAATGTCTTCTACTGACAGTGAGTTTTCTGAAAAGCCTTTTTATTTCTATGTCAGGTCCTTAATATTTCACATTAAGAAGTCATCCATATATGGCTGATGATCCCCATCTGAACATATGTAGTTGCGGGGACCTCCCAAAAGCAAAATATTTAAGTTAAAAACATTCACTGTGACATAAGATCCTGATGGTCAGTCTGAGCTTGAATGCCCCCCTGAGGATGGAGGCCCCTTTCAATTGAAACTGGTGAAACATAGCTTAAGGCCTCCTATGGATAGTAGTATAGGCTCATGGAAAGGGACGTGCACACATAGAATCACAATTTTTAGTCCCTGCATTTATGGTTTATTAGCGCAAATGCACTTCTTTGCTTTCCATGTTATACCAAATGTTGCATTCAGAAGAATTGCATTACACACAGCATTTTTGCCTTGAACTGATTTCTAATTTTTATTTGGCCTGAAAGCCAGGCAGGTTATGGGATGAATGTTGTCAAAGTGCCACTCTTCAGTGATTGGTCCATATGGGTGTAACGATACATTTTGACAGCGATTTAATACGCATCACGATACATGGTTGACAATACGATATGTAAACGATATTCAATGATTTGAAATTGATATACTAAGTATTTAAAATACATAGACATTGTCTTAAATTAAGTAATTAAACCACTCTTTTTTTCCTTTAAAATGCTACATTTGATGTAGTATTAATGCAATTGATTATCTGCAAAGAAAACGATTCAATACCGATTATTTGCATTGCAAAACGATATGATCCATAGTCATGGTTGCTGTTTTAATTCCGATATACTTCCAAACAAACACAGCCGACGAGCTTTATAAAACCCGGCACAGCCGACGAGGTTTACAAAACCCGACGCTTCTTTAAAGAAATTATTTATCATATGTCGGTTAGCTAGATTGATGCAGTCGCAATTCACCACAGTGGGGGGGCGCCATGTTTGTTGTCTGACACAGTTGAGTGACAGAGCTGTTGGCCAATCAGCTGCCCTACTCAGATTTTCAATGGGTACTACTACAGGTAGTGTCACCAGACTCGCAGTGGGAAAAAAACTAAATAGCCTAAATAAGGTAGTATTTTTCTATGGTGATTCAAGGCTGGTGCCATGTCGTACCGCATGTTCACAAGTTAAAGAGTGCTGGGTTACCCCCCTCGAAAATAACTCTGTGAGCTTGTAGATCTGCTATTTTTGCTATATTTTGTCTACAAGGTGCCCTCTTTCTGGATTTCAGACACTTAAACCCTATAACTCTTTCGGCACATAATGCCGCTCTCGTGATGCGAGCATGTTATTGCACTTGGAAGCAGCATGGCCCGAGGGAGGGTATTCATCCCTGTGAGATGAAACTGCGTTTACAACGCACTAAAATTCCAACACTCAATGCTTAGATAAGAACGTTAAATCATGGATTTATCAAGGATATTGAGGTACAACATGCATTATACCCAATACTGCGTTCCTCCTGGCGTATTGACACTGGACACATGTTTCTGTTTAACTTGTATGGTATGGCTCAATTTTAAAAGTTTTGCAGCTCATAAATCCATCTGCCGCCTTCAGGAATCGTTGACTCGTTGCATGGTAATGCTTTGTCAAGTTTGTTTGGTGTAAGCGTTCTTCAAATGTCATCGAGTCTGTGCACACAGCCCAGGTCTATAAGACAAGATTGTGACACTGAATATGCAAATGTCTGAACAAACATGGCCTATATATTATCTGCTGTCTTTTCCTCGTCCAAAATATGCCATGTTTTCTTCTAGGGGATCTTCTAAGGGAAGAATATATATATTTTTAAAATATTTATCAAAACAGGTGATTTACAAGCCCCCAATGCTTGTAGATCTCTCAAGCTATACTCTATGGCTCTGGTTACAGGGAGCCACACAGCTATACTGTATATGTCTCTGTAAAACCATGCTTTACTCATTTGATTTCAATGAGAATCAGTCTGGACATGGCATTAAACAATGTAATCAGAATAATCAACAAAATGAATAAATGCCAATAACATGTTATTTTCATCAGCCTTAATTTCATGTTTTTCATCTCTTTCAGCCCGTGGGCAGGTTCTAAATTATCTAACAACCTGGTGCAGTAGCGCCAATGTCAATAAATAAATGAACAAACCAACTTACATTTGTTAAACCCCATAAATAAGAAAACATCTGCAATTTGAACCACAAGAAAAGGGCAAAAAGTACAAACGTATAATATACTGTTACTGTATAATGGGAGCCAACTTATCTTGCAACTAAGAGGGATTCATAGATATGGGATCTATCTACAAATCCATCTTTACGATGGTATCCATATCAGATCAGGACTTTTTTGTTGGCAGTGTAACATGCACATTGAATCCATCACTTGCTGTGTGAAGCCCCTGGCCCAGTGGGATGTCCGTCGTAACTTAAGTAAAGATTATTTGTGCTTCGATCCAAAATTTATGAGGCGTATAGCCTTTAAATAGCCTCGAGTCGACCAACTCGTATGGGTCTGTCTAATGCTGACAGCTTAATCTGATCAAAGAAGTCAGCTCTGGCACATGACATGACTAAGGATATATGGCAATCCCCGACCTCGACCTCGACTGTGGATTCAGTCACGGCGCCATGACCTCACCAAAAGAGGCTTCTGTTGTAGTAGCAGTTCCAGTGTTGTTTTCATGAAGCCTGACTGTAACTAAAATGACTTTGTCAGTGCCATGATGGGATTAAGACTAACGTTGACCAGCTCAAAAATAGGGATGCTGACTAAACCTAGACTGAATAGAAATGACTAAAATGTGACAAAAATGAATAAGCATTTCAACCAAAACACTAAGACTGACTAAATCTTTTAAAAAGGTCTGTCTAAAACAACACTGGTGTTGCTTTTGTAATGGAAATCAACCAGGTCTGGCCTTAGAACACTAACTGTACCTTAAAAGGTAGATAATATGAAATTCAACTTTGTATAATTCATCCTCTCCTTCACTATTCAGTTCCATTTTGCATTCCCACTTTGCTTATAATGTCCACCATTGTTGATTTTCCAAGTTGACATGGAATTTAAACAAGCCTACCAGTCTAGCATCAGTAATGACTCTACTATAAAATATCCTCCATATCAGCGCCCCAACCACCTCAGGACATTGTGGCACTGCAGGTAAACAGTCTATCGTGAAATGACAAGAACTGGTTAAATCAGTGGTGATTGAGGCTCAAACCATTAGAAATGAGCTTGAGGGGCATATACAATACAATTACAACTTTAGGAATATATGTTCTTTGTACTTTAAAATATAGTGTATCTACTACCGTATTGTCCCGAATATAAGACGAGTCATTTATAAGACGACCCTCAACCTTCAAGACCATTTATAGAAAAGAAGAAAATTGAATGGCAAATAGTATAGCCCCTGAATATAAGACTACTCCATTTTGGGGGTATTTCCATTGTGAAAAAAACATAGTCTTATATTCAGACCAATAGGGTATCTACTAATTATACTAGATACACTTGACTGACATGACTTAATTAAATTAGTTTAATTACCCCCCTTTTTTGCAAAAAGGGAAAATAGGCTCTGCACACTCAAATCTGTGTACAAACCAATTGTTTTTCCTTTTACTAAAATGGGACTAAAACTATCCTAAACTAACTACTACGACTAAAACTAAAACTAGGGACATGACTTAAACATGTTGGTCAATATTAGGAAAAGTAACTTCTTTACTTTACTCGTTACACCTTAGACAAAGTAATATAATTACTTTACTTATTACTGGTATTGAAAAGTAATATATTACATATTACATTATTACTTTCCCAAGTTCTCAACTCCCACCTTTGAAAAAAATAGAGATGTACAACATAATCTGTTCAGTGAGCTCTGTCTCTTTGACTTTTTAAACTTTTTCACAATTGTTTTCAAAGACAGTTGAGGTCTTGTATTTAAAAATAAAACACAAAACAAAGCAGCAAGCGATTTGTAGTGTACATACAGTAACTGTGCGCAGGATGCTGCGTGTGGACTGGATGTACAATCTAGTGCACATCTCTGTTGTTACAGTACCTGTTGATAGCTTGTAAATCTGTTCTATTTTTGCATGCAACAACAAGCTCATTTTAAACAAGTAACTTGGCGTTACTTTCAAAGTAATGCCTTACTTATTACCCATTTTTGCAGAGTAATCTCGTTACTTTACTAAAATTCGTTACTGCCCAACACTGTACATGACTGACTGAAACAATTAAGCATTTTATCCAAAAGACTGAGCCTGCCAAAAACAACACTGTAGCAATCAAAATAATAATATTACAATGTTATTATATTTTGAAACCCTAAATCAAGCATAGAACAACACTTTTATTGCTAAAGCCACCCGCCTTCACCGAGGGCAGATTTGATTTGATTAGGCTTTAATTTATTGAAAAAAACACATTTTATTCATTTGCTACTTGATGTGGAACATGTGTATTAAATGTGTCTGTCTGTTCTGTATGATGTATAGTCTTACTGTGTCTTTATCTCTGATACTTTGTTGTGGATGGCTGTCTTTATTATGTTTTGCACTGCAGCGTCCGTCCGTCCATGTGTGTCCGTCCATCTGCGTACAGCTAATCTCCGAAAAAAAAAAAAAAAAACTAAAATCATGAACATAGGATGCCATTTAACATGAAATCTTTAACACACTCTCCTACTAGACGGACTAATATAACGACACCCTTTTCACATTGGCCACCAACAGGTGGACATTGGTAAACCATTTTTTTGCGGGGAGAAAAGGCCTCAATCAAATAAACCATCAAAGGCATGAGAAAGGATGGAACCTTTTTCACATTGGCCGCCAGGAGGCCACAACCTAACCCTGGTGGAGACTTGTGCCCAGACTGGTGGGCCCCGGACCACCTGTTGAAAACCCCTGCTGTAGATTGATGTGCCTTTATTTCTGACACTTTGCTGTGGACGGCTGTGTCTTTATTTCTGATGCTTTGCTGTGGATTGGTCGTCGGGTGTTTTATGTCTCCCCCGCACATATTTTCCCCTGTGCGAGATTTATCGCAAGTGTCTGAAGTCTCAAATGAGACGTATCACCCGGGGGTCAGATTATGTCGGGAAGCTACTGCATGTGACCAAAATGGGAATGTGTCTGTCAGTGCGGAGGGATTTCATGTGATCCTGCTATTTGCTTTTGAACTTTAAAAAAGAATATGGAACGTTCTAGCATAACCTGTTGCGCTTGCGTGCAACAGGACCTCATAAATATTCGTCTGTATAGGCACAGGAGCTAAAGACACAAACTTAAGAGAGCTTATTTGGCTAAGCTCGTTTTTCCACTGAAACAAATATTGTGTTCGTCTCCAACGCTTTCCTCAGTTAGCATGCCCTGTGTACATTAGCCTATATACAGTAGGCCTAATATTCCCTGAAGGCAGACCAAACAATTGTCAGTTTCACTGTTTCTTAGATAATTCATGTGACGCTTTTTGAGCCCCTCCTATAAACAACTATAGTACCGATTCTGTCTGATATAACACAAACATTTAAAGGCATTATAGGCGACTCTAGTGTGTACAAACTCTGTGTGTGTAAACATATTTGAGTCTAACTCCACCTCACCTCCACTATGTTGGCTCACTATGAAACTGCTGGAGACTGCACTGCGATTGGCTAAAACGCTGCCTCACCTCCCACAACCCCTTCCCCCTCTCCCTGTCATCATGAGCCTGACATCAATTATTTGTTAACTTTATTAACAAATAACAATACAGTTCAGGGCAATTAAAGCAAGTGTCTTTCCATATGAAGTTCCCAACATTTGAGTCAGGCATGCCCAAACATGAAGTGTGACTCACAGACAGACAGACAGACAGACAGACAGACAGACAGACAGACAGACAGACAGACAGACAGACAGACAGACATTTCTGTCTGGTTTACATAGTAATCTCGAGCTCACTGCGCATGTTGGTGGCGAACATTCTTGATGCCGATGTGCGATGGCGATTATAGTGCCTCTCACTTCACACAGGCGTGTTTTTATATAGCCCTAGGCAATTGCACTTATTCTGCCCTAGTACTGCCCTGCGGGCAGTTTCCAAAGGGAGGGAATCGTGTTCTGTGGATCTGATGCTCTGCACGTGTACTCAACTTCTTTGGTCAACCATGGCGAGTCCTGTTCTGAGTGGAACCTGTCCTCTTAAATCGCTGTATGCTCTTGGCCACAGTGCTGCAGCTTAATTTCAGGATGATGGCAATCTTCTTATAACCTAGGCCCATGTTTATGTAGAGCAACAATCCTTTTTTTTTTTTCAGATCCTCAGAGAGTTGTTTTCCATGAGGTGCCATATTGAACTTCCAGTGACCAATATGAGATGTAGGGGTGATATTACCGAATTTAACACACCTGCTCACCTCTTACACCTGAGACATTGTCAATGTTAGCAAGTCACTTGAAACTGGGGAGGGAAAATGTCTACTTGGGACAATGGGACCAATTTTGACATTTTCAGTTAGGGGTGTACTAACTATTGTTGCCTGCAGTTTAAACATTAATGGCTGTGTTTTAGTTATTTTGAGGGGAAGATGAAATTTATCCTTTCATCCAAGCTCACATTCACAGTTCACATTGTATCAAAGTTTTATTTCATATATATATATATATATATATATATATATATATATATATATATATATATATATATATATATATATATATATATATATATATATATATATATATATATATATATATATATATATATATATATATATATATATATTTTAACTTGGTCTAACTGCGTAAAGACCAAGGAGGCGATACAATTGAAAGCCTTTTCTTCTTTGTCTTGTGGTGCCACGTTTTTTTGGTTTTACAAGAACGTTGCGTCACAGCCTATACCCGAGTAGGCTACCTTATGTTGGTTTATTCAAATTGGTCCTGACTGACTGCCTGCGTTGACAGCCTCGTGGTGAGGGGCACAAGCCGTCTCCACGGAGGCTGCAGACTAGCTGGCTGTTGCTACTGTACAGAGAGGCACAACCCCTACTTGCTTTTATACGGAGCCCTGCTTCATTTAGGCAGAGTAGAGCAGGAGGAGACAGGGGTAGCAGACAGAGCAGGGGAGGACTACACACCACCACCACTACGCATGGGTTTACTGTGGAACCATAAGAGCTGCAGCCGTTTTACAAACGCTGTTTTACGCACCGCTTTTTGGATTACTTCGTTTGTTATAACCTGCAAGCTGGGGCTACAATCGTGGCTGTATAACTGCCATTTAAAACAACATCAGGTTTCTTTTTCATCATGCTTGTCATGTTTTGTGCGTTACAGTCACACTTTACGGTGATCTGACTTCTACTACTGGGCTATGGAGGACCGCTCGAGTCATCATCAACATGAATCTCAGCATTATTGACGATGCCGCGACGGTTGACGCGTGGAATAACGATAGCGGCTCCTCCTTATCGGAACAGCTCGACTATGGAAAAGTGGCCCTCGCGACCGTTAACTTTTCCGGCGTCAACTCCACGGGCAACCAAACGGACCCGCACCGGGATGACGTGGACCTCGCCCGGGCTATCCCGCTCGCGCTCGTCCTCGGCGCCCTAGTGGTCTTCGCCGTCGTGGGCAACGTGCTGGTCATCCTGTCGGTGGCGTGCAACCGGCACCTGCGCACACCCACCAACATCTTCATTGTCAACCTGGCCGTGGCCGACCTGCTGCTGGGCACCACGGTGCTGCCCGTGTCGGCCACGCTGGAGATCCTCGACCGCTGGGTGTTCGGACGCGTCTTCTGCGACATCTGGGCGGCCGTGGACGTGCTGTGCTGCACGGCGTCCATCATGAGCCTGTGCGTCATCTCCATCGACCGCTACATCGGCGTGAGCCACCCGCTCCAGTACCCGGGGATCGTGACGGAGCGGCGCGCGCTGATCGCCGCGCTGGGCGTGTGGGCGCTGTCCACGGTGGTGTCCGTGGGGCCGCTGTTCGGCTGGAAGCAGGCGCCGTCCGCCGACGACGCCGAGTGCTCCATCACCGAGGAGCCCTTCTACGCGCTCTTCTCGTCCGTCAGCTCCTTCTACATCCCGCTCGTGGTCATCCTGGCCATGTACTGCCGCGTGTACGTCGTGGCCAAGCGCACCACCAAGAACCTGGAGGCCGGCGTGATGAAGGAGCGCATGGACTCCGGCGGCGAGGCGCTCGCGCTGCGGATCCACAAGGGGTCCCACGGCGGCGCGCAGGACGCGGAGCACCAGGACGGCAAGAACCGCGCGAGCCAAGCACGGAGCTCCCTCACCGTGAAGCTGCTCAAGTTCTCCCGCGAAAAGAAAGCCGCGAAGACTCTGGGAGTCGTGGTGGGCATGTTCATCCTCTGTTGGCTGCCGTTCTTTCTCGCCTTGCCCATAGGTAGGTTCAAACTCCAAACATGGTCATGGTTCGTCGTGCAGCTGTTGTCTACACTTTTAGTGAATGGATAGGCCTACTAGAATAGGCCTACTGTAGTTAAGTGTGCACCAGTCCCAATCTGGGGAAGGAAATTGTGGGATTTGCCAACTGCCCCTTGTAGTATTGCCATGCATTGTCGTGCTTTTTTATTGTCTACACTACAGCATACCTGGGCATTATGCAGCTCGGGGGCCAAATGCGGCCCTTTGGTTGACTCTGACCGGTCCGTGAAATGGTACCGTGGTTTTCAACCAGTGGTCCGGGGGCCACCAGTGGTCCCTGAGAGAGTTCTAGTTAAATATGGAAAGTTGATTAACCAGATGTAACTCTTTGAGAGTGTAAAAATAAAACCAAATGCACCCTTGCGGGTCAATTTGGTTTCATTTTTACACTCAAGAGTTAAAATATTCATCATGTGAATTAGCCCAAGTCTACACAACTAGAGAATGTTGAAGATTAATGGTCATTTTGACTGTTTGACTGGTATTGTTGACAAAAAGCAAAACAAATCTTTAGTTTTGGGGTCCGTATGGGGTGTAAGCTAAAAATGTCACCAAATGGTGGTCCTCTTTGGCTCATTTGGCCCCTTGGGAAAAATAATTGCCCACCCCTGGTCTACAGTGTACTTGTGCTGTGCTCTGTGTCACTAGACTGTCTGTCTAACGTAGGCTACTCGTACTATATGTGGATTGTATGCTATATGCGTCCTGTACGCACAGGACGCATACAGCAGTGCAGTAGGGGCTACTGCACTTTGCGCACTGCATGAATGGATGAATGGATGAATGAATGAATGAATGAATGAATGAATGAATGAATGAATGAATGAATGAATGAATGAATGAATGAATGAATGAATGAAATTTTTATTGACAGAGATGAGAGTTAACAGTACAAGTCAAGTACACACTGCAACAAAACTGATAACAGCTTGGGAGAATTACACTGTACAATTCAAGTACAACTACATCAAATCTGACAGAGCTGATTGGACACACTAGTTAAGCATATACACTTGTTTACAATAGTGGCCAACTTGTTCATTTCATTAAGGCATTCAAATACATACAAAACAACTACTTCAGTGAAGTCAGAAGCAGCAAATCATGGAGGTAAAATCATAGTGGAGGTAAAAAGGGAAAAGAGAAATGTACAAAGAGGAGAGGGGGGTGGGTGGAGGGATTTTATATACAATTTTGTTTTACAGAGGCCAGTTTCGAATTGCAGCCATCTGTAGGTGCCCCTTGAGAGCGGTTTTGAAGGAGTCAAGGGATTCACAAGTCTTAATGACTGTTGGTAGGGCGTTCCACATTTTGGTTGCATATGAGCGGAAGGAATTAAGTCCCTTGTTTGTGCCAAATCTGGGTTGAACATGGTTAGTGGAACTCCCTCTGGTGTTGTGGGAGTGAACCTCATTGACATTTAGGAAGTATTTGGAGAGGTACAGGGGTATTTTGGTAGAGTATCGAATCTTGTGGACCAGACCGCGAGATGTTGAACTCTGTCGTCAACCCTAAGCCAACCCAGACTGTCAAAGTGGGCAGGGGTGAGGTGGGTTCGGGGCGTGAGGCCAAGTAACAGCCTGACCAGTTTGTTTTGTGAGGTCTGTAGCCTTGTTTTCAAGGTCTTCGAGGTGCTGTGGTACCAAGAGGTGCAGGCATAGTCAAAGAAACCTTGTACCAGGGCTCCAGTTATGGTCTTCAAAGTGTCTTTGTTGACCAATGAGGAGATCCTGTATAGGAATGTAGTCCTTTGGTTGACCTTTCTGATTACATTGGTGGCCATTTTATCACCGGAAAGATTTGCCTCCAGGATGGAACCCAGGTAGGTCATTTCTTCTTCCCGAGTGATAATGTTGTCCCCCACTTTGAGCGTGAAGCCATCTGCCTTGCTGAGCTTAGCATTTGTACCAAAGAGTATAGATTCGGTTTTGCCAAGGTGTAGTGATAGTTTGTTATCAGCGAGCCAGATGCAAATTCTACTGAGTTCTGAGCTGAGGGCTTTTTCAACCTGCTGTTTGTTCTTGTGCGAGACCAGCAATGCTGAGTCATCGGAAAACAGGAACAATTTGCAGTCACAAGCTGATGTCATGTCGTTCACATATAGCCAGGTACTGCAATTGAATTGAATTGAAATTTAATTGCAATTACCTATGCTGTACTTTTACGGTGCCCTGTGCTTGCATGTACACAGTACACTAGCTTACTTTGCCTATATAGCCTATACTTGTAGTTTTTTGTCTGCATGCTGCAAACAGAACTCATAGCTGCGTAAAGGCCAGCCAATAGGAAGCCAATAGGGGTCAGCTTGTTCCTATTGGTGGTCTACGCTCATGTTCCAAATCCTAAGGCTGTAGCATGCTGTACTACACCTAAGTTGTGGTTATGTATGTGCCAGCCAATAGGAAGACAGAGAGGGCCAGGCGCAAGCAATTAAGCAATTAGAGCTTGTTCCTATAGAGCTGAGCAGTCCCGCACTTTTCATGATGTTGCCAGTGTTCCAGAAATGGAATCCTCATTCATTTTCCTCATAGACTTTTAGAAAATTATCTATATCTGACCTATAAGACGATTACGCCGCAGACAAAGACAACTCGGGTCGTGAATGATAAATCATGACACACAATTTTCTTCTTATAAATTATTTGATCCCAAAAGATTGTGTGAGTTGTCATGATTTGTCACGACCCGAGTTGGCTTTGTGTAACATGGATAACATGGATGCTTCCACCTGCCCCAGTATTATTGTTCTGTCACTTTAAGACTCTGAGTGCCTTTAAAGGGATATTCTACTTTCAAAAAAACCTTTGGTCATTCTATGGTCTACTCAGTCCCATGTGAATACACCGGACAGTTTTTAAGTTACTCCCCAAATGAGTAAAACAATATTTTAAAAATAGATGAAAACAGTAAATTAAATCCCATGGCCCTCTCACTTATTAGGAGGACAATTTCAGTCACCAAAAAAGATGGGTTGTTTTCGAATAACCTGTCATGGTTAAAATGTTAAAAGTTTTAATTTATAATGGGTTTGTATAGGAAGGAGGCAGATACGCTAAAATTAACATCAAATATCTAAATACTGAGTGGAGTAACATATAAACTGTCTGGCATGTTCACATGAGACTGAGTAGACACTTTTTTTGTGAGGGCAATATCCCTTTAAGGGAAATACGTAACCTACTGTACTTCCTATTTCTCTGTGCTGTGAAAGCGAAGCACACTGAAGAACAGAGCAGTGATTGTCATATTGTCTGATCACCAGAATAAATCAACTCACTGCCAAGCTAAATGGTCTGTGGTTAAATACAACACAACGCAAAGATCACGTCTGGTGAACCCCTGGTATAGTATATTACCAGTCTGCCAACTGAACTGCACAAATGACAACTCAGAGCAAGAGGCTGTCGCTGTGCCAGTTATAGATTTGATTGATAATGTAGACCTACATGTGTGCCAGACGCCACCAAGTGCTTCCTATATGCACCATTATAATCATTATTGTAACATCCATCCTGCCCAAGTCATTAACTAATTGAATACAAGGCTGTCGCCTTTTTGGCAGGTGTTTAACCATAGTATTATATTGATTAGTTTTGTTTTAATTGTAGATTTCAATTTTGGTTAATGTCACAAATACAATCCCTTTAAAAGATCTTTTAATACAGCGGCACAGCCTCAAAACCCGAGCCTGTTCTGGAAGAGATTTCCCCATGCATTTTCTTCATAGAATTCTTAAAAATATTGTGTCGGTTTCCATGTTTTGTCATGACAACCTGAGTTGGCTTTGTCCACGGCGCAAACGTCTTGACAGTATGTAAATACTTTTGAATAAACGAGGAAAATGAACGGGGTAATCTCTTCCAGAACAGGCACTCTGACGTCACTGCAGAGCTCTGTGGAGCTGAGCAGTCCCACCCTTTTCATGGCGTCACCCATGGCCCATCATCTGATGAAGAGCCGTGAGGCTCGAAACGTCATCATGCTTATGGTGAAATAAACACCTTTAATTTGGAGCTTCAGTCCAGTGTGCGGACCTTATTTATTTCTTCCAAGTTTGTTTTTCGGCCCAGCACCTGGTATTTAGTTAGTTTTTTTTGGATGTGCGTGCCCTTTTGTTTGTTTTAGTCACCCACGGCCCAGAAATGATTTCCCCATTCATTTTCCTCATATACTTTTCAAAGCTGATTTATATAGGCTACCGGTAAAGATGAGTAAAAAAAGAGACAAAGCCAACTCGGGTCGTGATAAACAATGACAACAAACACAATAATATATCATACAATTTCTGACCCGAGTTGGCTTTGTCCATAATCGTCTTTACATAGATTATTTTCGAAAAGTCTATGAGGAAATTTATAACCGTTGCGACCGTTTTGCATAACAATCGCAACTTTTTTTGTAATAGTCGACCATTTTACATAACATGGCAACGGTTTGCATAATCGTCAAGGGTTAAGGTTAGGTTTTACAGAGTTTGTGTTTAGGTTTGTGGTATAAGACTTCAGTGTTTTGGGTTCAGTGTTAGGGGTTAGGTTTAGTAGGGAAAACGGTCAACAAAACAGTCGCAACTATTATGCAAAACAGTTGCGACTGTTATTTTAAAACAGTTGACTGTTATGCAAAACACCTGAATTGTTATGCAAAACGGTCACAGATTGCTTTCACTGGCTCTCGGAAATTAATTGAATTGGAAATCATTTCTGGACCACGGGCGACGTCATGAAAGGGGGACTGCTCAGCTCTATAGCCTATACAAGACAACACAATTAGAACCAGCATCAGCACAGCATGGGAGCGGACGGAATCTCATCCAGCAGAGTATTGTGCGTTCCTGGGTCTGAGAGGGTCCTCATGGTGAATAAATAAACGCCCCCTCGACATGCAAAAGAGTTTGAAAACCGCTGGTTTATGCAGACAATCTGGCCTTGTCACGGCTGTTTATGGAACAACAGAGAGATGGTTAAACAGCATGGTGAAAAAAACCTTGCAGATTCATATATTGACTTTCCTCAGATCAAAAGAGTGTTGTTTGTCCCTCGAGGCATTGTGTGTGCGGAGTTGAGGGATGGGGAGTGAGACCACAGACCGAAGGCTGTGGTTCCACTGACAGTCCTGAGCGACGTTGGTGTTTGCGTGTGCGTGTGCGTGTGTGTGTGTGTGTGTGTGTGTGTGTGTGCGCGCGCGCGACTGTGCGTGCGTGCGTTCAACAAATGTGTTGTGTAAATCCAACCAGTTTCACTAATCTATGTTAAAGGGTAACACCACTTGTCTTACCCATAATAACCTGGTGTTTTTCTCTCAGAGTGCAGCAGCAGCACTGGCTCGCTAGGCTAGCTAGTTTCTTGTGACATTTGTGGTCATGGTGACTAGAGTTCTCAAACTCTGCCCAAACCCGACCAGGCCTGAACCCAAACAGGCCAGACCCAACATTTAGGTCTGGGTCGGGCTTCATGAAAAAAATAACATATATTATGTATTACCTATTATGAAGATGGTGCTGATTGGCGTTTCACTTTTACTCTGTGGAGAATTCTCAAATTCTTCCCAAACTGGACAGTTTCGGGCCTAAAATGTATTCCATTTAGTCGGGCCGGACCTCGGGCCTGATCAGTTAGGGGCTAGGCCTTATTTTTCAGGCCCGTTGAGACCTTCAATGGTAACTACACCTGCCCCTGAAAAAATATTATTCTTAACTGTGTGTGTGTGTGTGGGGGGGGGGGGGGGGGGGGGGGGTGCGTGAGCATGTGTGTGCATGTGCGTGTGCATGTGCGTGTGCGTGTGTCTGTGTGTTTGCTCAAATGTGTGTGGGCCAGTGAGTATGTGGGTTTTCTTTTTTCCCCCCAAAAGACAAAATATAGACCGAATCCTTGTTTTTCAAGGGGTCTCTGCTTAGGTGCAGGTATACGCTGGACCTGGTTATTAAGCCACATTAGTGCCTATATCGCTAAGTAAAAAGGGAATTAGGATAAGCTGTGAAAACAAGCCCTCCCCCCTGAGGCACTGGGGCTACTATAGCCCCCTGCCTTCTGCAGTCTCTCATCCCTTCTGTCAGGGGCGGATCTAGGCATAGGCATGGGGGGGCAATGCCCCCCTAAATGCTCTGACTGCCCCACCAAACATGATGGCATGCAAAACAACCCAAGATATTTCAAATTAAAGTGCCTATATTTAAAATGATGTGAAACATTACTACTGCTACTAACTAACTCCAGTTGTGGCACCACTAAGCCATCAGCATTTCATCATTGAAAACAGAAAACTCTCTCAGTCAGACCTTTAGCTTTATGAATGCTGCATGTCTGTTGCGACTTCAGCAACAACTGATGTTATTATTGATGCTTTACTTGCCTAATAAAAGTCCTGTAACTGAAAATGGTATGGGTGCGACTTCATCATGAAGCCGCACCCGTACCATTTTCTCTTGCCCCTCCAACGTGTTCTCTTGCCCCCCCAAATGGGACATGTTACATCCGCCCCTGCCTTCTGTCAGAAAAAGAAAAGAACTAAGTATATAAAATATTTTACCAGCTGCACGCCGGTGTTGTTTTTGGCAGGCATTTTTTTGGTCAGAGTTAGTCTTCTGGACGAAATGCTTATTTGGTTTAGTCACGAGTCATTTCTATTCACGATAGTTGTAAACAACAACCTAAAAAGGCTACTTTTAGCTTTTCTAGCTTGTTTTATTCGTATTTAGTCTTTTAGTTATAGTCAGGTTTGACAACAACATAACAACGCTGCTGCACTCACACGCACGTATGCACTCACTCATGCACACACGCACAGACTATTTTGAAAAGAGACGATCTACAAGCGCACAGTGCGACGCTCTCAGTGTCGGGCAATACAGTAATAATATTACACAATTTCTTGAGCTTAAGAATAATATGTAACATGTTACTTTTTTAGATTACTTACTGAATAAAGGGAAGTACAACCGCACGATCTTGAATTTAGAACTGAATTCAATTGTTTTGAAAAGAGTCAAACCGAAATATGCATTCTGTAGTAACAACAGGTTGCAGTTCATCGCACTTTTTTAGGTCAAAGTAAAGTGGCATCAGCTCATCTCCATTCACCAACGCAATACTGTTGAGAACAGCAGCATGACCAAAGTAACTAGTAATATTAGTAGAAGGAACTGTAATATTATTCCTCTTTCATAGGACGTAATCTGATGATATTACTTTTACAGAGTATTACGGTAATACTGCAATATTATTTTATATTGCTTGTTACACCCATCTCTGTTAGCTATCTACGGTGCGCTGTAAGCTTCTAGAGCAGCTAGAAGCTCCCAGACCTTTATTTGGTTATAGTTCTTGTTAAACTTGTTTTTTTAGTACGTTGTTAGCTGCATTTGTGCTCCGGAATGTGCTCTTGAGTTTTAAACAAGGTACAAAGGAAGGAGCCTGTTTCTTTTTACAAAGCACCATGGTGTTACCCAGTGCTTAATTTGTAACTCGGGAGGTGCTAGAGCGCACCTTCTGCACAATGTGCGTGCATATACGCCCGCCCATGCACCATTACGACCATATTCCGGCACAAATTAAGCCCTAATGTTACCGTAGTGACCAGAAAGTTGCGCAGGTGAAAACCGGTAAAATGAACTGCTGTGGGCGACGGTTGCGGCAGCATGATGGCCACTTTGGCTTTCTGAGATTCTCATTTTCTAGAGGGGCACAGGGTAAAGGAGAGGGGCCGTGGCCCTCATGGCCTCAGTGAAATTCCTGCTGTGGCTGTAATGGTCGAGCCTACATCATCTCATGCTCCTGCGCACACACAGACACGCGTACGTACACACACACACACACACACACACACACACACACACACACACACACACACACACACACACACACACACACACACACACACACACACACACACACACACACACACACACACAGACGTCATTCTTAACTGGGCTCCCGAGCGTCAGAGGAGCTGAGGTGCAAACTTTGCTACTCTTGATTCAGAAACTATTTGCACAGTTCTCTGAACAGCTCTGAATTGTACATTGTGCATTGCGGCATAATGATCCTTCTGAGGGGGAGAGATAATACAATGTGTATTTTTACTATATGCTTACTATATGCTATGAGAGGTTCAGAGGAGGATTTAGGAGGGTCTTCATAGCTGACTGATCAGCTGATGATGATAAGGCATGGCAGGTTTATTAGCACATTTCAATGTGTCAATTCAAAGCGCTACTCTTCACGGTGTCAAGAAAAAGTGCCCCCGAAATCCAGAAATTGTCCCCTTTCCGACATTCTGTGATGTAGAGAGAGAGAGAGAGAGAGAGAGAGAGAGAGAGAGAGAGAGAGAGAGAGAGAGAGAGAGAGACCCCAGCCCAGAAGTGAATTTCCCCATTCATTTTTACCATAGAGTTTTCTAAAATGATTCATATAAAGACAATTGCGCTGCGGACAAAGCCAACTCGGGTTGTGACAAATCAGGACAACACACACAACATTTTGGGGCAATCAAAGAATTTGTGAGAAAGAACGAAACAAAAAGTGTTCTATCACGACCTCACTTGACTTTGTCTGTAGCGTAATCATTTTCACATATTTGGAATATCAATAGGGGATTTATTTCTGGGTCGAGGGTGGGACCGTGCAGATCTATAGAGAGAGACTCCTCTCTTCTCATCCAAATGGATTTTGTTTTACGTAATCATCAATCACTTTTAGCAGATGCACGTGCCTGTCTTGTCTGAAAGGAATATGCACTTATGCAGCCCCTACTTTGCTCTCGTCTTTATCCAGAGTGGGCACAAAGTGGGGCCAGGCGCAAGAGCTTGCCACGGTTGCTTTCACCTTCTTATATCAATTTACTTTGCTTTGCTTTCACCTCATTGAGGCCAACACTGACAACTTTAAATTTGTTCGACCAAGACCGGATTGAGACTAAACAATTTCAGATGACTATAGTATTGAACGACTACGACCAAATTGTTTCGGGCAAAATAAACAGCATTAGTCTTAAAGGGGAATTCCACCCATTTCCACCATTCTGTGTTTCACCATGTTCATGATTTTAGGGTTCATTTGGTCCCATTTGTACGCTCTCAGAGAAAATCTTGAAAATGGGTAGAATGCCCCATTAAAGGGATTTTGACATTTAAAAAAAGGATTTTCTTATTCTTATTTTTTAGGTTTTATGAGCATTCAGAAAACCTGAACCTTTCACATTCAATAGATCTTCTGTGGTCTGGAGGTTTTCTGGCTCATTCAAGAGCTCTTATTTTCCTGCTGAATGTGATGTCACATTCTGCAAATCCCCTGTCATGTTCTAGGGTTAACATGGCAAGGAGGGAGTCCACACACAAGTCAAAGATTTAAATATTTATTCTAAAATTGAAATAAATTAAGCACTAATCAAAATAAGTATGAGATGTGATAATGTCAGTAATCAGTCAGGTATGCAGTGTGTTTATGTATGGAGTGTGCGGTGTGCAAGTGTTGTATAAAAGTGTGTAACTGCCAACAAAGGAAGGACAGAAAGCTATCTCTAGAGAGCATGAAGGAGAGGCATTTATATACTCTCCTAAGCCACAGGTGTACCCTGTTGGCCTGACGGCCTGCCCCGCTCCGCCCCCCAATCAACCAGACTGCTGGCTAGCCTACAGTGAGGCAGAGAGGGCAGGGCCGTCACACCCCATAGAAGTCAATGGGAATTGCCAGCAGATGTAACTGTTTCCACTATTTTCATCACAGCTCAAAAGACTTCGAAAATCCAGACCACCGAAAGTCCACTGAATGTTCAAAGTTTAGCTTTTGTGTAAGATCATAAAACCGAAAAGGAAAACGAAAAATACAAAATGAATGAAAATGTCCCGAAAATCAGAATTTGCTGACAAAGTCTGTGTATGTGCAAATGCAGTTTCGCTGCAAACAAGCCAACAGCGCCAGGGATGATAGTAGGGATATCCCGTACTTGCCGATACCATGTACCATCCGTAATGAGTACTTTTTTGTTGAGTAACCACTAACCCCATTGAGTAACCACTAACCCCATTTTAGCTCCCCTTTATTTGCATGGTTATGCATTGTACTTGCAATACAATTGTAATGTACCTTTCTTTAAAAAAAAAAAAGGTTGAAACTCTTGAACCGAGTTCCAACCTTTTTTTTTTTTTAACAAGGCTGGGTTTCCAATATCAAGTGAGCACTTTTGGGTTGCATTGGAGAGTACCCGATAGCATCTCTCGAGTATAGCTGTACACAACAAGATAACAGATAGACAGATTGCCTGGTTCCATCCCTGAATCACCACCTAAAATTATTTTCTGGTTATTTTCAACTAATACTCAGTCAGTATTAGTTGAAAATACGATTACAGCACCTGATTAACCGACAGCCCTGTTACTCAGCAGTGTCAAACAACAAACATGTCAGTCGCCACTACCCACACTATTTTGAATGGTTGGCATGAACCAATCACTGAAGACGGCTATCCCATGAACTGCTGCATGGGGAGGGCTTTCAGACTGAATGAAGTGAAACAAAAATTTAATTCAAACTGAGTGTGTCAGGTAAGATAGACAGACAGTGTGCAATGAAATCGCAGACGCTGTAGCAATGATTGGAAATCACACCCGTGCGACATGAGGGTCACTGTTATCATTATCCTATACATCCTCATATATCATTTCATGGACAACTGAATTCATGCGATTGGTATAGGTTAAATTTACTCATGTTTGGCGGACGTTCAACCTAAGTTCTCCATTCATCGTCAAATGGCAAATATTGTGGAAAAACCTGCCATATAGTGCTCATCTAAAATGGAGAAGAAAAATGTCCGTATTTGGCGATAGCTGCAAAGAGAAAGGCCTTTAGTTTTGATTCACGGTAAAAGCACAGCACACCTTGGGTTTTTCAACGAGTTTGTTCCAACTTCTAGGTAGTATATAAAAAGCTGAATGCTGCTTTATCCCTGCTGTATTTACTGACATCAGAAAGCTAACCTGAGGCGGCCCCAAAAAGACTGTTTGCATGGTGTAGCGTGAGATCAAATGAACTTGGACCGTCTTCGCGCTTTAAACTCAATGCTGAAAGCTAAGTCCAGGTGCGAGAGGCCAGCACTGAAGTCTGTCTGCTGGAATGCAAAGGCATGATGTACGGGTAGTGTACGTGATGTATTGGTAGTGGTTTGTTTCAGTTCCTTATCCAAACATTAATTCACTTTTGCAGATTTTTATATGCAAAAGTGCTAAATCTCTTTTACTAAGTAGATGTACCGGTAGCTCTGGTAGCACTAACTTAAAAGGATATTTCTCTTTCAAAAAACAAACTTTGGTCATTTTATCGGTCTACTCAGGCTCACATTTGCACCAAAAAAAGCCAGTTTGATGGGTGCAGTGGGCGGGGATGTCGCAGAGTGTGTAAAAAGAGTGTAAAACCAAACAACACACCACACACTTATTAATATCAAATCTAGTTGGGAATCACTGACATTAAAATCTTCTCTTGGGGGTCCCTGTCATGTCATTTACAATGGGGGTCCACAAACTCTGCATGCATGTTAAAGGGATATTTCATTAAAAAAAAAAAAAAAACTTTGGTCATTATTATCATCTACTTAGTCTCATGTGAGCACCCCAGACAATTTATAAGTTACTCCATTCAGTATTTAGATATTTGAAACCCAATATGAGTTTTAGCTGCAATCTATTCATCAAACACATTTTTCCCCAGTCTTTTTTGTTTTTGGTGAATGATGTTGTCCCTAATACGTGAGGGGGCTGTGGAATTTCATATACAGCTTTCATTCATTTGAAAAAAATATATTTGTTGTGTATATGTTTGGCCGCAACCCGATGTAACCTGTTGACTGACTGTTGATTTTCCAATAATTACTTTGGAAAAGAACCAGCATCACTTAAAGGACATTATCAGTCAACATAAAAAGTGTGTGTGTGTGTTTTTTTTTTTTTTTTTTGTTTTTTGTTTTCTTTCTTTTTTGATGAATCTGTCATGGTTACACTGGAGTTTTAAGTTAAAGCTAAAATGAACATCACTTCTCAAAAACTGTCTGTTTTTGAAAGTGAAATGTCCCTTTAAAGACTACTTTACATGTTGTATAGAGAGAGATACAATGCAACCCATAATTAGCATAGAAAGCATAGTTGATACAAGCGCAGACACATTTCTCATGGCGATTAATTATAGTGATGCTGGATGTGTCATGTCACTGCCACCACCCTTGAGGCTATCGCTAGACAGTATGCTATTAGACACACTGCCTTCTGCACCATGGAGTATGATACAAACTAGAAAAAGTGCCCTGCTGGGCACAGGTCTTCACCAGGTCGAGTTGTGGCCTCTTGGTGGCGCTATAGTAGACCAATGTGAAAATGGTGCCATTTCTTCTTCGATGCCTTCGATGTGCCTTTGTGCAATATGCCTTTGTGCAAAACAGCCAACCCTACAAACTTTGAAAGCCTTATTGCCAATTCTGATGGACTATGAGATATGGGACAGATCTGTCTTGACCACATGATTGTAGAGATAGTGCAGACGAATTTGCAGGATTTGGGGGCGAAATCTGTAGGAGAAATATCAAAAAATGATTGACAAGAGAGCACACTGCTTATTCACTGAATTTGATGCGTTGTTGTTGTTGTTGTTGTTGTTGTTGTTGTTGTTGTTGTTGTTTGAATAGGGACGGGGCTTCAGACCCTCAAAACCCCCACAACTTACCCCAGACACCACAAGTTTTGTAGACCCCACAAATTACCTCAGAGCCCACAAGTTACCACAGAACCCACAAGTTACCCCAGACTCCAAAAGTTACCCCAGAACCCAAAAGTTACACAAAACCCCATAAGTTACCCCATAATCCATAAGTTACCATAGAGCCCACAAGTTACCCCATACACCACAAATTACCCCATACTCCACAAGTATCCCAAAAGCCCACAAGTTTTGTAGACCCCACAAGTTATCCCAGACCCCACAAGTTTCTCCAGACCACACAAGTTACCCCAGAATCCACAAGTTACCCCAGAGCCCACAAGTTACTCCACAACCCACAATTACTCCAGACCACACAAGTTACCCCAGAACCCACAAGTTACCCCAGAGCCCACAAGTTACTCCACAACCCACAAGTTACTCCAGACCACACAAGTTACCCCAGACCCCATACATTTTATAGACCCCACAAGTTACCCCAGACCCCATACATTTTATAGACCCCACAAGTTACCCCAGACCCCACAAGGCACAAGATTCACACTCAGACGGACAGACCCAGACAGGGACAGACGTCGGACACACATGCTCCGTAATGAAGTGGTTGCACCACTTAATAATATTAACAATAAGGGTAATAATAAGAGAGAGAGAATGCTGATAGTGCAGTGTATTAAGCAGTGTCTTTGTGTCTCAAGCCATTCAATAAGCTCTGGTGTGGCTCAGTGTCAGAACCTCCAGAGCTGGCTGGGGGACGGCTGAAAGATTCACTCTCTTTAACCTCCGCCCACGGAATGGGATTTCCTGTCTCCAAATCATTATTGGCCAAATCCCCCCTCCTCCTCCTCCTCCCCCTCCTCCTCCTCCTCTCTTCTGTGTGTGGGTGATATTATGCAGCATGATTGTGTGGAAGACAAGCCATATATCCGCCTCCCTCTGCCCGCTGCCCTTATCCTCTGTGGCGGTGGAGGGAATAAGGGTAGTCCAGTAGGACTATAGTAGACTAATTTTTATTGTGAGAACGATGGCTGCCATTTAGGCACTGCAACTTTTTCAGGAAAATAGAAAGCCTGCAGTTGGATTGGATTGGATTCCCCATCGATGATGCGCATGGTGGACCGCTGTCTGAACTGCCCATAGCCCTCCCGTGAGATACAAACCCAGTAGAAGAATATTGGTATTTTATCATGAACATTAGTGAGGTCCTATTATAAGAAGATAGTCTGAAAATTGGTGAAGTGGTCGCTTAAAGAGGCCATGATTTCTGTTTCTTCCCCCTTTTTTCCACCATGAATTTTACATTTTTAATTGTATTTATTCATTTATTTTCTTACCTTCCCCAGTGTAATTTTACACCCCCAAGTTATTTTGTTAAACAGTCAGACCTACTGTATATCGAGATATCTGTGATTTTCTTTGTGTCTGAAGGGTGGCGCATGAATGAAACTCTCAGATTCTCAGGTCTGACCACTTCATCAATTTTCAGACGATCTTCATCTGATTCATTTATATATGACGCTAGAAGCGGTCAGTTAGACCAGGGGTCTGGAACCTTTTTGTCTGAGAGAGCCATGAACACCACATATTTTTAAATGAAATTCTGTGAGAGCCATATTTTTTAAACCTAAAATTCAAGTAAATTTGTGCATTTTAGCCATCTTCTCAAAAGGGTTTATTTTTAGTTAACATGATTATTTTGTTGTTGCACATGCACACATCGGCCACTACTGTATTTTTGACATTACAGCAAAATACGTCAAACAGTGTCTGCGCTGCCTATGCAATTGATAGATAAATACTGTAGATTGGATACACAACAAGTGTATGTTTGCCACTTTCCCACTGAAATTACTGCGAACCGGCTTTCTTTCGTTCGTTTCGCGCATGTGCAAACGAGTCTAATGACACTTTTTATACAATTAAAGATTCGTCTGTGAGTCAGATGCAGCCATCAAAAGAGCCACATCTGGCTCGCGAGCCATAGGTTTCCTACTCCTGAGTTAAACAGCGACTTTCCTCTGAGTGCCTCTGATGTATGTCGTGTGTCGAAAAAAGCAACACGGGCTGGCCCCGTGTCCAGGTCAGATCCCTGCGGAGACTCTATGAAACGGAGCCTGCCGTATACCATGTGAAACTGAGCTGCCAACAGAGCACAGCTGACTTCTTTAATTACCGCGCTGATGGCCTCCGTTTCTCTGTAATCTCCACTCGTTCAAAGGTCTATTGTTTCCATCACAACAGAAGACAGCAGCTTCATGACAGCAGCGAGGGACTCTGGTATTTAAACGTAATATTTATCCTGAGAGAGGATGAAAATAAAGGAACTGAGTGGTTGTTTAGGCTTCAGTGGGTAAAAAGATGTATTAAAGGGCAACATTTATGTAATACATTGGATTTTAAATTCATGGTGTAGCCTCTTTAACAAATGATTTATGGAGCTACGAAAAAAGAGCGTATTTATTCAGAAGTCTGACAACGGCTCGACCGGAGGTTGGCAAATAATTCTGGCCGCCGGGCCAATTTCTTCCTAGAAGCTCGGTGGGAGCTTTTACGTCAATTTAGAGGAATTGCTCAATTGAAATTCACATTAAAGACTGTTTTCACCACCCCCCGGCCTGTGCCAGCTGCTATTGGTCTCTCTCTCTCTCTCTCTCTCTCTCTCTCTCTCTCTCTCTCTCTCTCTCTCTCTCTCTCTCTGCTGTAGTCTGAATAGTGATCGGCATGGGGGTATAATGTTTGGTTGGCACAGTAGTTGGTTCACCATCGTCACTACACACCCAGAGAGACAGAGAATGCATCAGGAAACAAGCTGTGCATATGTTGGCATAATCAAGGGCAGTATTATTTTTGTTTTCACCAGATACTGCAGAAATAGGTAGACCTATGATTACATTTCTATATAGAGATTCTGTATCAAAATAATAAAACTACAAACAAGTTTTTCCACCCCAACAGGTTTAGGTTCAACTAAGCATAGTTTTACTGAGGTCCAGGCTATAGGTATAGACACTGAGGTCATGGGGAGGTTTAATTTAAGATTAGACAGTTTGGCATACAGTAGTTCTACCAGGATTGCATGGTTTATTTTAAGTTTAGACAGTTCGGCATAGTTTTGCCAGGATTCCATAGTTTTACTTCACCAAGGGTTAATGTCAGCTATTTAACATGTTCATTTGTTAATTACCGGTACATGGTGTTCTTAATTTCTCTCAACTTCTGTCCATGTTTATGTTGTTGCTCCTGTTGTGCATATTGTTCTCATTGTTTTCTGTTGCTTTCCTGGTTGGCCAGCATTACCACTGATTGCAGCCATATTTTGCTCGTTTTTTGTGTACACTGAACTGAAGTGGCAAGAATGTTTTGAATGGCTAGTTGTTTTCCCCAAGTATCACATTGTGTAAACATTGCACTTAGATTAAATTGGGCCCTAATGTTAGAAACAAGCCTAATATGTAGCCATTTCCCTCACACCCCTCCACAAAAAAAGAGAAAAACGTTTCAGTCCCATCAAATGGCCTCCGGTCCAAAATAGACACATAATGGAACATCTTCTGTTACTTTTTACGATATCAGGAATTCACCCGACATCCGCGCATTCATCAGCCAAATTAGAATGGCAGGAATTCCTTATTATCCAATGAGTCAAGTCGCTATCTGTCGGAGTCCCTGCATTCTAATGGATCCCGGGGGTTCGCAGGCACACGTCTCACTTGAATAAATCATTAGTCCTCGGGGGGGATAATTGCTTTATATCACAATTACCCCAGGCACTTTAGCACCCAAACGCACAGCTGTGCTAACGACCCGTGACAAACCTCACTTTTTATCGACCCCGGGGCAGGCCTTAGGCGGAATGCGAGGCCGAATGCGACGGAATACATTCCAGCCTTTAAGTGTTATGCAGAAAAAAAAAAGCTTTGTGCGCGTGTGACGGACACGGGGGCCTCGTGCATGTAACCGCGGGCGCCGCGCGCATCTCCACTGTGTGTGTGTGCGTGTGTGTGTGTGTGTGTGCGTGTGTGTGTGTGTGTGTGTGTGTGTGTGTGCGTGTGTGTGTGTGTGTGTGTGACTGCTGCGCTGTGCTCTCAGGGTAATTGAAATGGTGTTTGGGAAGGGAAGAATAATGTGCGTGTTAAGTGTCAAAGCGTGGTTGGGGGAGAAGGGAGACAGTGAGAGGCTGTGGTGAAGCCTCCTGTAGGGCATACGGGGGCACTGCCCATAATGCTATACGCTACCATGGAGACATACCCAGGGGTGTGGTGGAGGGGGGACGCGGGGGGACGGCGTCCCCCCACTTCTCACATCTAAAATATTTTTGGGTCTGAAAAAAATCATTAGCATGGTGAAGTACATCTTGATGACATCATCAAGATGTGTTTCACCATGTTAATGAGTTTCCTTTTTTCTGAGAGTGTACAAATGGAACCAAATGGACCCGCTAGGGTCAATTTGGTTCATTTGTACACTCTCTTTGGTTCATTTGTACACTCTCAGAAAAAAAAAATAAATGGGGGGAATTCCCCTCTCAGAGGCGTCCCCCCACTTCTAAAAGTACCACTACAACACTGGACATACCCCAACCGAGATCTAGGAATATAGACCCCCCCTCCCCCACTCCCCCTCAGCCCAGCTGCGGAGGGAGCCGTGGTTTTATTTTGGAACTATAAGCGATTGTTAGGGCATTTTATCAGATATCTGACCAATCTGGGAACTAAAATCGTTACCAAGAAATGCTTCTAATGGTGTCTAATAACATGTACTAAAACTAATTCAACTCCCATGGGAAGGCTTGTAAAAAACAGGTCAACGTCGCCGTACTAGTCACAACGTGCAAAATGTCATCATGCTTTATGTCGCATATGATATGTCTATAGGGGGTTTTCGTGAAGAACACACACCCGTTGGGCTGAAAACAGCCATAGCACTTGCCCAAATGTTCTGACTAAGCACATTAATGATGATGTATGATGTCTGTTTTCTGAGAAAAACTAATGCTTGCAATGGAGTGAGTATCATGAAAACCCCCTAGTTATGTAGCACATACAGTACGTGCTACATAAAGCACTTTGCATGTTTTGCCTTCTATACGGTAGGTTGTGACTCGAGTGTGACCTCGACGTAAGTGGTGGCAGTGGCTCAGGGGTAGAGTCACCGGTTGGTAACCACAAGGTTGCCGGTTCGATCCTGGGCTCCCGCAGAGTTACTGTCAAAGTGTCAAAGTGTCCTTGAGCAAGGCACTGAACCCCTAATTGCTCCTGATGTGCTAGTAGGTACCTTGCATGGTTTCCACTGCCATCAGTGTGTGAATGGGTGAATGTGATGCACAAGCTATGTAAAGCGCCTTGGATAAAAGGCGCTATATAAATGCACCATTTACATTTACTAAAAAGACGTTGACCTGTTTCTGTTTGTTGTCCATGAGGTTTCCCACAGGAGTCGAATTTCAACATTTTAGATCTGTTATTAGACCACCATTATAGAAACGCATTGGTAATTTCTTGGTAATGATTAAAGGGGAACTCCAGCCATTTTCAACATTCTAATGTCATTAGTATACCCTAGAGGTGCTGGGTACATGATAAAAAAGTTCCCCCCATTCTGTGTTCACAAGAAATGGAGGTCTGAAGAAAACACTAACATGGTGAAACATCTTGATGACATCATTAAGATGGATTTTCACCATGTTAATGGATTTCTTTAGACGCTTCATTTTTTCTGAGAGCGTACAAATGCTAGGGTTCATTTGGTTCCATTTGTACGCTCTCAGAAAAAATGTTGAAAATGGGTGGAAATCCCCAGATTTTCATAACTTGCCCTAACTAGACACCCCCCTCGCATTGTGTGGAGCGTGCAATGCGATATAGGATGTGTGTGTTGCTGGTTAGGGCCGGGGAGCTTTTTGGAGAGCACGCACGCGCTTGTTTATTTGGTATCACTCGTTATCGTCTATCGACAATAACAGGATGTCTCGCTGCGGCCAAACGTGTTTCCATTGTTTGCGCGGCGAGATGTGTGTGAGGGCAGGAAAAGGACGAGCTCTTTATAGAAACGATGGGACGGCACCTGTGATATAACACGCACGCTATCAATGTGCCTATTATCTGCCATGGGGGGGGGGGGGGGGGGGGGGGGCGGATATCACCGCAGGGTATAGAAACTTTCAGCACAAACACACTTAAAACGTGGACAAAGGGTCATGTTTAACGAAAACAAAACACTCAAAGGTCGCACGCTCTCTGGAGGTACAAGTAGCCTCTATACTATAGCATGCTGTATAGGGCACCTTTGTCCAAGGCGCTTTACATAGTGCACCCGTTCACCCTGTGATCAACAGGCCTCTGGCGGCGGAAACCACACAAGGCACCAACCAGCACATTCTTTTTTAAAATCAGTAGTAGTAGAGTAGTATGATGATGTCCGTCCCTCGCTGAAAATAGCGCACAGATCTTGTAATATGCCATTATGATGCCTTCAAGGCCCACAAAACTGCAAATTATGAGTAATTGTGGAACTATAGTGGTCCTCTCGAGTGATTGTGGGACTATAGTGGTCCTCTGGAGTAAGTGTGGGTCTACAGTGGTCCTCTGGAGTAAGTGTGGAACTATAGTGGTCCTTTAGAGTGAGTGCGGAACTATAGTGGTCCCTCTGGAGTGAGTGTGGAACTATAGGGGTCCCTCTGGAGTGAGTGTGGAACTATAGGGGTCCCTCTGGAGTGGGTGCGGAGCTATAGCGGTCCTCTGAACTGAGTGTGGAGCTGTAGTGGTCCCTCTGAAGTGAGTGTGGAACTATAGTGGCGCCTCTGGATTGAGTGTGGAACTATAGTGGTCTCTCTGGAGTGAGTGTGGAACTATAGAGGGTACAGTGCAACCCGTTTTAGCACACATTCGGCTGTGTTAATCCGGTGGTTTTGGTCAATATCTACTAAAGCGACAAGCCTCCTCTAACCCTAACCCTCAACATAACCACTCACACGTTGTGTGCTGACACAGGGCTTTAACAAGGCAGCCAACCGGCAGCACCGAACAGTGGAATTCCCGGGTTTTTTGTCTTATCAATGGCAATCGCGCCAGTTGGTTCCCAGACTACATGCAGTTAGTTTGAGAAGATTGGCTTGATAAAGCAACCTACTGGGAATTATCGCTTGATAGCGGTCGAAGCGGGTGGCCTGCTCTTATTAAACATCCTTGAAACATGTGCTTGCACCCCAGACTGTGATTACAATGAGACAGATCCAGGTTTAAGCCATTCTGTATGGCAATGGCAAAGCCTTTCGGTGTTCTCCGTATTATGTTATACTTTAGGGATTAAAAAATAACAGACCTACAAGCTCACAGCGCGCCTCCGTTGCATGCTGTGAGCTTGTAGGTCTGCTATTCTTGAGCTTGTAGGTCTGCTATTTTTCAAAACTCGTTTCAGATGGAGGTATCCACAGCCAAACAGATAATTATGGGGGTCCTGAGCATGAAATATGTTGAGCATCACTGACACAGAAACATACTTTTTTCCCCAAAAAACTGGAATCTAGTGTCAGAAACTTGAATCTAGTTTCAAAACCAGCATCAGAAACTAGAATCTAGCATCGAGAAACTAGAAGTTAGTGTCGGAAACTAGATTCTAGCGTCAGACACTATAATCTACTCTCTTGTCTTCATGTAGATTGGCTATTTTGGTCACTCCCCCACCACTACCACCACAGAATAGGAATGCTGAGGTTTAAGTGCACGATTAATCTCCAACATTATTTTCAGCCTAATGGAAATACCCTATTGGCCTGAATATAAGACTATGTTTTTTTCCCCAATGGAAATATCCCAAAAAATGGAGTCGTCTTATATTCGGGGGCTATACTATTTGACATTCAATGTTCTTTTTTTCTGTAAATGGATCTTGAAAAATGGGGGTCGTCTTATAAACGAGTCGTCTTATATTCAGCCTAATGGAAATAGTTATTCTTTCCAGTTTTCCCTGTGTCATGCGGCATCCTGGGGCGGGAAAGATTTACATATTTACATACCGTTAATATGACACACAGTCTATAAAGTAAGAATTTAACCCAGTCTATGTCAAACCTGGAATATCTCGGGTTTATTGCTTAAAGTGTCTTCCTGAATGACGTCTTTTCCTTTCGAGCCGGGAGGAATATTCCCAAGGTCTACCTCCACTGCCACTGCTGGCCCCAGAGCCATATGGCCCTCACCTTAAATGCTTCTTGTGTCCAATTAGACTCGGCAGAAAAATCCTGGCTTATGCGGACTAAAAGCCTTGATTTTGTGGGCAAAATCCTTGATTATGCAATGGAATATGCACGTTTTTATTTCCAAATATGCAGAGAAATTGCACGAATTTGCAACAGTTGTGGAACGATTGCGAAATACGTGGAAATATGTGGAAAAATGCACACATTAAAAAAAATGCGAAATATGCAGGAACATGCGGGAAAAATAATATTTTGATTAAAAACAAAGTGATTTCCTACACCTTACAGCAGGCTATTGGTTCTTAAAGTGGCGTCTGGGGACCCCCAACAGTCCTTGAGGGGTTCAAGGGGGTCCCTAGCATAAATGTATACCAGTAAAACAATATATTTCACCACTTTTAGGGATAGGGCTAGCCTATCTACAAGCTCACACAAAAATATATTTCAGATGCGGGTCCAGAGTTCATTTAGGGGTCCAGGAGACAAATATCATAATAGTAGCTTTTCACTTAGCCCCACCCACACCACTCTGCCAAACTGTCCTTCTGTCACCCATTGAGTTAAAATGAGGTAAAATGATTTCTCTACAATAATAAACAATCAATCATTTCCACATAAAGTGTTTTGGAAATAAATCCCGGCATAATACGCATCTTGGTTGATTAAACAATGGATTCTGCGAATACCTACTCGTGTTTTCATGGAGGGCCTATCCAGTGTATCCATATTTAGTTCATAAAGTCAACATGACATTGTATTTGAAGTGACAGGTTTTCAAGATTCCAGTTAAAATATAGCACAGATATTATTCAGGACTTCAATAAATAAATAAATAAATAAATAAATAAATAAATAAATAAATAAATAAATAAATAAATAAATAAATAAATAAATAAATAAATAAATAAATAAATAAATAAATAAATAAATAAATAAATAAATATCTGGAGTGAGTGTGGAACTATAGCGGTGCTCTGGAGTGAGTGTGGAACTATAGCGGTGCTCTGGAGTGAGTGTGGAACTATAGCGGTGCTCTGGAGTGAGTGTGGAACTATAGCGGTGCTCTGGAGTGAGTGTGGAACAATAGCGGCCCTCTCCATCATCAAAGTAGCCCATCTTTCCAGTGTAGGAGAGTGTCCATCTGTGCACAGCCGTGTCATGTCGCTCCTCGGATGCCCTTAATGGATAAAGTGTTATCTTCGAAATAGTAGTAGTACATTCCGTGCACATTCATCACAGTGAGAAGCAGGGCCTGTCTCACTCCCAAGGCAACGAGGGGCACCGTGAGAAAACATGGGAGTAGGAATCTTAACAAGCTCCATTTCACATGGCACGGGACCGTTGTCACCATTCCTCTATACCACAGCCACCACTGGTTCCTGGGAGTCATCCCTTTCCCACTGCATCGTGGGATTGTATTGGCTTTTTGACCAGGACCTTGCAGGTGTATGTTTTAAAGGGGGAATAACATGACATTCAACACATTTTCTTAGCGTTTTTGGTGCTCCCATGTGTGTTTTCTATCCCCACAAATGTTTCACCAAGTTTTCATATCATCAAGCTTTCATATAATATAGGAGCTTTGACGGAAATTGCTCTCAGGAACAGCTTGTTTGATTTTGGCCTCACGAGGATGAACCCTGCTTTGTATAATTCCTCCTCTCTTTCAGTCTTCAGTTCCAAATTTGCATTTCCACTTTGTTTACAATGTCCATCATTGTTGATGATGAAGTTGACATGGAATTTAAACAGGCCTGGTTTTAACTAGCATCAGTATTATGACTCAACTATAAAATAATCTGCATATCAGCGCCCCCACCACCTCAAGATAGTGTGCTACTGCAGCTAAACTTCTTTCAAAGTCCAGAATAAATGGCAAAGACTGGTTGTATCAGAGTGGCGAATGAGGCTCAAAACATTAGAAATAAGCTTGAGGGCCATATGAAACAGTTTTCGGAATGTATGTTATTTGCGCTTTAAAGGGTTCCATGGCCTGGACAACATATATGGAAAAAACAAATGAGGGGGAAAAAAGAACTTGAACAATATTGTAACTCGACATAAAACACAAACAGTTGCTGGAGTCACCCTCTTCCCATGGCAGCCAGTTTATACTCAAACAATACACCACAAGAGGTGCAAGTTTATTGTATTTTTGTAGTGGCTCAGAGTTGTGGAGAGCAGTATTTGGGAAGTTACTTTTAAAAAGTAAGGAGTTGTAGTTATAGAAAAAGTAACATATTACTTTATACATTACTAAATTATGAAGGTAACTAATGACACTGGTCCAGTTGTTTTAAGCCACTACTTTGAAATACACAGCGAAAAGGTGCCAATAGTACCATATCCGAAATCACGGACAATATCCAGTTTAATGATATGCTGATGTCTGATGAATACTGATTTCCTGCCACTTTTTTGCTCACTTTTTTTGAGTGAATGGGTCAAGAAACTGGATACTTGGCCCATGGATGGGAGAGCTGTACTTACAATCTTGAATGCCCAGTCTCTTTTTCAGTTACTCGACTCGACACAGAAGACTATGGATTTCATGAATACCTTGTAGGTGGTAGGAGAGATCTCTCCATTTTGTAGGATACTCAGGGATATTGATATACTGTATATTATGTTCCCCTCTTCTGTGCGTGTGGTAGTCTTCTATTTTACAAACAGACATTAAAGATCTGGAAGGATCCAAAGCGACTGTGGTTTTATGGGTCTCGTATGTCACCGGCCATCAGTGTCTCGCTGGATTTACAATTATAGGGAGTTCCATGTAGAACTGTTTGCACCGCTTCAACACTAAAGTGCTTTGTGTTAGCAAGGAATGTTCAGGTCCTGGCATATCTCCGTGCCAAGCAGGGGTGGGTGATCATTACTGTGCCCATACTGCAGTTGTTAGTAGAGATCAGCGGGTCGCCATCCGCCTTGTACATACTATACTCTACCATACACATGTCAACCTCAAGGCCCGGGGGCCAAATCAGGCCCGCAAATGAATTATCTTCGGCCCGCGGGATGATATATACTATTACAACTGTCACTCTGGTATATTGCACACACCATGAATGCAACTCATTTTCAATTGATTTACTTTCTCATGTTACTATGAAAGTAGTGCTTGGTCAGGATCATAGCACAGGAAACTGAGCTTTAATAGTGCAGTTCAGTTTTGAATGCATGCAGTTTCATCTTTTCATTTATCTTGCTATTAAACGACATTCATGATTTTAGAAGGAAAATTACTATTGCTGTTTTCCTGGGATGTCCTGGTAAACAGGCGCTCTGTGTGTTGAAACACAGTCCGGAGGCTCTGGCCCTCTATTTGTATGAATTGTTCTATTTTGGCGCACCACATATATGAGTTTTACACCCCTGCATACAAGCTCACAGCAGCCTGACACACGCAGTGCTGTGATCGGCGGCTTTTTATTCACTCTCCCCCACCAGTCAGGCTCCAGACAGGCATACGTTGTGTATCCCGTTCTGCCGTCTGCCGTTCTTATATCGCAATGAACTAACGTCTTTTATTGTGATATGTCCAGCGTGCATTGATTTTCATGCAGTCACACCAATATTCATCATCCCTTCTGTTTTAGTTAGGTTGAAGTTTCTTTCAACTTTGCAGCTAGCTGGCTAATGGCTACTGTATCCAGAAATACTGTATATGTCGCCTTCTATTGTGCCTGATGGAAAATAAATAATACAGCCTACTACGCTGAGATTTTGTCATTTTGTATGTTTTAAAAGCAATAAGCCCATAGATAGTTGTCATTAATTCGTTTCTGATTTAAAAGCTATAATAAGTAATAGACAGGCATGCAAACTTGTAGCTTTTTGGCGAAAATCACCGTTTTTCTCCCTAATGCCACCATTACCTTTAATTGCATATATATGACCACCGATGTGTTCTGAAAGTGTGAAAATGTATTTTTAATTTAAAACCACCAAAAGCCCCCCCCCCCCACAGGATAAAAAAGGTGCAGGCAACAGCCAGGCTGAATTTGGCACAGATCAAGCTACTACAAATGCATAACATGTCAAACAGGCAATGTGTGAGGTCAAATGCCGATAGAGTGTATACATGCAACCCCGAAAAACAGGTGCAACTTAGAATGAGCGTGGGGAGAAGCCAGGTGATTGGTGTACAAGGATAGAGGGGGTGGGGTGCATTTCTCAAAAGACATTCTCTGGGGAGAACCTCACCATGCACGTGTTCAAAACTTTCAAAAAATTCAAGTGTCTTAGTGTTAGTCTTAGTTTTAATCGATTCTACAGTTGATTCAGTTACCCAAAATTCATGTTTGCATCAAATTCATTGATGCAGTAGTAATGGCTTTGTTTTACACTTTCTGAAAATGTTAGGTGTGTAGGCACCCTTACAAAAATATGTAGTATTCCTGGTCTCTAGACTGCCTCCATTTGGCCAGCCAGGACGCCTGATAGAGGGGACAGGAACTGGTTAGAATAACGTGTTCCTTCCACGCACTATGTCCAACCAGGGAAACTCCATCTCCTGCTGTCAGGTGAAAATTAGCAACTTAGACACTCAGCCAGGCCTGCTCATACTCCGACCACATAAACCACCAGGAATATTTAGCATGGCACCCATCATCCCGTCAGGGACATATTTCAGGACGGTCACCACCACCCTGACACACATACCACTCAGAGAGGGGGGGCTATCAGCAACAACATTGGCAGTTTTTCACTCCCCGGAATGTCTATGGTATGTGGTGCTAGAGCAGCTAGTGTGGAATGCACAGCGGTAGTGCATAGCGTAGCGTGTTTATAGTATAGCTTTGAAACCTCTGAGAGCTTAATGAGAGGAAACGTGTGTGTGTGTGTGTGTGTGTGTGTGTGTGTGTGTGTGTGTGTGTGTGTGTGTGTGTGTGTGTGTGTGTGTGTGTGTGTGTGTGTGTGTGTGTGTGTGTGTGTGAGCACAAGGCAGAGATAAAGAATGTGTGTGTGTCTCGGAGTATGCTCTCCGCATGCAAGTGCGCTTGGCCTTGTCTGTCTGCCACATGAATGGGCTTCCTCTTTAGGAGGGCTGGCTGGTATTTTCACATGCTATTTCCACTCCTCGACAGCCATTTAAACGAGATTACATAACCCAAGAGTTATAGGTCTGTGAATGGGATGGCGTAGCAGGGGTACGTGGCATCAACACTGGCATTAAAAGGCTGGGTTACGTCATAATGTCTCTCTCACTTACAGGGGCGGATATAACATGTCCCATTTGGGGGGGCAAGAGAACATGTTGGAGGGGCAAGAGAAAATGGTATGGGGGCGGCTTCATCGCCATTTTCGGTTACAGGACTTTTATTAGTCAGGTAAAGCATCAAAAATAACATCAGTTGTTGAAGTTGCAACAGACACACAGCATGCATAAAGCTAAAGGTCTGACTCAGAGAGTTTTCTGTTTTCAATGATGAAATGCTGTTGGTTTAGTGGTGACACATTTGTAGTTAGTTAGTAGCAGTAGTAGTGTTTCAAATCATTTTAAATTTGAAATATCTTGGGTTTTTTGCATGGCATCGTGTTTGGGGGGGCATTTAGGGGGGCATTGCCCCCCCCCCATGCCCATGCCTAGATCCGCCCCTGCTCACTTATCTCTCAGTCGTCTGCATTTATATGGACTACTATCATGTGTTGTTGGATTTTTTTCTAAATAATTATTTTGTGTGGCCAGTTTACATGTCATTTTTTGTTAGGGTCAGTGATTTTGCTTAATTCAAAGACGTTTTTTTGGGCAAATCCTCCCTACTATAGAGTGTGGTGAGTGGTGACCTTATAAGGAGTTTCTCCCTGTCCCCAGTGAGCCCCCATGTGGTGAGGAAAAAATAGTCTTTGGGCTTTTGGGAGAAACATTAAAATAAAAAAAAAATAAAAATAATTCTACAAAAGTATAACTATACATACAGAAACTTCAAGTATTTTTATTTTGCACTGGCACAGTAATATACGGAGCCCCGGAGTGGCCACATGCGGATTTTTTTTTAATTCGTTCCCTCGATTTAGCATATCGAGGCCTCGATTTACTAAATCGAGCGAACGAAATAATATATCGTGCCCACGAAATAGTTATTTCGTGCCCACGGGTTAGTTATCTCGTGGCCACGAATTAGCATATCGAGGCCTCGAATTACTATATCGAGCGAACGAAATAGTACCAGCATCTTCCCGGCTGCCAGATCCTCCCACTAGAAGCGCCCAGGCGTAGCACAGAGGTCTCAGCTGTTACTTTACAGCACAGAACAGGTAATCTTACACTATTTTATGCAACTTAATGACTAAACGGATTATAATGTTGTGTTTTATATGTGTTCACCTTGTGAAAGAAATAGGACCTAGCCAAACAGAGCTAACTTGTTGGCTATGCGTGTTTACACCTTGTTCAATGGGCTGTAATCGTTTCAGTAATATAACATCACAATGCAACGTTTGATGCTGTGGTATCAATGTGTTAAGAGCCAACACAATGGATTCATGTTTAAGAATAGTCAATAGTGGACAATAGTGTATTGATAAGATGACTTTACTTGCACACACCCACACACACATTCTATAGCAGGGGTTTTCAACAGGTGGTCCGGGGACCACCAGTGGTCCTTGAGAAGGTTTTACGTGGTCCCCATGGCTAATGATGGAAAGTTGCTTAACCAGATGTAACTCTTGAGAATGTAAAAATGAAACCAAATGGATCCTTGCGGGTCCATTTGGTTTCATTTTTACACTCTCAAAAGTTAAAATATTCATCATCTGAATTAGCACCACTTAATTAAGACGTTTACACTGTTTCGTTGGCAAAATGCAGCCTGGAATTGTGGACAAAATCAGAATAATTATTTAATTTTAGGTCTTTGGTGTGAAAATGTAATCAAATGGTGGTCCGTGGCCCAAATGCCGTATAAATGGTGGTCCCTGGAGTCAAAAAGGTTGAAAACCCCTGTTCTATAGGCTATTTTTCTAAACATAATTGAATCAGTGGATATTACAGCAATATGACTGATGATCATCACCAGAACTATTTATTGCCTGCTAATTTCATAGGCTATAGGCTATGTGTGTAGGATTAAACTGCCATCGTAGTCATACAGCACATACAGCACTACCCTTAAAGGGACACTTCACCTTTTTGCAAAATAAATATACGTTGATAACGTTTAGAAGATTTAGAACACATTACTGGGGGGTCTTTACTTTATACGTGTAATATGTAGTTTTACATATATTATGAATGTGGAACCTTTTAAGGGTCCACAAGGGGTTATATTGACACTATAAACCCTACACAACACTAGGATGGAACAAACAATTAAAACCTTTTATTCTCTCTCCCATTTCTCAGGTTGAGGATGAATTTGTCCTGCATCTGCACTGTGAGATGAACACCACACAGCCTCCTCTCCAAAGACTTCATAGTCGGCGACACTCCAGGATCCTACACACCCCATTTCATTAATTTGTTTATTGTCTAACATGGAACTGATCGTAACCAGGAGTGTAGTGGAGGGGGGACGCGGGGGACGGCACTTCTCACATCTAAAATATTTTTGGGTCTGAAAAAAATCATTAGCATGGTGAAATACATCTTGATGACATCATCGAGATGTGTTGCACCATGTTAATGAGTTTCCTTTTTTCTTAGTGTACAAATGGAACCAAATGGTTCAGAGGCGTCCCCCCACTTCTAAAAGTACTACTACAACACTGATCATAACAATGTTTCTGCCAAGACTTGGAATTGTAATATTTCATCACCACACCATATCATAAGGCTTATATTTACTATTTTGTACAGAACAGTATGATTTTACACAAATTGAGAACTAAACCGTGCAGTCTCTGGGCCAGGTTCCTATATGCATCCGTAAACACCTGTAAACCATTTAAATGCATTAGATCAAATGTTATAAAATCTTTGGACTTGTTCATGTCCAAGCTATGTAATAAATGGATAATTAATTATTGCTTTGATTATTGTACACAACACAATGACTAAACAACTCACCAAAGAATAAACATATACCGGTGGTCATAATGTGCTAGTGGTGTGCTACTATGATGTATAATATAAGTGTTAACTTAGTGGTGAGTTGAGTTGTGTTCTCTTATAAACAGCAGGCAGGAAGCAACAGTCGATCCATGGTGAGTTTGGCCAAGATAGGGTAATGAACTGCTGCGGGACAACAGTTTGTAGACTGGGAATACATGTGGAAAATAAGTTAATCTAAATGTCATTACTTAAATTATAAAACACCATTTGACTGCTTTAGCTAGATAGGAGCCTGGGTATACCAATTATGTGCAAATGAAAAGTAATACTGTATGTAGCTACTCATGTTCAGTGATGGGGATAACGCCGTTATTGATAACTTCGTTACGTAGTCAGATTAGTTTTATTAGTAACGGAGTAACCTAACGAGTTATTTTTGCAATTTAGTAGTTAGTTACTTAGTTACATTTCCAAAAAAGTAACTCGTTACTATAGTTCGTCGCAATTCATTTTCTTGAGATTGCCCGGTGTTGTAGCGTATATTCCTCCTTCTGTTATGGTAGAATAAGCCGACTGCACGTTGTGGCTTCATCCTTCTGCGAGTGATGTGCGTAGTTTACATTTTCTGTCTGCACATCCTGTAAATCCGCCTAAGAAATAAAAGTAAACCTACTGTCTAGCTGGTGTGTAGTTATACTCTAGTATGAATCTTTTATTTTGAAAAGGAAGAAAGAGGAAGTCCGCTGGCTGCTTGCGTAGTGAAGCAGCTACTGTATGCGCGACTTGCTGAAAGTTGTAAACAATGACGCCGTACACTGTTGGATTAACTTTTGGATTAACACGCGCACTCTCGATTGGGAATCGGCTATAAACTCTGGCTGCGTTATTAGGTGAGTAATGTTTAATTCATTGTTTGGCCGCCGTGCCTTGTCTTATAGGCCTATAGACTACTGTGTAGTTCATAGGCTGGGTTACGATGGGAAGAGAAGCCTGCAGGTTGTTGTCATTGCGCAGCGTGGAGAGGGCATCATTATGCTATCTGACTGGTTGTACCGCGTACAGCATAATATTGTCTGTAGGACTACTGTGGATCTGACATAGCCTACTCTGTAGCAACCTAGTTCATAGTGGGTGATGGGTGACATGGTGTCACTGTTGACTAGTTGTCGGTGGTGGTGGTGGTGGTTCATGTCATGTGTGCAACATGGAATGCGACTCATGCACTGGTAATACAATGCAACTAAATTGTGCATACGTTAAAAATAAAGAGAAAAGGGGTATTTTAATTGTGTTCAGGAACGGAAAATAACGGAAAATAATCTATTACGTTACTTTTTATAGAAAGTAACTTGTAACTTAACGAGATTAGTTTTAGGGGGCAGTAGTCCAATAACCTAACGTCGTTAGTTTATAAAGTAACGATACCCAACACTGCTCATGTAATAAATAATATTGCTATGATACTGACACGATTATGATGACACTTCAACACTATTAACTGTTATTCCATTATGAAATGTTATAAGTAGCTACCTCTGTGAAAGGCATTGTTAGGCTACTTTATGCATATTTATTACATTATGAGCTTATAACAATTTTACACTATGTCAACAACAGAGTAGACCTTCGGAGCCTGATGCTGGATAGGAGTGGGTGAATTCAGGGCTCTAAGTAGTTTCATCATCTCATTTAATAATTGATCCAAGTTGTATCATTTAACAACTATCCTTTAATAAGTTTTGCATTCTTATTAAGCAAAATCTGCAAGGTAATGTAAAGTGGAGTAAAACAGTTTCACCTGTAAAGTAGTGGAATAATAAGCAATGTACTGTGCTTACCACCACTACCAAAATTGTGCAATAGAATAGCACATGTTTTGTAGTGTACACTTGTATTTACATTAATACACTTGATCACATTGAATCTTGTCTGTCAAGGATTCAGCCTGCAGGAGAAACCCTAAATACAAAAGTGAACGCATCATATTGCACATAACCACCACACCAAGGGATCTGATGAAGTACTGTCACAAGGGACATGCAGAGTTTTAGTGGGGAAGATCCTGAAATCACATAAGAGGGCATTTTTTGACAAAAATAGCAGATCTACAAGCTCTCAACATTGTGTTCAGTTTTTTTTAAGATACTAAAAACATATTTAGATAAGATATTTGTAGCCAGGTTGAGAAGTGGTGAAGCATGAAGTTTATAAGAAAATGAACACATTGAACTCTACATCTATTCTGGTGTGATGAAAGAGCAACATACTGTATCTCTCACCATCTTCACTAGTCAGAAGAAACACACTGTTGAAAACTTTATTGACAATACATGAATTTATTAATGAAATGGGGTGCGTAGTCTTTGGAGAGGAGGCTGTGTGGTGTTCATCTCACAGTGCAGATGCAGGACAAATTCATCCTCAACCTGAGAAATGGGAGAGACAATAAGAGGTTTTAATTGTTTGTTCCATCCTAGTGTTGTGTAGGGTTTATAGTGTCAATATAACCCCTTGTGGACCCTTAAAAGGTTCCACATTCATAATATATGTAAAACCACATATTACACGTATAAGTAAAGACCCCCCAGTAATGTGTTCTAAATCTTCTAAACGTTATCAACGTATATTTATTTAGCAAAAAGGTGAAGTGTCCCTTTAAGGGTAGTGCTGTATGTGCTGTATGACTAGTGACTACGGTGGCAGTTTAATCCTACACACATAACCTATAGCCTATGAAATTAGCAGGCAATAAATAGTTCTGGTGATGATCATCAGTCATATTGCTGTAATATCCACTGATTCAATTTCAGTTTAGAAAAATAGCCTATAGAACAGGGGTTTTCAACCTTTTTGACTCCAGGGACCACCATTTATTCGGCATTTGGGCCACGGACCACCATTTGATTACATTTTCACACCAAAGACCTAAAATTAAATAATTATTCTGATTTTGTCCACAATTCCAGGCTGTATTTTGCCAACGAAACAGTGTAAACGTCTTAATTAAGTGGTGCTAATTCAGATGTTGAATATTTTAACTTTTGAGAGTGTAAAAATGAAACCAAATGGACCCGCAAGGGTCCATTTGGTTTCATTTTTACATTCTCAAGAGTTACATCTGGTTAAGCAACTTTCCATCATTAGCCATGGGGACCACGTAAAACCTTCTCAAGGACCACTGGTGGTCCCCGGACCACCTGTTGAAAACCCCTGCTATAGAATGTGTGTGTGGGTGTGTGCAAGTAAAGTCATCTTATCAATACACTATTGTCCGCTCAGATTTCACACATATTCTTAAACATGAATCCATTGTGTTGGCTCTTAACACATTGATACCACAGCATCAAACGTTGCATTGTGATGTTATATTACTGAAACGATTACAGCCCATTGAACAAGGTGTAAACACGCATAGCCAACAAGTTAGCTCTGTTTGGCTAGGTCCTATTTCTTTCACAAGGTGAACACATATAAAACACAACATTATAATCCGTTTAGTCATTAAGTTGCATAAAATAGTGTAAGATTACCTGTTCTGTGCTGTAAAGTAACAGCTGAGACCTCTGTGCTACGCCTGGGCGCTTCTAGTGGGAGGATCTGGCAGCCGGGAAGATGCTGGTACTATTTCGTTCGCTCGATATAGTAATTCGAGGCCTCGGTATGCTAATTCGTGGCCACGAGATAACTAACCCGTGGGCACGAAATAACTATTTCGTGGGCACGATATATTATTTCGTTCGCTCGATTTAGTAAATCGAGGCCTCGATATGGTAAATCGAGGGAACGAATTAAAAAAAAAATCCGCATGTGGCCACTCCGGGGCTCCGTAGGAATAAACACGGCTGCTGGTGTTGATTTGTTTGCTCTTGTATCAATTGGTGGATTTTTGCCCGCAATGCGGTCAAAATTCACTAAGGTTCGAAACGCAGGGTGCTTTTTACAAAAGAAATTGAGATCATTCTAAATGTGGGAAGTTTTTGTTTTGAATAGATCCCAATAGAGTGGAGGCGGACATTATGGCATACAAGGCAAATAGCAATCTGTCTAACAACAGGGACGTCCTAACAGTGAGTGTGGGCCACCGGCCACTCGTTAACAAGCCGATGTGCATATACAGGTACATGGCTCTGGCGTCAGCCAGGTGGCGCTAGAGCTGCATCCACACAGTTTTCCACAAACCAGAAGTCAAGGGTCGCGACATTCATCATGCCATGCTAATTGACCGTTCAGCTATGTTGCATTCATCATAGGACTAGTATAGAGAATTTGTCACTCAAACGTACCCCAGATATTACTCTGTATGAGCTAATAAGGGCATATCGGCAGTGATGGGCAAGTTACTGGGAAAATGTAGTAGGCTACACTTGTTCCTCTAAAAAAATGTAGGCTATGCTTCACTACAAGCTATCCCCAGAGAAATTGTAGCAAGCTACACTACAAGCTACACAACAAAATTAGCTTGCTACATCAACACTGCATATTGTATGTACAACTAAACATAATATCATGTTGTTTGTTTTGTCTTGCTTTTTTCAATCAAGTAGAGCTGAAATGCTATAAACGCCAGTTATACGCCACTGAAACATTGGACATTTAGCAGACCTCCTGACACTGTTCCCCCGCTGAGGATATTACGTTAATGGACAAGAATCCGGCCTACAACACAAATATTATCTCGGTTAATTGTTGTCGTTTGCTTTTATTTTCATTTTAGCGCTTCTAATCAGTTGTGTCTAGACCCGGTTCTGCATGGACACACGCACACGCACACGCACACACACACACACACACACACACACACACACACACACACACACACACACACACACACACACACACACACACACACACACACACACACACACACACACACACACGCACGCACACACACTTGATATCTTCGGGCCAGGGGCATAAACATACAAACCAGCGTAACAACACCAAACTGAGCTCCCCCCCGAAGACCTCAAATTCTCCAAACCTCACATGGTTGAGATGAGATGAGTTTATGCCCCATAGGGTGACCAGATGTCCCTCTTTGCATGGGTGCATCCATCATTTCAAAGACATTTTTTAAGAAATCTGTCCGGATTTAGAAAACATTTGTATTTGTAGAATCTGGTTTTAGGTATAATGTTTTAATGCTTTGGCCAAATCCCAGAGATTTAATTACAGATCTGAGTGAAACTTTACACACTCCTGGCACAGAAAGTAAAATAAAATGCCATCGCAATTTATTTTTATTGCTTTATGCTAATGCTATAACCGTCTGTTTTTTTGGCCTGTACTTTTATAGGCTGTAGGTTAAAATGTTTTCCCTGCAGTTCTTGTAAAATTAAACAACTCCTCTTATACAACCAGACAAGATTTTCAACCTTTTTTTTTTCTTTTTTTTTTTTTAACTTGCTTACTTCTTCTAACGTTACTGCAAATCCGTCAGCCATTTATCTTGATAATCTTCTAAAGCAACATGTCTCATGTCCAAGGAGTTATTTTGCAGGTGCATCAGAAAAGGAGCCTGACCAGCTCATGGCTCTTTGCAGATCTGAGAAATATTGCCGCTGTCCCAAATCAGAGTTGCAACAAGAAAACACATGGAAATAGAGACATCCGATATTGACGATTTTGCCAAAATCCCAATATTGTCCAACTCTTAATTTCGGATACCGATATCAATCGACACCGATATACAGTATGTGGATTTTTATGGTGGAAAATAAAATAAAGAGCATTCAGTGATTTGCGTGATTTGGAACCCCCCCCCCGCCCTCCAACAGACCGCGCACCAAAGCCTGCCACCAGGCTTTCCCCGATTGTGTTTTATAATATGTTTAGGCTTTTTTTTTATAATGTTTTTTTTTCTTTTTTTTAGGATACTTATTTACTTTTTGCGGTACCAAACACATAGCTAATTGGACCATTGGTAGCCAAATGGACTTTATAGATCTGTAACTATTGAAAGTGTTAAAATGAAACCAAATTGACCATTACGGGTCCAGTTCAGCCACTTCGCTTGGAAAGGACCCAGCTGAGGTGGTTCCAGCTCTGTCAATGAGAGTAAAGATTAAAGTAGCGTACATGTCCAGTAGGGCTGGGATGATATGAGTACCTCACGATCAGATATAGGTGGCGATATTAGTCCTTCGATAATGAACATATCACAATATTTTATGTATTGCGATATTGCATAAAATTCATCAATGATATACAGTGTCATGCTACTGTAGCTGCAGCTAAAACATGAAATAAATGAATAGAAAACTAAAAGGCAAAAATTAGAATTTACTAATGTATATCCTCAATTTTTAATCTGGGCTTTTATCTCACTATATCTCCTATTCTTTGCTGTGTAGGACAAAATTGTAAAAACAAACAAATAAATAAAAAAGGAGATAAACCCCCTTTCCCATTCGCTGTCATTTCCCTTTCCTTTCGCTGCGGCTGACTTATTGCACTTTTATTGAATGTGTGGAAGTCATTGTATGAGTTTATTATCGACTCTCGCTCAACGGAAGGGAAAAGGAAGTTTGCTGAATCTGCAGATTGTTTGTCCAAGAGTCCACAGCACTTCAATCAATTGTTTTTCCTTTTATTACGATATGGGCAAGTGGAGCGGCCCTCACCTTCACTTAATGCATCCAGGATACTGCTATATTATTGATTTCAGCCATCAGAATTGCAAACATGCGAACATTACTTTTTATGCCCTATTTATTTGTATTTAGTTAATAAAGTTAACATAACTTTAATTAACAACAGTGCATCAAGTTTTGGAACTATAGTGGCCCTCTGGAGTGAGTGTGGAATTATAGTGGTCCTCTGTAGTGAGTGTGGTCCTTCTGTAGAAGGACCACTATAGTTCCACACTCGCTACAGAAGACCACTATAGTTCCACACTCACTATAGTGGTCCCACTGGAGTGGTCCCTCTGTAGCGAGTGTGGAACTATAGTGGTCCTCCTGGAGTGAGTGTGGAACTGTAGTGGTCTTCTGTAGCGAGTGTGGAACTATAGTGGTCCTCCTGGAGTAAGTGTGGAACTATAGTGGTCCCTCTGGACTGAGTGTGTAAATATAGTGGTCCTCTGGAGTGAGTGTGGAACTATAGTGGACCCTCTGGAGTGAATGTGGAACTACCTGTCCTGTATAGTGAAACAAAAAAGAAACAAAAACACTGTTATCTGGCTACTACTACTCCATGCTTGACACAAGCCTGTGTTATTATTTTGACCCAAAGGGCCACATGTGTGTTAACTTTTGCGCAGGAATTGGGCTCTGACATCAGTTGAGTTAAAAATTAAGCACTGCTTCTCAAGAATCTCTAGCCAGGTGTTACTTTGCTGATCATGGAGGGGGCTCATGGTGAAGCGTATGCTATATTAGTCTCCATGGCTACAGACCGTGTCACGCGTGTTTTCCGCATGAATGGCGCTGATGATGATGATCCTCATCATAGCTTTGTGAAGAAGGAACGCTTCATTAGATCAGGTAGGAGCAGAAGTGTGGATGCACAGAAGCACTAAGGGATAAGCTCAACATGTGTCGAGAGCGAATGCGGCGCACTCATGCATGCACGCACGGGGGCACACACACGCACAGACACGCAACGCAAGGCCGACGTTCGCTTCCTGCCTCTCACAGCCACGCTGTTATTCATTCCAGACGCATATCTTCTCCTCTCCCATTAGTTCTCTCTCACTTGACAGGCTTGACCTGCACGAGGGGGAGGTGGGGGACTCTTGGTGGGAGTCGAACGCAATGATGTTGTTCTTTTCTCATGTGGTTTAATCGAGTGGTTCCCAAAACTTCTTTCATGTCCAGGAGGCCTTGATACTATAGGTTATTTGAGACATGCGCTTACAAAAAAGACAATTTGTTAAAAATAGTTTGATTAGGTGCTCATTAGGCTGCTATTCAAAATAAAAGACAAACTAAATTAAAAAGAATTAAAGCAAAACATGATGTCTTTAGACTTATTCTGACTGCATACTGTATGTCAGTTTCAAAGGAACAGTATACTCAAATAAATATTCAAGCCATACTGTTCTTGAAACTTTGTTCTTGAAACTATACTACATTCTAACTATACTACAACTAACTACATTCAACCGTGCATGTGCAACAATTATCAGGGAAGAGAGATGGATTTTGTTTAGTTACTCTTAAAAACTATGGTTAAGTGGGAACACACCCATGATAAATTTTCAAAACTCCAGTGATTAGTTGATTCTATTTGTTGATTACTAAATTAGTTGACAACAAATGGAATGATCAATTTGATTACAATCCATTCGATCAATCATTGCAGCCCTACTCGATACCCACCCAGGCTTGCGTCAAAAAAGGTGAAACACGCGTCGCACGCCATCATCATCATTACCATCATCATGAGTTCCATCACACATACCTTAACAGCATGTGCATCCGGTCCAACTACTGTAAAATACCACTGTTTTATGATGATTGTTTTCCTTTTCTTTTTCTTTTTCTGGGAACCAAGGACAACAAATACCGGTCAAACAAAAACAAAGGGCTTTTTTGAGGTAACAAAAAGGAGGGAGAAAAGCCTTCCTCCAATCAGGATCGAGGGGTGGGGGTCATGTGCTGTTGGACTGTACCATTTCCCTCCACTGTGGAGGGTGTGCATGTGCACATTTTGTCAAAGATTCAACCAAATCACTGAATGCTCCTTCAGAATGTTTTCTTTTCCAGATAGGCTGTTGGTGTGCTAAGGCATAAGGATGGACACATAGGGACAAAGCTGGGCCCTGGAGTGTTTGCACCTCTCAACAAAAAGCGGTGCAATCATAGGGCACAGGCACAATTTTCCAACACTATGCAAAGGAATGCATCCAGAAACGAACAATAGCAGCTTCCTATTATAAAACTTTTGATATCCTACCTGGTGTTTTATTTGCTGCCTGGTGTTACTGTTTCTTAATGACTCTTTGATATCTCCTAATAAGTCTATAATATCTGAATATCTGTTGTTGTATATAAGTCTGAATATCTGTTGTTGTTGTTTATTAATGAAGATTAGTGTTGCACTACTAGACAGACAATAAAAACACTGTTCATGATACATTAGTGTTATGACAAATAACACTGAAACTGGGCATTGTTTATGACAGCGTTTCTATTGTCACAGAGCAGCTGAAAGTTCATGAAATACGATAAAAATGGGATTGTCTTTTTTTAATAACTTTGGACATGTAGAAGAAATCTTTAGTTAAACATGAAGAGTGACAATAACACCTATTTACCTGGGTTATCTTCTGATACTAAGTTGGAGGAATGTTTTGACATGAAATGAGAATCCTACATCGCCACTGTGTAGTAAATGGTAAATGCTGCATTTATATAGCACCTTTATCCAAGGCGCTTTACATAGCTTGTGCATCACATTCACCCGTTCACACACACATTCATACACCAATGGCAGTGGAAGCCATGCTGGTACCTACTAGCACATCAGGAGCAATTAGGGGTTCAGTGTCTTGCTCAAGGACACTTTGACAGTGACTCTGCGGGAGCCCGGGATCGAACCAGCAACCTTGTGGTTACCATCCGGTGGTTACCACTCTACCCCTGAACCACTGCCACTGTGTTTTGTTTCTTTAGTGTGAGTGTTATCAAATAGGCTTCAGCTGCTGTTATTAGTACTGCTGCTCCTTCTGCCCAGTGCAGGGCACAAAGCAAGGATTGCACAGTGAGTGATAGGCACGGGCGGATTGGCACATATTTTCCCACCGGGACAATTTTGCCTTTGCCAGGCCACCCTGGGGGGAGCAGCTGGTTAACCAGATGTAACTCTTTGAGAGCGTAAAAATGAAACCAAATGGACCCTTGCGGGTCCATTTGGTTTCATTTTTACGCCCTCAAGAGTTAAAATAGTCATCATGTGAATTAGCCCAACTTAGTCTACACAACTAGAGAATGTAGAAGATTAATGGTCATTTTGATCTGTATGTTCCATGCGAGCATCTAGCGCATTCTAGTGCATTTTGGAAGTGCCACAAATGCATTTTGGATCTTGTCCAGGCCACTAGGAGGCGCAGGCCACCGGGAAAACTCCCTGTACTCCAGATGGCCAATCCGTCCCTGGTGATAGGACTGTTATGCTACTCAGTCACTGACACGACTGCTGACGAATCCTTGCCACGTTTCACCGCTGTGGAGCTCATAAATAGTTAACAGTAATGACATTTTGGGCAGTCAAGATGTCGTCCCCCACATCCCTGCACAAACAGAGACACTAAAGGTTGAGATATACCTGCCGCCATACAGCACCAGGCGAGAATACAAAGGCTGAATGAAAAGGGTCATTTGCATTCTAATGGGTGATTGATGACTGTGCTGCGCTATATCGGTAGTTTTCACTTTTCAGATCTGGTCTTTGTCCTTTCTTTGTTCTGAAGTTCTCAGTCATGTTTTCAAGTGGATTTTTATATGAAAACGAGCTTCAGAGGTCCCCCAGCTGAGCACTGTTTATGATACATTAGTGTTAAATAACCCTGAAACTGGACATTGATTATGAAACATTAGTGTTATGATAAATAACACTAAAGCTGAGCATTGTTTATGATACATTAGTGTTATGATAAATAGCACTGAAACTGAGCATTGCTTGATACATTATGTTATGATAAATAACAATGAAGCTGAGCATTGTTTATGATACTTTAGTGTGATGATAATTAACATTGAGACTGTATTGTTGATGTCCAATCTTCCAATTCAAGACTTATTTATATTGTGCAACACTGCCATCTCCTGGGCAAAATGTACCTTGCTGGTGGTGACCTGGTGTTGACTTTGATCAAATTTGGATTTTAGTTTTAGTCATGGTGCTTTTTAATAGTTTTTATTTAGTTTAAATACACATTTAATTTAGTTGACTAAATTATTTTTGGGGGTGAATTGATGCCTTCGTAATGGAAGACTTTACAGTTGACGAAAATAGCCAATCTACAAGCTCACAGCGCATTGCAGCGTGACACAGCTCCATTTGAGAGCTCCAGACATCCCTGTCCAGAGCAACAATAGTTTGTGACCTCCGCCTGAGGTAATCCCAAGACGGTCCAAGGCCATAGAGTGGTGTGTTTCCAGTGGGATGTGCATCGAAGACCTCCCTATATAAGGAATCCAGAGGCATCCTAACCAGATGCTCCCGAACGAACAGACACTGAATTTGCATTCTCTCTCTCCCCCTCCCTCTCCCTCCCTCCCCAGGGTCCTTCAACCACGACCTGCGGCCGCCCGAGTCCCTCTTCAAGGTCATCTTCTGGCTGGGCTACTTCAACAGCTGCATGAACCCCATCATCTACCCGCTGTACAGCCGCGAATTCAAGATGGCCTTCATCCGCATCCTGCGCTGCCAGTGCCGCGGGAAGCGGCGGCGGGCGGCGACACGCCCCAGCAGGTTCCGGGGTGGGGCCGGGGGTGGAGGAGGCGGAGGTGGCGGCGGCTACAACTACAACCGCTCGTCGGCCTTAAACTCCTCAGTAAACTCGCGGCGGCTCTCGTCAGCCGAGCACAGCAACCTGAACGGCAGCCAGCGCACGCTGCCGTCCTCCGCCAGCCCCAGCCCACGCGTCAGCCTCTCCCCTCCCCCGGACGGCAGGTTCTTGCCCGGAAGCCCCGCCGCCGCCGTGAACAAGTCGGCCGGTGCCTCGGGGGCGGCCTTATGAAGCCGGAGGACACCGTTTTGTTTCAAGACCAAATACGAGCCCCTCCAACCCCCACAATTATATGACATAATTATTCTGTTGAAAATATTCACACAAACAGTTCGGACTGTTCAATATCGCATGCCACAGCCACTGCTCTCGGCGGCGACACCTCTCCTTCACAATAAAGTGTATCCCCATTGCATTTTACCCTGGTTGTTTCACCATTTGTGCTTTAAAGAATATATGTTAATGGCATTTAGAAGATTTAGAAACCTTTCATGGGGATCTTTATGTGTATAATATTTTAAAGTGTTCGAAATCTTCTAAATGCTATTAACATGTATATTTAAAAAATAAACTAAAACGGTGAAATGTCCCTTTGACTGCACAATCCGTCTTTTTTACACTGGTTTTCCCCTGCCAAAACCAGCGTTTCCTGACTTTTGTTTTTGGCCGCAGCGGCGTGAAAGACGTTTTTCGCACCCTAGAATAAAGCAGTCAAAGTGTTAAGAGGATATAGGTGTAACTTAACATTGTGGGAGAGAGGGAAAGGTTGACTCATAAAGACTGAGCTCGGCATGCCCACCCCCGGAGCGTGGACTGGACCCCCCACCCCCGGAGCGTGGACTGGACCCCCCACCCCCCCGTTTCAATTGAAACCAGTAAAAACGTAGCAAAGGCCTATGGTCGATAGCTACGAGGAGAGCGGGGCATACTTGGGGCTCGGCAGGCCTCTCCCAAGGAATCCATACCAATGCGTTTCATTTCCGGGCTTGAAGTGCTGGAGATGGGGAAAGTAATTATCAGTTCCATTCCGGAAGGACCAGGTGTCTGTATCGTATATTTGGGGTTATTAGGAATACTAATTGGTTCCCTGTGTGTGTGTGTGGGGGGGGGGGGGGGGGACTTGAATAACCAGCAGAGTGCTTATTATTATTCCACGGCTGTGCAATCATCCTGCGTCACTGAAACTCTTCTATGAGTGTTCGGATGGATGAAAAAACTTTTTTTTTCTCCTGCTCTCCCTTGACTGGACAAACATGGCGAGAATGAAAACTGTGCGCCATGGGAGAGACATTTTATACTGTGGGATTTACATTGACAGTCACAACGTACTGTTTTACTATGTGTTGTTTAAAAAGGACAGTTTACCATGTTTTGGGGGCCTATGTTGTATGAAATACTTGCCATTAAAGCTCCTACATGTAGTTTTATGGACAGGAACAATAATTACATGTTTTTTTTAACAGTTTTTATGATTTTCATGAAGTCTTCCTTTAATTAAATTATCTAAAAAAATAAAAAATAAATAGATAAAATAAAAAATCTGGTGGGACTATTTGTTAGCCAATTAGGAAGAGCTGAGCTGCCTCTGATTAAGGAAAAGGAGAACTGGTGGAGTCAAATGTGGAGGTGAGGTGGTGGAGGACTATGATTTTTCATGGGCCACTGTGGCTCCTATGGTTGTTAGATAATAGATATGTTGGAAGTGATTAAAAAATGAAACTGTCCAAGATAAAGAAAAAAAAAGATGTATTATACAAGATGTATATACAAAAAAAGATGTATATACTTCAAAGGGATATTTCACTTAAGAAAAGAAAAACAAACAAAAAAAACATTTTGGTCATTTTGTTGTCTACTCGGGCTCATGTGAACACTACCACAGACAGTTTCTTTGCTTGCTGGCGTATTTTCAAAGTTGCCTCTACATCCTTTAATATTTCACAAAAACCAGAGCAGAACTCCCACCACGAGACTCGAGCAATCACCAATCCAATTGTAACCGTTGTATTAGTGGCAAGTATTTCATACAACTTATGTTTTTAAAAAAAGAATAACTATTCCTCTAAGTTCATTCCCATCATCAATCGTCACAGAATGCTATCACTTTAGTGTCATTGCCACTGACTGACGTTATTGAGTATAGGTTATTATTGCTGCTGTGTCAGAAGTGTGTTTACTGTATTTGGATCCGTGTTGCTGTCATCAAGTTGTTGCGACAGCCCATGGTGAAATGGTGCGACGTGAAACGTACTTGTGTAAGGAGGCATGGTCAAGACTGCAGGGTTTATATCGATTGCAATTGGCTCACAATGTAGTCTAGTAATTGGATTGTGATGGTGGCCAATGCATGTGGGTGTGTATATTTTGAAGGGAAAAAAATATATATACTGTATATTAAGATAATGGTTGACGAAGGCAGAATAAATGCACCCAACACAACCCTTCCACCCCCGTTCCGTTTGCAATGTTCCTTGGATATATCAAATCCATCCAGGAACGTGCACAGATTAATTGTTAGAGGGGCCGGGCGGGGCTGAAATCCCCATAAGAGGGCACTTTTTCGGACCAAAATGGTGAAAATAACAGATCTACGTGAGCTTGTAGATCAGATATTACTGGGGCATAAACAAGAACCCTTTAGCTTAAGGGAGATGCAATGTAACAATGTGGAATTCAAAACCATCTCCATTATAACCATTGTGACAGTCATTGTAGACAAGTAAAAGGGGCAGAGGCTGAAGCCCCCCTATGTGTGCACGTCCCTGGAATCCATGTCCCTCTTGTAGCTGTGATGAGATTCACGTGCAAGAGTATTATGGGATTAAGCTCATTTTTTCGTAATCTGGGTAACAATTAAGCCAATGATGGATTTATTTTTCTGTTACTATCACCTGATAATCCTTTGCGGTATGTCGTGAATATTGGTTTATCTCTTGAATTCTTTTGTGCACAGCGACTTGTCTTCTTTAAAGGTATAGTAAGTGATTTGGGTGCTAAGGTCCCCCCGTAGCATGATGTGCACAAACACACACTCTACAGTGAGGGGAAGTACACCATGCCAACAACACATACACCCACCCCCACTCGATCCTGATTGGACGAAAGGCTTTTTTCCCAAAGCCCAAACTGAAAGGGATTTCTTTTTTTACTCCATTTTTGCTCTCAATAACATAAACACTGGCTCACAGTGCGTTGCAATGTGATGTGAGCTTGCGGATCAGCTATCGTATGTATATCCGCTATTTGACGCACAAAGAAGTATAATATAAGGGTTTAAAGTGGTTAACAGAAGGTGTAAAGAAAGCTAAGTTATCACTATGGGATGAAGTTGTTGTCACTTCAATAAATATAAAAAATATCAACATGTGCATCTCTCACGTCATTCCAGCTTGGAGAAATCTGAAAAATAAATAAATAAATATAATAAAATAAATACATTTTGAGTTGAGACGGGCAACTTTTATGATGAGAGGGCCCCTATAGTTCCACACTCACTCCAGAGGGACCACTAGTTCCACATTCACTCCAGAGGGACCCCTATAGTTCCACACTCACTCCAGAGGGACCCCTATAGTTCCACACTCACTCCAGTGGGACCGCTATAGTTCCACACTCACTCCAGAGGGACCGCTATAGTTCCACACTCACTCCAGAGGGACCACTATAGTTCCACACTCACTCCAGAGGGACCCCTATAGTTCCACACTCACTCCAGAGGGACCACTATAGTTCCACACTCACTCCAGAGGGACCCCTATAGTTCCACACTCACTCCAGTATAGTTCCACACTCACTTCAGAGTCCCGCTATACTGTAGTTCCACCCTCACTCTAGAGGGACTGCTATATTTTCCCACTCACTCCAGAAGGACTACTAGTTCCACACTCACTCCAGAGGGACCACATCAACATGATACTGTAACTGCAGCTGAAAACAAAAAACAATAAATGAATGAATAAAAAACTAAAAGGCAAAAATCAGAACTTACGTATAATCTCAATTATTAATCTTGGCTTTTATTTGTCTCAACTGATTCTCATACCAGGCTTTTTGTTTTTATCTTGTGTTGTTTTTTTGGGAATGAAGCAGCTATAAAAGTGATTTAACATTTTAGTTCAGCCTCTGTTTTTTTTTTGTTACACCCCGCTCCGGAATTGTCCCTGTTGTGGATGATCTGCAACATGTTTTTCCTCCCGATATTTGCTGAGGAATATACAATATATATTGCGGGAGGAAGTATACGATACTATTGCGATAATGATATTCCAGCACACCTTATATACTGTATGTAGATAGATAGAGATAGAGAGATAGAGAGATTAGAAGGTTACTTACATAGGCCTACTATTCATTTCAGCGTGTTGTGTTGTTCTTTTTTTTTACTGATTGGGGAGTAGAGAAGTTGTGATATTGAGGGGTCAGAAACAGCCTAGACTCCCTATTGTCAACAAGTCCATGTAGAAGAGCTGCCATTGGACTACCCATGTGACTGTCTCATAGGATAAAAATGGTGAAAAACGAGGGTTTTATCTCTGGCGCCCCAAACAAAAAAGCAAAAAAGCACTAGATTTTTCGCCAGGAGCTTTTCACAAATTTTGGTGCTAGGGGGGTCTGAAAAAACGCTATATATAGCGACTAATGCGCCAAGTTGGCAACACTGATCCTGCCCTTTGCTATTCTTCAATTGGAACTGAAAAGTTATACTTTAACTTTATGAAATACCTGTTCAAATGGATGTACTGTCAGTGTCAAGATAAAGATCTCAAATCTAATTTCACACTTGTGACCGTCACCACAAGATACTACCCCAAGAGGATGCGTTATATCGTTTATGTGTTTGAAATAGAGAGCATCTGATATGAATTCTTCAAGGGCAAAAAAACAGATTCCAATATTTTTGGGGCTTTTGACACCCTATGGGCTGATATATCTGATTTATAATGAACACACACACACACACACACACACACACATGCGCATAAAAACAAAATTGTTTTTTATTATTTCATTCTTTAGAATTATGGCATACAGCTCATGCAATACCAAAAACTCTATCTCAAACTAATTGAAATTTAGAAAAATGAGACTAAAATGACATATTTATAGAAATGTTGACCCTCTGAAAAGTATTCGTGCACTCAATACATGGCCTGGGCTATTTAAAGGTGCAGTTAACCGGAAATGGAGGGCATTTTACTTTGAAATTTTCAGCCTGAAACGCTGAATCTGAAGTTTATGAACCAATCAGAGCTTGCATTCATTCAGGCTGTGGGGCGCAAAGAGCGAGGGACAGCTGTGCGATGAGCTATATACTACACGCAATGCATGTAGTGTATAGATCATACCTGGGCATTATGCGGCCCGGGGGCCAAATGCGGCCCTTTGGCTGACTCTGACCGGCCCGGGACCACCAGTGGTCCTTCAGAGAGTTCCAGTTAAATGTGGAGAGTTGGTTAACCAGATGTAACTCTTTGAGAATGTAAAAATGAAACCAAATGGACCCTTGCGGGTCCATTTGGTTTCATTTTCACACTCTCAAGAGTTAAAATATTCATCATCTGAATTACCTAAAATCTACACAATCAGATAATGTAAAAGAATGGTCATTTTTTAATCTATGTTTGCCTGTTTTGTTTCCCAAATCCAGCCTGGTATCCTGAACAAAATCAAAATCATCAAATGTTGGTCCTCTGTGGCTCAAATACTGAATAAATTGAGGGCCCCGGTAGCAAAAAGTTTGGTCTTACTCTTACTTTCGTCTTGAAATTAAATTAATATTACACAGACTTTTAGTTCAGCCTTTAGTCTTGGCCCTTCACAATATTTTATGTATATCATGTGGCCCCTTGGGAAAAATAATTGCCCACCCCTGGTATAGATGCATGTATTGTTAAATTTGGTGTCTCACACCTTCCCCTTGACAGTAAAGGCCGGACTGTCTGTGGGGTTCAGGTCAGGTCAGTCGGCTGGTCAGTTAAGTGCAGTAATATCATGGCCAGTACACCAGTTAATGGTAGTTTTGGCTCTGTGGGCAGGCACCAAATCGAGCTGCAAAGGAAAATCAGTGCATCTCCATCAAGCTTGTCTACTAACTAAAGTACAAAGTGCTCTAAAACATGCTGATAGATGGCCCTGTTGACTCCAGTTGGAAGTTTTCTCTGACATTGCAGTTAGACGATGCAGATAACATGGCCCCAAATCATCACTGGGTTTTATCAATTGCATTGTCAACACACCCATTTATTAGGATATTTTACAGCACTGTGTGCTTCCCTGTGTTGACAAGCTGTAAGAATATACGGATATCCTTTTACAGCAGGACTTGGCGCCTGGCCCACAGAGCCAAAAACCCACAAGGAAATTGGTGCACTGACCATATATTGCTGTGCTTAACTGACCAGCCAACTGGCCTGACCTGAACCCCACAGAGTCGATGGACCGAATTGCAACTCTAGATTCAGCCCACTTATAAAAGAATCTAGAATTGCATTGCATTACACTGCTTGTGTTACATGCAGCCACATGACCAAACAAATACACAAATAGACAAACATCAATACATACTTAAATACAATAAATACACTTTGCAAGTCACGGCCCTATGTGTCTTGCTTGCAATTGCACACATTTCCAGAAACTATATAAACTTACGGTCTCATGACTCTCATGGTCCTTGTGTGAGGAAAGAATAATTCTGCTGCTGTTAGCTCTGAGTCTCAAACCAGAGTGACAAAACAAGGTGTTAACAATCATATAGGTAAAGGCTCCTGCTACAGGAACTAACAGAGCCTACAGACTGCACAAGTGCACATTCCAAGTTTTGGCCAAGCTGTGACGTCACGTCCTGCATTTTTGAATGGGTGTCAATGAGACTTCTGGCTTGTTCCGGTCTGAATTTCGGCCGCGGGCGGGTCTTTCCTGCTGCCTCACTACTGTTCGAAATTCAGACTGTAGCTACAGACTGCACAAGTGCACATTCCAACTTTTGGCAGGGGGTGTGACGTCACGTCCTCCTTTTTTGAATGGGTTTCAATGTGAACTTCCGGTTAGGTCCTGTCTGAATTTCGGCTGCGGGCGGGTCTTTCCTGCTGCCTGACCGCTGTCCGAAATTCAGACAGAAAGTAGCAGGAAGTGCCCATTGAAACCCATTCAAAAAAAGAGGACGTGACATCACAGCTCGGTCCGAAACACTGCTTGTGCAAAAACCAGTGTAGAGGCACCCTATAAGTGCCCATAAAGGAGTGCAAGGCTGCCCTCTAGTGGGCTCAGTCGCCTTGGGGCAGAACAACCTGTAGGCCTACTGCATGGAGCTTATGTATTGAACATACAGGCCTACTGTTTCAGATAGTCGACACTTCTGTATTATAAATATGTGTGGTCTCTGAAAATGTTCCTCTTTTGAGGACTTTTTGATTGTCATGACCATACCATTTGTACTATGTCCAAAATATGTCATGTTTTCCTGTACAGGAACATTTAAAGAGAAAAAGAATCTGGGAAAAATGTGTATATATATATATATATATATATATATATATATATATATATATATATATATATATATAATATAGTGGTTGATCTACAACCTGCAGTTTCTATTAGCTTGGACTAATATCGATATTGAATATTGATGATGTCACTGGTGAAGTGGTCCTTTAAGTTATTTTTTGTTATGGTCCAATTTGGGTACCTATCGGCATATATTCGGGAAAACAGTGGCACTGCATGCTGTTCACAAGGCAACTATAGTCTGTCTTGAGAGATACACGGTGCCAAAAAGTTTTGTACAAGCAATTGTCTATTCATTTGATTTGTCTATAATAGGCCTACCTCACCTGCACCGACTTGCAGTCGCTTCATGTATCGTCACGTTGTTTTCAACAACCACACCTGAAAACTAAAGAATTCCTGCTCAAACATACATATAGCTTTGAGCCAACAGAGAGAAAAGCAAGGCCGGACTGGGCTGAAGGGTGGAGAGTGGGCTGGAGGGAGGGAGGGGGGGGGGGGGGGGGGGGGGTAATCATTATATTCCCTATATACTGTAAGAATTATGTGAATTTTAACATACAAATTGAACCAAATGGGTCCATATTTGGTTCCAAGCTATGATTTAGCTGGGGCTTCCCCTGGAACTCCTTCACACCACACTTCAGGAATAAGTAGTAAATAACTAGTAAAATAAATAGTAAAAATAGTAAAATGACAAAGTTGGGGATAAGGGGTTTAGCGTGTGATGAAAATGGAGAACTTGCTAGGACTCACATTGTGTGATGAATAATCATTGCACACTTTCTTCAGAGGTTTCACTTGAAATAGAGATAAAGAGTTACCCCAATACCACTAAATCCGGCTCTGGAGAACAGCATTCTGTCACTGAGAAGAACAAACAGTCTTTGCTCATACAGGCCAGGCCCCCTTCTTTGTCACACCTGGATCATGAGGGTAGTATACGTGAATGACAGGACTGGAAATTATGGGAGGTATTTGGCAGTGATTACTGCGTGGAAACCACAGGCATAGCTGTAGCAGAGTGCCACTCCTCCAAGTCCTTTCACTGAGCTCCTCATAAGCTCCTCTTTCCTTTCATTCTCTATCTCTGCTGCTTGTCCAACACAACCATGGCCTTCACCGGGAAATACGAGCTGGAGAGCCAAGAAAACTACGACGAATTCCTGCAGATCATCGGTAACGTATATGTACTGTCCCTTTTTGAGCATGTCCCTTTTTGGTGTTCTACCCATTGGAAAAGTTATGCGTAATCTTGAAAGTGGCACTTTTCATACAAACATAAGATAATGAAGTTCATATAAGATCAATAGTATTTTTGTACTGTTAAAGATACATATATAATATGAAACATAATATATAATTTTGTAATTTATAATAATTATATGCAACATTAAAACCAAATAAGATTCATAGTACCTTATTGGTCTGAATATGAGACAGTGTTTTTTCCCCAATGGAAATATCACAAATGAGTCTTACAAACAGGATAGTCTTATATTTGGTACAATACAGTTTTTTTTTTTGTAAAGTGGCTTGTATGAAAGGTAAGGGCCCACTTTCAAGAGTTTGCATAATTTGAAATGTGTGCAGATCTACAAGCTCACAGCAGGCTTGAGCTTGTATCTGTTTGTAAGTCTCCTATTCATGCAAATGTGGCACAAATCTTGGACTGTTCTGTCACAGCGAATGTTTCCAATTCAAATGTTTTGCTTCTGGGAAGGTTCCTGGGACTAGATATGTTCATATTGGGATCGGCTGCCACACACAGCCGTTTTTCTGGGTCCTTGATATGAAATATTGAGGACGACTGACATAGAAATAGAAGTTTTTCCACAAAACTGAAAAACTTTTTTTTTCTCTTAAGGTTTATCCAAAGCCAAGACGGACCATAAAGTGATCACTGAGGTGGTACAGAAGGGGAACGACTTCACCTGGACCCAGAGCATACCCAACTGGACCTGGACCAATGATTTCACCGTGGGCCAGGAGTGTGAGCTGAAGACCATGCTGGGCCCCACGTTCAAGGTAAGAGAACGGAATAAGGGGAATGTTTCATGAATCACTGTTGGGCAATATTACTTATGGGAGTAATGTTACTTATTAGGTATTACTCCTTTATTTACTTTCACTGAATCCAATTATTTAATAGTATTAATACTGGGAGGAATTAAGCCACCAATCCGCCAAAAATGCTATAAAATAAAGCAGCCATCTCCCTCAACCTTTTAAATGAAATGATTCCAAGCCAACACCTAACAAGCGCAAATGTACACAAAATGTTACTCGTTACCTGCATGTAAAATGCATCGACTCTAGTATGAGGTTGACATTGTAGGCTAAGTATTTGCAATTTTCAATATTTTATTTACTTCTACTTCATTTCAGAGCCAACGCTGTTTTTGTTTACTCTACTACATTAATGTGAAAACTGTTGTTACTTTGTAGATTTTAAATAAACAATAACCACTTCAACCCTACATACCACATATTTCAAACTCAAGTCAAATCAGGCCCACGAATGAATTACCTCTGGCCCGCGGGGATGATTTTTAATTACTATTAAACAGTCCCTCTGGTATTATTGTACAAACCATGATAAGAAATGAATCACACTTCTCATTTTACAATGAACGCAGAAATTGGGGAGGATCAAAACTGAGCTTCAATAATGCATTTTCACTTTAACGCTTGACGTTTCATCTTTGCATTTATGTTGCTGTTAAGTTAAGTGGTTGATATTTGGAGGGAATTTGCCTTTTTGGCCCGCTGTGTATTTGAGTATGACAAAGCTGCTATACAAATTTCAGCCCTTTGAAAATAGCCGATCTACAAGCCCACAATGTTGCCATGTGCCACGCCATAAACTTGTAGATGGGCTATCTTCAAAGGATGCTCTCCGCATAAAATGGGACAGTCTGCGGTATGACCTTTAGTGCATCAAGTCCATTTACTTGAGCACATTTTGAAGACAGGAGTTGTACTTGTAACAGTTATGGGAAAAATAAAATATTCCTCGTCTTGTCTATGTTATCCACCTTTAGGCCATGGTTCATTTGGATGGAGGTCAGGTTTCAATCCAGTTTCCACAATACCTCTTCAGTGCCGAGGTGAAAGACGACAAACTGGTCATGGTGAGAGCGATATAACCACACATCCACATTCACTGAATTACAAAGACGTGATTACATGTTGCAACAGTCATTGCTAGGCAACGCTATCATATACACTGAACACAAACAGCCTCTACATGCAAAGAGCTCTGGTTTACTGAGACTTTTGGCTTGTTTGGGTGCAGTATAGATATAATGATGCATTTTCACATAATGTTGTCGAGAGGAAACCAACTAAATCCACTTTTGCATTTTGTATAAATCAGTGCCAATGTATCAGAACTTTACAGCTGCAAGTTGCTTAAAAACATTCATTGAACCATTTGGACAGTAAAAAGCGCTTCAGACAAAACCTCTCAAGTCCAATGGAACCTCAAACTGTCTGCTAAAGAAGCCAACTCCACCACCTCTCAGAATATACAGTATAAAGTCGCAATATCAACTTTGTTGTGGCAGCATTGCTTTGTTTAAGGTTTTATTCATATCCTGAAAAAGGGCCAGAGATATCCTAAACCACTAGTGGTGTACAGCTGATTTGCAATCCGTCATGCAGCAATTTAACCTTGCCTCAATCAAGGATAAATAGGTTAGATTCTTTTGTGTTTTAATTTGTTACACTAGTGCAATATTGAGGGCTAAAATATAATTTCACACTCATCCACATAAAAAGGCAACAAGGAACAGTAGTGCAACAGATGAGGTTTCACCACTAAGTAGGACACCAAGTAGGATCAAACATTTTCAAAATATGTACATTTATTTAAAATCAGCATAGAAAAAAAAAATCACCAATTACTGGCCAACAACATATGACTGCACAAATGACTAAATTACCAAAAGTAAGAACATTAATGTATGACAAATGCTGAACAAATAAATCAATAAGATAAACTGAAGACTAGTACATCAACAAAATTTAGTTACACAAAGAAACAAACACATGGGATGGACAAGATAATAAGTGGGGGGATCTGGGCAGCCATGTACAATGTGCATTTCAGAGTGACTACCAGACCAGTGACCTCCCCACAAATCTAGCAAAACAGAGGAAAAAGCTAAACTAAACATAAACAAATGCCAAAAGAAATTACTTACTGCCAGCCCAGCTGAAACTCTAACTAATTACAGATAACAGGGGAAATAAAAAGGGAGCACAACTGTTCGGTTTGCATGTCAGGAGAGAATGGGCTGCTGACCAGTACTCTGATATAGCCTGCCATTAGTTACTAATCACTCATCAAGTACAGGGCGGGGCAGTCAAGTGATTGACAGATGAGTCTCAACATAGAACCAAAGCAGCATGGAGAGGTACTATAACAGAACAAGGAAAAGAGTGAACAGAAAGGACAGAGGATATACAAAACACCATGCGTTTGATGCCATGAATGCACATAACTAACACAAATGCTCATATATCTATCGGGCAAATAAGCATAGCTTTAAGATCCTTAACGTGAACTAAAATTGCATAGAAACGACTGTGCTGCGCCTCATGATTATATAGTCAGTTGCTGGAATTATTACAATTTCGTTTTTAATAATTTTAACTGTTTATTTTTGTTCAATGTATTAATTAGTCCATGCTAGTTAATGTAACAACATTATAATTAAATTCATTTGAAAATCAATACAAATCACATTTCGGGTTCATTTCCAGTTAAAAATTGCACCCCCCCCACCCCCTCTCAGGAATGTCACCTCTCCAACAAGGTAAAGTATGGCATGTAGAGATCAGACATTCCTAGAATGAGTAACTAAAAAAACAACCACTTTTGTTTTGAACATCAAGTGTTGGCAGGTGTGTGACAGTATCAGGTGTGTGCCACTCTGCCACACTATAGAGGAAATAAAGATGCCACATGTGTTTAAAGCTGGTGTTCCAGCATCATTTGGTTTCAGCCCTGGTAACATTTCACAACTTAAGACCAAGCTTTGTGAGACTCCAAATCTTCAGAATCTGGGCCCTAATGCACAGATTCCAAACTCCAAACTCCAAATGCCTAAGGACGACAAGGATGACAAGGTTGAATACCAGTTATTTGCCATTTTTTGCAACCCACACGTTTGGTGGGGTTACTCATTGCATTAATAAGGTGGTGAAATTATTTCCGAATGTTACGCTTTCTAATCTTTTTGTTGCCCAGTTTATATACTAGATCATAGTGGTTATCTTTCCTAAGCATTCTTTCTGCATTTCTGTTCCCCTGTGTTGCGTTCTAGAATTGCGTAACGCCAGGAGAGAATGGTGTGACATTCAAACGGATCAGCAAGAGGATATAAAGGCCGTTGCAACTCCCGACGTGTCCCAACAGAAGCTTTCAACACCCTAACTGAGGACAGAAAGAGAGAGAGAGAGAGAGAGAGAGAGAGGAGGCATGTCACAGCTCATTCCTCTTGCTGTACAAATTGCCAATGAATACATCATCAGCTCATTATGTTGTCTGTTTTAAAGTGCAACATGGAGTCCATAGTCTTCTGTATTGTAGTCTGGAACCGTGTAGAACTGTGAAACCTTTAAAATGAGTGCAAAGAATATCATTTATTCTGTATGTAATAAAACCTCACCGGTATGAATTGGTTATGGCATGTCATTTGTGTAGAAAACATGCTTTCTTTCTTTCTTTCTTTCTTTCTTTCTTTCTTTCTTTCTTTCTTTCTTTCTTTCTTTCTTTCTTTCTTTCTTTCTTTCTTTCTTTCTTTCTTTCTTTCTTTCTTTCTTTCTTTCTTTCTTTCAAGCCTGTTGGGAATAGCGAGTTAATGGAATTAATTAATTTTGTTGATTAATCTGATTCATATTCAATTAACACATGTGCACATTGACCCAACTTGCACTGAGCATTTTCTCAGTGAAAAATATGGGTAGAGCATGGTTTTACGGAGACATATAAAGCGATGTGACTACGACCCCATAATGGATCTCGCTTCTTCCTGCTTGTTGTCCAGCAGGTGGGACAACAGGGATCCCCACTCAGAGTTGCACCACTTATACTTCACACAGGTGTGATTTTTATGTGTTAATTGGTCAAATTAAGGCTAAAGCTATACATTGATATAGCATTATAGGCTAATAATTGCAAATTTCTGCATTTAACCACTATTGCATTATCTTATGTTTTGGTCAAGTACTAAGTAATAATGTAGAAATATGCTTGTCCGGAGATCAGAATGTTCTTGAGTAAAACTATGGTATCAATATGTACATACTGCAGAACCAGTACCAGTTTTCAAACATATACAAATTGTACACATCTTTTAGCTCAGAAATCTACAGGCTCACAATGCACCCTGACACATTCTGCTACTTTCAAATGTCCGTTGTATAATTGGGTTGTATATCCATTTGTATAAGAATAATAATCAAAAACTTGCAACTAGTTTACAAATAAAGGTAAGATAGCCGTTTAGTCCAAAATTCCCCCAAGCTATTTACTTGTTTGACCACACGTGTCAGTATCTACTCATTTGAGTTCACTGCAGTACAGCATAGTGTGAATGTACATTCTGCATATACTGTAGTGAAACTGAAGTTGAACACTTCGGTCATGCTCATGACTCATGGGAATAGCTGTTTTCACTTTATGATTTTGGACTCTGGCCTACAAACCTACAATAGTTTAGTCATATGCAGTGAATAGAGGAAAGAGCTACTGAAGAAATCAAGTTTTCATATTATATTTCATAGGTTAATGAAATTCTTGAATATCCCCTTGAGATGTGCACCCTGTTTATATATTCAAGTGGGTCCTGTCCTAATGTAGTCCATAATTCAAGGAGAAAAGAAACATTAACTAGGAACTACAACAACCAAAACAATATGAGAGAAAAAAGAAGAAGTAAACAAACAAGGGAGCTGACAAGATACAACTATCAAGCCAATAGGCGATTGGCAATCATACAATATGGCTCATTCATTTATTCAAAATCAGAGAGGTACATGTCATAAATGTTGTGATAGTATGTAGTATATTTAGAGCAAATTTATAGCAACTGCATTAGTTAACTACATTAGTTATGTATTCAAACACGTAGGCCTACATGAACTCTCGTAATAAGACAATTCTCATAATACGAGCATGTTAAAAAAAAAAAAAATAGTAGCAGGTACAGCATAGTTTTTTTCCAATCTGAAGGAGCTTTAAACATGAAGACTTAGATGGCTATTATTTTTTTAAAACTGTAGGAACAGTTTTAAAGAGAGTTGACTCAGTTGATAATATTAGAGGAATTTTGAGACATAGGCCTACCGTACACTATTTAAAAAGATCCCTGGCTAATAAGACAAATACACCTTAAAACATTACACGTGCCATCTACATGTAAAATAAAGAACACCAAAATATATTATTTTTTCTCAGAAATAAAAAAATCTTTCACTCAGGAGCTGCTGAAGTTGTTTCCCCGTTTCTTTCCTCAGATGTTTTGAAAATGATCTACATAAAAGACCATTATGTCGTGGGCAAAGCCAACTCGGGTCTCAACAAATCATGACAATGTTTTGGGACAATTAAATAATTTCTAAGAAGAAAAACAAAAAGTATTGTATCCTGCTGTGTTTTTGTTCTTCTTGCTAATTAGATATTGTATGATAATATTGTGTGTGTTTCGAGCCAGGGGTCATTCATTCCAGTGTAAATATCATGGACATTACACATTAAATACTGGTTTGTTTTTGGAAACAGACCTTCCAAATCCGTCAAGGCCTGTCATATGCACTGGAAAAATATATGTGAGACTTAAAAAAAAGGTTTTAGCATATAGGAAAAACTATTGGTGGAGAGGTTTGTCTATCCCATGTTCTGCTTAGCTGTGATTGGGCCATAGCAGTCAGAGAGGAGGGGCTTACTGAAAGGTCTATTGCGATTAACTGCCAATTTAACTGACACCCAGTTGACTCTAGCATTCAAGGAGTTCCCCCTCAATTGAACAAGGCAGACACCACCGCCGGCGCCAGCAGGATCAGGAAGAGGCTGACAGCGACGCTGCTGGAACCGTTGCAGAGGTCGCCCTCGCAGCAGGTCACCTCCGCCAGCTCCATGACTCCAATGCTGATGTTTGGCATGTTGCACATGCTCGACTGAGTGCAGCCCATCACTTTCATTCGTTCCTCTTTGCCCACCATTACCTCTGCGGATAGCAACAACAAGCAACAACAGCAAGACAAACACATATTACTCAACTTAAAGGTAAATCTGTGTTTGTAAACAGGTTTGAAACGAACTCTGCCTCACCTCCACTCTTATGAAACGGCTGGAGACTGCTGCGGCACTGCCCCCCCAATAACGCCCCTCCCCCACGCACACACTAACACTGTCTTGTACCGAGCTCTGACGAATGTTTTGACAACATGATTTGTTGACAATAAAGTTCTGGACCATCTGCAGGGCAAGGCAATTGTACTGTGTGTCTGCAGGGCAACAGCTGCACCATCAAAGTAGAAGCGACATAGAAGGGAAATGAGAGAGAGAGAGAGAGAGAGAGAGAGAGAGAGAGACAGACAGAGAGACAGACAGACAGACAGACAGATAGACAGACAGATAGACAGATAGACAGATAGATAGCGTCTTACCGTATCCTGAAATGCAGCGGTCCTCGCCTTCGGAACATTGCAGCTCTTTCATCTCAGAGCAGTCGGCACCTGCACACGTGTAGCACTTCTTCTCAGTGGAGGGAATGTTGGAGGGAACTGTGTACCGAATACAAATTGGTTAAGGATGAAAGAACATTTTAAACCGATGCTAGACTGTAGTGTTCTTCCCAACTCTTTTTACTGTCGTGTTCTTCCCAATTCTTTTTACTGTAGTGTTCTTCCCAACTCCAATTACTGTAGTGTTCTTCTCAACTCGAATTACTGTAGTGTTCTTCTCAACTCCAATTACTGTAGTGTTCTTCCCAACACCATTCAGTGTAGTGTTCTTCTCTACTCCAATTACTGTAGTGTTCTTCCCAACACCATTCACTGGAATGTTCTTCCCAACTCCATTCACTGGAATGTTCTTCCCAACACCATTCACTGTAGTGTTCTTCCCAACTCCATTCACTGGAGTGTTCTTCCCAACTACGTTTACGCCTGTGCACTGTGTACTGTGGTTGCGCCAGACATGACTTATGAGGCAACAGTAGAGTGATCACATTGAGTCTAAAATGTGGCATATGTATTCATCATAATACAACTGGGAAAATGTCCCTGACAAATAGGCCTACATGCGTCAAATTAATATGAATACAACAAAATATTTATTTAGTATAGAATACATCAAAGTGTGCCTGTCTTTTATAAAATAGGCTAATGGTTGATGAGTCAAAAACTAAAGCAGTAGTGTAACTGCCGTCTAAAGGTCAAATTCAAACCGACCAACCTTGTCTGTGTTTAGATACAGTAGGGCATAGGCTTACTTTTGGGATTCTCTTTGTTGCAGAGGGCCTTGTTGCAGCATGTAACAAGGGCACGGCGGGATCCGATGTTCATGCTAAGATGTGCACCGTCAGTGCACATCTTAGCTTCCGCGCAGTACTTCATGCTCTTAGTCTTGCCATCTTATAACAAACAGAAAAGAATAGAATATGTTAGTCTCTGCCGGATAGTCGGTCACTTCGGGCCACTGGATCTCAAGGAATAGAGTTTACACCTGTGATAGGTGATAGGAAGGCTCGTACCAAATAATACTGGAGTATGGACAGAGTTGCCCTGTCGCAAACTCGGTTCACTTCATCCAATGGTAGTCCAATGGCGCTCTTCTACACAAACAGCATATAGCAATATAGCATAAACAGCCCAACAGCTTTAGTGATTATCAATTCCGTTAGTTCCTGTCATTTCCCGTTATTAGCATTAACAGCACATGCCGCCCAACTCGATCGTGATTGGAGAAAGCAACTCTCATCCTCATTGGACAAAAGGCTTTTCTCCCAAAGCCCCAAACTGACCCCAGCTATCACCACACTTTTTAGTAGGGAGGTTTATTCAAAACGTAAGGGAAAAATAATAATACAATGTGAATTAATTGAAGTCACTTACTATACCTTTAACGTTTTTTCAACAATGTTTGTTATAAAAAAAAAACAACAACGAGAAATTAACGTTTGATTTGCCTCTCAAACAAACATTATGTTATAATCCATGTTTTAAGATGATAAGAGAGCCCCTCACTTCTTACACTGAGGTCCACAGTCGACACCAGACAACGTTTAACAGCCAAATTCGTGGTGACTGACTCCCCAGCTAATTTATATAGTATGATTGACTTTATGACAGCCATCCCCTCCATGATCACATACCTTCATACTTGACAGTTGCTGCAGCACACATCCCAGGACATGCTTGTGTTTTGTTGCATGCCGCAGATCCCTTGCAGACTTGGCAATTCATGGCATAACCTGTGATGAACAAGACACTCTTTTTTGAAACATCGTAAAAAAAAAAAGATCATGTTTCCATTTTAGCAATGCTAAGCATGTTAAGGACTACCCCCCCCCCCCCCCCCCCCCCCCCCCCCATCCTTAATAAAAAAAAATCTGTGCATGGCCCGTCTGAAAATATGTAGATCCAGGGACCTCCCAGCAAAATATTTGCATTAAAAATATTCACTGTGAGAAAATATTGAAAGATGTGGGACACATTTTTACAAAAAAAAAATACTAATACTAATACTACAAAATAAATAAATAGCAGACCTACAAGCTTGCATAGCAATGAGCTTGTTGATCTGAACATGCTGAACATACATACAGCATTCCCATTCAGTAGATCCTGTGGTCTTTGTGGTCAAATGTAACTGGCCATGTAAAGTAGGATTATATTATATAATAAAAAATCCTGTCATATTTTGTAAATAAATATATGTTTAGGCCCATGTTCAAATGCTCCCTCCCCACTGTAAAAAACAGCTAAAATCTCTAGAATCATCTATAGTAAAAGTAAATCAATCCACAAAACACATCCTTTGTTCGTTTTTTACTCCATCACAGGGAACTACTTTTTGCGCGTAGAGGATGTGCTAATATTTTAGAAATGGGTCAACAACACAAATGAGGTTCTTTTTTTTATTTGTGTATTTTTACTGCGTTGACCCCCACAAAATGACCAAAACGACTTCATATTTCACTAAAGCCAGAGCAGAACTCCCACCATGGGACTCTGGACATCTATTAAAACAGTTAACAGCAGTATATTAATGACAAATATTTCATACAGCTTGGTTGTGGCCTGGATAAATAAGGCTGAAAGTCAGCAGTTGGCAAAGAAAAAATTGCGAAGACACGTCAGTGTCATTATTAGACATGTAAAATGTCGAAAATGTACAAATGTACACACACCTCGGAATAATACAAAGTACTTATATATACACGGTCTGTTCCCTGGACATACAGCTGTGTGTTGCTGTTTTGTCTGTGAGGAAGGTTGAGCAGTACAACGGAGCTCAGAAAAGTATAAGAAGAAAAGAGAAAAAATGCAAAAAACTTTGAATGTCATAAGCACAACTGTACTATGAAATAAACAAATACATACTTACCTTGTGGGAAAAGCATAAAACCAAGGAACAGTATGAACAGATGCATAGTGTTAGCGGTTCAAATGAAAGATGTGGACAGAGAGAGAGAGGAGAGACAGCTTATTTCAGTCACCACCACTCTTAAGACACCAGACTGTTGGTTAACTGACAAAAAACACAATCACAACAACGCGTCTGAATGATGACAGACCCAATGCCGGACGGTGGTATATAGCAATGATATTTGAGGAACTTTGTTTGAGGAAGAATACGGTTGAGCTGCAGAACACAGGGTATATGTTGAAAGCATCCTGGATCCGCGTTATGCATCATCGACCCGCCACAGCATAAACAACGGCGATTTTTTAACCCTATGTTGATATCAAGAGGTCCCTTTCATTTTACTCTGCATTGGACCCACGGTACCACACTATAGCTGAGGGTGAGAAGCGACTCATTAAGGCGACATCATTATAGAGATTGGTCCTGAAAACTTTGGACCAGCCCTAACTGATCAGGCCCGAGGCCTGGCCCCGAGTAATTACTGCATAATGTTGATTTCAGTCCCAACCCGGCCCTGAAACATCAGGTAATTGGACCTGATTGTTGTTCGGGCAGAATTTTGAGAACTCTACACAGAGTAAGGTGAACACCAGTCAGCACCATCTTCATACTAGATGAATCACCAAACATTCAATCAATCAATCAATAAACAATGTGCACAGGGTGCGATAAGGTCAAAGGTCAGAATGTCAATCCCATATATGGAGATCATGGGAGCGGGGGCAATGAGCTTAATTGTAGCTCTGATTTCTTTCTTTTTTTTGATTATGCTACTGATTAATTGTGCACCTCTACTTAAAATTCTTGTCTTCAAATGCCATAATAGTTGGCAAAAATCGCCGACCTACAATCTCAAAAAAATATGTTATGTCCCTCAAACGAACAGCTTGGATCCGGTCACCCTATTCTCAAATGTCTTTATTTCGCTTCGACTTCTCGTTTTGGGTTCTCATTACACACAAGCGACACCATGCTAAAGTCCTTTGTCTCATCCTTCTTTGCGCCGTACTGCGTTGCGCCCATCTTCTCTTCCCCACATTTTGTTGCGACCATCTCTCCTGCGTCATACCTAAAGCCTACACGGGTTGTTCGAGGACGCACTACATGATTGGCTGCTCGCTGTGATTGACAGCCTAAAACTAACTCTATTCGTGTACTGGGAGCATGCCGTACATACAGTGTTGTTTTTTTGGCAGGCATTTTTTAGATTAGTCAGTCTTAGTCGAAATGCATTTGTTTTTGTCCCATTTTAGTTGTTTTGACAAAATGCTCATTACGTTGTAGTGTTAATCACATTTTATCCAATTATTTCAGTTTAGTTTTAGTCCATGGAATCTCAAGACCTTTAGTCCAATGTTAGTAAAATAAAATGAAATAAAAATAAATAATTCAAGCATTTTTTTTTTAGATATTAGTAACACATTGTAACTTGTCACTGTAAAAACGATAATGCAAGACTTTTCCTTTCTCCTAATTCAGTGGTTTTCAACCACTTTCATCCCAGGGCTGATTATTTTGAATTTTAATACCACCATTTGATGTTGTGTTTTTAGTCTCTTGAACCCCAAACCAAGGATTTTCACATTTTATCCACAATTTAGGACCCAAAAGAGTCCATTTGGTTTCCTTTTATGCTCTGAAGAGTTACAGATCTATAAGGGTCCATTTGGTTACCAACAGTCCAGCTTTGTCCACCTGACCTACTTGATAGCATTCCATATTTCCTAGGCTACATCTACATTTGCTTCATGTTATTACAATACATTGCCTCTAACCTGCTGTTGCTTCATTTTACCTCCCGATTTGTTGTATGCCGCTGCTTTTTTAGCATGCAGAAGAATGACATCAGCTCACATTTAAATTTGTTGGTCAGACCCAAAACATTTAATACTTCCTAATTACTGACTACTCATTTACAGTTTAATTTAACATCGGTGAAACCAGTGTTGCCACATTGTGCCCATTGTGCCCTTTCATGTGCAATGTTTTGCTATTTCAACAGAACTGTTAGGAACCAACTAAGAAGTAATAAGAAATACTGACGCTTTCTTCATAGTCAGACAAACACTTCCCAATTCTGTCTGATAATCATGATGGTGGTGTCTGTCTGTTCAACATGATCGAGCTTCTCAGTTATCTCTCCAAAATTATCCCAAGCGAGAGAGAGGAAAGTTGTAAAAACATAAAACAAATACATATAGAGAGATCAGCATGGATTATTTTCTATAAAAATCAGAATGGACTTAATGTGAAATAAATAAATGTTCTGAGATTTCCAGTTTAAACACTGCCACACTGTGGCCACTTTCTTCTTGGTGGTGATGAGTGAGAGTGGAGATTTCTATTCCCATAGTATTTGTTTGTTTTGTTTGTTTATTATAACTTTCATCTAACTTTTCAATTGGAAGGCAGCAGTGCAGCACTTATCAGGCATGATAACAAAATCAGAGAATCTCCATTCCATTGGGAGCAGACAGTTAAAGGGCCACTTCACCACTTTCAAATTATTTTTTACTTGTTTATGATAATTTACCACCATTTCTGTGGGCAGAATTTTTCTGAACAAGATTAAACATGTTTTGAGCCATTTGATAACAAAAGGCTGAATCAATGAGGTCTAACACCTTAAAAACATGCCATTGTAATGTATAGTTCCCCAAAGCATAGAAACGCTGCACTGGTACTTACTACTCTGGCTGGGACTGGCCTGCCCTGGACTTTTCTCAAATTAAATAAATACAATACAAATAATATTAATAACTCAAATAATAAATAAATAAAATTGGCCTGGCCTGGCCTGGCCTGGTTGGTGTAGGACATTTTTTTTTTCTTTTTTTGGAGGATAGAAACACTAGTTTGCCTGGCCTGGGCCTGGCGCCCTGGCCCATAAACAGGAAGAGATGCTTAATGCATTTATAAGCACTTCGGGCATATTCGATGCATGCATTTATAAGCAATAGGCATATTTGAGGTTGGGAATTGCACAAGTTGAAAGGACCTTGGCTTTTTAGAGGCCCCAGTGGGCAGAGCCTGACCAGAGAGCCTTTTGTGGCGTTTCTGGACTAAGGTGTGTCCCACAGCCTGGAGGGCCCTCCCTGCAGGGCTGTGGAACTTGTGTGTCCAATTTGAAGTCGGTGGGGCAAAGAGCTATCGAGGCACATGAATTACCATCGTACTGACACACAGAGATGTGGCCCAGCCTTTTGTAGTTATATTATTTACTGAGGCCACGCAGTAACAGTAAATGAATGCACAAAACTAACGTAATTTGTAAGAAAAATATTAGCATGTCCTTTGGTCATTTTTGATCCCTCTATCACATGTGGAACTACTTTTGGGGCGTAGTGATACGAACACAAAAAACATAGATCTCTGTGACAGAGGGGTCAAAAATGAACAAATTTGGATAAGCTAATATTTTAGGAATGGATCAACAATTTGTGCTTTAAATGTGGTTTTAGATACTTTACATTTAAGCAACCACAAGGATCCACAAAGAGGAGCAGTGCACCAAAGAATTGTGGGAATTGTAATCCAGGAGCCCAGTGTCGATGACATCAGAGACACTGGGATAACTGCTAGCGTTTAAAATATCTAAAACCACACATTACATACACATTTAAAGACATGCGGGAATGTGTTCTAAATCTCCCAAATGTCATTGTTTTACAAAAATGGTCCCTTTAGTGTCCCTTTAAGCTGTAACACACGCAGAAGGACAACAACACTGCTTGATACACATCAAGGCTCTCGATCTTTAATGGCCAAATAATAATCCACAGAGGCAAACAGTGATATTAGATAATATTATACAAAAACATCAGGATTATATAAAAGAATGATTAGCATATGGCTATATTGTAGAGTAATGGAGTTAATAAGTGCGTGCGTGTGCGTTGTGTGTGTGGCGTGTCGCCTGTGAGAGATGTCTGAGATACGGTATGATGACCGTCATAGTTGACATGTGGTCCTCAGCACTCTCCTTCTTTCACTATCAGTATGTCAGCATTGGTTGACCTGGACGGAAAAAAGGAAGACATTTTCAACAGATTACATTATAACGAGCATGGAAATGGGACAACGACTTTAGCTTTTGACTTGACAGTTCATCTTGAGGTTATTTATTGGCATTGACTTTACCATAAGGGATCAAGAGCTAAATGATTGACAGATAGGATAGGGATAGGACCAGAATGACCTGCAACTCAGTGTACAAGTGTAAACTCGTTGATATTACTAGGATTCATAATCAATAGAATATGATAGAGACTTCACTAGCATATTAAACCTGATTTATACTCATTTGCACACCAGTGTTGCCCGCGGAGCAATGTTAAAGGTTTCATTACCTTTATTTTTGGGGTCTATAAGCTCCATTTATACCCAAGAAACCTTAGTTTTGATCAGTCTGTGGATTTGTTGCAATGAAAACCTGGCAAAACGGTCTGCTGGAGGCAAATCCCACTGACATATAGGCTATGGGAGACTGTGACATCACAAACAGCAGGAAAATCCGACAGAAGACAGAAAATGGCCCCAGGCGACACAGACAGGCCACGGTCAGATTTGTTGGCTCGCATACTGGTTGACTAATCCCTGTCCCCCTGTTTGCTGTTTAGCGGGAGTCTCTACAATGCAAGCTCACAATGCAAACCCCCCCCCCCCCCCCCCCCCCCCCCACCCCCCCCCCCCCCCCCCCCCCCCCCCCCCCCCCCCCCCAGTAAAAAATAAAGCATAAGGTTGACTCTGACTCTACCATACATGGGCATGTGGCTCGGGGGAACCACACGCGGCACCCCACCCTCACTGAATACCGATACATTGTTGCTTTGCAGACATTTAAAGGGGCATAACCCTCCCTTCTGTGTTTCCCAGAAATGGAGGGCCGAAAAAAAATCATCAAATTCTGTTCACCACATGTTAATGATTTTTCTTTTACAACCTTGTAGAAGGAATTTTGAAAGGAAACTAAAATGTTTTAGGGCAAAATGCACTAAAACACCACTAAGTGGCATCATCAGGTTGTTTTTCACCATTAGTGTTTTTTCTTTCAGGACCTATGTTTCTGAGAGAGTACAAATGGAATCAAACGGACTGTTTTGTGTTCACATAACGATATACTTCGATTTTTATTTTTATTATACAAATATTCCGATACTGCTATATTGTTACACCTCTATTCATTACCTATCTGTCTAATTTTGTAGTTTAATGGGTAGTAAAATTGAACTGTAGTCCTGAGTTCTTGTAGCGCTGAGCCCTCTGGAGTGAGTGCGGAACTATAGTGGCCCCTCCGGAGTGAGTGCGGAACTATAGCGGTCCCCTGGAGTGAATGTGCAACTATAGTGTCCCTCTGGAGTGAGTGTAGAACTACAGTATCCCTCTGGAGTGAGTGTGGAACTACAGTATCCCTCTGGAGTGAGTGTGGAACTACAGTGTCCCTCTGGAGTGAGTGTGGAACTACAGTGTCCCTCTGGAGTGAGTGTGGAACTACAGTGTCCCTCTGGAGTGAGTGTGGAACTAGTGTTCCTCTGGAGTGAGTGTTCCTATGGAAGAGTGTGGAACTATAGTGTTCCTCTGGAGTGAGAGTGGAACTACAGTGAGTGTTCCTGGACTGAGAGTGGAACTACAGTGAGTGTTCCTGGACTGAGAGTGGAACTACAGTGGCCCTCTCCATCATCTTAGCTGCCTGCCTCTGGACAATACTTACAGCCTGTGGACACACAGGGAGCACTCATTTGCGTAGGTGACACCGTTGCTGCCGCAAACAGGGGAGTAATTGAGAGGACAGTTCTGCTCCGCCTGTTCCATGCTCATATCAATGCAGGAAGGCTGTGCATGGGGACAGATTGAAAAAAAAAAAAGCATCGTTTTCCTTTTGAGAGCCACGGTCAGACACAAACACTTTGAAAACACATTTAAAAAGGTAATGCGTGAATACAAACTATTTTTATCTAGTGCTAAACCCATTATCCATAACTTCTTTGCATTTTTTACCATTTTGAAAAACATTTTTGAATAGTTTAACTAGCCAATCAACATAGTCACAACCGCAAGTTTAGACTGGCCATTTGAACAAAAATGTTTTTTCAAAAGAGTTACAAATATAAAAGGTTTAGGGATAAGGTGTTTGTCGTCAACTGTACATACATGCTCATCATATGAACAATGGAAAATGTGTTACATGTTGTTTTCTTAGGATTTAACTTTCAAATAGGCTATTTTGTCATTACCCTCCTGTAGAATCTCGACTTGTCCTCTGCGTCTGAAAAGGTGACATTTTGTCAAAGGTTTGAATTACGTTGGCGCTTCAATATAGTGATCACTTGCATCATTTTAGTATAAACCAAACTCTTATATCATAAAACGTATAAATGACTCAGATGATGCGCTTGTATACCTGCAGAGAAGCAAACCGCCAGACAGAGCAGAACGACGGTCTTGTGAATCATCTCGATGGAAAGGAGTTCACCGGAGAAACAAGGAGCTGACCTTTGGGAGTCCACTTTTTTGCACAATAACTTCTAGGATATCCGATTGTTTGCCTGCTGTGGTGGCTGATGATCTCGTCTGTTCTCCGGTGGGGGATGTGTGGTTTTGTTTTTGCTCCGTCCAAGTCCGTGTCTGCCTGTCTGTGCCGCTGTTGCGATGAGCGGCTGTTGTCATATAGAGTAGGGTTTGAAATAATGTGACCCTGCATTGGGGACAAACAAAAGCCATGTTTTGACGGGACACGGCGTGTGCCCTAGCACTGAATGTTTGTGACGAGCCCCCCTTTTGTTTCGGGCCTTTTATTATGGGGGATAAACATTCCTATGGGCCAAATATTACTGAGCACTGCAGAAATATATGGGATGGGGCGGAGTTGGGGTTGGTAGTCCTCCTCCCCACCTGAATGTCTCTAGAGCAACAACAACTCTGCCAAACGCACACTTTTTTAAAAATCTAGCAATAAAGTATATAACGGATTTGACGTTTTTAATTGCTGATGTTTGACATGTTCCTTACAATCAAGCAATATTACACAAGACGACCTCTACAATGGCGTTGAAGCACACCGTTCAAGTATAATATTGCAATTCTACAACAGTTGCCTTTAAACTAACAGAGTCACTGGAAAAAGATATTTCTTCATTGACAGATGTAGTCACTATGACCACAAATGTCCCGAGAAGCTAGCTTTGCCACCCAGCCTGCTGCGTTCTGAAAAAACACAAGCTGAAATATTTGTATTGATTAGGCATAACTGTGGAGTCTGTAACTGCATGTGAACTGTTTTAACCAATCAGATTAGTTCCTCAAAAGGACCCGTTGTACAATTTAGGCGTTCATAGAAGACACTCTTAGCGACTCCAGAGCGACTTATGTTGAGCAAAAATTTAAACATGGCGATGCATCGCAGCCTACAAAATACGTGTTATCTATATGGACATAAACAGTTCACTATTTATTGATATAATGAAACTACTGGTATGCATGTTATGTATATGTCTCGTAAGTATGGATGGAGACCTACACAAAGAGCCTGCAGGTAGGCTACACCAGCCTATACTGAAAGTACAAACCCCATACCAGTACAAAAATGGGTCAAACCAGTGTCACAATATAAAATCATATACAGACATTCAAATACTCCTTTGGTAATGGCTGATCTACAAGCTCCTTGCACAAAAACATACCTCTGGTTAAGTGCAAGCAAAATAATCAGTTTGGAAGCGCTCATCATTAGTCACTGAGGGAAGCACAGGTGTACCACCTGTGCCTCCCAAGTCAAGCACTTTTATTTACAGACAGAAAGTAGCTCATAAAATGTCTACTGTGGGTTTTTAATCAGACAAATGCTTTTGAGATAGAAAGAGCATAATTCAACCTGTCCATACAGCTGTTGGCGAGTTTAACATTGTTTAATACAAGCAAATTGCAGATGAAAACTTCTCTTATGGCCATTCCCAAATTCATGGCCTATCTACAAGCTCCTTGCACATGAACATACCTCCAGTTAAGTGCAAACAAACCAACAGGCTCTTGTTCCTCAGCATAGAGGTCCATGAGGAGGGCACCTGAGGAACAATACATACAATAATGTGAATCATGTTTTAACATAAAACCACCTAATGCCTACTTTGCTCACACCAGTCAGTCACGCCACTTGCAGCTGAATGAGTGATTGGGGCGTGGCCACAGATCATTGTCTGGAGCAAGAGGTCCATCGACTCCCCCATAAGAATCATCTGCGATTTGCTATGAATTAAACAATGTTAAACTCACTCACTATGGAAAGGTTGAATTATACTCTTTCTATCTGCAAAGCATTTATTTGATTAAAATCCACAGTAGAAATGTTATGAAGATACTTTCTGTCAAATTCTCTGCAGGTGATTCTTTTGATGGTGATTCTGGAGTTTGGAAGCGCTCATCATTAGTCACCAACCCATACAAACAAGTGCCTCCCAAATCCAGCACTTTTATTTACGGACAGAAAAGTAGCTCATACCATGTATACTGGGGATTTTCACCAAGTACAAGTACAACAAAGGTAGTAGTGAAGAAGTGTTGCAACTCTAGATTCAGCCCAATTATAAAACAATCTACAGTTGCATTGCAGCTAATCAGATGCTGTATCAGCCTTTTGGGTTATATATAGCAGCTGACTAACAGCAGAGCAGGACAATCATCTCTGTGTATTAAGTAAAATAATATACCTTTTTCTAGAATTAAAGGCATATTAATCTTATAGGTTGTAGTCTACTCAGGCTCGTGTGAACACCCCACTCCCCAGTTTAGTTCAGTCCAGTCAAGTTACTTGATTCAGATATTTTAACATTCATTTTAGTGGCATCGCCACTGTGGCAGTGCGGCACTGTGGCTGCAACATTTTCCAAAACAATATTTTAAAAACAGTGAATTCCACAGTTCCATCAAACATCAAATCTCTAAATACTGAAACAAGCACCTAATAATATATCTGGGGTGTTCAAATGAGCCTGAGTAGACAATAACATGACCAAAAGTTTTGTTGAAAGTTGAAATAACCATTTAAGTGACCCCATAAAGTCCAGTAATTGGACAACAGCTGCATGTGTCTTTGCCATTCTAGTTCCTTTTAGTTCTTTTTTGGTTGTGTAGAAAGCAAGTTATTTCTCCATTTCAGAGTTGCATGACTGCCGTGTTAATCATATCCTCTTTAAAACTTTCGCTTTCACAATTATAAGACTTTTGTTAATTCCTTTAGTTGGTTATAAACAAAGAACCGCAGTGTTAACTAACCGGCCTATAGCTTCAAAACAAGGCCTCAACTTGTTTGAGGCCTGCGTGCGTGCGTGTTCGGCCTTGTCCAATTGGAAGACAAAAGCTTGACCAGTTGACCAGGAAAACTTGACCTGCACAGCAACAGTTGCTAAACTATTTGGATTGCTATTGGACAGTGACTAGACTCCATCCAAAAGGGTGGAGTTTGGAGAAGGGCTAATTGAAGTTTAAAGACTTCCTTTCACCTTTGACATACAGTACTTGGTTGGTCTAGGTGTAGTAGTCAGGGAGTGGCCACAAGGTGGCTGTATTATACCATTAGTACAGTACAGTAGTACACATAATACATTAGGATACAAGACCATGCCTGACACTCATTTTACATTTTTTTTTTTTACAATCTTAAGAGTTAAATTTGATTTGTTAAACATCTGCCTAACTTCAATAAGTCTACACAATTAGAGCATGTACAAGAATTGTTTGGACATTGTTTTGGACATTGTTCAAATGTCCAGTAAACAATGGGCCTTTACATGAAAAATGTTGAAAAAACACTTTGTTAGATTATCTAGAAATACAGAATAAGAGGGAGAATAAAGGTTTAGGCACTTTATTAAACAAACATAGGATACATCCTGCCCTATACATGAATGCCTGATTCAGGATGCATCAGCACCTTTTGGGATACTTAGTCTACTCTAGAGGGTTCTCAGCATGTTGTCAGAGGCCGAACCTCCTTCTAGAAACGTCCAGAAGGATTGTTGAGAATTAGGTCATCTATGGTATCTCAAAAGTCAAAACAAACAAAATGGAATCTTAATCATGAGGGCCCGATGACTCATCAAAGTGTGTGTGTGTGTGTGTGTGTGTGGGGGGGGGGGGGGGGGGGGGGCATGTGTAGGGCGGGGATGTACAGTATTACTGTAGCCTACAAACATATAGTAGTTGTAGGCTACCTATTTTATAAGATGACACCTGATCACATCAACTTCTATCAGCCCTTTTTTCTTTTTCCATATTATTTACAAACATGCAATCGTGTTACTGTAAGTAGCTATATAGCTCAAATAAATACAATAACACTTTTCATATGGCCATGGGTTGGCCTAACACAAAAGGTTATCTTAATTGGAACCGAATCCATTTCAAAGGTTACAGTAATCAAGCTCTCATAGAGAAGACTAACATGGAAGCAAGTACTGTTGTACGATTTGATTTCTTAAAGTAGCCTAACCTTGAAGAAGTTGACCTCCCCACATGCAATGTGACACATTTCCACTAAGAGACGAGAACCAGATCCTTTACTCAGAATTATGAGTCTAAATCATTTTAAATCAGAGAAAGATTTCATTTAAAATGCATTTCCGGGCCTTTCAGATACAAAACAACTAATCAGAAATGCAAAAAAAAAAAAAAAAAAATGCAATATGTTTATATAGTTTTACATAAATCTTTTATGGGGTTAGGGTTTGTCCCTGTGGTTCAGATGGGTGCCTACTGCCTAATGAATTTGATCAGTGGGGTCTGGGAATCCCCAAGGGGAGTTGTCTTTGAGGTAGTTCCAGGGGGCTCCCCAGCAAAATGATAGCTTGGAACCCAAAGGACCCCTATGGAGTCTGTGACAAAATGTGAGGGGTCCTTGTCAATGCAGAAAAAAAAGAAGAAAAAAAAAAAAAAGTTTCTCATGGCGTCTGTGACTCTGACAATATACAAAATGTGAGGGGTCCTTGTCAATGCAAAAAATGGGAAAAAAAAGTTTGTAAACCAGTGGTCTTGCAAAGCAAACACGAATGTTGCATGACTCTCAGTCTCTCTGCTCTGCTGTTGTCACGTGGTCATCATGACGCATCATTCATGTGACTACTGTATACTGACCTCACGGAGGAAGGAAAGGGAAAATCCCTTCGCTAGGCTGGAAAGTGCCTTGTCATTCCTCAGCCCCTGCCAGTAGAAGAGTTGCGACATTGAGGGTGTCAGACAACGAGCGCTGTTCAGGACAGACTGGAGTTGGAAATGCTGTTTTCAACCAGGGCAACGCGCATAAGAGCTATTTGTGCAACATGTCTACAGCAACGACTAACGTGACGTCTCCGTAATGTTTATGTTGGAGCTATGTATCAGGGCTATGTTGGAGCCTAACATTACAAAATAAAGGGGTTTAAGGTAATTAAAGCTGGGCTGTTGCCTGAGTCCAATGCATTTACCTCCCGGACTTGTCCCTGCTTGTTGTCCCCATTCTCAATAGACAGTCAGTGTAGAAGAGGTGCCATTGGACCGGCACCACGGAATGTACGGAGTTGTCGCATCTCTTCTCCATACGGTCGGAGGCAGGCCGGAGACCGGGGGCTCCTCCTCCTTGTTGACATTACAGGAGGAGCCGCGAGTCGCGATTGGTCCGATCGGCGGCATAAATATTGTACTTGGGACGAAAGTCATCATATTATTCTTTATTCGACACGGAAGTGCAGCAGCAGAGAGAAGAGTCTGACAGGCAATTTCTTACTGCGCAACAAAGTGGAAAAGAAGCGACGATCGTCCAGGAGACAGAAGAGAAGAGACACCTCACCACTGTCCAGCAGCACCATGTCCACCACCACGGCCACGGCCATCCAAGTGAAAGCCTACCTCCTGGGGAAGGAGGACAACCCGAAGGAGATCCGCCGCTTCACCGTGGACCAGGACGTGTCCAGCAGCTTCGAGTATCTGAACGGGAAAGTGGTCGACGTCTTCTCCAACCTGAGGAACGTCACCTTCCAGATGTTCTATAAGGGTAAGTTCTGCTTGTGTTGATGAGATTATTATGGGGACATTATGGGAGACATAATATAAAAGGGCGGAATAGGGACATTTTACTGTTTTTGTTTTGTTTTTGCAAAAAGATAGGTTAAAGGGGAACTCCACCCATTTTCAACATTTTAATATGTCATTATTATACCTTAGAGATGTTGTGTGGACATGATAAAAAGTTCATCCAATATCTGTACTTCCTAAAATGGAGGTCTGAAAAAATAATCAATGAATGAATCAATTATTATTATTTTTTTCAGACCCCTTTGAAAATGGGTGGAAGTCCCCTTTTAGATGCTTTAGATTGTAGCAGTGAGTCCAGTGTTTCTGATGTCATGGGCACTGCTTCCTGGACTACATGTTGTCTCACTAAGAAAAACAAAAATAAAAAGGTGACCCCTCCTCCCCTGTCCACATTGTAGTCCAGGAAGTTTAGTGTTGATGACATCGCCAGACACTGTGTGCTCATTGCTCAAATCTAAAATATCTAAAACCACATATTGTACACATAAATACCAGCAGGAAAGTGTTCTAAATCTTTAAACGCCATTAACATATATATTTTTGAGGGAGAGAAAAAACTGTGAAGTGTCCCTTTTTAAATGAGTGTCTGTAGTCTAATTCAGAAATTGAAATTCAATTTGTTGAGAATCACTGTTAGAGACATGGGGAAAAAAACTATTTTTTGCGGGGTCCTTCTTGGTATATATTTTCTAATTGGGGGGGTCCACGGGCTAATCATGCAGTGTCGTCTTCAAGGGGATCCTTACCTTGACATGAAAAATGTTTGGGATCCACTGCTATTTATGAGATTGGGGAGTGGGAGGACACTACTGCCACATGCAGACCCTTCATGAGACTGATACATAGTATACTACAGTATACTACTACGGGTATTCAGAATTGCTGAGTCATTATACAGTGCCAGCGATACAGAGACATTAATCTGGGACATGCAGTAACATAGCCGAAGTAAGGGCAGCAGTAATATACTGTTAATGGTACTTTGACATAATGGTCTGTTAATGGTCGTCAGGCATACCTTAGACTATTAATTATGCAGAGACCTAAATATCAATTATACTGACATGTAGGCTGTAGAAAGAGTCTGTGCATATAGACATTAAATTACATACTAGGAGACTAATATGTGGTGGGATTTGAAGTAACTAGTAGAGAGTTCAAATTAGAAAAATGCCATAGGTGGAATATAGAGAGGCTAGTTGTAACTTCAAACTAAACAACACAAGAATTCCAAAGGTCATTTAGATTAGAACAGTAGTCAAATGATTTGTGACTTAAAGTATGTAATAAACCCAACATTGGAGATGACAGTATCTTGCTTTAATGGAATGCAAGAATATTAGGCTACTAACATTAGTAATTTCAGGCCTGAACAATACCTGCAAAATGTGCTTTTGTGGGAGAGAAAAAGTTTTAACTTTAGTTAGAACTCTAAAGTTCTAACCGTTCTAACTGTTTAAATAGTGAAAGCCTTTTGATAACTATATGCTCTGTATATGTATTTTGTGTATTGTATACTTTTTATTGTAATTTATAGTATACTGATCATGGTTGTGAGTTATAAATACAAATGATGATGTGGATGATGATGAGAAGTATTAGTCTATTATATAAAAATATGAAATGCAACCATTGACTATTTGCTGCCCCACCTGTGTTTATCGTACACAAACACACGCACGCACGCACACACATATGCAAAAACACCTGCACCTGTACACCAGGCAAATTCCATTGTTCCGGAACAGTCGGCGTGTGAAATGTAAACAGACAGGGTTGCGCGTTGTTAATAAGATGCTTGTTTGTTTTCCCTACAGATGAAGATGGCGACCTGATCTCCTTCTCTACGGATGAGGAGCTGATCATGGGACTGACCTGCAAGTCGGACCAAACCTTCAAGCTGTACATCAAAGGTAGACGGCGAATATACACACAGATTATGAACTGCACTGCACATTATTGTACAGTAATGAACAGCACTGGAAAAAAAAAAAAACATTTTCAACCTGAAGCAAAAAAGTACATACTAGACTCTCAGACCAAAACGAAAGATTTTCTTTTTTCACAATTCCATGCTGTATTTTGGGCGAAAAAAATAACAGGCCCAACTGTCAACAAACTAACAATTCTTCTACATCTTCTACTCTCTTTACTTTCGAATTGTGTAGATTCTTGAAATTAATGTTAAATGTTTACCATTTATTTAAATGTTGAACCATACTTACATTTATTTAAACACTCACTCTATTTCACACTCCCAAGAGTTAAATATCTAAGGGTCCATTTGGTTACTAACTCCATAATACTGTATAGTTGGCGACCGGCAGACAGACTGGCAGTCCCCAGACCACTGGTTGAAAAAATACTGCTATAACGAAATTACATCATAGATAAATGCTGAAATCAGATATAATCAGATGAAGTAAAGCCACTGTCTCGTACTGATAGAAGCGTTGTTCTTTTGCGTTTCACAGAGAAGAAAGAGCACCGCCGTGAGTTCCCCATCCACGCCTTCCCTGGGGGCTTCCCTCCCTTCGCCTTCCCGCCCCACCACCCCCACGGACCCCCGCCACCTCCCCACGGAGGTCCCGGTGCACCACCACCACCACCCGGTGGACCACCGCCACCTCCCGGCCCCCACGGCCCCGGGGGACCCCCTCCACCCCACCACGGGGGGCCCCACGGACCCCCTCCCCCCATGCTGCACCCTGGCGTGACGTGCGACGGCTGCGAGGGCGGCATCACCGGCACGCGCTTCAAGTGCACCGTGTGCCCTGACTACGACCTGTGCTCCACCTGCCAGGCCACGGGCATGCACCAGGAGCACCCCCTGCTGCCCATCTGGCACCCGCTCAACAACATGTTCCAGGTACGGACAGACAGACAGACAGAGTTTGAACTTGGTGTGGGTACAAGTAGTGATGTGGTGGGACTTTTAGAAGTGGGGGGAGACCTCTTAAAGGGTTTTTTTTTTCTGAGTGTACAAATGTGAACCAAATGGACCCTAGCGGGTCCATTTGGTTCACATTTGTACACTCTCAGAAAAAAAGGATACTCATTAACATGGTGAAACATGTTAATGAGTTAACATGTTAACATGGTGAATCTTGATGATGTCATCAAGATGTATTTCACCATGCTAATGATTTTCTTCAGACCTCCATTTCTAGCAAACACAGAATGGGGGGACTTTTTTTTATCATGTCCACACAACATCTAAGTAAAATATTGAAAATGAGTGGAATTCCCCTTTAAGACATGTGCATGCACACTTGCATTTGCATGCGCATTTGCGTGCGCCTGCGCAACACACTCAGACACGCTATTGAAACAAGTATCGCATATTGAGAAAGATTGTTTACAATTGTATCCATAAAAGTAAATGACAAGACAAAAACATTCGGTAGGCCTCCTTTTGCCCCAAAAATATTTTAGATGTGAGAATTGGGGGGACGCCGTCGCCCCGCGTCCCCCCTCCACTACACCCCTGGGTACAAGTATGTGCCTGATTATGCAATGACGATGTAATTGTATCTTCCTCAGTGGATGCCTCGTGGGAGGTGGATGAAGTGGATGAGGCAGTGCAACAGGGCCCAGAACCAGTGTCAGCCCAGGAGCTGCAGTGGACCGCAGACTAGCCAGAACCCTACCGCTGCTGCTGCTGCTGACGCGGCCAGCAGCGCCGCCTCTGGTGAGTCAGGGAAGCACTGCTACACCGGGATTAAATCCTTGGGGGTGTGGAGAGGTCCTCTATATCATTCCAAATAATAGTATGGAACCAAGTGGACCCTTGTGGGTTTATAACGCTGAGAGTGCACAAAGGGAACATGGTTCCATTTGAATCCATTTCCATTTGAATCTCAAAAAATCTTCAAATCACTGATCACAGTGAATCTTCTCTCCTCCCTCCTAGACTCTGCCTCCACCACCGCCGCCGCGCAGGCAAACGTGGATTTCCTCAAGAACATTGGAGAGGGTGTGGCCGCCATGTTGAGTCCATTGGGTAAGTAATAGAATTCAATCTGTATTTATATTATAGCTTAGACTTCCTGCATACGCTGCTGTGAGTAAATAGAACAAACACATACAGCTCAACTGCTCCTTTGCTTTGACTTAAAATGTTGTAAACAAATCATGAAAACAAAACATTCGTCAGGCTCAGGGAAGGTGGTGCTAATGTGTGAGGGGGAGGGGGTTGTGTGCAGTGTTTTAGCCAATCACAGCACAGCAGTCTCCAGAGCGTTCATAATGAGCCAATAGAATCAAGGTGAGGTCGAGTTGGATTCTTTTTTTTTAACAAATCTGTTTACAAATGCAACTGTTTGTATACACTAAAGTTGCCTCTATTAACTTTAAAATAGAGTCCGTTGGATGAATTGTTGATCGCATCAGGGCTATTACTTTTATTAATATCCTTCTCAATATGATGACTTCGAACGCGCTTATCGCTAGGAGTGTTAGGTGTAGTATAATCCTAGTGTTTGTGTCCCGTCTCCCCCCCAAAAATGGGTTTGGTACCTCTGAAGAAAACACCTAATTTTTCCCCCCACTGCCCAAACCAGGCATCGACGTGGACATCGACGTTGAACACGAAGGCCAGCGCACCAAGGTGACCCCCACTCCTCCCGCGGGATCTGCCGGACCGCCCAGCGCCGCGGGGTCCGGCGTGGGGGACTCCTTCTCCTCTGTGGGGTCAGAGGTCAAGCAGGATGAAATGGAGGAAATGGAGGGAACCAGCAGTATCGGGGTTGCAAGCGGGGGAGATAAGGTACGTAAAGACACGCACATGTGCAAGTTATGACACATAATGTAACTTAGACCTGTCGCACGGCAAACAAATCAACATTATTGCTAGAGTCACATGCTCGAGACAGATCTGTCCGGTATTTCATATTCTAGCCTTAATACAGGTTTCAGTAAGCCCCTGCTCAAACTGCTATGGTCCAATTACAGCTAAGCATAACATGTGGTGGACAAACCTGTCCACCAATAGTTTTCCTACATGATAAAACATTGCTCTTAAAAATAAAGTTTTGAAGGTCTGGTTCCAGAAATGAACACAGTATTTAACACGTAATATCCAGTCTTTTTACATTTAAAAAAATGAACGATTTTGGCTAGAAAGTGTCCAACCCATGGTTGGGACACTGAGGAGAGGCGGGGCTTACGGAAAAGGTCTATTCCTAGAAAAGGTGGGCCCAGGAAACTCTTTTCCTCCACAATAGAAACCCTGCCGACCAGACATGTTGCCGTATAACCTTCCTGCAGGGTCCCAACAACAAGGACCAGGGAGGGAGTGACGAGGAGTGGACCCACATCACTCCCAAGGAGGTAGACCCCTCCACCGGAGAGCTCCAGTCCCTCCGCATGGAAGAGGACCAGGCGCAGGGGTCCCTGGAGGCCACCGCTTCGCCCAACGAGGGACCCACTGGCCTGCGTGAGGCCGCCGTCTATCCACACCTTCCCCAAGGTACTAGATGTGTGGCAGACACAGGGGCATTAAGGCTCCATTTTTGTCACTGTTAAACTTATTTTGAAAAAAAAAAACATGAATAGTTAAACTATTCATTCTACATTGACTGGCCATTGAGATACGATAAGTGCCTGTGATCGTTTCCGTCTGGACAAAGTTTCAGACGCACATGACGTCATTGCTGGGCTTCATCTTAGAGGTGGCTAAGATTAGCCAAACCAACGATGGGCAACAAAGGGAGTTGATATACGGCACTTCCTACTGCGACTAACGATAGTGCCACTATGGGCCGTCAAAAATGAGTGTTTTGATTAGAATTGTATAGCTTTTGATTTTCAGCTCTCAAATACTGTATTTTATTAACTATCAGTTATAATGGGACCAGATGACTTAGAATGGATGAAAGTAGCCTCCGGAGCTCCGATTTGTATTGATTCATCTCTGTCTCTGATTCCACTGTTACCCTTTATTGGTTCAATTAAACAGACTTCTCCATTTATGCAACTTATTGTGTTAACAATTGAAAACATGTATTTCAAAATAGTATAAAAGGCTCTAGGTTTTCTGGGGGAAAAAAAATCTGATTCTGTGTCAGTCGTATTTCACACCAAGGATCCCTCAGCTAAACAATGGACAGTTGGTAACCAAGTGGACACTTATTGATCTATAACCTTTTAAGTTAATTATATTCAATCATCTGAATTACTTAATTTTCAAGAATCTACACATTTAAAAAATGTAGAATAAATGTTATTTTGACCAACATTTTAGCTATCTCCTAAATTGTGGGCAAAAACTTGAAGATCCTTGGTTTTAGGTCCGAGAGACTAAACTCAACATCAAAAGGTGGTCCGTGGCTCAAATAGAGAATAGATAGTGGGCCCTGGTATGAAAATGGTTGAAAACCACTGATGTAAATGCATTCTCTTATCTTTTTGCCCACTGCCCTCCAGACCCAGAGCCCAGGCTGGTTGAATCCCTGGCCCAGATGCTGTCCATGGGCTTCACAGACGACGGCGGCTGGCTGACCCGCCTCCTCCAGACCAAGAACTGTGACATCGGGGCGGCGCTGGACACCATCCACTACTCGAAGCCTCCCAACTAATCCCTTGACCTACCGCTGTTAAGCAGCCAACATATAGAGCAGCCTTCTGTCTCAGCGACACACACCTATGTTACTCCAGCTAATGATTAAAACAGTCCAGAAGGCAGAGCTTACCATGTTATCAGTTAAAGCAGATTTTGACTATGCAGTTAACAATTGTATTGTAGTTATTAACAAGCTTTCCTACTATATTTTCTCTGTCGTGTTTTCACTAGGAAATGAAGTTGTCGTTCATATTTTGAAACAAATTATATATTTCGTTGGTCTCTGATATAGGTGGTTTTCAGATCATGTGTGTGCGGGTTCAAAGAATTGTTCATCATGTTGGCAAAAGTTGTGAGAAATTGAACAAAAGGTAAAAAAAAAAAACTGGGTGATCTAAAGTATAGAAAGTTAACTCATCCAACTCAAATTTGCACTATTAAGGATTAAAATGTTAAAATTATGTCCTGGATTTAACTTTGCATTTAACCTTGTGTACTGTTCATGCAATCTGCATTTAACCTTTTGCTCACAAAATAAAACAGCGGTTACCATTGTATTCTTGTGTTTTCATTTGGGTTTTTTTTTTCCATTATACATTTCATTTCCAGTATTCCATGAAATATTCAAACCTTTTGGTATTCGGAAATGATTTAAACGTTGTTTTGTTTTTCAGCCAGCTATGGTCATTTGAGCAACTCAGTTTGAACATTCAATCAATCATGCATAGTAACTAGGTTTAAAATGACCATATGTGGAATCAAACAGCATCGAAGGCAAAGAATCTACTAAATTCCAGCCAGTAAAATCCTCAATGTTCATTTAAATACAATACATTCTAAGGGATGTGTAGTGAAAATCACTCGTCTCTTCTACTGAAGACCAAAATAAAATGCAGTTCACTTGAATCCATTCCATTTCTGAACAATATTGGAATAAGTTTTGGTCTTGGGCCTAGTCTTTTCTTGTGGGTGGTCCCTGACACACACAACATTTCACCAACTGATTTATAAAATGGATTTGTAGAATGCATTGTTGATTTATCCATTGAAAAATAGCAGATCTACAAGTCTTGTAGATCTATTTTTGATTCTTTCAGAGCGAACATTTTGAATTCAAATCTTTGCTTCTGGAACAACATATTTTCAGACAGGGGTTTCCGCTGCCTGAGGGCCCAACTACAGATAATTATGAGTGGTCCTCGACATGGAAAAAAGGCTGTGACCCCACCGACGCAGAAACATTTAGGATTTTCTAGAAAACTCCCCGAATTTAGAAGTCATTTTTTCAGGGCAATCAGTCCAAAACGGGAGGGTTTTTAAAACCAATCATCGAAATCATCCCCGGTGTTAAACAATGAGTTGACGACGGGGAGCGTTGTTTTAACAGCCGGAGAAGGAATTTGTTGACGGATGCCGACAGAAGAACACGCGCGTCTCGTCTGTGTCGTTGCTGCGCAGGCTTCCTTGGGCTTGCCACTGGCACCAGAGGGACTCACTACAGCCGTCGTCGGGTTACCAAAACCATCGGAATGTGTCCCGACATGCTCCGACACCCAGAAACCGTCTCCATCATCATCTCCCTCTTCCTCGTGCGGCGTAGTAGACAGGTACTGGTTCCACCTAGATGTGGCTGAGCTGGGAGGAGGAGGAGGAGGGGGAGAAAAGGAAATCGTTGTGGCCGGTTGGTGGTCGTCACGTTCGTCCGGACAAGAAGTGGCCGCCGTGTTCGGCCAGCTTGGGTTCGAGAGTGCAGTGCCAGTGTCGGCTGTGCCGACGAAGTGTCTGGTGGCGAAGGCGCAGGCTCTCTTGGATGGGTTCTTTACACCGAAGATGGAGATGGTGCCTCTCTCTTCTTTTGCCTGCTGTGGTGGAGAGATGCAATTTGCTGTGACCTTCCCGGAATTGACACTGAAAGTGGGCCCCCTCTTTGAAAATATATGTCAAGCAGTGTTGTTATTATTATTATTATTGTTTTTAGAATATTTTGATTTAGTCCTAGTCTTTTCAATAACACACATACTTTAGTCCCATTTAATTGTCTGAAAATTATTTCTGTTAGTCTCTAGCCCATTATAGGTGGGAACACCTTTTTGTAACACTCTCATACTGGACAATCTGTACAGTATCCAAAAATGTCAAAATGTTGATGCCGTTCCATAAAATATATGTTTTTCGATAAACTTACTGTATGTCAGGATTTAGAAGGTGTCTTTAGAATCGGCCACTGCCACTGCCAGGGGAATTGACCCGTGGCAGTGGTCAATTCCCCTGGCCACTGCCAGGGGAATTCTCGAATATTTTCAATTCCCCTGGTTTGCCCCCTATTACAGGGGTTTTCAACAGGTTGGTTCCTCACTATCATTTGGCTGGGGGGACCCCCTGGAAATCATTCAAGCATGTCTAGGGGTCCAATGGCAGTTACTTACCCAACCTATGTTGCCTTAAATTAAACAGGAAGGTATTAAAAAGGAGACATAAGCAGCAATGTGTATTTCACAATCATCGGTGAGGACGTCCCAGGAATGACGTAAAGATCATCCCCATATGAGCGGTGATTTGGCCTAGAGTTGAACGTGACTTGATTAATGATACTCAGACTAGAGATGGTTCTCTAGGTTAAAACGCACAACCATCTCTAGTTTGAGGAGCTCCTGTCAAACTGTTCGGTCAAGAAAGTAGTAGTGTGTGTTGCTGTACCTCTGGCCTCCTCTTCCAGCTGTTGGTGTTGGTCTCAGGGCAAGTGGTCTGGTTAGAGTCGAGGCCCACGCCACCGCTTAGATGTTCCTCTCTGCTGTAGTGACGTCTTCCATCGTCTCCATGTGCTCCCACTCCTCCTCGCCTCTTCCGCTTCCTGCCACTGGTAAGGCAAAAAAGCTCTTTTAGTGTACTTCATAGCCCTTAGAGCCCCATTGTGAACTGAGACATATTTAGTATCCTAATGTTATTAATGTTGAGTAGGGGTCCCCAGCAGCATGTACACACTTTTGCTAATAAGCATAATAAGCTGTGGTCCCACTGACAGCCTATATGAGGCTATTTTTTTTCAAAATGCCATTATGCTTAAAGTGGAACAATGCAATGCAAAGCAAAGCAAAATGAATGCTTGCAATGGATTCAGAATTGATTGAAAACCTCTATCCCATTCTACTTAAAAGCATAATGACGTTTTGAAATGTTTGCCTGATATAAGTTGTTCATGGCACCCTAGCTTATTATAATAGTTATAGGAATTGCCCATCCTATGCCACTTGGCATCCTGGTGGTTACACTCAACATTTCTAACATCAAACTTTCAGGATAAATTAGTTCACATTCTGGTAAGTGGACTAAATCGCCATATTCTAAACTTAGATAAGAACTACTATTCTGAGCACTTGTCAGACTGGGGGGATAGGAGGAGGGGTCCCCAGTTCAAATAATAAAGATTATTTTGGGAAGGGTTGGCTGTGGCCTGAAAAGGCTGACTGTATGTGATGTACCCGACGTTCTTGTTGACATGGAAGCGGTCTCTGTCAAGGTAGACGCCGTCATTTTCCTCCTCCTCTGACTCGTGGGCGGGCTCCAGTCCGGGACCCGCCTGGGCCTCTGGTGGCTGCAGGAATTTACTCCACCGACTCACCTGGGGACCCCCCTGAACAAACAAAGAAACTAAAGAATCACACTCATATCATTAAAGAATGGTTACCATTCCACATGTTGCAGTGTGACGTCCAGAAACAGCTGTAAAATGTATACATATCACATGTGACTCTTAAGAATGTGCATTGCGTGTACATGATAATCAGTGGTTGGGAAGAAAAAAACGCCCCTCGTCTTTTGCAAATAGCAGTCTACACGCTCACAATGCACAGCGTCTTGCAAATGAGATATTTTCAAAATGGCTGAAATGTATATACAGTAGTGATGCCGGGGTTACTGCATGTTTTGAGATAATAATAAAAAATCTAGTATGTACTGTATGACAAGCATAGTAGCCGCAGTGGCCCTCCGAAGATGTCCCTATAACCTCTGTCATAGGTGGAGGGACAGTCCCGACGGGGGTATTGGTAGCCAATCAGGGAGTCCCTATATAGAGTGGAATGCTATGAATTTATAATGGCCAATGCGGCGCCTATGGTTGAATTGAACTGAATTAGGCCCACTTTCCACCACTGATGATATTGACCCACTCACTGATCTCATTCAGACATTTCTGTCTGGCTTTCACAGTATATAGCTCACTGCTCATTACACAATAATTCACAACCTGTGTGTCAATCTGCTGGGGTGACAAAGCATCTCCTCCTCCCATCGGTGACTCATGTTCTGTAGTTGTCTCCTCCCTGGTTACCACACACACACACACACACACACACACACACACACACACACACACACACACACACACACACACACACACACACACACACACACACAATTACAGACATAATTACAGATATACTTCAGACATATTAGGATGTCTCTCTCGCAGTGTGGATTTCATCAACGTAACACTATGACAAGAAACTGTACCTTTTTTCCACTGACGAAAGTAAAATTAAACTAAATGAAAACGAATCTAAGATGACTAAAACTAAGGCTAAACTTGCTGTTGAATTCAACACTGCTCTTTTTGCATTTTGAAATCGATTTGGGAGACACGTAATCGTGTGCACAACTTCATGGGCCACAGCTTCTGACAATTGATACGAATTAATCATTACTAAATCACTGTCGCCAGGTCTCGACATCTGGTATATTTATAAGGGAGGCTGAGAATGTCAAGTGCAGGTTGTACAGTATCAGTTACGCCCCTGAGAAAGAGCCTTCGTGGCTTATGTTCTTTGTTGTGTTGTTGTATATATAGTACACAGTCAGGTTTAACTAGAGCTGCATCGTATGCATTGCAATGCAGACAAACAGGCTCCAGTGAAAGGACACTCCCTGGACCCGTTTCAAAAATTAATAATCACCGCTCTGTCCTCTCTACAATATAGGGTCTATAGCAGGGGAGTCAAACTCCTCAACACGAAAAAGTTGACTCAAGGTGGTTGACTTGTCTTACACAGTTGTCAATTGACTTTGTTTTCCAAGACTATTTATTGACACACAGTATATTGACTTTATTTATTGGGATGCTTCTATTGTTGTTGATCTCTGAACCCGAAGCTTGGAGCTCAGTTAGTAAATTAGTTTGAAAACAACTCCTGCTCCATTTATAAAGTTTCCCCTGTTTCCTTTAGAAACACTAACGATGCTTCTAAGTGTGAGCTGGTGTTTAGAATGAATAATAATAACCGTAAGTTTAGCAGGTCCACAAACTCACAAAATTTGAAGACTTGTGTATTGTTGATAGTGTATTGTTGATAACTGTATATCGGTTACCATAGCAACGAAGCCGCTCGCTCCGCCTCCATCATCATCCTCTCTCCCTGCAGGCCGTTCAGTTTCTGGACGTGGCGGCGGCAGTCTGCGCCAGAGCCCCGGCCAAACTCCTGTTTAAAAACAAGGAAAAGGGTGGAGGTTCCAGGGGGAATCAGTTAATATTGTATAGAATTTTAACCCTTTAAGGACGGGAATCCATATTTGGATTCTGTACAGTATGTACAGTATTCCAGCATTAACTTTTTTTGATGCTGATACAGGTATATGAATATTTCAAGTTTTTCAGAAACCTTTGGTCAGGCCTAAATGGGTGTTAAGGGGCACTAAGCCCTCATGGCGCCCATTGTTGTACTAACCTACACAAAGTAAACGTTACATTCCCACCGACAATGAACAATTTTCAGGCGGGTCAAAATCATTTTTTCGACCTTGACCTAGGTCGCGACCGTTTTCATAGAATTGCCGTGCCGTACATTTACCTTGATAAGAGACTGCTTCTCACCACACATCTTACAGATCCACTTCTTGCTCTTTTTAACCTAAAATACAGAAAAAAGACATCAATGGAATGAAAGTGGCATCTCTTTCTTGATCACATTAACTTCCGCCATGGTAACAAGACATGTAAAACCAGGTAGAATCTAATACAAAACTTAGGCCAGTGGTTACCAACGTGGGGTCCATAAGAGAGTTCCGGGAGGTCCACCAGCTAAATGATAGTTTGGAACTACCTCTGGTCCATACAGGGGTTGACACTAAGGTCTCTGAGGCACTTGCCCATCGGGCAAGTGCAAGTCATGTTCTACTTGCCCTCAGGTCATGGTCACTTGCCCCCCAGGTTCCAGGTGGTCCCCAGCTAAGTTGGTTAACCAGATGTAACTCTTGAGAACGTAAAAATGAAACCAAATGGACCCTTGCGGGTCCATTTGGTTTCATTTTTACACTCTCAAGAGTTAAAATTCATCATCTTAATTAGCCCAAGTCTACACTGTAGAAGATTAATGGTCATTTTGATGTGTTAATTTGCCTGTTTTGTTTCCCAAATCCAGCCTGGAATTGTGGATAGCTAGAAAGCAGGGAAAGACACAGAGGCAGAGTGCAATGACTGCCTTAAAGACAAATTTATCTTGTGTAGTGTTATAGTGCACTAAGTTGCACACTTTTGCCCGATCGGGCAACCAGGTAGCAGTCTTTACTTGCCCCACCATTTTTTTTACTTGCCCCGGGCAAGCGGGCAAGTGTTAGTGTCAAGCCCTGCCATAGCTCCACTGCTTCTATGATTTTGCCATCATAGAATCAGTGGAGCTATGGACCAGAGCTAGTTTGGAACCACATGATGGACCCTTATGGATGTGTAACTTTGAGAATGTACAAATGGAACCATTGTCACTTTTCAAATGAGGTCCTGATTGGTGTCAATGTGACAGTCCTTGACGTGAAAAAGTTTTGGGATCCACTGATACTTATACTAGATCGATCCACTCCTGGCATAACTGTCAGGTAGAATGTAATAAATTAGTCTGACTCAGTGAATGTCAGATAAACGAATACACAGACAGAATAATACACATAAAACTAATGTATTAAGGAATAAACTATTTATACACAGACAGAATAATGCACATAAAACTAATGTATTAAGGAATAAACTATTTGAGTTCAATAAAGGTTACCTGGTGCACTTGAAAGGTTTGGCAAGAGTAGCACTTTAACACGTGGAATTCCTGAACCATGTTGTTGTTTTGTGGCAGATAAAAAGTCAGATGTTTGCAGCAAAAAGGTAAAGTTCAGTCCAGTGGATTATAATGTTGTTGTTGCGTCGCATTTCGTCCCGCGAAGTTTTTGAAACTACAGAATGACGTCATATCAGGGCGCCGTGCACCTGCGCAAAGCAGGATCATAGATATTATAATACCTACGACATCTCCGTTCACATCCTCTATGTTCACATCTAAGTTTCATCACATCCATGGACAGTAAACTCTGTAATAGTAGGCTACAGCCTAAACACTAGTTTTTACTGTGCAATATACTTTGACAACTTGCACGCATGCCTAAATTAGCTCCTATTTTCACCGCTCTCGTTGAAAACAATGTATTTCCAACTCGTTCGTTTGTCACTCTTTCACGCTGCACTTATTTTATTACTCTATGGTGAGCGCTGTTTTCTCACTCCTCAATGTCGCACTCGCAGTTATTCTACTGGATAGCTCTGCCTGCGCACGGAGAACGAGAAGTTGCCTGTGTCGCCATGACGCCATCTAGTGGAAAGAAAGTGGACGACAGCAAGGATGCAGTTCCACCCAACTTTTTCATGTAAAGGACCCCCTCCACACACACACCTCATGGACCGCTATTAGAAAATATGAGATCTTTCTGTCTCTACCAATGATTCTCAACCCCTAATTTCAAGGGGATCCCCTAGTTTGACATGAACTTTTAATGGCATTTCTATCGCCAACATTGCCAATTTTGTAAATTACATTTAATTTAACTCTGACAAATTGTCAATTAAATTAGCTTTGCTTTGTTTGTTTCTTTGTAGTTTTACTATATACTATACTGTAATATCCCCTCATTTCCCCATTCTTAGCAGATTTTGGCCTGTACTTTTTTAAACTTTCTGTACCCATTCTATGCTACAAACTGTGATTAAATGTTCAATTAATCAATGAAGCCACGATTCATTCAATCTTACTACTATAGGTGTCAATTACTGGGGACAAAAGTCATACAGCATGTTAGCAACAAATAATCATCAACTGAACAAAGGGCACTTACAAACCAAAGGGAGAAGAACTTCTGTTCTAGTGGATTGTAGAAATAATATATGAAATAGAAGAATAAAGGTGAAACTGGTATACCGTATCTACCAGGATGCATTACTTTAATGTAAATCGAGTGTTAAAGTAAGAAGGATGCAAATTACTAGGACAAGCTAAACTAAAACAGCGTGTAACAAACTTTAAATCCACAAACAAAACAAATGTATTAGCATCCCTTCAGACGACATATTTCTTTAATCAATAATCAGTTGAACATATCCCAGTCAATATGCCTTAAGAACAGGTGGAGCAATGTTTTATTTAAAAAAAAAAAAACAACAACAGTTCTGTTCAAACTTCATACAAAATATGCTGCCGCGGGCACGTTAAGAGCGATGTAGTTAGAACATGATCTGGTCCACAGGCACCAACAGAATAGTCCAGTTACTCCCCCCAGGCCGTCTGTCAAAGGGAGAATCCAGTCCTCTCTAGCTGCATTAATCCCAATGTCTCCCGATTGGCTCTTTATAGAGGAAGGATGGCAGAGAATGACGACGCATTGCGACATGTGGGTTGATCCTGGATGGAGTACAGGACCGCTACGATCACCCCTCTACGATCCTGCGGAGGATGGTGCCTAAGGAGCCCTTGGCTATCTGGAGAGGAGTCTTCTCCTCTTTGTTTTCGATGTAGATGCTGGCTCCATGTTCCACCAGCAGCTTGGCCGCCTCCACACGCTCCTCGTCGCACGCCAGGTGCCTGGGGAGAACAATACATGCTGGGTTGTAAACATGATTGATAGTGGAATAGAAACTTCCCCGGTTAAAATGATTACAAAAAGGCCATATTAGTTCCTTTTGCCATAGCGTACGAGTACATTTCGGTATAGGGGCAGCAGTGACTCAGGGGTAGAGTCATTGGATGGCGACGATCCAGTGCTGGTGCGAACCCGGGCTCCACAAAGTTAGCGTTGATGTGTGCCTTACAGAATTGTTATTACCCCACACATCAATACATGAGTTTGCGTGATATGCCTGCATATCTTGGTACCGCAGCACCACAAGGCTCCAGAAACCTCCCAAAGCAAACTGGTCAGGTAGGCTGCTACTTGGCCTTACTCACCGAACCCAACCTCATCACTGCCCACTTTGACGGGCTGGGAATGGCGTAGGTTTGAAGACAGAGCATTGTTGTCAAACAGAGGACACTACTGTACAGGAATATGGGACAACTCACAGATTTTTGTGCAAGTTGTCTTGAGAATGGAGAAGTCAATACATGTTATATGTGAGTTGTAGAGATAACTCGCACAGCAGAGGACAGCTCTCACTAATATTTCACGACCACATATGAGCACATTGTGACATAAGCTGTTATTGCCTTTCTGTAGAATGTTCAATAGGTGAGTTATATTGTTGGAATAAACACAAATTGTATTCCAACAATATAAGCGTGTAGGCTTGTTTTTTGTTTGTTTTGTTTTATTATAATACTCAGTTTAATAAGTGAATCAGAAATAAATGTGGACTGCTGTAGAAAGCCTTGCTAATGATTGCATCTGAAATTCTGAATAAAATGGGTGACGAGCAAATACGGTGTCATCCACTCAGTCTTTGTATGGAGTTGTCCTTGAGATGTATAGTAAATCTCCAAGCTGTTAATAAACTTTTCAACCAATCAGGTACCATACATACACCTCCACTTACAGTGGCGTGTTGCCCTCCGAGTCCTGGATGTTGGTGGAAGCGCTCTGCTTGAGCAGCAGCTGGATGAGCCGGCAGTTGCCCTTGGTGGAGGCTCTGTGTAGCGGTGTGGCCTGCAGCTTGTCCATGACGTTGGGGTCCGCTCCGTTCTCCAGCAACATCAGAGCGATCTAACCAAGACGGAGAGTGAGGATGGCTCACACGTTAGCGATAGCTTCATTTATATAGCTTCATTTATAATTCATTTGTTGTATGACGGTGTGGCTCACTGAATGGCCAGCAGTGGTTCAGCTGTCTGAGAAGGTGGGGGTGTGGCGCAGGGTTTATGGCGCTAAACCACTGCTAAACCAATAGTGAAAGTGAAAGTGTGAGTGTCAACAAACTACTGACATTGTGGAGAAAGTATATATAGCAGGAAGTTGCATTTTGGAGCGATGGGAACCCCATAGCCCCATTCTAATCTTATTTTGGGGTAGGGGAAATATAAAGAAAAACATAAAGGAGTTTTTTTTATGTTTTGACAAAATAACAGCTGGACCAAATGCAAATAAAGGTAAGAAAACCTTCCGTTGAATTTTCATTCAACGCCCAATTGCTAACGTGGGGTGAGCCTGTGTTCGAACTGGCAACGTTGTGGTTTGTTTCCATCTCGACACTCAAGCCAAAAAAACGATACAACCAGTTTTCTATAAAATAACTATACCTCATATCTGTCTTTGGAAGCTGCGTAATGCAGAGCGGTGCAGCCGTTCTGGTTGACGGAGTTCAGCTGAGCCCCTTTGGATATTAGAGACCTCACAATGTCCTCCCTGCCCGCGGACGCTGCGATGTGGAGAGGAGTCCAGTTGGCCTGAGAGGGGAATTAAAACAATTCAGTGCACAAACTATATTGTGTGTGCTTGTTTGTTGTAGCCTAAAATGTAGACTATCGTAGAGACATCTTCAGAGTCTGATCACCACAAATGCCATCACCGATTGACCAGGGGAACAAAAAAGTTTTGGACATACAATTGGCAGGTGCTTTGAGATACGTAGATGCTGGACAATTAATCTCACCACGTGCCAATTGTGCGTCGTCAGTGTGATTCACTGACGACGTTTGCGGTGATCAGGGGAGGTTTTGATAAATGAAGTGCAGCTGTCATTATGAGCCCCTTGAAATTGGTGCTTTGTGCCACAACTTTCTTGTGCATATGGAAGTAGAGCCCTATATTGCACTCCACGTCTATGGAATAATTTAAATTAATGGCGACATGTGTGAGCCGGTGGAAATTTAGATGTGTTGTGGTTTTCTTTATGTGACTTTGTTTGCTGTGTTTTGTATATTTTGCATGCTTTAGAATAAGATTATTGTTGAGTGATTTTACTTTATTGTTTTGCTTAATATCTCCTTTTGTGATGAGTTGCATGATTTTGTATAATTTCTTTCCACTGACTGGCTAAACATCACACTGAGGACTTGCAGCTGATGATTTGCACCTGGGTGGGTGTGTCTACTAATGAAGAGCCCTATATAAGAGACTGGGTGTGTTTGGAGAGGAGCAAGAAGCAGGGGAGAAGGCTGCAGAGCTGTAAGGGGTGTGGAGGGCAGCGACCATGGCTGGGGGCCAAGATGCAGCTGGGGGTTAGTGGTAGCTGCGACGTCGACACTCAGTAGGGCTGTAAGTGCCACGACCACGACTCCTGTGGGGGAGCCAGTGGTAGCCATGTCCCTCGACTCCAAGCTCCATGGCCACTACCTTCAGTATGCGCCCCCGCCGTGGAGGGGCTGCCCCGGTGCCCAGATGCGAGAGGGAGAAACCAGACGAGTTAAAGAGATGTCCGCAACACTACGCGCCATCAGCAGAAGGGCCCAGGGTGAAACCTGGGCTGTCTGTAAGTACCTGATCTGTAGTGTTGCCAACGGAGGACTATCTGTAGAGGACTATCAAGAGTAAATTGTTGTGGAACGAATGAACTGTGCCCAGTCCTTTCTGTGTTGCAGTGTCAACGGAAAGAAGTGGAACCTTGATGATCTCAGCCGGCCAACGATACTGCTTGCTATTTTGTACATGTGACAGTGAAAATGATGGTTTTTAACAGCTATTGATTAATTTGGTTAATGGTTAGTCTTAGGGCCTAGTCTATGTAGAACTATTATATGTTAGTGTTTCGGCTATTGTATTTATTTAGGCTTATAGATGCCCTTGTGTATTTTAGCTAATAAACCTACTTAACTTATTCTTTTCAACTCTGCCTCTGTTTAAGTTTGCCTTTTAAATATTAAGTTATTCACGAACCTGTGCTCCTTGAGATATTGATAATATGTATGGAGGACCAGACCTCTTTAAAAAGGTGGCGTAGTCTGTAGTTGATTAAAAAAAACATGCACCTAGCACTTTACTTTGGATTTTATTGTTGGAGAATATTAATAGTGCTTTGGTGTTTTTTTTGACCGGGACACACATGCAAAAATGTTGCAAAATCGTGGGATAAAAATTTCAGTCAATTCTGACAAGTGAGAGTGGAATGTGGAAACAGAATGGAGATCCATCATCATCTTACATCATCTTGCAGGTTCACTTCAACTCCTAGATCCAGGAGGAACTGCACTATGTCGGTGTGACCTGCCGAGCATGCCCAGTGGAGAGCAGTTCTGTGGTCCTTAAACAAGACAAAAATAATTAATTATAATTAGTCATTTATATAGCAGCCATGCTGCCATATCATAGACACAGATCTACTTTGTTCACAAATTAAGCACATAGAACTACAAAGAATTCTCCACAAGCTCTTGTACGTTTTCACTATGTCAGTACAGGAGCATTCAGTAATTCGGAACCCCCCCAGTAAAAAAGATGAGAACATACACACACTCTACAGTGAGGGGAACAAGTGCAACAGTCCAACAGCACATACACCAAGGCCAACCCACACTCAGTCCTGCTTGGGGGAAGGCCCCAAAGCCCCAAACTAAAACTAGCTTTAATGACTTAGTAAAATGCTGGACAGAATTCCCCTTTAATTACCCTAATAAAGTCTGTACATAGGTGAGCTTGACTCATGCAAGCCTTTAGCTGGAATTATATATTCATCATCATCATGATGTGTGGTACTTCTTTGCATTTATGACATTATTATTACATTACCTGGTCTGTTTTGAAGGCGAGCGTTTTATCTTTCAAAATGCACTGCTTCACTTGATCAAACTGTCCCTTGTAAGCAAAGTCGCAGATCTCCACATTTGAAACGGAGCCTTCCATGGATGTGGATGTTTAGTCCTAATAATGTTATAGCGGTATTATTATTATGATGATGAGGGTGATGCCGGTTTCATCATATTTGGTCCAACAACTCTCTTCTTCTCGTGCAACAATGACTCGGGGAATTCAATTGGACGCTTCGCTTCCGCCTTTTAGAAAACATCGCGATGTTTTCTTTGTCACCCCTTCGAAATAAAGGTTGACGCAGCTCGATTCGTTGGAAATGGGATGAAATATAAAGCTTTTACTTTGAAGGATGTTGTGTGGGCAATGACCCCAATGACCCGAGGAAGTAAATGCAACCAGTGTTGCCATGTCCGTTTGTTATAAGCGTATTAAGCGGCCTTGTTTTTCTGATTGATTGATTGATTGATTGATTGATTGATTGATTGATTGATTGATTGACTGATTTACCGATTACCGACCCCCCCCCCCCCCCCACACACACACACACACACACACATCATAGCTTTGAAAAAAGCCTAATAGTCAGGCTTTTTTTACTGTTTCTCTCACACAATCTGGCAACACTGGATTGGATGAAGGGGGAAAGGCAAGCAAGACGAAACCATTCTGTTATAAAAGAAAAGAAATTCTCCACGTGTTTGGCTTTGTGTTTTTGTAAATAAATATAGTCGTAAATAAATAACAGTCATCATTCCCGAAGCCTGGACTCATCATGGCTTCTGTTACACTGGTAGGTGCAGAAATGTAATGGTGTTTTCATGTTTACCATGCCTCGTTCAGCAGAGCCATAATAGACAGAGTTACGCACTTCTCCGTTCACTTCTTGGGGCCAGTCCAATGGCGGGCTTCTCTACACAATAGACTTCTGTTGAGATTGGGGGACAACGAATAGGGACAACCAGACGTTACGGAATGCATTGGAGTCTATAGGCTCGCGCGAGTGCATTAACCACGTGACCGGGCTGTTTTCTTCACCCCTTAAAGTCGTAACACTTACTAGATTGCTCTGAGTCTAGTCAGGTATAGCTTGATGGCTAAAGCCTCATTTCATAACAGAAATGAATGTTTTATTGTATTAACAGAAATGGAGAATTACAGTACATGTCAAATACAACTACAATAAAACGGAGATTTTCAGTACAATCCAAGTAAAACTACAAGTTGTTGAACTACATCAAGTACAAGTATTTATTTATTTATTTATTTATTTATTTATTTATTTATTTATTTATTTATTTAACAGAGCCCAGTTTCTAATTGCAGTGCCCTTTGAGGGTGGTTTTGAAGGAGTCAAGAGATTCACATATCTTGATGACTGTTGGTAGGGCATTCCACACTTTGGTGGCACTGGCACAGGAGTGAAAGGAATTAAGTCCCTTGTTTGTGCCAAATCTAGGCTGCACATCATGGTTTGTTGAACTCCCTCTGGTGCTGAGAGTGGACCTGGTTGTGTTTGGACAGGTATATGAGTATTTCGGCAGTGTACTATGGAATCTTGTGTAGCACACCCATTAGGAGGTTGTGAGGTGGGTCCAGGGAGTGAGGCCCAGTGACAGTCTGACCAGTTTGTTTTGGGAGGTCTGCAGCCTTGTTTTCAGAGCCGTTGAGGTGCACTGCTGCTACATGATGAGACATTACAACAAGACACAGCGTCTCCAGTTTGGACTCTTCAGTCCACAGAGAGCAAATGGTCCATGGGTGGGTGTCTGTATTAGGCTACAGACAGAGCCATACAATATAGAGAGAGTTGTGATATTGACAGGGGCAGAAAACAGCCTGGTCACATGGTTCACATACTCACTCATGTGAGCCCATAGACTCCATTGCTTCAATGTATTCCCTAACCTCCGGGTGTCCCCATTCAATGGAAGTCTTTGTAGAAGAGACACCATTAGACTGGCCCTGTAAAGTGAACAGAATTGTTGTTGTAACTCTGTCTACTCTATGGCTCTGACACCCTAGCCTTGGACCAGGGCTACAGACACCCATTTCATTTAATGAATCAATGTCTGGGACCCCTCAATTTATACAGTAAAATCAATGTTAATTTAACACTGAGAGCGATATGGGTCCTTTTACAATTTACAATTTAGGCATTTAGCAGACGCTCTTAATCCAGAGCGATTTACAATGGTGAAAAGTTTACAATTTAATCTGGATTTACAATACATTTTACAACATACAATGAAGCGCTAAAAACATTGTAATACATTAGGCAACCTATATAAGTCATTGCAGCAAGTACTGTGGGTTGGTGTAATACAAGTGCTATGGGTTGAGATGGAGTCTGAAGAGGTGTGTCTTAAGACTGCGGCGGAAGATAGGTAGTGAGTCTGAGGTCCTGATTGCAGGCAAGGAGAATTGAAAAAGGAGTTGTCGCGAAGGCACCCACGGGGGAGTCCACATTGGTTCATGGGAGGAAACAGACATGCTCAGTACAGATCAGGAAGTCAAACCATCCAAGAGACCAATGGCATGCATGGTTTGCAAGCGTCAAACTTCCTGGAATGTACTGAGCATGTCTGTTTCCTCCCATGAACCAATGTGGACTCCCCCATGGGTGCCTTCGCGACAACTCCTTTTTGAATTCTCCTTGATTGCAGGGGGAAGTTCATTCCATAGTTTACATTTCTAAGAGTTACATTTCTAAGAGTTACATTTCTAAGAGTTACACAATAGCTTGCTACCAAACAAACCTGGCCTTACCGGCCTGTTACTCAATGAGTGTAACAAACAGAACCAAATGGAGAATTTGGGTTCATTTGGGTATGGTAGAGCCTAAAGCAATCATACTCCACAGTGAAGTGAAACGGTTTCACCATTTAAGGTGAATTTGGGTTTCACCATAAACGGTGAAAGCAGTGAGACCTTCATACTCGCCGTGATGTCCTTAAGGATTGTTTTTCTTTCCTCATCCAGCATCACCAGTTTTAGCCATTGAAAAACGATCTCTAATTTTGCCCCATGTTGTTTTTTTTTTCTTTTACAAACGTCTGCATCTGTCTTCAATGTCTCAACTATTTTGACTCCTTTTCCTTCCTTCTCCTCCTTTTCTACTTTTTATGTTTCTTTCGACTGCCTATATTCCTCTTTCTGTTTTGTATTTGTTTTCATCTGTCATCAGCTGTCACCTCGACCTGCTGCGCTTTCGAGCCTATACCAATTTCTAAACCAATCAGTGAAAGCCCCAGAGTGAAAGGATTGTTGGATAGTAAAAGCAGGGAAATGTCTCAGGAAGCTGATCACCGCAGTGATTAGTTATGTTGTAGTTGTATAACCTTTATCCACAGTGAAACCTTTTCACCGCGAATCACTTCACTCTGGTGTATGATTGAGCCTTTATAAGGGCAAAGGCACAGACAGGCTTATAAGCATATGACATGTTCCACTAAAACACATTTTTGTTCTTTCTCCCCAAGGATTTCAGGACCCACGCCGACCAGTCGTGTAGATACTCGGAAGAATTCATCAACATTTATTACGACTGCATGGACAAGAAGAGAAGGGTGAGTGTTTTTTTTTTTTTCTTCTTTTACAATAAGCTGGCAGTTATGAGCTTGTTGCCTTGTACGGTAACAGGAAGGCTCGGTCCAAATAATACCCCGACCTGAGTATAGACGGAGTTACATTACCTCTTTTGTCCCTCTTTCAGGCTGCAACAGCCCTCCTGAGAGCTTGCTTTACACCTCAATGACACAACATTTTCACCGGTCCGACTATTATTTGGGCCGAGCCTTCATGTATTCCATTGTACCTATGGAGCACATGTATGCTTATAACGTTGCTTTCTTTCTTTCTCTCTCTCTCTCTCTACTACTCACCCTCTCAGAATTTAACACGACTCTACCTGGACAAAGCAACGTTGGTGTGGAACGGGAACGCAGTGTCTGGCGTGGACGCCCTGAGCGACTTCTTCGAGTCCCTCCCGTCCAGCGAGTTCAATGTTCAGACGCTGGACTGTCAGCCGGTTCACGGTGAGAATCAAACACGCGTGACTTCCAAAAACCCAACGACTCTTGATAATCAGCCACAACTGCCTCTCTACATCATAACTTCTAAGTATTTTAGGTTGGACCAGAGCCGTGGAGTATATAGACAGTTGCTGGCACTGTTGACTTCATGGAGCCTTTTTAACAAAAAAATAATAGTACCTCTTAGTATTGTTTTTAATTCTCATAAACTGAGCAGCTTTCACTCAATACAGAGTGCTTCTGTCGCAAGTTGATGTCATATGTCCATGTGTGGTCCAACCCCTATGGATTGTATGTGCTATTAAAAATATTGCTTTGACGTAGGTTATACCAGGGGTCGACAGTAAGGTCTCGGAGGAACTTGCCTGTGGGGCAAGTACACGTTATGGCCACTTGCCCCCTGAAAATATTGTTAATTATCATTTATTTTAACTTGTATACTAGTATTTTTGTGTTTTAACCCATTTAGGCCTGACCTATGTTTTCTGAAAATACTTCAAATATACCGGTAGATATAGCAGCATCAAAATTGAATTTGTAAATACTGTACATACTGTACAGGATCCAAAAATTGATAGTTAAATGAATAAAAGCAGCACTGCAGTAGAACATGAAAATGAAATACCGTAGCCTTACAAACTGATACATGGTAGGGAGACTTTTTCATGGCAAAGACCCCTTCATTTTAATAAGATAATATCAAAGACCCCCAATGTGACACGCACCACAGAAATTATGGACAGCTGCAATTTTGATCTCTGGCTAGTGAAAACATTGTCTTTGCAACCTGATGTACCTGGACTTTAACCTACATTTTGACTTCCTCTCCCATGTTCAGAACAAGCTACACAAGGCCAGACGACGCTGCTGGTAGTGACGGGCGGACTAGTGAAGTTTGAGGGCAACAAGCAGCGCTTCTTCAACCAGAACTTTCTCCTGACGGCTCAGCCCTCCACCAACAGTGACCAGCCTGTGTGGAAGATTGCCAGCGACTGTTTCCGCTTCCAAGACTGGAACAGCTGATTCTTTCTCAAAAAGTGTCAAGAACCGTTATTTTGTCATGGTGTAAAATTCTGACATTTTCACTATTCCCCCCTTGTGGCCCCAAAAATGGCTCCGACTGACGTTTGGAGGATGCACATTTTCATTCAAAGCGAGGCTGACATTATCGCTGCATTTCCAGAAGTGCACAAAAGATGAATGGTCCTGTCCTGTCACCTTTGTTTTACTGACCTCCAAACACAAAACGAACTGAAAAACTCATCTGTCCATCAATTCCAAGTAAATAATAGCTTCAATGGACTCGTTTGGGTGTCAAAGTGTTAAGTATGTTTGACTTTTGGTTATGTTTTGTAATAAAAAAAAGGAAAACAAGTTGGATAAACGGAGTACAAAAATGACAATTTATTTACCACAATCCTCACAATGCATGTGACCTAAAACGATGGAATAATTTACATAATTGTAACAGTATCACAGAACACAGCACAACTGCTAAAAAGTTCATGTTCCCCCAAAAAGTGTTGATACTTATTCCCACAAGACAAAAAAGACAAAACAAAGAAAATCCTATTGCAACAAGAAAGTCATATCAGAATGCATCGCGACCAAATATTAGCCTACATTAACCCAATCATTAACTGAGGTACAGTATATGCAGACCTTTTACAGTATGCCAGTGTAAAGCATGATCATAGCTTAAAAATACTTAACTCTTTAATAATAAATAATTCAAGGTGCTCACAAGACAGCAGTTTTGTTGACAGAGGTTGACTTCTATACAACTTCGTACTAGACCGTTGAATATATTAAATATCTTCCTGAGTCTTTATTTATTTAGGTTTTACCACATTTTGGTCTGACCATCTCAATGCATTATGACAAACAAAAAAAAGTATTAAATAAAGCAAGATTGGCATGGGGGTTTGGCCAGGGTAGAACAACAGGACAGGCAAAGGAGACCGTAGCTTAAGATTTAGACTCTTAGAGAGGTATTCCGACGTTGTTTTGCGGTGGATTTAGCGTTTTTGCATCAAAGTAACTTACTTTATACAAATGCGATCAGTATTCGCAAAGCCATTACAATCCGCACAGCCGCAGTTTTCAATAAAAAGGAGTGCTTTGATTCACTCATTTCAGAATTCTGTGGTGCAAGTGGCTGCGCAAATCTATTAGGCTAAATGAGAAGAGTTAACTTTGAGCCAGAAACGCTCTTCCCCAACAAGCAATGCAACGTATCTGCACTCGAAAATGCCTCCCTACTCGGTCTAAATCTTAAGACAGAATCGAATCTGTGTCCCAACCTTTTTGGGCCTAAATGTAAATGTCTTAAAACGCCTGGTAAACATTGTATCATGGCAGTAACAGGGGTCACTGACTGTTAACAGCACTACTGGCCTTTTTGATTCTAAATGCCACCTGCGTCACCCGTTACCATAGGCTCAAAGGCACAGTAACGTCTTCACCCAGAAGGCCAATAGAAGCCTACATAAGTTGTTAAAGTAGATATATGTAAGAAAAACTCATTTCTTTTTATTTTCTTTATTATTAGACCCCTTCCTGAAAATATCTAGTATCTGACAACTATAAAGAGGCACTTACAAATTCATAATACTCAGTTATATGACATGGGATGTCATGTTTGGCTACCAATAGTCCATCAATGACAAAGGGACATCTTTGGAGGGTCACTGCGGCCCCTATGATGGTCATAGATGCTAGATATTTTCAGGAAGTGATCCAATAATGGGAGGTTCTAAGAAAAAAAATCGTACATATCTACTGAAACTACTACTGTAATGTTAATCTCTGAAAGAATGACTTGCTGACAATGCAGACAACCCAATAAATACACTGATATATGAAATGTTTCTTTTACAAAAACGGTACAAATAGATTGGCGTGAATGGCAGTCAAGTGCTGTTAATGTGGTCTCGCACCACCTAAGAAGAGGTGCCGTTTTGGTGCAAACTCCGTGAAGATAAAAAAAAAAAGTCTATTCCTCTGTGAGGATCCAAAACAGTGTATTCCTTCTCCCAAGCAAAAACAAGGAAAGTATGGAAAGCAGCGCAGTTTAGCCAATCCAGTCAAGTACAAGGAGACGGGCGAGATCCTTTTTTTGTGAGCTAGATCTAGGTCGCGACGGATGCCAATTCGGTCACAACAGTTTTATATAAGTCAGGAGGCACCGGCGATCGTTTTTTCCCAAACCATCGTGACCATTTGTGAAGCTGTCGCAACCTTTTTTTCTCCCCATAGGTCACAACTAAACCCAACCTTAACTTCAGTATAATTTATCCCTAAACCCAACCCTTTTCAGCAGCAGCCGCGACCCTTTTTAGGACTGTTGTGACCGATTAGCAGGTGGAAAAAGGTTGCGCCGATAAAAAAGAAAAACAACTGCGACCGGGTTAGCGTTTGGTTTTTTTTCTTTCTTTTTTTTTTTACAAAATGGTCGGGACCTAGCTCGAGGTCACAAAAAAGGATTTTGTCCCCTACTGCAAGTACAACTATACAGTTTTCAGCATTTGTGTTCAAGTCACTTGTTCATCATACTTTTTTTTTTCGGTACGCAAAACTTCCTTGAAAAAAAATTCAAATCGGGTACCTGAAATGTTATTTACATATTTAAATAGTGGCAATGGGGGAGGAGCTCCAAGGCTGCAGTCACACCATTACATCTGATAAATCCAGAAAGGTCTATGAATCCACTGTTCACTTCCAAAGTTTTTTGACAAGTCAAAATCATGTGAGTCCCATTGGAAGTGAACAGAGCTTTTCTTATCATGGCTGATTTCATTGATTTATCGGATACAATAGCGCGAGCGCGGCCGAATGGCGTCAAATTTGTCAGCGTCCTTATTTGCGGCCGTACATTCTCTCAATGTATTGGATGTAGTGTTTCTTGAGCTCCGTCCTTTTCAGCTTGAAGGCGTCCGTGACAAGGCCCGTCTCGGGGGTCCACGGCTCCGGGCTTAGGTGGACCTTCATCGGGATCTCAAACCGCTGGAGTTGATCTGCAAAAATAGGGCGAAATGGAGGAAGACATGATATTAAAGGTAGGGGAAGTGATTTCACTTTTGTCAAATATCACCCCATTTTTTTCTGTTAAAATGCTCTATTATAAAAGGTGTGCAGACCATATATGGAGTTCCCCCCCCCCCCCACGTTAGCAGAGGAGCTAATAAAAGTTCCCCAGGTGGAGGGTGAATTCTCCTCCAATCAGGATCGAGCAGCAGGTTCACATAGTGTAGCTACTCTTGGGCGCACCTAATGCACCAGGCTGGTACTACACGATGAATTTCAAATCACTTACCCAACCTTTAATGCATGTTTTTGTTTGTGGATAGTGTAGCTTAGATTGAAACAAACTTTACTGTACTTTAATTCCAGCACAAGCATCTACTATGGCAGCCATCATACCAGTATAGGCGATAGAAAAATCTATCCATATATACTGTAAATCTAGGGGGGAAAAAATCTTACTGGTGGCAGCCACTTCCTTGATGCCCTTCAGGACCTCCCGCTCCATGTCCGGGTGGGTGCAGATCTCCTCCCAGGAGCCCACGATGCCCCTCTGCTTGGCCAGCTCCATCAGACACTTCTGGTTGGGCACCACAAAGCTGATCACGTAGTTCTGCTCACTGCCAGGACACAGAGAAACCAGAAACAAACAAAGAAAAAGAGAGAGACCGTTAAATGAGCTAGTCCAGGTTTAAAAGGTGGACATTTTATTCTGAAACCCACCCGAATATCTGGCTCATGGAGTTTCTGAAGCAATCAGAGCTTGCGTCACTTCAGGGGTTTCAGGATGGCAACGAGAGATGGCTCTACTCTGAGCTCTACTACACACGGACTGCTTGATTACTTTTTTAATGAAAAATAATAGTATATAGTATATAGCTACTGTATATTCTTTGCCTTTTTCCCCTATGCATCACTTCTACGATGATGCTGCAGCTGTTTCCCTGCAAACAGACGCATTCTATATTCTTGTTGACAAATACTTTTTTGTCAGGCTCAGGACAAGGCGATGCTAGTGTGTGGGTGGTGTTTTAGCCAATCACAGAATAGCAGTCTCCAGCAGTTTCATAATAGAGTGGAGGTGAGGTGGAGTTGGATTCAAACCTGTTTACAAACGCAGAGTTTGTATTGAATACTGTATGAATACATGCCATTAACATACTGGTTGCAAAGATATGAATCGATTGCCAAAGGGTGGGGGGGGGGGGGGGGGGGGGGGGGCGTGCACGCATTTTAGATCTCGTCACTGAGACAATGCATTGAAAATGCTTCCACATGAATGCTGTGGTGTGAATTTGGTGTTAAGCTTTGCAACCAAAGGCTCAAAGTAATGACATGAAACAAGTTCCAGCATAAGAACTAGGGCTATATATGCACTCACCTGTTTGCATATGCACAGATGTTGTCGATCAGGGAGCACGTCTTCAGAGCAGACTCTACTTTCCCCAGGGACACATAGTCCCCTGCCTGAAGCTTGACCAGGTCCTTCTTACGGTCTGATAGCAAAAACATAATAAGGAAAATGGATTGGAATTAGGCTAAATTAATCACGATAGGCTTTAACCTGCTGTAATTTAAATTTAAAGCAATAGGGGTAGGCATTAATAAGCTTCGGCTTCTGGCTATACCCTTTCGGCACCAGTATGGACTGTACGCATATATGTATGTCTAGATATGCAAATTCACTCATTTTTCGTTTTCTTTTATGTTCCTTCCTTTGCGTAAAGCTTTTCATTAAGTGCCGAAATAAAAACCTAAAAACTACTACTAACCTACTGGTTATGGTCCAATAACAGCTAAGCATACCATGTGATAAACAAACCTCTCCACCAATAGTTTTCCTGAATGAATCAGTATTTAAGGCGTAATGTCCACTACATTTACATTGAAATGAATGGTTTACATTTACATCGGAACCATGGTTGGACACACCCAACCATGGTTGGACACTGGGGAGAGAGTCGGGATTGTCGCAAGGTCTATTGTGCAAAAGTGTGTGTTCCTTTAAGTATGCAAAGTACGAATGAGATGAATACGGTACTTGATGCAATGAATCACAGCCCGATTTTGAAATTGGAGCAGTTTCTATTGCGTTTTTGATTCGTTGTTCGGCCACAGACCAAAATATGACATACCCACTATCTGGAGGCAGCCATCGGGGTGTATCTCTCCGATGTCACCGGTGCAGAACCACCGCTGCCCCTTGTCGTCCTCGAAGAAGTCCTGGTTGTTGCCCTCGCTGCGGAAGTATCCCATGGTGACGTTGGGACCGCCGATGAGCACCTCACCTCTGGGGAGCGGCGTGTCCTTAGTGGTGTAACCGCCTGGAGAAGAAAAACACAAAAGGACAGATGTTAAGTAACCCGTGATATGGTCAAATAAATGTATTCCGTACAGGTGGGACCCGATTTTGGGGCCATGATGTGATGCCAACTAAATGTAGTCAAAGGTGCCAGGGAAAAAAACTAAAGCTTTATAGACACAATTTATACAGACATTATACATTTACATTTCGCCAATCGCAAAGAGCCAATCTACACAACACAGAGCAATCGCACCGCAATGACAGCTTTTGAATGGCAGTGTCGTGGTCAGCCATCTATAACGTACCTTCAGCCCAGTCCCTGAGTCTGATCTCACAGCAAATGAGCGGCGCTCCCACGCGACCCGTGCTGATGTCGGCAACTAAAAATGTTAAAAAGAACAGGACACTCATTAAGTTACATTAAGTGACCATTTCCATTTATTAATTTATTTCACATGTTTTAAAAAGGATCCCGAATAAGACATACTGTATACATAAACATATTTGCCCTCTACAACTATAATCCAAAACACCTCAAAATATTGTATTTCTTTCATAAATTTCTTTCAGAACCGTCTCTCTCTGCTCCTGTCACAAGTTGATGATGTCACATGTCCACCCGAGGTCTTGCCGTATGGAATGCATATGCTAACAAAATATTGCTTTGGTGGAGACATCATCCTTTGGAATGCACAAAAAATAATACAAAAAGTGAAACAATCTTTATATATGAAAGAAATAAGACATTTAAACATGTTTTAGAGGGCAAAATGGCTAGAGGTTTTACAGCATATGTATCCTATTATCCAAGGAGTCCTCTCCCTTTGCTCCCGTTCAGTAGTTCCTCTTACCCTCTGTGATGGTACCGGCTCCGCAGGTCTCTGTGAGGCCGTAGCCCTGGCCCACGGGGCAGCAGAAACACACGTTCATGAACCTCTGCGTGGCCGATGACAGCGGCGCGCCCCCCGAGAGCATCATCCTCACCCGTCCTCCCAGCAGAGACCGCACCTTACGGAACAGCAGCCTGTTGTAGAGACGCAGGAGAAAAGATGTTATGGTGGCCTTGACCCATTGTGTCCTGATCAGATTCTAGTTTCTGATGCTAGATTCTAGTTCCTCATGCCAGATTCTAGTCCCCCACAGTAGATTCTATAGTTCCTCTCAGTAGACTAGTTTCTGAAGTTAGATTCCAGTTTCTGACACTAGATTCTAGTCCATGACACTAGATTCTAGTTTGTGACACTAAATTCTAGTCCCTGGCACGAGATTCTAGTTTTCCTGGAAAAATCTCTTTCTGTGTCAGTGATGCTTGACATGTTTCATAGGAAGGACCCCCAGAAATATCTATTATTTAGCTGCAGAACCTCATCTAAAAACATGTTGTTCTAGGGATCCCCCAGAAGCAAAGATATGAGTTAAAAAAATGTTTGCTTCCGAAATAATGTATTCAAAAGATTTGCACCACATTTTCACAATTTTTCAAAAATAGCAGAACTACAAGCTCATATCGCGCCACTCGGTGGCACGGCATGAGCTTGTAGATCTGCTATTTTTCAACAGCTAAAACACCAAAACGCGTTCAGTACACACAGGGTTAAAATGACTGCCCAAGGTGTGGGTTCCTTCATTACATCCTGCTAAATAGAGTAACTCAATTATGTTGTATCTATTTTTTTTTAGGTTGCCCACTATCCTGTGGGCAACATAACCAGTACAGAACTGGGGTATGTCTCTTACGCGTTGCAGAGCGGCGCGTCATAGCCCCTCTTGATCTGCTCCAGTTTGTAGTTGTAGCCCAGGTTGAACAGCGTCTTTTGGACGTAACTCATCTCCTGCACTTTGTTCATCACGTTCTTGTTGATGCGGTCCATGATTTCCTGGTTAAGGGGGAGGAGGAGGGGGGGGCAGAGCGGTGAATGAACACAGAATCAGAAGATAGAATGTTTGACAGCACGTGTCAATGTTGTACTCGCTTGAAAAGTTTTCATTCTGTTTTCCACCATTTTACTGTTTGTCTACTTTTAGTCAAACTAAGATGTTAGTCGACTGAATTCACATTGCTGAAAATAGCAGCTCAGATGCGTCGTGAGCTTGTAGATCGGCTATTTTCAGTCTGCAACCAAGTGTAAAATAGCCCTGGTAGCCCTGATAGACTGGTTCTCTTGCCCACTAGTCCCTTCCTAACATGTTAGCCTAGTTTCTATTTGTTGACGAAATTGTCAATACTGTATATTTCCATCAGTGAAAAAAGGTAGTAGCCTGTTTTTTTTCCCCCATTTACTTTTCATGGTAGTATTTACAGTGTTATGATAAAACAAAAACAGCAGAGGACATAGAACAAAGAAATGAAAGGTAAGAGGAGGTTGAATGAACAAGTGTTCATACCGGTACGGCCGCCATGAGCGTGGGTTTGAGTACAGAGCTGTCTCCTTTGCTGCCCCTCTTTATCTTGGTGGACTGGATGGAACCAAGAGGGAAAAAAACATTGTCAATAGATTATACAATATACCAAGTATATTGCTATTTATCCATTTGTCATTTGTCCTGGAGAGGCAAATAATTGATGCCATTTGTTTAAGGATAGAAAAAAAGAAGAAATACCTATGCCCTGTTATAACATGTATAAAATAATGCAAAGTGACACCTAATGAGTGATAACTAATACAAAACTCTGTACCCCCATACTTTCAACCATTTTTATTGTACTGTATTTGTGACACTTGCTTTGGCAAATTCCTTTGAATTTGCTGATGATTGTATTTCACATTGTACTCCAGCTACAGTAGCTATACCTTTGAAACCCACCCCCATTATGTGTTATATGTTGAGTAAACAGTTGGAAATAATGGTGTGCACTGTTCGTTACCTGGTCTGACAGCGTCTGAGGTGAGGAGTAGCCAATGCGACAGCCGTACGTCACGCACGAGATCTCGGCTGTCATTTCCAGAACGTGAGCCAGGGGCAGGTAGGCGATGTACGTGTCCTTGGGTCTGGGGGGCAGAAACACACATGACAATCAAGCTTAAAACAGTTTTTTTCAGGCTGAATTTGAACACCACCAGCTTGAGAAGAAGCACTTTGAGTTGATTTGACCCATTTCATTTAGTTCTTAAAAAACATTTTCCTTTCTTTCTTTTTTGAGGTGTAGAACTAGTCCAGTTATAATCGTAGGGGCCAGGGGTGAAGAAGACAGATTTAACACTGCTAGTTTACGCCCACCGAGAGTATGGTGGCTCACATGAACAAACCATTTTTCCAAATGCTACAAGGGGTGAGTGTCTAATCTGCTGCTGGTTGTCTGCTTTTCAAATAACCATCATCCGCCAGTAGGTGTCACTGTCCAACCTGACAACATGCATGCTCTACCTTTCTCAATGTGGAGTCAGGAGACCACTTCGAAACACTGCAGCAGATATACTAGTTATATTTTATTTAGCATAATTTTATTAAAGGACGAATTGTTTTTGTGTTTTGTTTTGTTTATTTGTTTTTTCATGGTTTATGTTTTAGGTCGTTATTAATTGCAACAAAGCATTGATTAGGCTATTAGGGGCTGTTCAGGTTTTTAAAGTAAAGTAAAGTAAAAAATAAAATGCAACTTTTTTTTCTCATACCACAATCCCTTTTGACAGTAATTATACCTCATTTATATAGTCATAACTAGGCATGTTTGTTCCAGCGTGAGTGATTACATTTATTTATTGATCTCTTGTTTTGAATGTTTAAACATGACATCATGGACTGCTATGCTCAGTAACGGGCAGGATAAACCCAAATCATATTGATAATGGGTACACAATAAGCTTGTTATTGGATTTTAAACAGGTTTGGTTATTGAGCTGCATCTCTCTCTTTAACAGTCTCTCTCTGACAACTCACCCTAGTCCAGGGATGCGCTCACACTGGCCCGTCATTCCAGCGATCAGGTTGCTGTGGACGATCATGACGCCCTTGGGTCTGCCCGTGGATCCGCTGGTATACATGACCACGGCCAGGTCCGAGGGCTGTGGTCGGACAACTGGTCTGCTCACTGCGGGGAGGAGGACACAAAAACGCTTGCCGTTAAGCCCGGTATGCTTTTGTCATACGGGTTAATACAACCCCTCCATTGTGGTAGCCAAGGTTAGCACTTCAGCACTGTAATCTTATTAAAAAAACGGACTAGAAATGCCTCAACAACAGCTTTCCTTTTCTTCAAAGGGTGAAGGGAAAGCCAAAACAAACACGGTGGAGGTTCGACATCTACAGTAAAGGTGCAGTGACTCAATGTTATACTTATACCCAGTATGTTAAAGGTGCTCTAAAAATTGATTTGCATTGATTTGCATCTTATGTATGGAGTCAGAAAACCACTGACTTGGCAGAATCAACACCCTGTTATCATCCTCCTTAATACTGCACGTACAGTTGGTCACTAACGGATATCACTCACCATGGTATTCCTTTATCATCATCTACGTATACAGCATGTATGTACAATACACATTCTCCAGTCATACTGGTGATATCACATCTAGGCGGTATCTGCATCCATTTGCTGTTATCTGTACTACTGTGGCATTCACTCTCATCCACGTAAGCAGACAGATATCTTGCTTGTCACCCCATGCTCTAGTACTTTTGCCAAAGATCACCGACTCCCTGTGACTACTACTACTAGTATACAGGATTTGTAGAACATTAGAAGTTCGCCTAGATAGTATAAATGATGTATCTTTTCCCCTTTAGCTGGTGACTGTATGGCCCAGGACATCTTAGATCCAGTCCGTTCTGTCCCATGTCCACATTGTGTCAGTTAAGACAGGGACAGACTTTTTTGACCCCACACCCCACCAGGAGTACATGTCGTTCCTGACCAGTTCATCTGTATCGATTTACTCTCGGACACGATGTATATTTGTTTCACTGTGTACTATTTCATCTTCAATAAATTACAACAGTTGAATACAGCAACAACTACATTAAATGCATTTGTAAATTGTAAATGTTATTTTATCATACTTTATTCATACTGTATCAACGAAAGTAGGTTGGGCGTGGGGGGCTGGGGAGGGGGTATGCCTGTACTTATTGTTTCACGCCCGACAGAGAGAGAGACATGCAGCAAAGCTCGTCGTGAACGGAACTCGAACTTGTGGCGCACCGTAATCCCAAAGAGCCTAACGGTGGGACATGTGATGTCTCCCCGGTACCCATACTAGAAAATAGCACATCTATACGCAAGCTTAGAGATTAGCCATTTTCACTACTTACTTGTTTTCTAATTTATAGAATTTCGTTCTTTGTGAAATTATAAAAAAATGCATTTTGTTAAATTTATTTCTGTTAATTTTATTTTATTGTTTTAAATGTAGCAAGACACAACAATTAAGTGGCTGATAAAAATATGCACTATGCCTGTGCACTATATACAATTTGTTCTCATAGTTAATGGGCTTGCATTTGCCTTTGATAGATTAGCAGTAGTTTGACGGGACTCAAACTTGCAGCACACTGTCAGGTGTAGGATTGCCAGCCTAGCTGCTGCCTGGACCGCTCGGCCGGCCCAGGACAAGATCAGTGATTTTACAATAGAAATCGGGGGAAACCAGAGACAGAAATGCCATTAAAATCAGTTAATTTTCGGAATCACTGCTAGAGCCATAAAATCGTCCCTCCTCATACAGATTGTGAGGTGGTTCCAAACGGTACAGCACTCACTGTGTTCGGGCAGAGCTCCCAGCTCGTTGACGGCCTGCATGCTGTGGAGGGTGAGCCCCGCTGGGTACATCTCAGCGCCACCGCTCGGCTTCTTCTGGTCCACGTAGATCACGTGTTTCAGTTTGGGGATCTGCGCCAGGACGCTCTGTAGAGAGAGAGAGAGAGAGATAAAATGGTAAAAAAAAAAAACAGATTACCACATGAAAACATCCCGCAGTGATGTGAGAGTTAGTGGGAGACAGATTTCAGGTGGTAGCGTTTCCCTTTTCCTGGTTTCGCTTTGGTTCTTATCAGTTCTGATTGTTCAGGGGACGTAGCCTTTTTTGCAATCTATTTCCAGTACATGTAGTCAAACAGTCTACATCATTTTTTGACCGAAGGTCTACTTTTGAGTAGCCAATCCCTCTGGGGTCTACCAGTCCAATAGTGTGACCAGTGTGAACAGAGCGCAGGCACATACACGCAATAGCAGATAGACAGACAGGCAGACAGACTGAGGAACCACAGAGAAAAGTATCTGTCAATTTCCTAATACACAACACTCAACGCTATCTATCCTCGATAGTTTTAGTTGACAGAAACCCAAAGAGGTTTTAGTCAGCTTTATTCGGTGGAAACTCAAAACGCATTTTAGTAAAAGAAATAAGATGAAAAAAGGTATATGAAGTAATTTAATTAAGTCCAAGTATAATAACTATATACAGAGTACTTAATGTACAGTTTTTCCCCCTCACAAAAGCGACAGCAGTGTTGTTTTTGGCAGGCATTTTTTGTATGCCTATTCATTTTAGACATTCTGAAAAGGTGTTTGTTTTTTAACCTTGTCAGTGTTAGTCTTACTCCTGACAAAAGAGGCACTGACAAAAACATTTTCAGTTATAGTCAGGTTTGATGAAAAACAAACCCTGCCAGCAGGGCGTTGTAAGATTTCAATAAAGAACATAATAAGAGAACTAATTTCTCCAAACGCTAGGCTGGTTCAGGCCCGGCTGTGTCCACCACCACACCCCGGTATCATGACACACAGTTGGCCTTTGTGTAAATGACTAATAAATATTTAAAAGAGGCTACTGTAAACCCCGACGGGAACAAATTTCAAACGCATGAATGCGATTCATTGTTGCCCAATGTCGGCGTGTGTCAGATTAGGATCATCGGAGCTGAAACCACACACCCATTGGCTTTTTTACGATGACAAAGACGACAGGGACAATAACGGGAACTGTGTTTTGTCTTGTGTTTTTTTTTTTCCTTCAGTTCAACCGAGGACTCTGTGGACACTACGATCATCTGCTCAGAAAGTAATTTGCATTTTGACTACTGACTCAGCTGCGGACCAGTGACACAGAGTCAAGGCTGTCATCTTATTATTTGGCTGTACCAATTAAAACTTTGAATAATTGTGACCCCCACTTTTGATGTTGTGTTAGTGGAACCTGTTCTATCAAACTCCAAGCCAGAGCTGTGCCTGCATACCAAACCTCTGAATCGAAGTTGCCAAGTAAACATTGTAGCGACGCAAAGCACCAGATATATAAGTTCACTTTCAGTCTGGCAGCCAATGTGGGCAATTTGGTATGTAGTCTTTTTAAATTATTCTCTATATACATACATAATTAGAGGAGCATTCAGTGATTTGGGTTGGCCTGTTGCAACAGGCCAACAGCACATACACCAAGGCCCACACCCCTTTTGATCCTGATTGGAGGAATGCCCCACCTCTCAACCTGACTGGACGAAGGGCTTTTCTACCATAAAGCCCCCAAACTGAAACTAGGGGTTTTTGACCACAGGAGCGGGCTCACTGGGGGACTGGGAGGGAGGAACTCCTTATATGGACTCGCCACACTATACATGTTACACAGAGAAGACCAAAGAAGTGGTTCGGTCCATGTGGATCATGGAGGACAGTGGTCCATCCGACCATCTGACTCACCTTCAGTTTGGTCTCCAGCAGCTCCACGCTGGTGACCAGGTGTGTAACTCCGGTCTCGTTCAGCCCAAACGCCACGGCGTCTTCTCCCAGGGTGGCGTAAAACGTTACCACTGTGGTGACGACAACAACAGATTAACACTTTGACTGCATAAGCCGCGTTTCCCATCTTTAAACTTTTCACTACTTTTGACTTTAACACTTTGACTGCATACGTCATGTTTTGCTACTTTAAACTTTTCCCTAGTTTTTACTTTAACACTTTGGCTGCATAAGTCATGCTTCCCTGCTTTAAACTTTTCCCTACTTTTGACATCAAATGCCTTAAAATTGCCTAGCAAGCAAACCCACTAAACCTGACCCTTTTTAGAGAAGAAGAAGAAAAGCAATTCTGGCAATCTGTCGGTAGGATGTAACTTTTGTTATACAGTATGAGAACAAAAAACAACAGATGTTTATGAAATGCTTTGAGATCTGCTGTTTCTACATCAGCAGATCTCAAAGCATTTCATGTCAAGGACCCCAATTAACACGAATGCTTTGAATCAAATCTGACATCCTACTCAGGCTGTGTTCTAAGTCAACAACATTCAAAGATTTGTGTCAAGTGTTCAGGATTCTCCAATAAATAGCAGAAATCCAAGCTCACAGGTGCAGCAGCAGTATAAAGTAATGCTTAAAAACGACAAGAGAGGTACATCGCTAAGAAAACTGCCTAAATGACAGCTAGGTATTAGTGCTAATAAACAGTCAACGTCGACGTCTCTGGTGCTTACGAGGGAAGTTGCGTCTGAAACAGGCCTGTGCTGTGATCATCCACTCTGCTCTGGTCTCACAGAAGATGGCCACCTTGCTCTTGGGCTGCTGTCCCAGCGCCGCCAGGCCACTGCCAAACTGGTCCACCAGTGTGTCCACGTCCAGGTAGGACAGCCAGCGGTACTCTCCCAAGATCAGCTGGGGAAAGTAGAGGGTTACTGAGGTTAGATAGTTTCTTTTAGGGTTTTCTGAGCTCAATTGCAGCCACAAAAAAAAACCATTTCAGTAGATTCTCTGTGGTCTGAGGTTTTGTGGCTTGAGTGCTCCTGCTGATTGTGATGTGTCTGCAATCCCCATACATGTCAATGGGATTTGCATATGCCACTCTTTTTCTACTGGTTTGGCTGTTGTCATTGCAGCTCAAAGGGGTTCCAAATCCCCAGAGAAAACTCCACAACCACAGAAGATCAACTGAACGTTCAAAACAAGCTCGCACTGCGGAACAGTTATGAAAAGTTTCGCACCACCAGAAGGGTGTTCCAATCCAGAATGTGGGGATTGATCTGGATATCACCCCCCCCCACACACACACACACACACACACATTTAGTGTTGATTGACCCCATTGTGTGGCATTGTTTGCTACTACAAATCCATGATTGGAACATGTATGTTCAGATGTCTTGTGACCGAAACGGATCAATCGAATTGCATGTAGGCGACCCCGGAAATGTCCTGTTAAAGTGGAATACCACCCATTTTCCTACCTTCTCCTCCCACAGAACATGGAGATATTTTTATCATTTCCACACAACATCTCTAAAGGTATATTAATGACATAGTAAACTGTTGAAAATGGTTGGTATTCCCCCTTAAAGCTGTTGCAAGTTGCACCTTGCGTGGCATGCAGTGTCGTTATGTCAACTAAAACAAAGACTAAGAAAATGCTGGTTGGCTACCTTTTTTCTGATGGAAATTTAAATGGAAACTCAATTAAAACTAGTACTAAATGTATTGAAATTGCGTCAACAGGTGTGGTTTGTGGTCGATACATAGGGCCTTGATTCTTGGAAGTCAATCACCACACGTGATAACAAACTAGTGGTAGACAGATAATTGGTCGCGGCCGATTATCGAATTCGACATTCATGATTGTATCGTTATTTCTTATTTCTCATCGGCCTTTTTGATTTTCCATCACCAAACGGTGATGGAAAATATCACCGGTCCAAAAGCCTGATCAGTCGATCTCTATCGGGGATCACGTTTTTTGTGTTTTTACCTTTTTAAACACTTTCCCGCTGGGCTGCGTCTCGTTCTCCTCGCTGAGGACGTCGCGGGTTCCGAGGCAGTGCTGCGTCCCGAAGCGGGCGACGGCGTGCTCAAACAGCTTGTCCAGAGTGTCCTTGCCCGGGAAGTCCTCGCTGGCCAGGGAGTCGAAGCTGTCCACCGAGCGGTAGGGCCCCTCAGCGCGGCCCAACGTGGAGCGCGCCTTCACCCGCAGGGAGCGGGCGCGCCTCTCACCGGCGCCGGTGACGTAGTACCAGGGCAGGAAGGAGAGGACGGAGTACAGCCACACCACCAGGCGCAACGGGAGCAGCAGGAGCGAGTGGAGGACGGAGTCCGACCGGAGACCCATGTTTTTTTGTGGAGGTTGGAGGCGAAACCAGGGATAACCGGATGGGGGGAGGGGGTCAGGGGGTGGGGTGGATGATGTAGATGTAGGACTGGATTTGGACAAGGCTCAGTCACGTCAGAGAGACGGGTCAGGGAGACGTTAGTCCAGCCGGCCACCCCCGAGGCGCCACCAAACAACACTCTAGGATCTAAAACTGGAAGAAAAAACATGACAAGAATTCATATTTTACTGTGGTAAAATGTTTTTTTTTTTTTTTTTTTTTTTATCAACCAAGGGTTTCAGGAGACCAGTGGTCCTTGAGAAAGAAGGAAACAAAACATGATTATAATCCTAACTAACCCTTGCCAGGTGGAACCCCAGAAAAATGTGAGAGTTTTGTAACCAAATTATAGATCGCTTAACTCTTTGAGTGCTTTTGACACCCTCAAAGAGTTACAAATGTTGGAAAACATCTGCATTCGTTATTGTTTACAAGAAGTCTACACAATGTTTAAGAAATGTCACTTGGATCAACAACTTGGGAGTTACGAACAAAATTGCTTTAGTTTTGGAGTCCAAAGGCTAAACGTGTCATCAAACGGTGGTCCATGACTCAAATGCCGAATAAATAGTGGTCCTTGAAATGAGAAGGGCTGAAAACAACTGAGGTAAAAAAACTTTTAAGCGCTTACAAAGTAACATTGAAAAAAGAAACATTCACAGAAAAAAAGTGCTTTGGCATTTCGTTTGCGATCGTCCGTCACATGATTTTGTCACCCCGGCTCTTTTGAAGAGGAAAAGTGGTCGAAAAAGACCCATTCACACACCAATTTACAAACTGACTTGAGTTAATTTAGCAAAAAGCGTGTGATTTGCATTTATAGTCACCCTTTAGTTCGTCCTCAACGTTTTTTTCTCCTGACAGCTGCACGTTGTTGGCACTCGCTGAAGACTATTAGAAGTGACTATGCCGGTATTCTGTTAGTCGCTCTCAGACATGCCGTAGTACACTCACACACACCCCGTATTTGTACTAAGGGTGTGTGTGTGTGTGTGTGTGTGTGTGTGTGTGTGTGTGTGTGTGTGTGTGTGTGTGTGTGTGTGTGTGTGTGTGTGTGTGTGTGTGTGGCTGCGCGCATCAATAACACAGGTCACAGTGGCTAGGTGTCTTTCCTCCCTGTGTATTTCTCAATAATCTCTGAAGCAACTCTTCAAGGGAGACACGTTTTAGTTACTTCATATAAACCTTGCCCCCTGTCTGTTTGACATCTTCTTTTTTGTCTATTTGGACAGCATCATTTAGCGAGGATACAAGTACATATAAACAAATAAAATAAATACAACTTTGTATAGTGTGATGGTGGGGCATTTGGGTGAAGATTACAGCCCTGACTTCTCCAAAGAGACAACACATTGGAATGTCTGGCCAATGGCAGGACGCAAGGACCACAGGAGGGCGGACAACAATGACACGGGACGCACTTGGCCAATGTCCCAACATGACGAGACTCGCCCATGAGCCAATGACATCACCACTCAGCGCTCACCCCACTCGGGTGGTCAGTGAGACAGAGAGAGAGAGAGAGAGGGAGAGAGACAGAGAGTGTCACTCTGGGTCAACACTGGGTTTAACCTCTAACCTAGATAAGTGTGGCCAAGTTGGACGATGATGATACGTTTTCAGTTCTTCTCTGTGGGTTTGAAAACACTGGATTGGGTTTGAGGAATGCGGCTGCACAAAAAGCACAATGTCATTATTATTATATAGGAGGAATTATGGGCCATCTGCCGTGTGCACTTTTCTTTCCAACTTGTCTGACAAATTAAAATATAAAAAATGAGGTGTATATGATGGAACATAAACAGCCAGGAATGTGGGAAGAACATTTAACACTTGAGAAAGTGGCAGTCCAAGTCAGTGCCTTAAATAGAGACAACTGACAAGGATAATGTAAGGCAAGTAAATATGATTCAAAGAAATTAACCCTTTAAATTCAACTTAACGGTAATACATGGTCCTTAAAACTGTCTGATCTCCAGACATGTACATTGGGTTTGGTGACTGAAGGCACCCTGATGATAGTAGCCATGATGGAACAATATTTTGTTCAAATGTGTTTCTTTTACGCTGTACAGTCAAATATAGTTCCAGGTCAATCTCTTCCCATTAGGAGAGATAACTGTCACTTACATCCCGCACATAATTCTACAATCATTGAAATGAACACATTCATTAAACTGTGGAACAGTAACTAATGATCATTCAAAGATCATCTTGAAAGGAAATATTGAAGAGAAAACAGAAAGGTTGCTGTGCCTGCTATGTAGTACGTACATAACATCATAATGCCATTATGGCACCGCTGACTATCAAGGAAATAAAGACAAGGCACTTTCATGTGCAAAAGCTTGCCTGCTCCTGGTTTAGAGTATAGTAGACTATAGTTCTACAGCTAATGAGGATCTCATGTCTAGAGACTGTTACATTGCAGTGAGGCATGGAGGACGGATACAGATCACACATCATCAGGACACTGATCAGTCTGTAACTCTGGGGCGGATGTAACATTTCCCAATTGGGGGGGGGGGGGGGGGCAGAAGAAAACGGTAAGGGGGCGGCTTCATCGCCCGAAGCCGCACCCATACCATTTTCAGCAGTGTTTCAAATACTTAAATTACTGAAATATCTTGGGTTGTTTTGCATGTCATCATGATTGGTGGGGCAGTCAGGGCATTTAGGGGGCATTTAGGGGGCATTTCCCCCCACCCCCATGCCTAGATCCGCCCCTGCTGTAACTCTGACAGTTTACAAAATGGAACCAAATGTGGAAAAGAGGGACAGTCTTCAGAGTTACATTTTATGGTAGAATGGATGGATGGATGGGAGTCACAGACACATCATCAGCATCACTTCATAGCAGGGAACAACCCGTGATGCAACTGGGCTCTTATGAATCAAGATTTCCAGCTGCCCACACAGCTTTTACTTACTGGGGGGGGATTTTATTATTTTCACATAAGATCTCTAAGGTATATTAAAGAGGAATTCCACCCATTTTATTTTATTTTTTCCTGAGGAGTGTACAAATGGACCCATTAGGGTCCATATACACTCTCATAAAAAAAGGTCCTAAAAGAAATCATCATTAACATGGTGAAATATAACTTGATGATGTCATCAACATGTGTTTCACCATTTTTTAGACCTCCATTTCTAGGACACACAGAATGGGGGGACCTTTTTATCATGTCCACATGATAAAGGTAGCCTATATATTAATGACATAGTAGCATGTTGAAAACGAGTGGAATTCCCCTTTAATGACATCTCCATTTAAATCGTCTTACAAAATATATAACCCTACAACACATTGAATAGAACACACACACACACACACACACACACACACACACACACACACACACACACACACACACACACACACACACACACACACACACACACACACACACACACACACACACACTTTGCTCCCATCACCATCATCATCACCACGATCCTTATCAAGTCCATGACTGGAAATGATCCGGATCAATACGATCCGGATCCACATCACAATCCCTTACTACTACACACGGATCTTTAAAATGGGATCACGTTTGTTTGTTTTGTTCTGTAATCAGATTAAACAAAGAGAGGTTAATCTGATTACAGGGCAAGTGATCGGGTCACATTCTTCTTACCTTGAAAGCCTGGCTGGCCGCCGTTGTGTTGTGTTGTGATGTGATGTGATGTGTGTGTTGTAGTAATGGGTCTAACGGTTACTGGGTCTCCTGCCAGCCTGCCGCTGCTTCAGTGCTTGGGGAGAAATGACCGAAAGTAACCCTTTCCAAGGCAACGAGGAAGCGGAAGTATATACGTCATCTGATTCCATATTTCTAGACCAATGAGGAGCCAGCACACTCAGCCCCGACCGCTTCTTTTTTTCTTTGCTGCTTCTTTTTTTTGTTGTTGTACAGCCTGAGGTTCATTCTGTGTCAAAGGGAAATGGCGTCATGTCTCTGTTTAGTGGGCCACGTGGGTTCATTATTATTATTGTTTTATTACCCTTATTCTTATTAGTAATAATAATAATAAGGGTGGAGGGGGACGCGGGGGGACGGCGTCCCCCCACTTCTCACATCTAAAATATTTTTGGGTCTGAAAAAAATCATTAGCATGTACAAATGGAATTAGTACGGAGCCCGTAAATTAGTGTACAAATGGAACCAATGGACCCACTAGGGTCCATTTGGTTCACACAAGAAAGTATCTCGTGCGCACGCAAAACTTTCTCGTGCGCACGAGAAAGTTTCACGTGCGCACGAGAAAGTTTCAATTTTAATTTTAATTTACTCGTCTATGTCCTATTAGGGGCTCCGTAGTACGAATACTCTTGAGAGAGTAAAATCAAACTTTTTTGCTTTCTCTTTTGGTTTCAAGAGTTACATCTGGACAACCACCTGGAATCCTCTCAAGCACCACTGGTGGTCCACCCTGTCTGGTGATCTGAACAGTGTGAGACGTGGAGCAAGACAAGGATGACACAGTCCAGAGCAGTTTGACCACTACTCCATGTCCTAGATTCCGAGGGCTTGGACATCCAGGTTGGAGGCAACAGTACAGAGTGGGCACTGGGTGTGCAGGCGGAGTCCCACCAGAGGAATTGATGAACAGGGGGTCGATACAAGCTCTCTAATGGTAAAAGCACACTCCTCCAGAACAGCATCAGTCACTGGTCAGACACAAATACTTCAAAGGAACAGCTGGAACCCTGGACTGGAACAGAGGACAGCTGTCATTCTCTGATCCTTTCACCAACACACTCTTTCCATTCATTTACATACACTGGTCATACTCTCCCCCTGAAGATTTTACTGGGGAACGTCAGTGTAATGGATGTAGTGGATGATGATTATAACCCTAGAACAGTAAACATGGGTATATTTTACCCAATGTAATGGGTAATATTTACCCAATATTTAATGAAACATATACAATAATGTACAGTAATGCATGGCAACCTGGGCTTCTCTTCTTATTTCATCATGACTGTTCATATTTCATGACTTTTCACGAAAAATAAAATAAATAAAACAAGATTTCCATGGGCTATCATGGGGGGGGGGGGGGGGGGGGGGTCAGAGTAAAATGTGCATATGATTTTTAAATATATATCTTAAGAGATTGGTCCAGTGAAGAAACAATGAAAAGCATTGTCCACTGTGAGTGAATGGGATTTTTCTTTTCTATCACTATGGGTGAAATTCACCTGAAACCTTCCAAGGACGTGTGCTGGGAAACACACAATCACTTAGCATGTCACTAGGGCAGGGGTGCCCAAAAGGTAGATTGTGATCTACCAGTAGATCACACAGGCCATGCAAGTAGATCACATGACACAGTCCCCTAAAATGTATAGATCTGTAACTCTTGAGAGCGTTAAAATTAAACCAAATGGACCTTACGTCCATTTGGTTTCATTTTACACTCTCAAGAGTTAAATTATATAACATCTGAATTATGTAATTTCAAGAGTACATGCAATTCGAAAATGGAGAATAATTGTTATTTTGTCCAATGTTTTGCCAGTTCTGTTCCCAATTGTGGACAAAAACGTGAAGAGTTATCAGCTTTTGGTGCAAGAGACTAAATTCAACATCACTGAACTATTAACTCAAACTCCAAATACTGTTTTCAAACGTCAATAGTAGCATAGCCTATATAAGAAAACCTTCCAATTCTCAGCCTCCATTTTTCATTATAAGTGCATTATTATTAAACACTATAACAGTAAGTAACACCATCACCACTTTTTTATGTTTTTTTTTTTATGTGTAGATCTTGTGTTGAGCCGGTCATTTTGAAAGTAGCTCTCAAGTCAAAAAAGTGTGGGCACCCCTGCACTAGGGTATATGATACCCTATACTCCTATAGGGTCCATATACAAATGCACTCTCAAAAAAATAGGTCCTAAAAGAAAAATGATTAGCAACACAACTTGATCATGTCAGACTTATCAAGTTGTGCTTCACCATGTTAATATCTTTTTATATATCCAGTGTCTACACAACATCTAAAAGGTATATTAATGTTGAAATTTTGAAAATGTGTGGAATTCCCCTTTGAAAGATGTAAACGTTCCTAAAGTCATATAGAAAAAACAAATCAAATGCTGTGCTAATAACAATATGGATAAGAAAAGAACAATAAAGGCTATAACTACATAACAAGATACATTGTGAACGAGGGCGTAGGCTTCTGTGTAGCCTATACATGCCACCATGTGCATTGGCTATGTTTCATTGACTACAAATTATTTCTTAATAATAATGACTCAACCAGGCAACATAGTGCACTTCCTTTTTGAGATTGTCACTTCCTTTTTCTGTTAAATGTCTTGACCTCCAAGTAAAAATGACTATGTGGACGGTGTGTCACTATAAAGTGGAAATTTGAAACCATAAGTCTGACATGACTATATATATATATATATATATATATATATATATATATATATATATATATATATATATATATATATATATATATATATATATATATATATATATATATATATATATGCTAATGCGTGTCATTTTGGGGGTCCTTCAAAAGGTCTGAGAATGAACCAATGACTGCTCCAGTGCCCTTTGTCGTTTGTGCTTAACCAACATGTTGGAGTGGGCATTATCAGTGAACCGCCACTAGAGGGCAGTATGGCCACATCATGGGGACATAGAAGCTCATTCGATTTACTAACCGGAGAAACACTTGTTTCATTGTATTTAACCCATTTGGTAGGCCTACTGCTGCCAAATAAAATAAAATAAATAATCTTCTACATTCTGAGTTTTCATGGGGGAAACGTTTCTATGCTGGTGTTGGTCAACTATTTCAGGAGCTCCAAAATGACCTGAATTTGACCTCCATCTGAAAATATGTAGTTCCAGGTCCTGGAATATGCAGTTTTAGGCCACGCTGCAACTACAATTTTGTCCTTGGAGCCAAAACATTTGTCCCTGAAAGGTTTTCATGATATTCCAAAAAGTATTAGACCTACTAGCTCAGTTTTTAATAACTGAAACACCTAAAAGACTTCCCATTCAGAATTGGCTTTAAATAATCCATTTTCACTTAAAACTCTGTGCTCATGCTCATGCTCATCTAATCTTGTGAATCCTTCTTGTGCCTTATCTTTTTTGTTTGTTTGTTTTTTTTACAAACATCTTATTGCGCACATCTTGCCTTCTCCTTTTCCAATATGCACGCCGATATTTATATTTTGCATGTTGGTGCTACATGTTTAGTACTTCATTTTCATGGTTATATTGTCATTGTGCTCTTCTGTTTGTTTTTTCTCTACATGAATTTCTGCTATTGATAGGCTGAATCGGTGGGTTGGGAGGGGCTTTTTGTTGGAAGAGCTTCTTCAGTGTTTGTACTGTATATGGAGGATGTACTGTAGACCTACCGTACCGTTGTATTGATTGTGTAGGTAGTCACTGTTATGTATTGCAAACCTCAATTGGATCCAATCCACTCCAAATGAGATGACACATCTCAAGGAAAGGGGGACTATCCTTTCGTTTTAGTGCTATCCTTACAGTAGAGATTTTAGCTCTCTCTCTCTCTCTCATGATGATCCAGTATTTTTGGTTATGTGTATATACGTATATGTGTACATCGCTAAACAGGTGCAAGGCTTTATGGTGCACACGTCCAAACTCAGTTTATTTATGGAGTTGTGCTTGAAATACTGTATATTGTAATTCTGCAGTTTATAGCGCCATTCGGTCATATATGCAAGCACAAACACTTGGCAACTTTTACACGTATGAGGTTGTTACACAACATTCTGTACCCATGCATTCTGGTAAAGCTTGATGAGTTACTGATGGGTTACTGTGTCATAACCCAAGCAGTCCATGATAAGATAAACGGGCAATAAACTTGATGTACAGGGATGGACACACTTTACTGGATCTGTCACATGTAATCTAAACAAGTTTGGGTCTAACAATCAAGTAATTGTATTGAAATATCAATTTTCCATTTCAAAAAATGAAGTATATTTTTTATCGTTCTGTAAACAGAAAATCGTATCATTTAACTTTGGATCATGTCAATTTGCAAAGGAAAGAATCATTATCGAAGAGTTACCAATTTTAAGAAGAGAAACACATCATGTGTTAAAATTAAGGGCGTAACGATATTATAAAAAACGATACATTAAAAAAAAATAATTTCATGAATCAAAGCGTCAAAAGGAAAACAGCAACACTGACTATGTATCGTGATCATTTTGTAATGCAAACAATGGGTATCGAATTGTTCTCTTTAAAGATAATCGATTGCATTAATACATCAAATTTTGCATTTTTAAGTGATTTAATTACATAGACAAGGTCTATGTATTTTAAATAATCACTATATCAATTTTAGGTCATTTTATCATATCGGATCGTACTGCCAGAATCACCCAATATCGCCCATGTATCATATCGTCAACCATGTATCGTGATACGCATTGAATCGCTGTTAAAATGTATCGTTACACACCTAGTTCAAATACAATGTCCACCTATATTCTAGATCACCATTTTTACGTTTTTACAGTAGTTTATAATACATTTTCCCTTAAAAACTGCACTATCCACATGTGTCACCCATATTTAATAGATTTGCTGAACAGTTATTGTACCCATTTAAATCATTGAATTGTTATCGCCATAATGAAGCAGTATCGTCCATGTAATGTATTATCAACAGTGTATCGCAACAATGTATCACCCATATAAAAAAGTAATATGAAAAGAACTATTCCAAATGAAAACAGGAGCAACATAATTGTTCATTTTTATACTTTTATTTGAACTTATTCCCATTAGATTTTCCCCCAATATATAAAAAACAAGGTGCAGATTTTCAGTTAAGCCCAAACGCTTAAAGATGGAGAGCCTCCAACACCCATCAAGGAGAATTAATCCACTGTATTTGTGACCAAAACAAAAAAAAATAATGGTGTCGACAGTATTACCTCCCCGCCGAGTCTTAATGTAATCCTCTTACATTCCTTACCTTACAAAAAATGTATACATAGTACCATATATCATTATTTACAAATGAAAAAAGAAACCATAGTAAAAAGGAAAAAAAGATCGATTCCTTCCTGCGACTGCTCAGAAAAGAGCTTGTAGCCGATCCTCGATTTATTTTTTTCAAACATCATTCTGGTGCCTTTTTTTGTTTTAGGGGGTCAATAACACCCTACAGTTTTTGTTGTTTTATGTTCTTTTTGGTTCCTCAAAAAGGGTTTTTACAAAAAAAAGGAAGCTGAAAAAAGCTTATTAATGCAACAACGCTCAACGGTCGCCACAGACCAACAGTAGAGTCGTTGGAAAGAAAAAAACTCTCCACAGGAGGCTGTATAACTGTAGCTCACATGTCCATGGCGAACTGGTCGTCCTCTGTCGAGAGAGAGGGGGGGTGGGGGAGATAAAAAGGGGGAGATAATTAACAATTAGTCATTTTGGAAGCACACCACGTTCTACCACACCCTATTAACGGATGAGAGAGTGTGTGTGTGTGTGTGTGTGTGTGTGTGTGTGTGTGTGTGTGTGTGTGTGTGTGTGTGTGTGTGTGTGTGTAGCTCTAGATAGTAAGGGACTGTGTCCACCCCGCCTGTATGTTTTGAGTTGTATTGTATTCAGTGGGAGCACTGTGCACTTGCACTATTTGCCATTAAACCACTCCCTGTCATGTTCAAAAATAGTTCCATTTCCAAGGTTCTCCCTTTACTGGATGTTATAACAACATAATGCAATGTACTGTATATTGTCCTTGTACAAAAATCAAGGCCTTGTACAAAAATCAAGGCCACGGGGTGTTACGGTGCCTGTTCTTGGCTAGCGGAAACCTAAAAAGCGATATTGAGGGGGCAGCGATGTGATGGTGATTGAAGGCAAACCAATGGAATCAACACGCACAGATCACAGACATGACCCAATCGTCCCATCCAGACTGACGTGCTAACGGCGAAAGGCTAACGATTCAATCGGATCAGAACAGAAATTAAACTATGTAATCGCTACTTCGCATAGCCTCTGTTGTCCCTGTGCAATCCTTGAGTTGGGCGAGTGAACAGCAGCGGTGGGGGGAGGTGGTGAGTGCCTTTTCAGCACTGGCTTTCAGCACTGACTTGCATTGTGTTGTTTACCAGACAAAATAAGGGGTGGGGGTCGGCAGCGGCGAGAGTGGAAGGGGGTCATTCCTAATCCCCTCCCGCATACAGGTCATTCCTACCGGGTGCCATCAGACTCTGCGTTGGTCAGGACACACCCTTTGTGGAATATACTTGGCTTTATTGTTTCATCTATAAGCCTTCTTTCATATAACAAATACTTAATATGTCTTTTATGTCCACTACACTGCAATAATTTAACTCCAAGGATAGCACCAGCTAGCCATCTACTCTATGGGCTTTAAAGAGGTTGATGTTTTTCATTTTATTAGCGTAACACAACCAACCCTGGTTATCTTTACTAACCCTTAAGAAATGGATAAACACAATAAACGTGGTTACATCATGTATAGATAGTCGCATTTTCAAGGGTCATAAACTCATAATGCTGTTTAAACATATGTTTGATCTGATAGCAATGCCTGGGGTGTCAACAAAAGTTCATAACAACAGTTGGCAACCTTTAATGTCAAAAGAGCCAATTTGGACAAAAGTTTTATAATGAAGTGACTATATTAGGGACTACATTAGTGATTCAATACAAATCACTAATACAAATGTTAACATGCATTCATGCTTTCATTGAATACGATGCTTCACATTTACAGCTGCAGGCTATAGGGCAAATGTTGGCTGACAGACATGTTGAAACGTTTATTTTAGAGCAGGCATGGGTGCAAACACTGGCACTTCAGAGGGTGATCACTGGCACGTGAGTGTGAGAGAGAGGATGTATCTTTTAAAGTGGAAAAGGTAAAAAGGTGTATAGAGTTAAGGAGCATTCAGTGATTTTGGAAGGGAAGCAGACTTCTAATCCACACACTTCATTCCCCCCAATTCCAGGTCCCATAAAATGCTGTACTATTAGCGACATCTCCTTGGCATTTTTATGTTATATCTATGCTGGTTAAGTCTGTGTGCTATTGTGTTTCTGGTTTCCCCTACATATTGTAGATTACATTTGTTACACGTGATTAGACACAGTTTTTTTTTTGTGGACACCCTTATGTTTTGTTTTATCCCTATCATGATGTTTGTTGACCCATTTTCACCAGTAGTTTGGGTTTTAAGTAATCCAGACTTTTGGGGAGGGTTCTATTTGTTCTTTTAAGTTTCTGTGGCCTAGCTAATAGGTAATCTTTTAAGTTTTTATTTTTTCTGTAGACAGGTATGATTTTGTATTCCTCTAGTGAATCTTCTGCCCTTCTTGTAAAGTTTCTTTTTATCCTCGTGCTAGCTATTTTGCTTAATGTTGAATATGTGGTTACTAGAGCAATTTGGGGTCTTTCAGCTCTCTCTTTCACCTCTTGAAAGGAGTCAAAGGTTTTTCTTAGAAATTTCCTTGTGTACCCCTGTTTTAGGGCATTAAAAAGAGTTTTGCATGCTAATTTAATATTGCTTTGTTGTGTGTAAATGAATTGAATCTTAGAAGTTAAGAATTTACTATACCTCTGTAGGTGTGTGGTGGGTGGAAAGATGTCTTATGTAGAAGTGCATGTGTGTCTGTTTCTTTAAATTAAACATTAAGATCCAGTTTCCCGCTTGTGTTAAAGTTTGGTCCTTTGAATACTGTAACATCTAGGAAATCATTTTTTCTGTGCTCGTCGCATATTTAGGGCTAGGGCTAGGCATCGGTCTGATGTTTGCTTAGGTTTAGGTGCATCTGACTCTGGGTTTCTCCCAAAGCGCCAGACTGAAACTACGGTTTAATTGACCCCAGGTGCTCACTGGGGACAGGGAGGAACTCCTTATATGGTCAGCACACTTTATAGTGCAGAGGATTAGCCAAAAAAAGAAGAGAAACGCACAATATTTGAAGAAAGTGAAATCACTTATTATAACTTTTAACCAAAACTGAGTTTAAAACTATGTTAAGAGAACAAAAAACTTTAACTACGATACAGATAAAGAAAATGTCTTAAGTCTTTGTGAGTATGGTCAAATTGGTCAATGAAAGCATACGAAAGGCAAATGGTATGTAAGCTCATTTGGTGAGATGCCATTGTTGTGTCCGGTGAGTTCCATATTATGCAAAATATGTGCAGTATACAAGTAGTATACTGACACGAATAACCCCCCACCCCCCCAAACTCACTGGAGCTAAACAAATTGGGACAAAAAAATAAAATGAAGGCAAAACTCTTAATTCAGCTTGGGACAAAGTAGTGCTGAGCAGTTTGTCATGTCACATTAACATGTCATGTTAATGTGTGTGTGTGTGTGTGTGTGTGTGTGCGTGTGTGTGTGTGTGTGTGTGTGTGTGTGTGTGTGTGTGTGTGTGTGTGTGTGTGTGTGTGTAAATAGTAAGACGTAAGCCTGTTTGCTGGCGAGACGTCGTAGCAGGTAAAAACAGGAATCGACCGATTGTGCAACACACATCCTTGTTTTCGTCAAATCTACAGTCGCAGAAGTTTAGCTTCCCCTCCCGGCGTCTCCGATGTATGACAAGATCGGCCCATATGAGCCATATCTCCCTCATGCGTGTGAAGACTCTGTCCGTGTGTCCTGGTTTATTACGTGAATGTCAACTGGCCACTCTGAACGGTCTTCTTTCTCGTCCATACTGTTGCTGTATTTGCGCGAATGTTACACAATGCACATGTACTCAAAGATTAAATATAGCCAGCCATGTGCTTCTGCAGGCCCTAGCATGTGTTTTCGCCAGGGACACCCCCCTTCCCCCCAACCCCCAGCAATGCCATGCATGCGTTTTCACAACATGCCTGGTGGGGAGTGGGCTCGGGTAGGGGAAAACTACTGTGGGTTTGACCTATTTTATATGTCATTACATGATGGGTTGTTGCATAAAGAGAGACTGCACTCGCAACTTGTTGTTGCATTTGTAGGTCTGTTATTGCTTCCAACCTGTAACTCCCCCTAAATAGAGACGCTGCGTTAATGGTTAGGTCAGGGGTCTGCAACAGACGGCTCTGGAGCCACATACTGCTCCTTCCTTACCCTGACTCCACAAAATCTCACCTGCGAGATCCTTCTCCTCCTCCTCGATCTCCTCCTTGAGGTCTTGCAGCTTGCCCATGGGGTGCGTGGCAGGAACCGTTACTCCTGGAATCTGAGGCAGACAGCACGGAGGGGTTCGGGCGATGGGCGAATTCCGACACTCCAGGAGAAATTTCCTGTCATAAATGATGCGGGTTCCTGTGTGGCGAGACCAAAAAAGGGGGAGACAAAGGTCAACTTATAGCAAATAAAGTTCTGCCTCAGCAATGCACCCGAAAGCGAAATTCTTGGCCTGACACAAAATACCGAATAGGGAAATTAAATAACAAGTCACTATTATGAGTCCATACAGGCCCAGACTGGCTGGTATGGCAATTCTGGCATATGCCAGAAGGGTTGGGTAGTTATGGGGCCAGGGTAGAGCCAAGACAATAGGAAATGAAAAAAAAAAAAAAAAAACACAGTGACATCTTCTGTCTGTCTTTGGGCCAGTGAAGTCCACAAATGCCAGGGCAGATTTCCTTTGCCAGTCCATTCTTTAGAGCATTCATAGAGCACTTTTGAAGGCATCCATTGCATTTTCTGCCGATTGTTTTCTGCGGCAGAATACTACTCGTCTGCACATTTGCCAATGCTCTTCTGACGTGCTGACGCAGGTTGACAGGTTCCAGTTGCAACTCAAACGTAACAGTAAGAAAAACAGTAAGATGATGCACGTCTTACTAAATATGGAGTGTGACACGTGCCATTTGTGTGACATTTCTGCCTGGCTTACACTGTAATCTCTCACAAAACAGGGGCCAAAACACCTAAAGGTGTAAACTTCAGGATGACATGTGAAAGACTAAACATTCCAAAGGTTGCACTTTTAATAGGATTACGTTCAAACAGACAGTCTGGCTTCTGAGCTCATTATAAGCCATATGGGGCGGCCGTCATGTTTACTTCCGACACGGCAAAAGCGGATAGAAGAGGCGGCGGCAGTCAGAGTCCTGCGCCACGCGTGTGCACGGTGTGGCACACGCGGTGCTCATTGCGCTCGACAAAAAGAGAGCTTTAAGCTAGCTAGCTGCTGCTGGGCTGCGCATGGACACATACCAAAACAAAACACGCCCTGTTCTAGGAAACAGAACAGAGGGGAGAGGAGAGAACAAGAACAGGAGGAGTGAACGCTGTCTCTGCTGCACACGCAGTTCTGAGAAATCAAAGCACATAAACACACACACACAACACGCCCCCCACCCTCCCACGAGACCGCAAGTTCAATGCCATGTGTGTTAGCTTCGTCCAGCATTGGGGTGAAAGCTTTGGTCAGGCCTCCCCGCCCCCCCCCCCCCCCCTTCTACCAAACACGCATGCAGCTTTTCAGTTTTCAAATAAAAAAAACTGTGTTCTATGTCGATCGTTGTCAAAAGATTTTGACAACGATCTGCACTTGCACAAAGGATCATCTTTATATGACCACTGATCCCCCATCTCTAAATATGTAGTACCAACTCCAAAACAATGCTTAGAACATTGAGAACACAAGACATGTTGTGAATTGTGTTGAGTGTACACAGGTTGAAGTTAAAAGTCCTGTGTTTATTATGCCCCTGGCTATTCTTATATTCTCAAGTGGAGTTTGAACTTTCTCTCGGTACACTGTTATCATCAGCCTATCCAAAAAAACACGTTATGTAATAAGACTGCTGAATTGGCCCCTGCTGGACAAAGGGGAACAGAACGGGGGTGTGAAGGGGGGGGGACTGGAATGTAAGCTACAGTAGCAGCTAGCACTAGCACAGCTAGTAGACAGTTCTGCAGACTCTGCACGCTGGTAGCACATGGTCCGACGCTAGTCAACAACTACCACTAGTTCACTTTTTGTATGCAGCCTGCAACAGGAGGACCCTAACTTAGTTGACATTAGACCGTCATTTGATGGTGAAATCTTTCATGTGTTCTCCTTGTTTTATGATTTTTCAGGGCGCATCGAATCGATATGGACGAGAACAGCCGACGTTCAAATGATTTATGACTAGTGCATTATATAAACTGCATAGTAGATGCGTTGTAAATCAAGTAATGACGATTTCTGGCTCTGGCCTTGCTGGTGACAGGTCATTGAAAAACCTCAGGGCCTTGATACAGTACAGAACGTTACGAGATGAACTGATTCAAGTCCAAGTCACAGGCGCCTTCAGTGTTTACACCAAAGGCGGACCCCGGGTTACATGAGGCAAAAAAAAAAGTCTTTGGGCCCTATACGTTTCTGTCTTGCACAATCATTTGCAGTGTTATGTTTTCTTTTTTCAATGCTTCTCTCCCTCTCCCGACGACGAGTACAGAATGTTCTCCGAGTTCCAGAAAACACACCAGGGACTGAAAAGGGGGTATAAGGACAGCCCTCCCCATGTATCTCCACCTTCTCCTCTCCGCCTCTAGAAAAGCCAATCGCTGGCCCGCGAGATCTGGTGAAAACCCTCACGCCCCTCCCGCTCAAAGGGGTCACGGGTTGTCAGAGATCTTGTTGGCACTTGACGTCAACCTTGTTTTTTTCCTGTGTGGGCCCAGACACACTGTACATGCGTTGCATCAGCTTTGATGAGTTTGATTTAACAACAAACCACCACCATCGGAATGTCCCTGTGCGTTCAGTTCGCACAGAGATTACACTACCGAGTTTGACACGTACCAGATAGTTTTGTTTTGAGACTTGCACCCCCCCACTGCACTTGTTTGCAACATGTCACCAAATGGTACCACACAGTGGACAAAGGGGGACAATCATCACACCAGTCTGCATTTTGTCCTGTCTGCAGTGCATGACAAGTGCCATTGTAATGGTGGGCCCTGTCAGACAGAACAGTGCTGAGGTCACGGCAGGGTGCTCTAAATTCCTGTGGTTCTCAATCTGGAGGGGTCAAGGCCAGGGACCCCTGAAGAGGTTAAAGTTCCAAGGGGAATCTCCATCTCAAGTTTATTGATTTTCACCATTCGTGTGTACAAGTCACTGTACGCTTATCTAGTACAACTAGATAACATACAGTACGCTGTTATCGCAATCTGCCTATAGTTACAGGGACTCTATCTGGACCAAATCAGAGTTAATTCATAATATAAGACTAAAATATCATCATGTATGTTGGGTCTCTCTGTAATGTTCTTAATTAGGAAGAGATGCGCATCTCGTCAGATGGGGGGGGGGGGGGGGGGGTTCATGGACTAATCAAGTCCCCAACAATGATATGAATAGGGACAGTTGTCCCAATTCATAGTATTGTTATTCTAGGCATATTATAGGAAATGTCTACAGGTTAAGTTCATGCAGACAGACAGCACATAGCAGACCTCGACGTCCCCACAAAATAAAAAATGAATGAATACATAAATAAATAAAACCAATACAAAAAAGAATACATAAATAAACAACTAACTTAAAAACGTAAAATTAAATTAAAGTAGAATATAAATACAATGGACCATAGCGGGTCCATTTGGTTCCATTTGTACCCTCTCAGGAAAAAAGGGTTCTGAAAAAAAAAATCATTAACATGATGAAATACATCTTGATGATGTCATCAGATGTGTTTCACCATGTTAGTGATTTTTTCAGACCTCCATTTTTAGGAAATACAGAATTGGGGGGGAACTTTTTTTTTAAATCATGTCCACACAACATCTCTAAGGTATATTAATGAGATATTAGAATGAAAATGGGTGGACTTCCCCTTTAACTGTTTCCACAACACCATGCACCTATGGATCCTCACCTCCGGGCGTCGTGGAGAACAGGGTCCCCCCGGGGGTCTGGCTGTAGCAGTCGGGCAGCTGGGACCAGTCCTTCAGCGTGAGCACCCTGGTGGGGATGGGGCAGCTCTTCACCTGCTTGGCGGACAGCGTGCTGGTCGACATGGCGACGATGGAAGACTTTTTCGGTAAACTGTCCGAAAGATAATGAGAAGTGATAACACTACTTGCTTGGGATCTCTCTGCTGCTTGTCAAGCGACGTTAAGTACAACTGTACCGAAGAAAAGCTGAGACGCAGATTTCTCGCAATGCAAGCTTATGCAACGCGTACGGGACAGGGGGAAAACAACGCTAACTGGTTGTTGTTGTTGTTGTCGTGTCTTGAACTCTAGATCGCGGTTGCCTTCCAACAAAAAAAAAGTTTTGCAAACGAGTGAAAAGGCGTGCAAATGTAAGACCGTGTTGTTTTAGAGTTCTTGGGAGTCCTTTATTCTTCCCCCTCGCAGCGTAAAACAACTAGTGAAGAACACAGCGACCATGTGCGAGTATTTAGCCAGACCGAGCCAACTTAGCCAAGGCAGCTGAGCTGATAAACTGCTGTTTTTGTGACACACACGGAGCACGAAAGCACGTGGTGGTTGTTGGAGCACAGGGGGTGGGATCTGGAGGGAGTCATCAGCCACTTCTGTTGGTGCGATATTGAGGGGTCAGAAAACAGCCTGACCACGTGGTTCCATGTACTCGCGCGAGACACTCCAATGCATCCCGTAACGTCTGTTTGTATCCCTATTCTGTCCCCATTCTCTATAGAATTTACTGTACGGCCGCGGCCGCCATTGTACTGTCGCCATGAAGTGAAGGGAGTTTGCGTATATGGCTCTGGGAGACAGTTGGACTGTGGATTATCGGCGAGGGAGGAGCTTTAGGTTGGAAGATCATGAAAAACAATAAACAACAGATCAAATGCGACTTAAAAAGGGAGGGGGGAGAACAATATTAAAGGAACAAAAAAATGTTCAGAGATAGATAGATAGATTGATTGATTGATTGATTGATTGATTGATTGATTGATTGATTGATTGATTGATTGATTGATTGATTGATTGGTATATTCAATCATGAAAGGACCACTTCACCACTCAACATCCAACCATCCATCTTAAACCGCTTATCCGCAGCCGGGTTGCAGGGGTAACAACCCCACTGTAGAAGCTCCAGACTTTACTCTCCAGAGCAACATTAGTGACATTTAACTGGAGTCCATTTAATCACCCCGTCTGCGCCACTCTATCTCTAAGGGAGATTCATGATGACCCACAGGCCCAGTATGGTATGGTATCTATGCCTTCTGGCTCAACTCTCGATCGATGGTGCCATCAGGACCACATCATCTGCAAAAAGCAATCATGCAAATACCCTCCCCATCATTACTTATGCATTGATCCTGTCCATGAAAATAACAAAAAACAACAACGCACAGCCCGGACAGGAGGCCAACCTCCATTGGAAAAGAATATGGAAATGTACCTCCTGGAGGACTTGACTTGGTCATATGGCTTCTCCAAATCCACAAAACACACATAGACTTGCATACTAAGCCCTTCTCCAAGATCCCTGCTAGAGCAGGGGGTTTGTGAACAGTGGAACCACCAACCTGACTAAGAATCTGTTGTGTTGGATGAGTAGGGACGTGCCAAGATTTGAGCTTGTGTAACACTTTCTATGCAAACCCATATAGTCACCAGCGGAACCTGGACTAATACTCATTTACTGATATAATTATGACTCAACCAGAGACGGTTGGCAGTCTTAACTCACGTCAACGCCACGTCAATTTCTTGACAAGTTTATGACTACATGGAGAGTCATTGTATCCTACTGTAGGTCACCATGTCATTCAGTGGTGCTTCTCAACTAGTGCCACTATTTTCTCATTAGTAATAACCACATTGTCAGGGACCACATCCAATACTTCCATGGACCATCAATGATCCACGGACCACCTGTTGAAAAAAAGAAACATGCTAGGGCATAGATCCGGTCTGTTTTTCCACAGACAGGACGGGATTCTCATTGGTTCTCCTGAATCTAAGGTCCGGTGCGGGCCTTCCTTCCCTGTACCGTGGCATGAATATTACACAATGTAGCAAAAGTGTTCTACAAATAGGGATGATAGTGATTAGTTAATGAGCGCCCTCCAATAGCCAACATAATGTCACAAAACCAGACTTCACACCCACACCTATAAACGCTGGAAGAAGGTATGTGCCCTTCTGTTATCTAAAGGTACTACATAGCTTTCTGCAAGTGCAGATTACATTACATCATTTGTTATTTCGCTGCCTTTTTCACTTGGTGGTACTTATCATTCCACTGTAACCACCAGACTCGGCCGGCAGGGAAAACAAATCAACTATAACCCAGACTTTGCATTGAGAGCAACTGAGGTTCTGCAAGGGTGTTTAGGACACTTTGTCCTATGAATGCTATCAGGCAAGTTTCTCTGACACGTTCATACTGTTAACTCTATGGGTTGGAGTGACAAACCAACCACAAGATTAGATATGGGGAAGGATACAATGAGAAAATGTGTGTGCATTGAAAGTACCCAAAAGCATGCTCAACTATAACTGTGCTTTGGTTGTCAGGTATAGGATTAAAATGTGCCAAAGAAACGGTTGGTAATCATCCCTTGCATGGAGTTTTTAGAGAGTGGATGATTGCACTCTCCCAGAAGAACACAATTTTTAGCCCCAGTGTTATGGAACTCAGTAGTGGATAGAATATCTAGAAGCAGCTCCTCCTCATGCTGGTCACCAAACATTTTGGATTTAAAAGCTTTATAAAAACTTAAACTAAGGGTATTATGGGTATAATAATTTCAGTTAGTTTTAGTTAGTTTTCTGAACCGGCATTAAAGTTTTAGTTTAGTTTTTTTGCATTCATTTTTAGTTTTTATTAGTTTCAGTTAACTCAAATGTTTTTTTTTTTTTTTTTTTTTTAGTTAAACATTATAACCCTGCATCAGTGTACATGTGCAAACTGTGATGCATAGTCAAGTGGTAGATATAGAGTTGTTTGTTATATGTACATTCATTTGTATGTATTTATTTTTTAAGAAGTCAAATCTCAAACCATAAGCACATGTAATGGCAAGTACCTTGATATTTATTAATTTATTTATGGCCTCTATCATGCATAGTTTTCTATATCATTCTAATAGATAATAAAAGGTTTACCATTTTTTGGTGGAACTTTAATAGGCTAGGCTCCAATATGTATATAAGTATATTTCAAAGTGCATTTATATAACACCTTTAAGGCGTTTTACATTCACACACACATTCATACACAATTAGGCTTTCAGTGTCTTGCTCGAGGACACTTTTGACACTAACTCTGGGGGAACCCGTGTTCGAGGCGCCAACGTTGCGGTTACCATCCGATGACTCTACCCCTGAGCCACAGCCACCCCCACCCCTCCCCCCATGTAGGCTGTTATTCAGAATAGTGCATCGACCAATTTAAACATTCTGAAATTAATTTGTGCTATTAAAGGAGGGTATGGATTACGTGTAAATTCTCAGTGTTTTAAGCCTACTGTAAACAGAATTGCAGCTTGTTGGTGTGATGGCTCGAGCGAACGTCCATGTCCTGGCCTATGTTGCCACGTGCACAGATAAGCCAGTCCTTGCGGATCGAAGGCAGGATGTGGGTCAGTGTTCTATAAGCTGTTGCTACTCCCATGAGCTTTGCTGACTTGACAAGGAACCAGTCTACAAAGCAATTGACCTCTTGCTCCGAAAACCGCTAACCTAGGCTACTAGTATGACGTGTGCTCAGTCTTTAAAAATAGAAGAATTCAGGAAGAATTTGGATTGTGATATCGGTATTTTGACTTTTGACACATCAGAATAGCTACCTTAAAAATGTGCACGACACCCAGAGCCGCTTGAGGGAGCAACAACAATCTGGTGCCAGGGAACTATTATAGAACAAACATGGGTGGATTCCCCTACGCAGCACAAATCACTTAGAAAACATTGCATTACTGGCAAAAATCCATCTGTCAGGAGCCCAGAGGGGGAGGTAATGCATTCACTGCTTACATTTTGCGCCCTCCCCCTTTCTTTTGCCCCATTTTCCATCCTGTACAAATCCAGTGTTTTAAATGTGTTGATGAGATTGGTCGATGGTGGGAATTCAGAGGTCTGATATCTCATGGTGCACTCTATAAGCTCTATAGGCAGAAATGTTTTGCTTCAGTTTATGACTTATTCATGATAATATGCGGGATAATGTAGGTGGTTGTTGTTGATGATAAATCACTTTCAGGCGGACACTTCTGCTTTGCGTATTTAATTGTAAATTTAAACTCATGATGGTTGTTGTTGTTTTTTTTTCTATAGCTTGTAGGGGCCAGGGGCCTATTTCACGAAAGGTAGATTAGGGAAAAAGCCAGGATTTAACTGATATCCCGGTTTATTATATCCTGGATTAGCGTTCACTCGGTTTCATGAAAACTGGTTAATCTTGCCAGATTAACTTGACCAGTTAACCTGGATATGTTGAGGCTTGATTTGGTTTCATGAAAGCAATGCCACATTAGTTCCCATGGAAACTAATGCTATGGACCTAGCCTGCTCCGGACCAGGCTAACAGTCAGGTTTAATCTAATCCTGATGTCTTTACTGGGCATTAGACAGTCAATCTGATTACAAACCAATGAGTTTTAACACTTCTTCAATTATTATGGGTTTATGTTGCCTTATTTATCAGCCTGCAGTCATATTGCAGATCAATAAATAACACCATATTGGTCATTAAAGAAAAAAAAAACACAAGTCCCATATTTCAGTATATACAGTATGGCACAGTGCAATATGGCACAGTACAGTATGATGCAGTACAATACAGTGAAGTACAGTGTGGTACAGTACAGTACAGTACAGTATGATACAGTACAGAACCACCTTGTGCTTTCCTATACTGCATCATACAGTACTATACCACAATGCTCTGTACTGTACTCTATGCACTGTACTGTATCATACTGTATTGCACCACAATGCACTGTATCGTATTCTATGCTCTGTACTGTATCGAGTACTGTACTGTACTGTATTATACTGTACTGTACTCACTGTACTTTGAGTACAGTACTGTGTCATACAATACTACATATAGTACTGTGTCATAAAGTTCATAAAGTTACTGGTATAAATAATTGCATTGAAAATAAATAAAAATGACTTTTAAGGATTCCATTTAAAAATATGAGGATTTTTATTCAGGATTTCAATTCAAATATAGCAAAAATAGACACTCTACAAGCTCTATTTTTTTTTGGCAATGGCAGTAATATGCATTGTGGCCCCTCTTGAGTGAGTGTGGAAATACATGTATCTATTTATGGCATCAGTATTTGTCTTAGAAGATTAAGTCATTGTATCAATGTAGCAGTAAGTCTGTGGGATAGACGGAAATTCTTCTACTAAGTAAGATATACAGAAGGAGGCGGTAATGCAACTATTAAGGATGGCAGCTTCCATAATACCCCACGAAGAAGAAGGATCAGTGATTCTGCCTTCTACCAAAGGGGTCTAGAAAGAAAAAGCCAAGCTGTTTTTTTTTAGCCAGGCTTGACTATCCTGGCTTGCTAAATCCTCCCATTTTAAGCCTTGCTTGGCTTTAGTGGAACAGAATAAACCAGGCTCTACAGACCAGGCTTTAATAAGCCTGGTTTTGGCTTAAATCCCCGATTTGCTAATCCACCTTTCGTGAAATACCGGCCAGGATGTCTCCGCTATAGGCCTGATGCCTTATTGTTTGGAAACAGCCTTATTTGCCTTGGTGTGCATTGGCACACCAAGGCACCTTACCTAATTGATTACAGATAGGTCACAAATTCCAGGTAGACTGACAGGACATGCCCAAAATATGGCCACTGGGTTGAACATAGTGAATACATCTTATGATTGTATATAGTGAATGTGATGAAATGCTTTATAGATTTTCTTTTTTGGGGCGTGAGTGCGCCAAGGGAGTGTGTCCAACTTGTCCACTCTCACTGTTTGTTTTAGGACTAGTCTGGCTGCGTTCACTTGTTTGCACAAGTGTTGTGTGCTCACTGTGTGTACATCATGTCATGAGAACCACGCCAGACGGCGAGTTTCTATGTAGAATACGGCACGTGTTGGATCTGCGCTTTCAGGTCAAGGGGATCACCTGACAGACGCCTCTGCTGCTCATTTTTATCTCGGATTACACTCACCTGCCATATGTGTGCACCTGTATGCTTGTTCATCTGGGGTAAAACACTGTCTCGTTGCAGCCTACACTTTTAAGCACCTTTCGAGCACAATAACCACATATATTAAAAGAGTAAAACGTGCATGAACACTTTGACATTTACATTATAGCTATTTATACATTATGGGCCTAGAACAGATGTGTGTGACAGGTGCACATATTGGCTTTCATGCAATAGAATCGCCACAACATATACAGCAGGATGCATGCAGGGCCTGCACATACTGTAACCTTGGCACTGCAGGTGCATATTAGAGCAACCCATTAGAATATGTTGATTAGAGATAACTGACGAGAGGCCGCGTACTTACAGTACATCACCCAGAAACTCACTGCTGAAGGTTTGTATGCTGTAGGCCTACGGATATTCATTAACCCTAGAACAAGCTTAAAGGGTACAACCTTTTTCGTGTAGTTACCTTGCCATGATGTATGATTTCAAATGCGGACAATAATTAAAAAAATATGTCCACTATTCACTTACGTTGTATGCTAAAATGTCTTACGTTGTATGCTAAGAGCTGTTTTAGCGTACTATACTTGTAGATCAATGAGGGGCATATTTTGAATTACCTTACTAAAGCATGGGTATATTTTACCCAATGCATTATTACGTGTGTGTGTGTGTGTGTGTGTGTGTGTGTGTGTGTGTGTGTGTGTGTGTGTGTGTGTGTGTGTGCGTGCGTGCGTGCGTGCGCGTGCGAGCGTGCGTGTGTGCATGTGTGTGTGAGGGAGTGAGAGTCCGTCCTTTTGCTGTGTAACAACCCAGAACTCCACAAGTTGCCAGTTGGCAAGTTGGAATATTTTGGCAAGTAAGACACACGTCTTACTTGTTGAGTATACAGTATATCCTGTTTTTCTGGGTGCTATGGTGCAACAGTACATTTACCATAATTGAACTCTTACTTTTCCCTGCTCTCTGATGATCAATCCCACCCAATCATTGTTTTTGTTTTTGTACAGTCTGTACATGAAATATAACACATTGTTGGACATCAATACAAATATTGTATGCAGTAATATCACGGCCTTGAAGTGCCTGCTTGAATCTTGACGCTTTGCCCTTTCCGACAGACAAAACATGTAATCCACACGTAGTACATGTACAGTACTACCCCCACTACTACTACCCCCCCCCCCCCCCCCCCCCCCCCACACACACACACACACACACACACACTCCCCTCCTTCGGATTCGTGTAGGGGAGGTGGATGAAGTTCTATTTCCGTCCCCCATGTTGAAGCCGAGGGCTCAGACAGTGCTGAATCACCCTGGTGACGGCGTAAACACCACCTCCCAAAACAGCCGCGGCACGTGTTGTTGGGACACGTCTAGGTTGACCGTCCGGATCCAAATCCAAACTGTTCATTCGAGGGACAGAAAAAGTAGCCCTAGTGGGGGAAGGGCGGGGGGGGGGCATGGCAGCTTATTCACAACTCATGCCTTGATGCCATATTCGACCATAGGCTTAACCCTAGAAGGCCCAGTGTTACTTTTTAGCAACATTAACCCTTTAATTATTTAAAAAAATATATATATATTTTTTTTTATACTTTTTTTTTGTTATTTTTTCACATAACTATCACGATTGAGGTTGATTGTTTAGAATTTCATTGAAATTGGTCATTATATTTGCATAACAATACCCCCCACAGAGGCTGCAATTGGCCTCTTCAATTCATCCTTGGAATTAGTGCAATTTTTTATGATTTTTAACCTTTGACCTTTAGCCTTTTTGTGATTATTAGAATGTTACACGTACATTCATTATATTAAAAGATATCCCAATTTTTCTTTATTATAATTCATTAATTAATTAGCATAAATAAAATATTTTTCATAAACATTTTTTTTGCTTTATTTAATAGATGTTGGTAGTACAACCTAGTAGTAAGGTTGTAACACTCGAGTGCAGTTCTACAACCGCTCTGGCGTCTCACACACCAATTTCATTTTTGGTTATGGGTGGTATGGTCAAAGATGATCTTTTTGTGAAGATGGGTCATTTTCATTGGCGCCATTATAGGCGAAATGCTACACGAATCCTACAAATCATCTCTTATAGCCAAATGGTTTTCTTTTTTGTCCTCTCAGAGCCGACTATGTGTCGCCCGTCAAATTGCAGATGGAAAAAAGATTTTGTTGTGGCATAAAGAAAGGTCGATTTGTCTAGCTAAAAGAAGCCATCTTACTATGAATTTATTGTAAATATTGTGTGCCTTGTGATGATTGGGTCCAGTATTTAGTTTGGTGTCCACAGAGTTAAGGAATGGAACATAAGTTGTGTTCACGTTCATTCTATCATTGGAAATTAATAGACAATATTCTTCCGGTCTCCAAATATTGTACCCGGCAAGTTGCCCCCTACTGCTATATTGGCCTCTTGGGTAGGGAACCCCAGAAGTTGTGGGTTAGGCACTTTATATAGTGCAATACATGCATCCAGTGATGTAAATGGACCCTTCTGGGTCCGCTTGGTTCCATGTTTACACTATCGACTCAAGAGTTAAAATATTCATCATCTGAATTAGCGCCACTTAATTAAAAAGTCTACACTGTTTTGAGTTCTGTGGGGCTAAAATGTCATCAAATGGTGGTCTGTGACATGCATGCATAACATGGACAAAGTCTCATCACAATTTGACACAAATTCCCATGTAGACAGATTCATGCAAACCAAATGACAAATGCATGTCATATTGCAATTGCACACATATTACACACAGCTTCTTCATGTGAAGAACATCCCATTAGAAATCAAACATTTGCTGTCGCATCCCATTTTTAATATACCAAAATGACATTTCAGAAGTATTTCAGTATTCCAGTATTTCTTTGAACAGTATATTATATGAGATGAGCATAATATGACTAGACAGGCCAGTTCAGGTGATTCCGTAAGACTTAAACCCACATAAGCATGACTATAGACAAGCCAGTTCAGGTGATCTGATTGCACTTAAACCAACATAAACAAAGGACTATAGACAAGCCAGTTCAGGTGATCTATTTAAACCAAGAACAAATATTCTCAAATTTGGTGTCTAAATTAAGTGACTATATAGCTGTAATAGCTTGGAACTCAGGTCAAAGTGCATAACCAACACAAACACAAATTCAGGTAAATAAATTCAAGTAAATAAATTCTAAAAGAATGCAAACAATCCCCTGTAAACATATCTCAAATGTATAATGTGAAAGTGGCATCTGTTTGGTGTTAATTGCACTACCAGTACCAGTACTTTCATTATGAAGACACGCTTTTTGTCATGGCAAAATGGGCAGCCTAATAAACAATAAACTGTCAAAAATTGAAATATAATAACAAGGCAAAACACAAAAACTAGGCAAACTATTATGAACTTGCAACATGCTGTGTTTACTTTGAGCACACTCTGACGCAACATGGACTGTATGCTGTTGCTACTAATTGCATAATATACTGTATGTGTATGTGTCTGAAACGGTCAAATAAAAGGATGGTTTCAAATCATCTGCTTTGCCGCATCTGCAGTGGTCCTCACCCATGCTTGCTTGGCTAATCTGGTCTTTGTGAATGCAGCGAGCCAGATAACATGTAGGCCAGGCAGAAATGTCTGTGTTTTTGAGTGCCTGTATGTGCTTCATATTTGACACTACATATTTGACAATGCCCAAATATGTAGTGTATGTTAACAGCGTTTGCTTCCCAGACCCCTGAAATTACCTTACAACTCCAGATGAAATAGAAAAGGTCAGGTTAGGATCTGGCCTCCTTGTGAAGTAGGCCAAAGTGAAAAGGGTGCCATTTCTTCTTATGCCTTCGAAGGGAATTGGATGATATGATGAGGAAATCTGTTCCAAAGATTTGTTGTGCCAAAATCCACCTGTTGGTGCCACTATAACAGGCCAATGTCGAAAGGGTGGTATGTATTTCATGATTCTATAGGAGTGAAAGACTTAAATTGCATGTTGCATTCATGATTTGTGGCCATTTAGTACAAAACAGGCCAATCCTGCAAACTTTGAAAGCCAATTAAAGCTAATTTGGATGCAATATGAAATATGGGATAGGTCCGGCTCGATCACATGACAGATATTGTATAACGATTTGCAGGATTTTGAAACAGACTATGCAGGAGTAATATGAAAGAATGTGATTTACAAAGATTGGCCTCATTGTGGCACTATAACATGTTCTGGAAACATGGGGCTGAGGTTTGTTGTTGGCATTCAGGTATTGAGTGCTCAACGCTTGGCATCGACCGGACTAACGGTGCCGGAGATTAGCTGGTAACAGACGGACGCACGGCCACACACACCCACACACACAGAGGAAATGCAAAACATACTCTTCACCATGCCTTCGGCCTGGTGGGGACAATTATTGTCAGAATAAAATCCATCTATGTCTGTATCTGAACGATGATGAAACACATGCAGTGGAGTTGGTTGTGGATGTTTTGTTCCGTGTTGATGTTCCAGAAGTGAGATGCTTTTAGATGCCTTCTGTTAGGAGACAGCTGTCCTCATCTGCGGGTGGTATGCTGCTATATTCACACCATCGTACAGGCTGTGACCTGCCCCACCACATGTCACATGACTCAGATGGTGTTTCACTCCACGGTGTGTGTGCATGCGTGTGTGTCTGTGTGTGTGTTTGTGGGCATTTCTCAATGCAGTCTCACGTCTCACACGTATGCAGGTTTAAAGGCCTGGAGGCGCCAATAGCACATTAAACTCATGTGGATATAACCTTAACCGCATGCAGCGGAAATATCAAAAACATTACAGCGGAGATCAGGATCGGATTGGCCATAGGGAGTACCAGGAGCTCTCCCGGTGGGTCGCGACATAGGGGGCCACTAGGGGGTGCTAAAAAAAATAAATAATACAGGTGTGTATTGTACCTGTATCAGTAAGTGACAAATAACATCTGTTCTATATTGCATCCTTTTGCCACCATCATTCTTGTGAGAGCAGCAAAGGCTTGTGTAGGTCTGTTGTTATTTTGTTTTGGGCCGGTCTGGGCTAAATTCGTGCAAAAATGAGGTCTGTTGGTTTGTAACATTATTTTGATTATTTTGTTTTGGGCCGGTCTGGGCCAAATTCGCGCAAAAATGGGCCGGCCTGGGCCAAATTCACACATAAAATGACCGGGCCGATTTTTGTGTCCCAGTCCAGCCCTGGTGGAGTTTGACTTATTTGGTGACAGAATTTTTCAAACCTTTTCATATCAAGGCCTATTATTTATAGGGGACCACCATGGCGACCGACCCTGAACTAACGAATATATTGCTGCTCGATACAATTTTGTATACAATTCCACTTTTGTCAAACGTTTATCGAGGTAACAATTCTTATAGTTGCCTAGACTTCTTGTAAATGAAGCAATTCATACAGGGATGTACAGTGACTCTTGAGACTCAAGAGTTAAAGATTCACAGGGTCCATTTGGTTACCAAACTACCCATCATTTAGCTGGACCACCAGGAACCCCCTTGAGAACCATCGTATCCATTAAACAGAAAAACGAAGTGTTATGTCAAAATAACTGAAAACCCCATAAGAATGGATATGACAGAAATAATGCCGTCCCGCGATAACTATGGAAATACTGTAGCTGTCCATAAATGGCTTTGACAGCTTTTGAAAGGATTGTTGACAGCGGTCACCCATAGCTCGAGTGGTAGAAGGAAATATTCTGTCACCTTCTTGTGCATGGGGATCTAGCCTGCAAGTCATGGTCTGACTGTAGATCACAAGAATCTTGCCCTGGATCTTAAAATTGCCGGGGTGAAAAGGTCCCACCCAGGGGATAAGTCTGCTTAAATGACACAATCTGCCATCCTTGACCATGCTCACTATAGCATCTTCTATGTGGACCAGTCGTAAAGGGTCACTACCAGACACGACCACCAGCCTTTTCTGAGTAGAAGCTAGTTAGTGGGGTCGCCTGAAGGGCAACCACACTATTGTTATTGTGATGCGTTTTCTCTGTAACCTTTTTCTCTGTAACCTTCTTCACCTTGTGATGATAATATCATTCGATTGGCTGACCAAGGAACGTTGTAATGATTTGATTGGCTGAGCAAGGAAGGTGATGTATGATGATGTAAAGCTTTATTTTACAACGTCATCACATCACCATTACATCATCGGGGAAACCCCACTTTGCAATTGCAAAATTGCATTCTAGTTTCCAAATGTGATTGTGTGCAGACCAGCGCAGTAGCAAACTGCATCGCCCATTCGCCTTAAGAATGATATGAAATAGTCTACCCTCAAAACATGTAAGTGAACAAAGCAAAGGGTACCGGCCGGTACCGGAATGTGTGGGCATCCATTGCACAGAAGCCTCAGGAATGGTATAGGCGGCCTACATGCATGGCATGTGGAGAACTTCAACAGCAAGCTAGTGTCATGCATGCTTAAATATGGAGTGTTTTGTCCAATTGTCCATATATGGACAATTGGACACGGATCCAGATCCTTCGTTACACTCCCCGGGCGGGCAGTTGCGGGACGCATGTGTAAATTCGAAGTCTACGGGGCAAACGGTTCATGTGTTACATGCAGTACAGACACACACACACACACACACACACACACACACACACACACACACACACACACACACACACACACACACACACACACACACACACACACACACACACACACACACACATACAGTAGGCCCTACATACAGTACATACATACATACATACATACATACATACATACATACATACATACATACATACATACATACATACATACATACATACATACATACATACATACATACATACATACATACATACATACATACATACATTGGGTATGCGGTCTACTATAATTTAGACTCAGGGGGGTGGACGCCTCTGCCTTGCACAGTCCCCAGTGAATGGCCGGGTGGCCATTCACTGGTAAACTTAATTCAATCACTACACCTTAAAGGCACTGTAGGCTGGATTTTAAAGACCCCGTAAACCAATCCAACAAAAACTCCCCTTTTAACATACATACATACATACATACATACATACATACATACATACATACATACATACATACATACATACATACATACATACATACATACATACATACATACATACATAGGGTTTTTACCAATTTTATTCCATACATAGGGTTTTTAGCAGGTAGGATGCCATCTAGTGGGCAAATGTTGAATCAGTTTTTAGAACCCTCTTTTAGGCCAGGGCAGCAGAGCATGATTTTTGCCTTTTTAAACATCACCATTTTAATTCAATACATACATACATACATACATACATACATACATACATACATACATACATACATACATACATACATACATACATACATACATACATACATACATACATACATACATACATACATACATACATACATACATACATACATACATACATACATACATACATACATACATACATACATACATAGGGGTTTTATCAATTTTATTCAATACATTTTACAGGTTTTTAGCAGGCAGTATGCCATCTGGTGGGCGAATGTTGAAACAGTTTTTAGAACCCTCTTTTAGGCCAGGGCAGCAGAGCATGATTTTTGCCTTTTTTAAACATCACCATTTTAATTCAATACATACATACATACATACATACATACATACATACATACATACATACATACATACATACATACATACATACATACATACATACATACATACATACATACATACATACATACATACATACATACATACATACATACATACATACATACATACATACATACATACATACATACATACATACATACATACATACATACATACATACATACATACATGTAGCCTACAGTAGCCTACAGACAAGACATAGCCTACACACAGACACACACACACACAGTAACACAGACAATTCAATTCAATTGAGCATTCTTTGGCACAAGAAAACGTACATTTACATTGCCAAAGCATGTGTCAAAAACTACAATACTAAAATGGAGAAAGCATACAGTTGGTGCAGCATTACACAGAGCTATGTCACATTACATTGTGAGCTGGTTTGAAGCATTTTTTCCAGTCACTTTTAGGACAAATAGAAGCATTTTTGGACATGATAAAGAGTTCCCCCAATTCTGTATTTCCTAAAAATGGACCCGCTAGGGTCCATCTTCTCAGGGAAATTTTGAAAATGGGTGGAATTCCCCTTTAAGCCTAAACAAAAATATCTTATATAAGTTAACAGGTCTTTTTTTATGCCCACATGGTACAGATAGAGTGGTTGTATTCCATTTGCAAACCTTCTTTTGTTACAGTTTTGTGCAACAGACTGACCTGGTGCATTTACAGATATTAGTTTCCACTATGGCTCGTAGCTTTCTAGGAACAATACAAGCAGTAGTGGAAACTAATATATGAAATAACATCTAGGCTGTGATGACTTTAAGACAGCATAATAATGATAATAATAATAGCAGGCCTTAACCCAACAGCAGCGTCAATCTAAAGAGAGTGGAGATCGGGTGACATCTGCTGGCAGAAAACAGCAACAACCGTCTCGCATGAGCGAAAACACGACAGTAAAATTCGATAGTCTGCAGTATAGAAGCAGTATCTGAGTGAAAATATTTTTCAAAGGGCAATGGAATGCAAAGGGACAACTTTGTGTTAATGTGAAAGATGTGGAAAAAAGTGAAACATATTTTCAAATGTGTTTTATTTTTAGTATTGTAGGTTTGACATGCAAAAAACTGTTATAGGCTAGCCTACATTATTTTTTCTCCCTCCCTCCACAGTTTTTGTCCCCCTTTTAAAGACAATATTAAACAAACAATAAATACATTAATTGATAATAAAAACAACAACAACAACAACAACAACCATTAATACATTTTCAATATTTTACTATTCCATTAATTAGAGATGTTGTGTGGACGTGCAAAAAAGTTCTCCCCATTGTGTGTTTCCTAGAAAAGGAGGTCTGAAAAGAATTATTAACACAATTGATTTCAATTGACATCATCAAGTTGTGTTTCACCATGTTAATAATGATTTTTCTTTTAGAAGCAAACATTTCTTCTCGTAGAAGAAATGTTGAAAATTGGCGGAATTCCCCTTTAATTATTAACCCAAACATTTAGGCTTTGTTTTGAATGGAAAAATACCACAAATACCAATTAGTTAACGATTAACATGAGTGCATCCATTAATGATTTACCGCTCGTCTTCGACGACGCACGACGAGTGGACCCTGTGATGATGATGATGCCGTTAGGATGACGTCACGGATCACGCTCACTACACAACAGAACTGATACGCACTGCTGCTGGCTGGGCTTTTAGGAGAGACGGAGTTTAGGGTCCCTCAATGCGGTAAAAAAATAAACACACAACAGTAGAAGATCAACAGTAAAAGCCTAGAAGATCTGTGTGAGATTATAGAGAAACCAGGGGCATCTGTCAACGCAGCTGCTTTTTAAAGGTAAGTCCGGCTGGAGCCGTTTATAATTCTGATAACCGTATAGAATGTATAAAACATGGTCAACTTTAGACTGCCATAGGCAACCCGATCGCGGGCTGTGTGGTGTCTGTGGCCTGCCTGTCTGCCTGCCTGGATAGCTGCAGGTGCGTCTCTGTATATTGGGTTTAGGCTATGATAAAATACGATGGCGGTTCATAGCGACATATTGACAAACCCAAACCATCCATCCGTCTTCAACCGCTTATCCGTAGTCGGGTCGCGCGGGGGAACCGCTAGAGCCAGTCCAGACTTCCTTCTCTAAAATAAACCGTATAAGAAAGATCAGCCCTGTCCCTAACTGCAATGCTAATTAGAGTAGTAGGCTACTACCGAACACTACTATCTTTAAAAAATATGTAATAATGAATATGAATATAATAATAATAGTCGGCTTTTGAATCAAGTTTTTGGTTTGAAAATGAACGCTCTGCTTGCTTTTTATTGGTGCTTGGCGATGCTGTCGTGGTGAGGAGAATTTTTTGCCATAGTCATTCACTTCCCACTGTGTACGCGTGTGATCACGCGCGTGCGTCGTGCTTTGTACTGTAATTCATCAAGGCTATTGAAAAGGCTACTGATGATCACTGATCATCTGTACTGACACACACACACACACACACACACACACACACACACACACACACACACACACACACACACACACACACACACACACACACACACACACACACAGTAGGGTGGAACTGAACAGACTATAGTCTATGTTTAGTTTACTGTGCGTGTATAATTGCCCATCTGGCAGAATCAATGTTTGTTCTAGCCTTTTTACCGTTGCGTAGCCTGTAGCTATAGCCAACAAAATGTGAAGAAGATCATTTCCATTTTGAACAGAGAACTCAATACGTGTTGTCATTGTATTATCATGGATGTTGGTAATGTTATAGTTAATCAGATCATTCATTTAACTACACAGGATGTATGTTGCTTCCCTGTGCATGGTAGGTCCCAGACCTAGACAATGCACATTGTGTGTGTAATTAATGGGCCACACAAAAGCAAACAGATTGGAACATAGACGAGATCTCATGTTACTAAATTTGCTTCGGGTTCGGGGACACCCGACTGTCTGCAACACTAAAGGTACAGTCAAAACTAAAAGGTCATATCATTTTACTCACAAAGAAAGAAGTTTGTCAAACGTATAGCTTTCTGGCTGTGTAGAAGCCAATAAGCCAAATTGACAGCTGAAACTTACATGTGTTTGTCTCTGTATTAGACCTGTGCGGGGCCTCTGTGCGCGCGCACACACACACACACACACACACACACACACACACACACACACACACACACACACACACACACACACACACACAGTGCCAAAGCTGCAGTGTCTTTTAGTTCTTTAAGTGCAATTAGGTAATGAGAAATGCGAACACGGATCATTATCATGATTCTTTTTTAAACGGTGCAGTTTTAAAAAGTGTTCCTCCGTTGTAATCCAACCCTCTGGTTACTAGCTGGGTTGACCCAGATGAGCTGGTGCTAAAATCAGACAGACAGTTGGTCAGTCAGCCTGTATGGCTTTTTTAACGGAGAAGAGAGGCTGACATTTGAGGTTTGTTTTTAACTGCTCCTTTTCAAGTGTAAGTGTATCGGCAACGCATATCCTGTGAGTGACAGGGGTCGACCGATATGTGAGTAAGTGTGCGTGTGGGTATGTTTGTGTGCGAAACCTCTGAATCTGTGTTTACCGACTTGTATCTGACCCGTGGGAGGCCTTAGCTCTGTTTCACCAGGTTTCAATTGAAATGGGGACACCATCATCAGGCCAGGCATCCGTCAATTTCGGGTTTGTTATCCAGTCGCCACGTCATGTTTTTCCTCAATAAAAGCTGCAGTCTAGTCTGTTTATTCTTCTGGTTTGAGGGGCAAAGGAAGTTCCGCATGATTCTTCCCGCCTGCTGACTATAAAGTAATACTCTGCTCCAGACCACTTAAAGGTGTCTCCAGACGTGGCTTGTGTACGGCCTGTGGATTCGAACCAAGCTGTGACGTCACGTCCTGCTTTTTTGAATGGGTGTTAATCGACACTTCCAACTTGTTCCGGCTCATATTTTTCGGCGACGGCAAGTTTTCCTGCAAGCTGGCCATCGCCGAAAATGCAAGCCGGAACAAGCGGGAAGTGTCTATTTGACGACCATTCAAAAAACAGGAAGTGACGTCACAGCTCGGCCAAAACCACGGCTGTACACACAAGCCAAGTCTGGATTGTTCACACGGCAGTTTTGTAACAGAGACCAGGCTCTCTCCTCCGTGGCGGAAGGCCTGACTAACCGTTTGACTAAACCAGTCAGACGTCAGTCAACCCCCCACCACCCTTATGGCGCTCTCTCACTTTATTGTGAAGAGACAACTGGGTGAGGAGAGGTGTCTATGCTGAGTAATTGTGGAGAGCAATGCCCGCACGTGATACTGAACTGTAAAAACAATTGGCATCATTCTATTCTTTAATCGACGAGGGGAAACAAGTTTTGCCACCAGAGCAACGCTAGCTTGAAAATAATTACAGATAATGGTGTTTGGCAAGAAAGAAGGTTTTAGAACTTTCTTTGCAGGAGGCGAAATGTTTCAGGATATACTGAAGCATGTGGCTAAAATGTACAGAGAGGAAGTCGAGTCACGCCATGACCGTTGTGATGCTCAGTGAGATAATAAGCTTTGTACTTCATTCCATTTCCTCATGATGTGGCCTATTTGACCTGTGCTAGCCTTTAAGTTAAAATAAACACGTGGCTCTGTTGGCTGTAAGATAACACACAGGCCACTCTAATAACCAAACTAGCGCTATCACAAAAACAAGGCCATCAATTTCCACTGGGATTTGTTTCCTACCAGTCATTGAACTTTTATTGTGTTTGAAATACTGACCTGGATTAAAGTGCATTTTTATATATATAATGGTTAACTAATGCCTTGTCCTCAATAGCATTGGCACAGTATTGGGTTGAGGCCAAATCATGTCATAAAGGATGTCAACACCGTTTTCACTGATTGTAGAGCTTGGGCAGCCTTTTAGACGGCTGTTTAGGTGTTGACAGTGTACATATAGATACAGAGGCTCTGAAACGTTGACCCATAGTTGCAACACGAAGCCTTTTTCACTTTCTTGGTATGTTTCCACGTGGGCAATATGTTGATGTGGGTCAAACCAGCTCATGTTCCCGTGTTTTGGGAGAATTTCAGACGTTTCCAAAACGTCCAAATACCGTAAATGGTGTCGGAGAGCATATCAAGATCCCACATGACCGCGAGTGTCATTATTGGAACTTTTATTATTGGCACTTTGTGAGCTTGATCTTTCCTTTTTGTATCAAGTGGAGTGGATAGGAAAGAGCCAGAGACACGCAGCAGCAGTAGTCGTTCAAGTCGTTCAAGGATTCAAACATGCAACATTCTGTCAGGGCAACGCCTATACGTGTGGCATAAGCCTGTAGCACTAGGCCAGCATGCTCCCCATTTCCTTTAAAAAACATAAATATCCACATACTGAGTCACTCAGTGAATCAGAAGGAAAATCAGAAATGCGTCATAATGTGCAAAGTATGAACCAAGACTGTCACCTCACCCTTCTATGCCTAGACCCTATATTTCCTCCACTTACTCCAGAGGGATGCTATAGTTCCACACTCACTCCAGAGGGACCATTTTAGTTCCACTCACTCCAGTGGGACCACTATAGTTCCACACTCACTCCAGAGGGACCATTATAGTTCCACACTCACTCCAGAGGGAACGCTATAGTTCAACACTCACTCCAGAGGGACTGCTATAGTTCCACACTCACTCCAGTGGGACCACTATAGTTCAACACTCACTCCAGAGAGCCTCTATAGTTCAACACTCGCTCCAGAGGGACCACTATAGTTCCACACTCGCTCCAGAGGACCGCTGTTTTTTCAGTATCTGAATTTAACTCCTGATTTTCTTTTTTGCTATTTTTAAAGTTGGAATCCCCTCACTCTCATTGGCTGACAGCAAGTCACTCACGCCCACATTCATCAGGTGTTCTTTATAAGCAGTCATTCTGTTCTCAGCCTTCCTTCTGGTCGACTCCATGTGCCTGTTCAAATGTAAGCGTTCAAATTTCCTCCACCTCCCCGGCCTCCTCCCTGTGGCTCTAGTTCTGAGTGGCCGATTATGAGATGATCATGATTTGTGGATTGTAACATATTGTGGTGCCTAGTTCTGTTATGGGTATCTGTGATCATTGTGTTCTATGGTCTGTAATATGTTCGTTGTGTATTTGGAATGATTGTGTCTATGTTGTAATGTGTTTATGCTAGGCTCTGCTCGGGGGGTTGTTGATGATCAGAGCTGCGTCTCGGTGCCGAGACACAGAAATCTGAGATATCAAAGGTGATATCAGACCTATGTCTCGTTACATAGATTTGATATCACACGAGCAGAGCCACACCGCCATGCTAACATGCAAAAGCTTTGCAATAAATGGTCTATGGTCATTCTGAGCCGAAGTGTGTCAATGAATTAACTTAATACTAGTAAGGGCCTTAAATCAGTAATATAGCAGCATTCCTATATTAACATGCAGGCCACATTAAGTGAAGGAGGGGCGCATGTGGACCCCTGGGCCGCCAGTTGCCCCACGCATAATATACATGGTGATTATGAGCTCTGACAATTACACCACACACCCTAGTCAGATATGGAATCGGGCTGGTGTTTATCGTGACGTGGCGTCGTGTTTTGTAACTCTTATCTTTGAATAAGTAAGGAGGTGCCCGGTGTACGGTTGCACCTTTTTGGCTCTTGGCTTGTCTTTCTCAGAGGGTTCCTTTGTCTCCGTTCACTTGGTCAAAGAGGGACTTGCACACATAGACATCAAAGGGGTAGGGGCTTCCTTTTGTCCATCTATAAAATAACTAGCCCTCTCCAGACCACGAATGAAAGCATTTACTATAGTGAAAGAAACACACAATGCCACTCTTTCCTGCAGCATTCAGGAGAATGCTCGTATTTTCTCTTGATTTCGAAGTCTCTTGAACTTGAATGCCAGAATTTCGCATTGAAACAAAATCTTTCGAAATCTGTCATACACCACATTTCTTCCCCAATTTTCCTATGCCTGCATTGTGTAGACTGCACTGACGTTCATTGTGTAGACCCCCTGAAAATAAATGAAACGACGTAACTACCCAGATAGCAAAATCCATTGATTCAACGTTGAATTTTGGTTAGATAACAAGAATTCAACGTTGAATCAATGGATTTTGCTACGTAACTACCCACTGAAACAAAGCCGTCGAAGCCATCGGTGAAAGTCTATTCTCAGAGCGGCTGGGGTTACGGTTAGTGGTCTAACATCTCATGTCGTCTAGCCGCAACACCCAGGCTTTTTTATTCGTCCACATTGCGCTAAAACGGAAAGTCTGGTCTAATTTGTTAGCCACGGTGGCCTAGAAGTGGGAATCAACCTTTCAGGGTGGATGTCACTCCAAATGATGTGACATAGAACAGCAGTGGAGGGGCAGTAGGGGGAGGGGCCGGGGATGAGGACACGTTGGTGAGATCAAATCAGATCAGCTCATCTGCCGTCCAAAAACGGACGTCACCGCGCACCCCTAGGCCAAAATCACTTCAGTTTAGGCCCGGCTAGTCGGCTACATGTTGTCTAGAACGGAATAACATGTTCCTTCCACACACTACGTCTAACCAGGGAAACTTCCCCCGTTTCAGGTGAAAAGAAGGCAGCTTGGACTCCTCATGCATTGAAGGAAGCATGAGTCAAGTCTGCTGCCTCCCCAGGTTGGCGGAGGGTGTGTAGAGCCCAGGATTATACATTATATATGTCGTGGGATAAAAATTAAAGAAAAAAAATGCATGACTGAATAATAGTTCTGATGGTTGATCCCTCCCATGATTGTCTTAAAGGAACATATCAAAATAATTGTGCAAACTAAATAAATAAATAGTTCAAATAGTTGGGATAGTTCAGATTTATTGAAGTTAAGATGTATGAAATACCTGCCATTAATATAGTGGTGTAAACTGTATTAATTAATGTCCAGAGTCCTGGTGTTGGGAGTTCTGCTCTGGTTTTGGTGGAATATTAAGTATACTTCATTTCTGTGGAGGTCACTGGGGGCCATACAGTAAAAGTAAACCCATTTCTAAAATATTAGCACTTCCTTCATTCATTTTTGACCCCTGTATCACACTTTTTTTTGTATCCATATCACTATGCCCAAAAAGTACTTCCATGTGAGGTAAAAAAAAATGTACAAAGAATGTGCTAACGTTTTAGTAATTCAGCAATACAAATTATGTTAGTTTGGTGGAATATGTAGAGACTCACTGTAAGCACTGAACCAGCGCACCGCGCTGCAAGCTTGTAGATCTGCTATATTTTTGTGCCCTCTTGTGGGATTTCAGCCCCTGCTGCCCCCTCTGGCACTCTCTGCACATCCCTGCTCCTACACTACATTGTGCCTTAACCCTATGAAGGCTGTAGACGTCTAAAGCGTAATTTATTCATTTTGAGATGCCAGCTGCAAACGTAATAAACGTAATTCTGTTTTTATTGGTGCTTAGGCTAGAGGGGACCCTAAGCTAGCTTGTCACAAAGATCCATGTAGCTGCCATCATGGGTTTGCTCAAAATTTATCATATAGCCCACTACAGTACAAAAAAGTTACCCAAAGTTACCCAAAATAGAGAGAGATCTATCTGTCTTTTAAACACTAGTGCTAAAACACAATCGTCTGCCCTCCGTGGACTGTGGCAAGCATCGTTCAGCCTTACACACCTCCCTTGCTTTGTATCAGAATGTCCTGAATGCTAATCACTTCTCAAGCCAACAGAGAAAACAAAACAACACAGGGGACCCCCGGGGACCCCCAGGGACCCCCCGGGGACCCCCCCCCCCACAACACAGGGTCCCCCCCCCCACAACACCTCCACAATAACATAACAAAGCCAAGCCAAAAAGAGAAACAAAACAACCCTGGGGACCCCCCCCCCCACAGCACAGGGACCCCCCACAACTGAGGGACCCCCCCACAACACCTCCACAATACCATAACAAAACGCCATAAGAGCACAATATATGCTGGTGGTGGGGGCTTAGTTGCATGTTTCCCGGAAAGCCTCACAATCCAAAACACAGATAAAATGTAGATGTTTTTTTTGCACATCACATCAAATAGAAAAAAACAACAACTTGTTTTTGTCTACGGAGGTATAGGCAAGGCAAAACAAGCACTCAGAGTTGATAAACAACGCCCAAGAATCACAGAAAACCAAAACAAGCCATCGCATATAAAATGGGGTGTTCTTTTCTCACCGTTCTGCAGTCCTGTTGTCCAGACTATAAGCGATCCGTTTGTTTGTCCGTGTTTGAAGCAGCATGCCAGGGTAAAGAGCTCCGTGGTGGTGGGTGGTGGTGGTGGTGGGTGGTGGAGGAAAAGAAAAATACCCAGAAAAATTCCCAGAAAAATAAACCACAGCCTGGTTCGTGCTCCTGCTGTCCCAGCCACTCGATCATCATCATCCACTACTTCAGCTGGGGTCCGGGGACCACCAGTGGTCCCCGAGAGGGTTCCAGGTGGTCCCCGACTAAATGATGTAAAGTTGGCGGCTAACCAGGTGTAACTCTTTGAGAGCGTAAACCAAATGGATCCTTGCTGCAAGTAAAGCACCTCCGTGGTGGTGGTGGGTGGTGGAGGAGACAAATGAGGAGAAAAATTAACCACAGCCTGGTCCCGGCCGCTCGATCATCATCACCACTTCTACAGCTGGGGTCCGGGGACCACCAGTGGTCCTTGAGAGAGTTCCAGGTGGTCCCCAGACTAAATGATGTAACGTTGGCTAACCAGGTGTAACTCTTTGAGAGTGTAAACATGAAACCAAATGGATCCTTGCGGGTCCATTTGGTTTCATTTTTATGCTCTCAAGAGTTAAAATATTCATCATCTGAATCAGCCCAAATCTACACGACTAGAAATCTAGGTTTGCCTGTCATGTTTCCGAAATGCAGGCTAGAATTGTAGATAAAAACAGAGAGTTTTGGGTCTGTGGGACTAAAATGTCATCAGATGGTGGTCCGTGGCTCAAATGCCGAATAAATGGTGGTCCCTGGTATCAAAAAGGTGGTACTACAGCGATTCCATTTTGCGCGTGCGTTCCGGCCCGTTCCTTTGTTCCAAACAGAAAAAAACAACTGCGCAGTGATCTGGCTTCGTCTTCCCAATGTGTCCATTCAAGTATCCATTTTGAGGGGAAGTGTTGCCAACTCCAAAATGCACTAGTGGCACTTCCAAAATGCATGCAAAATGCATGCTAGAGCAGTGGTTTTTAGCCCAACTCACCAGCAAAAAAGCACTAGATTTTCCTCCATGAGTTTTTCAATAATTTTGGCGCTAGGGGGGTCTGGAAAAAATAACTAAATATAGTGACAAATGTGCCAAGTTGGCAACACTGTGAAGAGAAATTCATGCGACATTGTGACATCTAGCAGGGATATTCAGGGGTCAAAAAAGTTTTGTCCCCATTCAATAGAAGTCTATGTACAAGAGCCACCATTGGACTGGCCCCTTGAAGTGAACAGACAATAGGTTTGAATAGCAAATCAAGTTTATAGACTAGATTCTAGAGCAGGGGTTTTCAACCGGTGGTCCGGGGACCACCAGTGGTCCCTGAGAGGGTTCCAGGTGGTCCCCAGCTAAATTGTTTACCCAGATGTAACTCTTGAGAATGTAGAAATGAAACCAAATGGACCCTGAAACCAAATGGACCCTGGCGGGTCCATTTGGTTTCAGGGTCCATTTGGTTTCATTTTTACACCCTCAAGAGTTAAAGTATTCATCATGTGAATTACAGTAGTCCTAATCTATACAATCATGGACAGAAGCAAAGGAAATCTTTAGTTTGGGGGGGGGGGGGGGGGGGGGGCTGTGGGGCTAAAATGTCCTCAAATGGTGGTCCGTGGCTCAAATGCTGAATAAATGGTGGGCCCTGGGATGAAAAAGGTTGAAAACCCCTGTTCTAGAGGCAATTGGTGCATGTACTGGGATATAAAAAGATACATTTTATATAAAAATTTATTTTCCCAAACCATGGTGTATGCAACTCAAAGCATGGAGCATGATGATGATGATGATGATTCCTGGCTTGATACTGTATACATGTCACAACTTTTTTGTGGGACCTGAAAAAAAGCCTTTTTTAGTCAGTGTATGGTGTATTGTAAGCCCCCCCAAAGATGAATGCAACATGGTATAAACATGATTCCTTTTTCAGAGTAAAGTAGACAGATGCAGCTTTCAAATAAGGTATTGTGTGATAATGTAGACCATTCCCACAGTGTCCTATGGGCAGAGAAAGAAAAAAAAAACTAAAGACAGCTGTATCTCAGAATGACCTCTCAGCAGGGCATTTTCTGGTCTAACCAACCAGGTATTAGAATGCTCATAAGTAAATAACGGTACATGCTAGAGTGATAATTTTTTTTTCTGTGTAAACTGGAGACCTGTACCTTTCAAATGAGACATTTTGTTAAGTTTTGGTCATATCACACATTATTCTATAGATATTCAAATATTTAGATTATGTATTGATTGAGATGGCCTGATAAGGTAATTGAATAATTAGGGCGTGGCCATCAAAGGGTTAATCAAGCAGATACCTTGCCACAATGGTGGCAGCTGATCTGTGTGTGTGTGTGTGTGTGTGTGTTTTTGTAAGACATGGTGTCGGCTTAGGAGTTGTGATGATCAGGCCGGCGGCCATACAGATCAATGTCATGTGCCACGTAGGGCACGATTGTACTGTGGGGGGGGGGGGGACGTATTGGAGATTAGGAGTCGTGACTGTACAGGGCCGGGCCATATGTTGTGTTACCATATAGGCAGAAGTTGCGTCACCTTTGGATTGCTTTTGTTGCCGTTGTCATGTCAATACCCAGAGGAATACTCTGCCTAATGGGGCTGTATACTGTAGGAGAATGGTATTGAGTCAGCAGCAGCGGAGTGGAGGCGGGGGGTTGTGTGTTCAAGGCCCTGTTGTTGGTTAGTCTTAAAGCGACAATCCGTACTATAGGTTTGGTTTTATTGCACCAGAGCTGCCACCAGGTACTAAATTTAAAAGCTTCATTCAGTTACTATTTTGATTCCTGTGTCCATTAAGCAGAATAGTCTTGCTTATTTTGTTGTATGGGTTATTGTTTTATATAGGAGCTGATCAAAAGTTTGTAGGGGTCGGTAGTACTTGTGCACTGTGAGCGCTGTTGTCATATTCGACCAGAGGTCTGATAATGCGTATCATTTTGTTGTCAAACCCCTCCGGTGACACACATTTTGTTTTAAATTCAAATTTTGGGCATGGTGGACTTGGACATGGTGTACTGTAGTGGATATTTCTATTTTAGCAGATTTAAAGGTAACAAACTCTGTGTTTGTAAACAGATTTTAATGTAACTCCACCTCATCTCCACTCTATTGACTCCTTATGAACTGCTGGGTACTGCTGTGCTGTGATTGGCTAAAACGCCGCCTCACCACGCACGCACTCGCACCGCCTTTTCACAAGCCAGACAAATGTTTTGATAACATGATTTGTTGACAACAATAGTTCTGAACTGTCTGCAGGGCAAAGCAAGTGTCTGCCTGCAGGGAAACCACTGCAACATCAAAGAGAAGCAAGCAGAGGGGAAAAAGGCAAAAAAAATATAGCTATATATACATTTTGCCGATGATACTTTTTAATAACACATCTTGAAGGAAGAAGGGCAATGAGAGCTCATGGATGGAGGTAACAATATTCAGGAGAGAGTGCATTTTATGACTAAAAGGCTTGCAATATTCAGGTCCAGTCACAAGTGACCGGACTTTAATTACATTTAGCTAACGTGGCTTCATGCCATCTTCCTTGAAGAAACAGCAAGGTGACACATTGGTACATTTTAATGTCTCTCTAGCTCAGATGTAATAAAAGAAGGCCATTCGACCCTCCCTGAGTGCCCGGAACTGGATTTGTTGTAAATGTCTTATTTTGGTCATAATTCTTGCTATCTCCTGATGATTGCAATGGCAGACCAATGTCATATCCTAGTCTATAGTGTCCAATCCTATGTGCTTAGAATGTCTTGACTGGCACTGTCAATGTCAACAAGTCTAGCCTCTTACCTTTCTCAATGGAAGAGAATGGAGAACACCTCTACCATTAGAGACATGCTATGGTATTTCAGTTTTAGCTCCTAAACCTCACTCCGTAATAGACCTACTGTAGCGTTTACACCATGGTTGGGCCAAGCATTAATGGATCCCTTCATTTCTTGTTTTTTATAGCCAACTTTAGTGTGTACACAATCACTCCACAAAAAGGATTTGTTAATAAAGGACTGAGTCCAGAACTTTATTGTTAAACTGAGTCTAATAATGCCACCCTTATGTGTCTATGACATAGCATTGAGGAGTTATGGCAGAAAATAGTATCGACCAATCAGGTGCATGTACCACTTCCTATTTGGCGGTGAAGTTTGGTGTGGCGCCACGGTTGCACCGTTTTACGAAAACTCTTTTTTCCCCCCAAACAAACCTTCCTGCTCCGATAAGTTCGGCAAAATGCAATGCGTCAGCATGTCAGCAGGCCTTTGATTTGTATATATTAGATATACTGTGTATATACAGTATACAGTGTATAGTTGACAAAAGTTGCCTACTACTGTCAACTTCAAAAAATGTTCCCCACGAATTCAAAAGTAAAGACGTGATTTTTTTGAAGAAATCTACAAAAAGATCAAACCAACTCCATTAATTGGATAGCAAATGTTTAGTGAGTATTGAAAATATCTGCTGTACAAGCCCACTCTCCCTCCCACTCTCACTCGCCTCACTAATCACGTGTTGTCAATTTCCTGGAAGGAAAAACATTTCACACCAGTCCGCCTGCTGGCCTGCTGGTTCCCGAGGCACTTGTTGTGGATTCAGTCCCCCATATGTCCTCTCTCCTAACACACAGAGATCAGAGTTCACCATGTGAAAATCCTTTATTATCTCCACTCTCACAAGCACATAATTGCGTATGTCCAATCGATGCGCATGAATGAGTGGTCATGTGACACGGGCTTGTCAGGCCGTGTTAAAGTTTATTAGGCGGAGGTTATTTCTGATGTGTGTGTGTGTGTGTGTGTGTGTGTGTGTGTGTGTGTGTGTGTGTGTGTGTGTGTGTGTGTGTGTGTGTGTGTGTGTGTGTGATGTGTGATGTGTGATGTTGCCATTATTGGGTCTACTGGGGTTAAAGGGATTAAAGACATACCAAATACAGCCTCCGGCAACAACCTACTATACAACATTGAAATGTTACTGTCCGTCATCATGGCGCCATTCATTATGATCATTGCCTCTACTGAATCAGTGAGAGCCGGTAGCTTACTGTAGGAGTAAGTCAGGGTGAAGTATACTGTGAGTGCAGTATGGGGACCAAAAAGACCAACACTGTGAGAATGCAATTCATTGGCGTGCGAATCAGCTGATCCATCAGCTGAGAGCTCAGAGGAAGCTTGTCTACCGTTAATGTCACACGGCCTGTGTTGTTTTTGCCAGCGAACTTATCTTTTGTTTTGCTAGTTTAGTCATAGTCTTTAGACTGAAACTCTGGCACATTGTGTCGGTGGCACAGTGGTAATGCTGTCGCATCACAGGTAGAAGGTCCTCGGTTTGATTCCTGCTAAGGGACGCTGTCATCAATGCCCATAGCTTTTATCTCTGCTATTTTTGAATAATCGTGAAAAAGTGGTGCAAATCTTTGAATACACAGTATGTTATTTCCGAAGCAAACATTTTTCACTCAAATCTTTGCTTCTGGGGGATCCCTGGAACATGTTAGATAGATATAGATATAGATCATTCTGATGGTATGAAATATGTTGAGCATCACTGACACAGGAACATAGATTTTTTTTTCCCCAGAAAAGCTAATATCCATTGTCAGAAACTAGAATCTAGTGACAAAAAAAACTTAAATTCTAGCATTGGAAACTAGAATCTAGCATCAAAAAACTAGAATCTATAGTGTCGGGAACTAGAATCTGGCATCAGGAACTAGAATCTAGTGTCAAAAACTAGAATTTGGCCTCAAAAACTAGAATCTAGTGTCAAAAACTAGAATGTAGCCTCAAAAACTAGAATCTAGTGTCAGAAATTAGAGTCTCATTAGAAACTAGAATCTAGTCAGGACAAAATGGGTTAAACTCTGTGTGAAGTTTACATGTTCTCCCCGTGGCAGCTTGGACTCCTCACGCATTGAAGGAATCATGAGGTCAGTCCGCTGCCTCCCCAGGTTGGTGGAGGGTGTGTAGTGCCCAGGATCACTGGGTGAGAAAAATGGGTTAAACACTGCTGGGATAAAACATTATAAATTATAAAATGATAGGTACATCTCGGGGGCGATAAAACACTTGTATATCAAGTTTTTTTTTTATACAAAAAATGCCAAATATATGACATGGCATGACTCACAAGCAGTAGTAGCAATTGTATTGAGTTGTGGTTGAATTGTACTAAATCTCCAAGCTGCAAAGTTTTAATCAATCAGGTTAGATTCCAGTCTAGCCTACAGTATATTGCTCATGGTATACGGTCTCCCATGGCAAAGTGGGAGAGGGGCCAGACAAATCAATTCAATTTCTGATGAATTAATTTAAAAAAAATGTTGCGGGAATACAATCAGTTTTTCTCTGTGATTGTGTTCCATTGAGCTTGTGACGAGGATGTCAAAGGGAACACAACCACTGACTCATTGTATTCCTGCACTAAATCAAGCGACCTCTGTATACTGCCTGGACTGATGATGGGTTCTTAGTTTACTTATGATTCTACAGTAGATTACCATTTAGTATATAAATAAAAGGCAAGGAGACCCCAGAGGATGCATCAGTGTGGGTGAGCTCGTACTTGTTGGTAGCCTGTCTTTAGACTTACATTGTCTCAAGATGATCTTCAGAACTCCTCAAGAGTTGAACATATAAGTACGTTTTCATTTGGATGATATGGTGCATTCTAATTTATGATTTAGCCTTTGTCTTTTCAATAAATCACTAATTATTTTAGTCCCATTCTAAATTCTAAAATTCATTTTTGTTTGTCTACTCTTCGTTGACTTAAATATCAAAAACCTTAGTCGACTTAGTCTTTAGTCTTCTGATGGGTAAACGGTACCTCTAACTTTACATTGTACAGAGTCAAAAGACAGAGCACTTTAGGTCACGTTCAGGTGTTTTAGACAGTTTCTTGTGTTGTTTATACAAGCGGGTCGCGTCCACACTCAAATGAGCTCTTGTCCGGTATTGGCAACCCGAAGGCAAAAGCTCCACCTGCTCTGAATGTTTTATTTACTTTGTCCAGTTTTCCAGAGGGCAGACGGTCAGCACATTAGTGTCAACGCCTGGGCAGGCCAAACGTTCTTGGGCAGCTACAGGGGCATGCACACACACCTAGACATCAAAGGGGGTGTTTTGCGTTGAATAAATTTGTTCAACAAAATCCGTCCTGCATCTCCACTAGCTAAAGAGGAGTGTGGAGGGGCTGCAGTGCCAAAAATAGACTTGTAACAATAACAACACGCTCACAACGTGCAGTGGTGCTACACGTTTTTGAGTTTTTAGATCAGCCATTTCTACCATTACTACTATTGTGTTTTTGCTTTTACCTAAAAGGTCAACATCACCTTAAAAGTTTAATGTATAAACCAGCAGACGTGAGAGAAGCACTTCACTCACTCATGTGCTAAACTAAAGTACACAAGCACACTTGGAAATGTTTGTTATGTTTATGGTATGCACACATACTCGCGTGTGTGTGTGTGTGTGTGTGTGTGTGTGTGTGTGTGCGTGCGTGTGCGTGTGTGTGTGTGTGTGTGTGTCTTCAGCACGTTCCATGCACTTTTGAATGTTTGAGTCCAACCCCTGTAGTTATACATTTAGTGTTCTGTTAAGCACCAACTCCTACAGTAGTTTCAGAATCGAATATAATGTAACACGTCGTCTAATGATCAGGGACTACTTGACGCGCGCGCGCACACACACACACACACAGACACACACACAGACACACACACACACACACACACACACACACACACACACACACACACACACACACACACACACACACACACACACACATATATAGTATATCCCCCATTTTTCACACAATGCCAATTCCTAATGTGATCCTGGGCTTTACACACCCTCGGCCAACCTTGGGAGGCAGTGGACTTGCCTCATGCTTCCTTCATTGCATGAGGAGTCCAAGTTGCCTTCTTTTCACCCTGGTTTCCCTGGTTGGATGTAGTGCGTGGAAGGAACAGAGCCCAGGTTCACATTAGGAATTGGCACTGGGTGAAAAATGAGCTACAAAATCTTGGGATAAAACATTGGGAGAAAAATAAATAGATAATAACTGAAAACTATTCAACAGTGTCTAACAACGACTAAAGTCAAACGTTGCCCTCCAAATCAACACTTTACAAGTGTCAAGGCTACAAGTCAAGGCTGCTGCTCAGCCAGTGTTATTGTAATATGTGCTTTGGAAGCCATAGTAGAACCAGGGGGGGATTTTCCTGTATTGAAAGTGTTTTCTTTTTTCCCCGAGACATATGAGCTGTCTTGGGGACGTTGCACAGGCAAGGATTCAGCTATGGTGCAGGAACAATAGAATACAACAACCCTGGTTATCCAAGAGTGATGAAATCCTTTTGCATAATTCACACTAGACATGTATATCGAATCTCGATGCAACTTGGCAACCTTATACACTTTGTCAACTATAATGATCTGTCTGCGTCCCTTGGTAGGAAAGCTGTATGTGTAGTTTGCATTGTTGCCATTATAGCACATAAGATTAGACTTATGTACATGTTCATATTCTTATGTTCATATTCATATTCATATGTCTCTTGGCTCTGACGTTATTTCTCCCCTCACATTCTGTTGAGCCCCACACCCCCACCCCCATCTCCGACAAACAAACATGCACCAGCTGTGCAATCGTGCACTCGTCAGTTGAGATGGCAACGGCGGCACAGCGTCTGATCACATCAGGCGGTCACATAGTTATATGGACAATCCTGGATTCACAATGAAAACATCTTTCTTTGGGCCTGTAGGACCGGAAGGTTATGGAGTTGTGGGGACTGGTCAAACGGGGGGTATAGCCACTTCACTTTTAATGGCATTTGCCATAGTTGGGCATTAAATGTGTATTTTAACTTAAGTGTCACCCTTTTGTCCCAAAATATATGTTAAAGGTCCTCAGTCCTCACTAATGTACATACCAGTATAGATAAAAGATATACACTATTTTTTTCTACTCAGTCTGTGTCTCACAGGAGGGCTGTTGGCAGTTCAGACACCTGTCCTCCAACAATATCATCATTTTGGCAATATGCTTTTGAGAATATATTTTTATTTTCAGGAGAACGATGGCTGCCTTTTTGGCATTGCAACTTTTCAGGAATAGAAAGCTGACAGTTTCCATTGCATTGGCTTTATTAGAAACTGCCGGCTTTCCCATCGATGATGTCATTGGAGGGACGGGTTTCTGAACTGTCCACAGCCCTCCAGTGAGACACAGACTGAGTAGAAAAAAATAGTGGTATTTTATCAAGTACATTAGTGAGGACCTATTATATGAAGATATGTTTAGAATTGGTGAAATGGTCCTTTAATGAAGTTTAACTTCATGACATTGAAGACACTGGCCTCACTGCTGAATCCAAAAATATCTAAAACTACATAAACGTCATTAAACTATATATATTTTTTTTTTGCAAAAAGGGTGAACCCCTTTACGTAGGTTGTTTTGCCTGTCTATTGCCCATTAATACACTATATACTTTATTGTTGAAGCTTGAGGGCTACCACACCTAATTAAAGTTTTATATCAACCAATCCATCATGCTGTATACTCACTTCTAGCTTGTGGGTGTGCTTAATAGCAACCACCTTCATTCTCGTTACTACATTTTCCAATACATATTGACTCTCAATACATAAAGCGGTTTACATCGATACTCATTTGTCAGAACCAGCCACATGTTGGCCGCATTGTCTGCCTAGCAGAGAGTTAACAACTTCTGCACAGCCCCATTACAAGGTAAAGGGGTAACCGGCGGCCGTACTTATTATTCGATCTCGCCCCATTTTTTTCCCCTAACCAACCTCACACCGACTGCTTGGTGCACGCCTGTGTGTTTTAATTCCTTGTTCTAAAGAAACAAACATTTTTTAAAACAAATTAAGCAATTAATACACCTCATGTTTTCCAGAAATCTTATCATAGTGGGTTTGCATGGGGTAGGGGGCAGCTAAAATGAATATCAAGCGTCTAAATGCTATGTTAAACTGGGAATCCACCATAAATTTTAAAAATGACGAACGAAACAAAAACAAACAAAAAAAGTTTTTTTGGGGGTGTAAAACTAAAGACTGGGGAAGCTAAAAAGACCAAAAATCTTGAAACATGTCAAATACATGGTGCTCCCCTTTAAGCAACTTAAAAGCCATGGGTAAACAATGAAATAACACTGTGCTCTGGACAAAAGATTAACACTTTTATTATGCTCCCTCTTTCCATCTCTGCCCCTGCATGGTTAGCCTTTATAGTTCTGAACAGCCTGAAAACAGTTAGGGAAAGTCATATTTGAGGCGACTGTGCAAAGGCTCTGGAAAAGTAATCGCACATTTTTCATAATATGTCATCCAAAAGTTGCTAAAATTATAGTTTCTTCCTTAGTGTCCGCCTGCTTATCTGTTTAGTCAACTCTGTTGCAAGGTAGTCAAGGTACTATGCTTGATATACTAGGTACAGAATGAGGTTGTGAACACAAGTGGCTAGAATGAGTTTTCCCATCATCCACTTGGGCCAAGCAAAGTGGTCTGATTGGCTTCCCCGGTATGATTGGTATGCCTGAAACTTGTTCAGCAGTGAGAAAGGATCTATGTGCGTTTAAAACAAGTTATTTTTTAAATACAAATCAAACAGAACAGGCAGCCCTAGTTTTTATAAATCTTTGAAAAATAAGTTGTATTATTGTATTTTTTTAACAACGTATTTTTAACATATTGACACCAGCATTTCTTTCCTCTCTCTCTCTCACTCTCTTCAGTCTACCGATGAACTTTGAGCAGCCCCCTCCGTACCCTGGCCCGGCAGGGCCCACCGCCCCGGGCTACCCGCCGCAGGGCTACCCCGCGCCGGGACACCCACCGCCTCAGGGCTACCCCGTCAACATGGAACAGCCCAACCCGGCCTACCCAAACTACCAGGCCGGCCCCATGGGCCCTGGGGGGCCCTACCCTGGCCCTGCGGGGCCCTACCCCGGCCCCGGCGGGCCCTATCCCGGCCCCGGGGGCCCGTACCAGGGATACCCCGGACAGCAACCACCGTTTGGCTGGCAGGGGGGCCCGCCCCCGGGCCCTATGTACGGAGAGCCCCCCAAAAACACAGGTGGGTTTCGTCTTGGCTTGGGGGCACGGGAATTATCATTGATGAAGTCATTTGTTGATTAATGCATACGTTTTAAAGGGTTAGTTCAGATTCTCTGAACTTAAAGGAGAATTCCACACCAAAACACATTGGGCATCAATCTGCCTTGATTCCTGTGACATGATTAATAATGTCATGATTTTTGTCACAGATGCCCCCTTTTCTACATTTCACCATGAGGTCAGTTGCAGTTGCAGCAACTGTTGCAGCTGTGCCAATGCAGTTTGCATGGCCGCAGGTTGTCTTTATTCTAATGCGGGTATTTTAGTAGCTCCAAACTTAGTTTTTTCACACATCACATCAAAACACACACTACAAAATAATTGGACTACTATATGATTTTTAAAAACTCAGCCGGCACCCATGCGACAACAGTTTTAACCAGAGTGATTGGAGAGGAGAGTGGCAGAAGGGAGGGGAGGAGCGAAGGGGGAATAGATTACCTCTGGGAGTACATGTAAAGACTTCCCCAGAGTGACATAAAATTTTGTTTTGTGTGTTTTTTTCAGTATACTATTTAAATGTGTGGAAAAAAATAAGTTTGGAGTTACAGAAATGCCTGCATTAGAATAAAAACAACGTGCAGCAATGCAAACTGCATTGGCACAGCTGCAACAGCTGCTGCAACTGCAACTGACCTCATGGTGAAATGTAAAAAATGGGGCATCTGTGACAAAACTCAAGGTCATTCTGAATCATGTCACAGGAATCAAGGTAGGTTGATGCCCAATGTGTTTTGGTGTGGAATTCTCCATTAAGTTGTATGAAATACTTGCCATTAATATAGTGGTTTCAACTGTATTAATTGATTGCCAGAGTCCCATGGTGCGAGTTCTGCTGTGGTTTTAGTGAATATAAGTAGTTCCGGTCATTTTGTGGGACCATACAGTAACGGTAAATGAATCCACAAAACTAATGTCATTTGTATTGTTTAATTATTGAGAAAATATTAGCACATCCTTTGTGACCCCCCTATCACATGGAACTACTCTGGGTGTAGTGATATGAACACAACAGACATAGTTCCCCGTAATAAAAATATAACAAAGGATATGCTAATATTTTAGAAACAGGTCAACAATAGAACTTTATTTCATAATTCACCAAAACCAAAGCAGAACTCCCACCAAGGGACTCTGGACAGCAATTGATACAGTTGACGCTACTACATTAACATCATGTATTTCAAACTTTTTTGTACCGACAATGACAGTAATAATTATTACCTGTTAAGTTTAATTGATTAATTTCAGCTATTAATACAGTAGATTAACTATTAACAGGTTCCCGGTGTTGTAGTCCAATGTGACAACATACCATTGCTGCATGATTGCATAATTACCTTTGGAGCATAACGCCAAAGTATTTGCACCTTTGATCCATGAATTTGAAAACAGTCCAATGGCTTGTTGAATAAATAATCCATAGATTTATAACTCTTGCGTTCATGCATTTTTAATGTAGCGGCATGCTATGAGCTTACAGATCTGCTATTTTTTTTCAAACACAGCCCTACCTACACGCTATTCCATACAGCTAATGAAAGATTGATGTTTGATGATCACACAGCACTTTGAAATGTAGGAAATGCTACTGAATTGCCCGAGATATGATTTATCAAAAAGATGAGTTCTTGGTGGCACATATAATGTAGGATCACCCGATTTTGTTTTTGCAATTTGCTTTATAACGTTTTGTAGACTTGGGCTAAATACACACCCCATACAGCAAAGCAAACATGGATATTTGGTGATCATATAGCACTTTGAATCGTAAGAAATGATCCAGAATTGACAGAGATATGATTTGAAAATACGAGTTTTGGGTGCATGAAGAGAGAGCAAACAGCTAGGCAGAGTAGGCATAGCCCCTGGGATGAATTAAAGGCAAGGGCAAGACCAACACGGATTGGATGAAAGCTAGAAACACCCAAACCACACCTATGCATAATGTAATGGGTCTAGGAGGTTTTTAGGGGAAATAGCGTGGGAACACATCTTCCCCAATGCTTGATGCTCTAATTGCGTATAAAGGGCGATGAGACGAAAATGGAGCCCTAAGTTCTTCCAACGTTATTAATTCAAATCATTTCTGGGAGCCAAACACGGATAATTCTGGGGGTCCTTGGCATGGAATGATGATTACTGTCACTGACACAGAAACATAGCTTTGTTTCAGAAAACTGCTAATGTTTAGAAGGCATTTTGTAGAATGTAGTCTTGAGTTGTTGTGGATTGTTAAAAAATAGAGCCAAACCAACAGATCAGGCTATTATTGATCTATTTTGTTATTTGCTATAGTTCTACTAAAGTGTCCTGCAGAGTGAGCCAGCAGCCTTTGTAGTCAGAGCGTAGAGGTCTGTAGCGAAAACGACAAGCAAATCATCGACTTGGAACATATTCAAACTAAATATGCAAACAGCAGCAGCCTCCGGGGAGTACAGCACAGCACACACACTCCTTTAGGCAACGCGACACAGCGGCTAGGCTAAAGATAAGCCTCTACACAGGTTACTATTCAGGATTTCATTATTCGCCATGGCGGGTGGATGATTTGAATAGGCAACCATTATTTCAGGTTCGCTTATGATTAACCGGCTCCAGTCATTGTTGTGTCATTTATCTGAGACCGGCGGCTCTGATAAAAGTGCCGTATGGCTCCTGTCAGGAGCATAGGAGGCAATTTACATGAATGACCCATCGCCATCATAAGAGGGAGAGAGAGGTGTTGTTAAAACGGTTTGTTTTGGAGACAAGGCTATTATTCGGTCTGACAGATGGGTAAAGGCCCTGACACATACTTAGTTCCTTTGAAATGATAATAAATTATAGTCATAAATCGTCAACGTCGCTGGTGGAAACTCAACAAAATCTTGTAGGCAATGTTAAACCCATTTCCTGCCTATAGACAAGACAGGACAAATTTTTAACATCTAAAATACCGCCAAGGATAAGTTCATTTATTTCAATGTAAATATAATGGCCATTACACATTAAATAGTGGTTCATTTTTCAAAATCTCCCAAATTCGTCAACAAGGCCTGCTGTTTAAAATCAGTGCTATATCATATAGGAAAACTATTGTGGTTTGAATAGATCAGGGTTGTGGAGGTGGATCGTATCTTGGCAACACTGACTGTGCCTACTCATTGGTCGTTCTCCGATTAATTGAGCCATTGATCTGCTGAGTGCACTCTCGGACACCGGGAGCACACAGCAGCCAGTGACGGATTCTCAGACGCAGACAGCAACAGGCAGCGCAGAGTGGGAGGGAAATAGAAATAAATCACCCTGTCATAAATATTTATTCTCCCCGACCTTGAAATAACAAAACAAAGTGTCCTGTCCTCGGTTCATTGCGGGACGTGTCTTTAAAGGGGCACCACCATGAATTTAATGTATTATTATAAATGTTGCCTTTTAATATTGCCTTTTTAATAATTGTTATACACTCAGATCATCATTTTCCATATTCTCTCTGGGTGCTATTCCAAGCCATTTTGGCTGCAGTTCCAGTCCCCCCCCCCGTTCAAAATAGGTATTTTTGATATTTACACATTTATGTTTTTTCATGACAAAACACTAGCTGACTGTTATCAGTCAGTTAGTGTTTTCCTATTTCATATGAAATCTTTCATATTGTTTCGAAATTGCATTAAAATGTTGTAGTTGATTGAACTTTTCATGGTTAATTTTTTCCTAAAGGTTGAAAAACACTGGTTTAGATGAAGACATTTTGCAGAATATTAGTGTCAGGTCAAAACGGGTTAACTGATTAATTGTCCATTCCAAAAGCACTCCCACTGTAACTTAACAAGGCTTTGGGGCCTTCATGCATCTCCATGGCAACGCAGTTGCTGGTACATTGACAAGGGCAAAACCAAACGAACCGTTGACCTCACTGGCGGCAGTGACAATGATGATGATGAGCATAGACCGTCTGTTTATTTAAAAAAAAAAAAAAGAAAAAGGAGAAAAAACAAAACAAAGAATTAGCAAATTACAAAAGTGCCAGGAGGACATAAGAAGCCCAAAGGGCTTATTTATACAAGGCCTCAAGGCCTAAAGGTTGGAAAACATTTATAAACATTCTTTGTAAACTCAACACATATCGTTTTGCAGAAAAACATGATAACCATAACAGACTAGATTACTTGGCAGATCAATGTTAATAGCATTAAATATTTAACTACTTCATATTTTACCAAAACCAGAGCAGGACTCCCACCATGGGACTCTGGACATCAATTAATAGACACAAGTCTTATGAACAAAGCCCCTAATTCTTCTGACGATAAGACGTGTTGTGTCTGGAAACTTTGTTAGATACTGAATGTCTGTGTTCTTTCCAAGATAAGTTTTCATCCACCAGGATTCCTAGGAAACCGTTTCATTTCAAACGCACCAACAGAAAATTTAGGTCCATGATGAGAGTATTTTTTTTAATTGCAAAAAAAATTAAATTATTTATATTTTACTTATTTTTATTTTTTATTCATCATTTTATTTTATTATTTATCATTTATTTACATTTAATGATAACTTGTTTGCAAGAAAGCATACAGATATACCAGATTTGTGAGAGTGAAACATGAAGGAAAAGACCTCACTAATGTCACGCTTCTTCTTCCTCTTCTTCTCCATTCCTGCCTCTCTTCCAACCCTCTGTTCTCTCCATCTCTGTGCTCCCGTCACGTGTCCTTCCTGTCTTGCAGTGTACGTGGTGGAAGACAGAGGAGAGACGACACGGGGGACACCTGCCTGACGGCGTGCTGGACGGCCCTGTGTTGCTGCTGCCTGTGGGACATGTTGACATAATGACGTCTGACCTCGTCCCTCGCCCTCCTCCCTCCCTCCTGCACCGACCGACCGACCGACTTACTGGACCTACCGCACCCACCCCCCCACCTCTTCTTATCTGTGCCTGGACCTCCAAAGCCCCCCTGCCGTCTCTTTCTGCCTTAATAACCTTGCACTCTTCGGCCCGCCATTTAAGTTCCCTCTGCGAGTCGTTTGCTTGTTCATATATGAAAAAGAACCCCCCCCCCCCCCCCCCCCCCCCAACCCACCCACCCACCCTTTCCCAAAGCGTATGAGTTAATAGATAATGATAATGATAAATTATAGAGCTCTTATTAACAGATTCTATCACTGCGGGGCTCGGCGGCTGAGGCGTCAGGGAAAAAAAAAAAAACGACAACCTGTCATGGCAACCTGTTAGCCTGTGCTTGTATCCAGCTTCTGTCCTGAACTTGGCCTGGAATGAAGCGAAGCTGGGGGTTTTGTGTACTGTAAAATGCATATTACGTGTGCACACACACACACACACACACACACACACACACACACACACAAAAACACAGGCAGGATATATGTGCGTTCGCTGAATCGAATTGTAGCGTCAGACGGTAGGGTATACCGTGTTTGATGCAAACGATTCGACACATCTGTGAGTGCACGCTATGTCTTGCTCACATGCACACATGCACACACACACACACGCACACGCACACTGATCTCAGGCTCCCCTATACTGTGGAGCTCTCCTTGGCACTTTATTATCATCACATTACCTCTCTCTACCATGATATGACTCCTGCCTCCCCCTCCCTCCATGACAAACTACCTTAGCCCCCCCAGCCCATCCATGAATACCCCCCCACCCACTACACCGCACGCACGCACGCACGCACACACACACACACACACACACACACACACACACACACACACACACACACCGAGATCACCACTGAGACGACTGGGATCGCCAGTAAGCGAAGCGGACCAGAGGTGGTCTCCGTTCGCATTCTTGAAAAAAGTAGCCGACATCGCTTGAAATGTATCCGTCTTTATTTGCACAAATAGTAGCTGTAGGTTGTGATCGACATGGTGTGATCAATCAATCAATCAATAAACGGAATGCATTTAAAAGAACAACAACAACAGAGGACAATGATTTATGTTTGATTCTACTATATACTGTTCAGAAACATCAACGCCTGCCTGCACATGTTTTTTTTTTCCTATCATGCAGCCTCCTTATGTTAGAAAGAATGATTTTAATATATCATTTTTTAAAAATACACACATTCCTTGAAAGCGAAACGAAAAAATAAATATAAATATCTTGATGATGATGATGATGATGATGGAACGGATGAAGACTTGTTAGATATACCTTTTGCTTGACATGAGAATCTTGCATTAAAAATGATGTACCCCCTGATGTGTCATGGTTATTGTGTGTGTGCGTGTGTAAGGATACATTTTAGCAGTGATACGTATCATGTTACATGGCTGAAGACACGATACATGGACCATTGGTTCATTAAGACCATATGATTCAATGATTTGAAATCGAGACCGTAACTACAACGTAGCAAATCTATTAATATGTGTGAAACATGAATGGTGCAGGTTTTATGGGGAAAATGCATTATAATGGGGAAAAAAATCGTAAAAACAGTAACCTGGCATGTATGGACATTATATTTGAACATGTGTTTTTCTTAAAATTTCTATATACATGCAAAGCACAAATGCTTAGTATTGGTAACAATTCTATACTGATTCTTCCATTGCAAATTGATATGATAAGTAAAATATACAATATTTTCTGTTTACATAACAATATACTTCATTTTTTACAATTGAAAACGATATTTAGCTACAATTACTGTATGTCACACCTCTAGTGTGTGTGTGTGTGTGTGTGTGTGTGTGTGTGTGTGTGTGTGTGTGTGTGTGTGTGTGTAGATCAGTATTCCATGCTGCCTGTCAGGTCGGCTTGCTAGTATATTTATATCTCTGCGACCGATGACCCAGTTTGTGTACCAGGAGTGACTGTTTACACTTTACAGCATAGCAGCCTGCTTCCCGACAAGTGCTGTATATTTACTCACGGACTGCATTTAAAGGGACATTTAACCGTTTTTGCAAAAAAGACATACAGTATCTTAATGACATCTAGAAGATTTAGAACACTTGGTGGCTTTTATCTGTGAGCCCAGTCTTTGATGTCATGGACACTACTTCCCATACCCCATAATCCTTTGTGCACTGCACCTCAATGTGGAGGGGTTTGCAAAGAGTGAAATGTCCCTTGAAGTTGAAGTAGTTTTAAAATGTACTTTATTTATTTAAATAATTACTTAAATACTTAATATAAATACTTTTCAGGAATAGAAATCCTGTAGCTTCTATTAGCTTCGATTCCCCATCGATGATGCGCCTCTGAGATGGGTTTCTGAACTGCCCACAGCCCTCCTGTGAGACAGGCCCAGTAGAATAAAAATGGTGCTGATTTATTATAAGGAACATTAGTGAGGGAGGAACGATTACATGTAGACAGGTTGAAAAGTGGTCAAGTGGCCCTTTTAAGTATAACATTTCAGTAGGCCTACTTTTCCCCACATGCTGGTTGATCGATATGTACTGAGTGACAACAACGCCCGGTGACAATTTCAAAGAAACATGCTGTCCAGAAAATGTTGGATACTAGGCTGTGGTCGGTGCGCTGCACGCACACCACTTTTCCTGGTGTGCGTGCAGCGGGGATTGAGTTGCATACAGTATGTTTGTCAAACTGCCACGGTGACTATAATTAGATCAAAGAGGTCACCCCCCACCCATGCACTTTAGGTCTATTTCATCTCCACGGTCACTCACTCACTCCAAAGGCACTTTTGCCACTAATGTGTGAATTTCGACTAGATACCATTGACTTATAGGCTACTTTGAGTGTTATGAGGCCTTGGCCTTCTAATAACTATGTAAGGCATAGGCATGGCCAGTGATGTTTATAGTATTATGGTATGAGCCGTTATTTTTGTGTTATCCTTTGGTCTGTTTGCAGTCGACATATTAACTGTGTAGGCCTACTTAAATTAAGGACACGTCACACGTGCATGACTGCACCACAACTTCTATAGTCTTATCATTCTTATCTGATTAATAAAAAGATGTAAATAGAACAGTTTTTGGCCAGAAGTGGGCTTTGTTTAGCCTGGGTACCAGACTGCGTTATGTCGAAGTTATGGCTTATGAAGGTTGAAAATACTGTTGATGCTTCTGATTTGTTTGGAGAAAAAAAAAACAATTTACCTTCATTGGAACAATATGAAATAAAAAACAAAGGCGCTATTTGAGTCAAGCAGCCCCTATCCAGACTCATTTGCCGGTAACATTCATAAGTTGAATGTTGCAGTAGCAAATGAGAATGGTCCTGTCAGGCTAGGGTTTATTGTTGTGGTGCAAGCTCAGTATTTTCAACAGTGTGGGCAGTTTTGAGTGAGTGAGTGAGTGAATCACTCTTCTATAGTCCTCTACAAGAGTAGTTGCCAAACTTTTCCATGTCCCAGGACCCCTAAATTGTACATTCTCTCAGTCAGTTAGCCTACATGCCCCCATTTGGTTCCCCAAAATTCGTCATGGGTATAGGGATTGGGAAGTCTAGACGCACTGGTCACCTTTTTGTGGTTTCAAATCTGTGATCTGATTGATACTATAGTAACTGGCTGCAATATGTTGTTGAAAAACACGATTTTGATATTTGTTTTGATGTTGATATTTTTGTAACGGCCCCCAACCCAAATTAAATATTTGCAAACAAAAACACAATGAACGGGGTGTAGGCTATATGTCTATCTCACAACCTTTTTTTTGAAAGTGGTTTAATCAAACATTGACATATTCAGTTTTGGGGGTTGGAAAGTAGAAAACCAAACTAAATCCAGGTAAGACGCATTGGATAAAGGCACAAATGCATCATTTATGTACTGAACATACAGCATGTCTAATATGACAAAAAGCAGCCTCTTGAGCAGTGGCTTTTTCAGGTGAAGGATAACCAAATTGACTTGGCTACAGACCCCCCCCATTTGAAAGGGTATGCCAGAATGCCATTGACCCAAATAAGAGAATTTTTTCAGCCCCAATTGACATGCTGCAATAAGCTATTGCAGCGATGCCCAAAAGGTAGATTGTGATCTGCCAGTAGATCACACAGGCCATGCAGGAAGATCATATGACAGTCCCCTAAAATGTATAGATCTATAACTCTTGAGAGCGTTAAAATAAAAACCAAATGGTCCCTTACGGGTCCATTTGGTTTCATTTTACACTCTCAAGAGTTAAATTATATTTAAACATCTGAATTATGTAATTTCAAGAGTCCACACAATTAGAAAATGGAGAGTAATTATTATTTTGACCAACGTTTTGCCAGTTCTCTTTCCCAATTGTGGACAAAAATGTGAATGTTATTAGCTTTGGGTGCATGAGACTAAATTCAACATCTGTCAACTCAAACCCCAAATAGCCTACCAGAGAGCCTTCCAATTCTCCCCCTCTGCTTTTCATATACGTGCATTATTCCTAAACACTATAACAGTAAGTAACACCATCACCACTATTTCAAAGTCAAACTTTCTTGGGGGGCTTGATTTTTTTTTTTTTTTTTTTTTTTTTTTGATGTGTAGATCTTGTTGAAAGTAGCTCTCATGTCAAAAAAGTGTGGGCAGCTCTGGGTCCATTTGGTTCCAAAACTACCATTTAGCTGGGGAATCCCCCTAAACCAGGGGTTTTCAACAGGTGGTCCGGGGACCACCTGTGGTCCTTGAGAGGGTTCCAGGTGGTCCCCAGCTAAGTTGTTTAACCAGATGTAACTCTTGAGAACGTAAAAATGAAACCAAATGGACCCTGGCGGGTCCATTTGGTTTCATTTTTACACTCTCAAAAGTTAAAATATTCATCATGTGAATCTACACAACTAGAAGATTAATGTTCATGGACAGAAGCAAAAGAAACCTTTAGTTTTGGGGTCTGTGGGTCTAAACATATCCTCAATAGGTGGTCCGCGGCTCAAATGCTGAATAAATGGTGGGCCCTGGCATCAAAAAGGTTGAAAACCCCTGCCCTAAACCACTGCCCTTGAGAGCATGGCAGCCGCTGGGTGGCGCCGACGAAGCCAATATCTATGGTTGAAAGTAGGAGGATGGCTGCGTGTTCCTCAGAGTGGTCCTTTGCAGTGATTGGGTTAACCACTCGTCGCCGCCAGGCCTTCCAATTGGCTCAGAGCGGCATTCCACAAGACGGATTGGTTAGCTTGCTTTCCGTTTGCGACGAGCAGAGCCTCGCGGTGTAGATAGGATTACGCAAACTCCATTCATTTCATTGAGGCCAGCCTAATGGCGGCCTACATAGAATTTTGTTGAGAGTGCGGACAAAGGAATAGGGACGACCGTGAAACCCTGTAGTTTTGTAGTAATAGTGCAACATAAACACTACCGAGGATTTGGTTGTTTACTGTTACTTTAAACATGTTGCAAACATGCCAAAAAATAGGTCTTATTTGCAAACGCCCTCGTTGAAAACAATACATTTCCGACTCCTCCAGTCCCTATTCATGCAAACAGCAGCTCGAGCGCCCATTTTCTGACACCCTCAATGTCGCAACACTGACACGAGATGGCCCTGCCGTTAGAGAGGAGCTCATTGGCTAGGTGACGCGTGACGTCCATTTGAATTGAATTTAATGCGCGGAAGGAAAGGAACAACCACACGAGCAACAACAACGTTTATGTTGTTTTGTTTGCTTTTTCTTCTTGTAGATCCAGACAGTTCCATGTCTGCGTCGCATAATTGACAATTATAGTTTTTATTTAAAGCGTTTTAAAACCATGTCTTTCGCCAGAGCGCCGCTGAAACGTTTTAACGAACATGTCGGTAAGTTTTGTAGGCAATATAGGCAGCTTTTACTGATAGTTAGGCGTCATGTCTTAGCTGTGCTACGCTGCAGTGCTAAGCTAACGTACTTTTATAGTATAGAAGGAACTGTTGGTTCCACCCTGTAAATGGGGCATAATAGCTATGACCCTGCTGAGAAAAACGTACTATAGTCTACTTGAAATCTCATAATCCCATTATAATATTTACTAACAAAACACATCACTTCACTTTATGAGTAGTCAAGCTGTCATACTTAATTTTTAATTAGTATTATCCTGTGATGCAGATCACTGTCCATGGACCCTGTACTGTAATTTGGTGCTATTTACTTTGCATATACTGTACACGGTTGTGTGCAAAACTCTTTTAGAATATTTAGAATAGTGTTTTTTTTTATATATATTTTATACATGAATACAAGTTGTCTTTGCAACCATAATACATGAAATGGGAGTTAAATTCTACAATTTGCATATATATAATGCAACATAAATATAAATGACTTCTAACAGCAGGATTCCTAAAAAAAATGTCCATGGCACCCATCTAACATGTAAAAGACCACCCCTTATTTCACACAATTTTACTAACTCAGCATTAAAACGAGTCTTTAGTTTACACCATTGTGCATATAGAATGGAGTTTGCTACTTAAAGAGGAATTCCACCCATTTTCAACATTTTTTTCTGAGAGTGTACAAATGCAACCAAATGAACCCTAACGGGTTCATTTGGTTCCATTTGTACACTCTCAGAAAGAAGAAGCGTCTAAAGAAATCCATTAACATGGTGAAAATACATCTTGATGATGTCATCAACATGTTTCACCATGTTAGTGGTTTTCTTCAGACCTCCACTTCTTGGGAACACAGAATGGGAGAACTTTTTAATCATGTTCACCCAGCACCTCTAGGGTATACTAATGCCATATTAGAAAGTTGAAAATGGGTGGAGTTCCCCTTTAAGTGCTTCTCATGTATTTAATTTGACCCCCTCACCCAGGCTGTCCCATTGGTCCTGGAGACTATGACATCAAGCCCACCGAGCCGAAGGGACCTGCCACCTTCCACAGATCTGACAGGTTCAGACCCACCAAGGAGGGTACGTCAAACACAGACACAGTGTTGCCAACTGCCAAAATGCACTAGAATGCGCTAGATGCTTGCCTGGAAGGGAATGCATGTCAAAATGGCCATTAATCTTCTACATTTTCTAGTTGTGTAGACTTGGGCTAATTCACATGATGAATATTTTAACTCTTGAGAGCGTAAAAATGAAACCAAATGGACCCTCAAGGGTCCATTTGTTTTTGTAACTCAAAGAGTTGTAATTCAAAGAGTTACAACTGGTTAGCCAACTGTCCATCATTTAGCTTGGGGAAAAACACTGGTTGAAAACAACTGTAGTGTTTTAATTAATTTCGCCCCAACTCACCAGCAAAAAAGCACTAGATTTTCCGCCAGGAGTTTTTCACTAATTTTGGCGCTAGGGGAGGTCTGGAAAAGAGCTAAATATAGTGACAAATCCGCCAAGTTGGCAACACTGCACAGACAAACAACTTGCATGAGATTTTCTGCCATGGCAGCAGCATTAGGATTAAAGGAGAATTCCACACCAAAACACATTAGGCATCCATCTACCTTGATTCCTGTGACATAATGCCTTTGACGTAGATGTCCTACCCCAAACTTATGTTTTTTTTCTATCAGATCAAACAGGCATCTATGACAAAAATGCAATAAAGTGCAATATATACATTGTATAATGTCAATGTGTTTTGGTGTGGAATTCTCTTTTAATGTTCTCATTCGCCGAATCGCCGGGACTGAGCCAGAATGTCTTCTATGAAAGCGTGCTTCAACCCGGAAATAAACTTGATTGAATTTTTTAGATTCGCGCTATGCAGACTGGGTACAAGTCAATACAATTGGTTACTTTGTGGACAATGATGATCCATGCCTAAGCATTATCACGCTTTTTTACAACAAAATAATTACAACAGTGATTAAATTAAATCACGAAATATGGGTAGAAAGGGCTCAAACCTAATTCACAGAGGCCAGTTTCAAATTGCAGCCGCCCGTATGGGTGCTCTTTCAGAGTGGTTTTGAAGGAGTCAAGGGATCCGCATGTATCCATGGCTGTTGGTAGGGCGTTTCACATTTTTAGTGGCGTAGAAGAAGGAATTAAAGACAACAGGGATGTCCCGAATCCCGATACTTTATCTGTAAAGTTGGGCATCAGCCCTTTTTTGGTCATATCGGTATAGTGAAATATTATGGGTATCGGAAAAGTATCGGTATCAGCGCTTATTTGTCATTATCGGGTCATATTGGTATTGCCAAATATCCCAGTCCAACTGCAGGTCTGACACAGGGGTAAGGGGTTGACACTATGGTAGTTAAATGACATGTTGGCCCATGTGGAGTTTGCTTTAGAGCTGCCCAAGTGCACATTTCAGTAAGGAATCTGCTATTCCCAGTTGGTGGAGTTTTTTTTCTTTTATATTATTTTATATATTCTTCTCTGGTATCGGCTAACAAAGAAATTGTGGCTTTTATTCCGTGAGACTTTTAACTCGATATCCTCCTTGTCTTACAGGTGCTGCGGAGCTCCCACCCCCGCCACCACCACCCTCGCCCTCACGAAGTGCCAGCATGTCGCCTGTTACAGTCCGCAGAACCATGTCCGCTGACGGGCTTGTGAGTTGTGGTGTAGTAAAACCTCATGTCACCAGGCTTTCCCCTGAATACATGAAGGCTCGGCCCAAATAATACCTGGACCGGCCGAAATGTTGCGACATTGAGGGGTCAGAAAACTGAGCGCCCGGTGAGGGCTGTTGCAGCCTGAACGAGAGACAAACTGGAGCTTGAAATAGATTGCAGCGTAACTCTATATGCTTGGGCCAAGTATTATTTGGGTTGAGACTTCCTGTTAACCCTTTCCCCTTGGAGGAAAGGCTCGTCTTTTGCTAAGTTGACGTGCGATGATATATCTTTTCGTCATTTTGTAGTTTTGCAGTTATCAGCCATGTAACCCTCAGTCTGGAATTACAGTTAACGATTAAATTAAATGTCCCCTCCCACCATTTCTGTCATAGCTTGCCTTTTTAAAAGGGGAATTCCGCCCATTTTCAACATTTTACTGTGTCACTAATATAGCTTTCAGTTATTATGTGGATATAATACAAAAAGTCAGAATTAACATGGTGAAACAAACTATATCAAATTTATACTAAAAAGCACCTAAGTACCTTTTTGAAATGCAATGACATGTCTCATTTGTTAACTGGTCTTGAGATGAGCCCAGACCATGGAGGAGATGAAATAAATCTATGTAAATGTATTCCCAATGTTCTATAGCTCTCATTGAATTCTGGATTCTACCATTCTTTGCACATAACGTAGGTTGAAGGATCAAGCGCAAAGAAAGGGAGAAATGGCGTCACGATGGAGACTAAACTGCAGCGCGTCTTGGAGAAGGAGGTAAACTACTAATACTACTAATAAAGGCTCTGTTCCATTCTGGTCAAACAAGAGTCAGGGGCATTGTGCAGGTCACTTGAAACACTCTGCTACACCACCAGTGTTTCTCAAACCCTCCTAGAGTGTGTTCCAAATGCGGGTTCATTTGGTTCCATATGTCCACTCACAGTTATGAGGGTCTTTAAAATTAAGACCCTGATAACTGTTAAGACGGGGTCTTAAAAAAAGGCGTGATTTCTGCTTACTCTGGGTGGATCTTTGTCGGTTCTCTTTATTTGTAAAGTGACTTAAGACAACTTGTGATCTAACACTTAAATAAAATTGAATTGAGTTATAATAGTTATATTAAAATGAGCATCAGACACACACAGTTCTGCTGTGCACTGCAGGTTTCTACTACTGAAAGTGACTGCATTGAGGCTATCTCTTTCTTTTGTTATCTTTAAAAAATCAATACATATTATTGGGAATTAATATTGATATGTCGCAGTATAAAATAGATTGTTACATGTCAACTAGCTACGCTTTATGTATCCGTTTGTCCTGCTTCCTCCTCCAGATCCGCTCCTTGGTGCAGCAGCGTGGGGAGCAGGACCAGAAGCTCCAGTCCATGGAGGAAGAGCTGAAGAAGCTGCAGGCCAAACTGCTGACAGCCGTCCGGGAGAAGACGGCGCTCTCTGCCTCCATGGCCACCTTGGAGAGACAGCTGACGGAGCTCAAGAAAGCCAACAAGTTCTTGAAGAACAAGGTAGGCTACCGCTTTATATCTGACTTCTAGACTCAAAAAACTCCCCCTTTAGTCGACTTTTTGAAATAAAACGAACTATTGTTTTATTTCATTCGTAGGCGTCCGCCGACACGACAAAGAAGCAGATCAACTCGCTGATGATGGAACTGATGGAGGCCAGAGACAAGTTGGATGCTAAAAACAAGGTGTGGGAGACGCAAAGGTCCAATATAGTAGCCTGGCAAGCCAGCCTCAAATGGCGTGGAGTCAGTCAGTCACGGCTCGCCAGGCTACCAATGGAGTGTAACTTCTTTTAGCACATTTAGACTGAGGCCAAATGAAAAAAATACCTTTTTTTTAATGAATCTAAATTCAGATTTTTCAAAAAAATCTGTCGGTATTGCTTGATTATTTCATTCAAGGACCATCATTCAAGTTTGATACAATGTAGTCACTGTACAGCTTGGATAAAAGAGTAAATTTCATTTTTCCCTCAAAATAACTAAAAGACAGCCATTCATGTCTGAACCGCAGGCAACAAAAGTGAATACACCCCTATCCCTAACTAAAATATCCAAATTGGTCCCAAGTAGACGAGACAATTAGACTAAGGACCTGGATTACTGGAACTTTGTCCTGTGATCTGATGAGACCAAGATAAACTTGGTTCAGATGGTGTCAAGCATGTGCGATGGAGGTGAGCAGTATGACAAGTATGTCTTGCCTACAGTCAAGCATGGTGGTTTGACACCTAAAGGCGTTCCCGAGCAGAGTGGGTTAAAGTCTGTTGAATAAAGCAAAACATGATAATACAGAATAAAAATGGATCTGTATACAGTTCACTTGACCTTGACACAGTGGAAGGCAGTCCAACCTCAATCGTCGTCATTTTAAAAATGTGTAAGCCGCGATGGCTTGTGCTGAAGCGTAAACCTACTGTCTTTCAGGAGTTAAGTGACCTACAGATCTCCACCGAGGGGCAGCTGCGGGCACTGGAAACTGACCTGCAGACCACTAGAACCTCCCTTGCGACTCTCGGGGACCGAAAGAGTGATCTGGGTAAGGATTTTACCGGGAGAGCAGGTTAGCTTTGTAAAACACAAGAATGGATCCTATAGGGATGTAATTGCCAGGAGAACGGAATGCTGTCTCTCTGGTGTTGTTTTCTCCACCAAATGATTATTGTTTTATTAGTAGGTCACCAATACCAGTGCATTATTATATTCCAGCTAATACAGGGCTTGACACTAACACTTGCCCGCTTGCCCGGGGCAAGTAAAAAAATTGGTGGGGCAAGTGAAGACTGCTACCTGGTTGCCCGATGGGGCAAGTGTGCAACTTAGTGCGCTATAACACAACACAAGATAAATTATATTTGTCTTGAAGGCAGTCATTGCACTCTGCCTCTGTGTCTTTCCCTGCTTTCTAGCTATCCACAATTCCAGGCTGGATTTGGGAAACAAAACAGGCAAATTAACATACAGATCAAAACGACCTAATCTTCTACATTCTCTAGTTGTGTAGACCTGGGCTAATTAAGATGATGAATTTTAACTCTTGAGAGTGTAAAAATGAAACCAATTTCATTTTTACGTTCTCAAGAGTTACATCTGCAAAATTTACAATATATTTTTGGGGGGCAAGTGACCATGACCTGAGGGCAAGTAGAACCTGACTTGCACTACCCGATGGGCAAGTGCCTCTGAGACCTTAGTGTCAACCCCTGTAATACCGTAGCTGATGTGCAAGGTGTTTTTTTTTTTTTTTTTTTTTTTTTTTTTTACGAATACTGAGTCCGATTCACCTGACCAAACACAACAATCTTAGCCTGGAAGCAGACTTGTTTCTACATTGAAGTTCAAATTCAACTTCACAACTTCTGATTGGTCTCTGGGGGGGAAACAACAGTTTACCTTCGTTGGAACAACATCCAATCAGAAACAACGTTGCTACGCAGCAGGTAATGCCAGGGAAATTTAAGTCAAGTAGGCACTCGACGGGCTCAGTTGCCGGTAACAATTCAGAATTTGAATGTTGCGACGGCAAATGAGGTTGGTCCCAGGTGCAAAAAAAAAAAAAAAAAAACATTTCAAGGTCTAAGACATGAGAAATGGATTGGTAAACGTTTGAACTAAAACAGGAATGGCTATAATGTTCACAGAGGACCTCCATCAAGCAACCAATTCAAGGAACGAAGAGCTAGAGAACGAGATGGACAGACTGAATGGTGAGTCCTTCTGAGCATGTGCACGTGTGTGTGTTTGAATAACACCTTTGCTATGTTAATGTAGGCGAGGCGTACAATGTTAAATGAGAATTCCACCCCAGAAGGTGTTCTTACCTTTATTTGCTCTTTTGTAAAAAGTGGTCCAGTTGTTTTTTTTTTGGTGTGAAAATAACCTAAGCTTAGAATGAGGCTATGGAGTGTTGTTCGAATTCACTTATTTCCATCACTCTAAAATACTATTTGGTTTATGGCTGAAAGTGTGAGTGGCAACATATTATATTGACATGGTAGAGAAAGAATATATAGCAAAAATGCATTTTTCAGTGATGGAAATGGGTGAACTTAAACATCAATCCCCATTCGAAGCTTATTTTGGAGTAGGTGAAACGGCCATAAAGAGCTTTTTCACAAAATTACAACTGGACCTCTTTAAAAAAAATAAAATAAAAATAACAGTAAAGGTAAGAAAGCCTTCTGGGGTCTGTCCTGGTGTGACCAAGGATGAATTCAGTGAAAGTTAGGTCTCTGAAGATGACCTACATTATTCCATGCATACGCATGTTTTCCAGCATCGATGGAGGAACTGAGGGCAGAAGTCACAGCTCTGCAGGGATACCTGGACAGGGCCAACGAGGAGCTCCAGGTGAGCTATTTCATTTGAATTGTGAATGGATTAATTCTATGATTGTGAATGTTTGTTCACTGGTTACTTAAAAAATCACCTGTATGGCGTGCCACTGAGTGGCGCGCTATGAGCTTATGGATCTGATGTGTGTCAATATCTAATTATTGCATATTGAAATTTTGGAAAGGCAAGCATTGGCAATGCCTGCATTAGAAGTCCCAAAAATGTATGCATCGCTTCAAAGGAAAGTCACAAGCAAGTTATCGTGTGTGTACACTAAATCCATTTATACCGTTATGTATCATTTGCCTGCAGGACCTTCGACGAAAGTGCGACGAGAAGGAAGAGCCAGACGAAACGGCGACAAAACTCCAGCAGGAGAAACTGTGGTAAACCTTAGGCCGAAAACAACCGATTTTTACACGCTTATTAGCTAATGTGTCACGATACTTTAGCACACATTGCAGTCTTTTAGTCCCACTTAGTCTACTGAGATTCTTTTTTTAGTCTAGTCTTAGTCGACAAAAACAACACTGGTCCTTCCACTCGCTTATAGTCCTCTCCCATCAGGTGAGAAAAAGGTAGCTTGGACTCCTCATGTATTGAAGGAAGCATGAGGCCAGTCCACTGCTTCCTCCCCAGGTTGGCGGAGGGTATGTAGAACCCCAGGAACACATTAGGTAATTAGCTCCTTCTCCAAGCCCCGTCCTTTTGGCAAATCCAAATAGTTAAGCAACTGTTCCTAATGCAGGTCAAGCTTTCCGTTTCTTTTGGACATGGACGGATTGGGGAGGGACTTGGTGAAGAGCTAATTGGCACTACAAAATTGTGAGGATAACAATTTAAAAGAAAAACGGTAAATACTCAGATGTTTTCCCCCCCCACAGCGAACTGGAGAGGGAAGTGGAGCGACGCGGGGCAGAACTCAAACGCCTCCAGGAAGCGGCGCGGCAGACCTCTGAGGAGCAGGCGAGCTGCCAGCAGCAGCTGGCGGCCTCCCGCAACGCCCTGAGGGAGTCTGAGGAGAGGCTGGGCGCCTGCGAGGTGGAGCTGAGGGCTGCGCGGGAGGCGCTGGCCGCCGCCACGGCCCAGTGGAAGAGGACCGGCGAGGCAGTGGAGCAGTCCCTCGCTACCGTGAGCCGGCAGGGGGCGGAGCTGACGGCACTGAGGGACGCGCTGCACACGGCCGAGCAGCAGGCGGGCGACGCGGCGTCCCAGCTGGCCGAGAGCCGCCTGCGCCACGAGGAAGACATGAGTACGGATACCCAATTCTGCTGTATTTGTTTGCCCCATTTTGTGGAGTTTTACTGTATTTCTGGATATTTCAGATGCAAAATACAATTATTGTTGTGCTTATTATTATCAAAATTATTTTAATTATTATTAATTATTATTATTATCCAAATATACCCTACATAAACTCACAAAAGTTCAGAAACCTAAACCTTTATTTTCTCCACCATAATTGGTTAGTCACCTCTACAACAAGGTATGGCTTGTAGAGATCGAACATTCTTGAAACGAGTAACACTGCTAAACGTGTGCCCGCCCCAAAAGAAATCAACCTTGCTTTGAGGCAGATTCAGAAGACATGGGGTCGTAAACGGCATAAACAAAGTCAAGACAGTGACGGGACCCATGCTTATGTGCCTGGCACACACCTGTCACACGCCTGCCATCACTTGAAATTGAAAACAACAGTGAATGCCAACAGAACAACAATTCATTTTGCTCATTCCAGGAATGTTTGGACTCTACAAGCCCTACCTTTTGTTGTAAAGGTGACCAACCGATGATTAATGCAATATAATATACAAAACAAATCTCATCTTAGACTGCTGCACTGTGATTGGCTAAAACGCTACTTCACCCCCTACAACCACCCAACCCCCCCGAACCACACACACACACTAGCCACGCCTGTCCTGAGCCAGACAAATGTTTTTGTTTTCATGCTTTGTTAACAACAACAAAGTTCGGGGCCGTTTGCAGCATGAAACAAGTGTCTGTCTGCAGGGAAACAGCTGCAGCATCAAAGTAGAGGGGGAAAATGCAAAAAATAGCTATATATCTATTTTGATTTTTGGCTAAAAAGTGGAGGTCAGGTGGAGTTAGATTAAAAGTGTGTGTGTTTGTACACACTAAAGTTTCCTCTATTGCCTTAACTACTATACTACCTTTTTTTTAATTGATTTATTTTTTTAGGCCGGGTACAGCAGGAGGGTCTGAGACGAGTGGAGGAACTGGAGAAGGAGCTGGGCGTCTTGCGAGAGACCGGGAGGGAGGAGCAGAACGGACGGCTGCAGCTTCAGCAGGACCACGCCGTCCTGGCCGAGCAGCTGCACAAGGAGCAGGTACAACATCTAAACTGTTACTTGCATCCACTGTGGTCTGGAGGTTTCTGGCTCAAAACGAGTGCTCTGATTTTATTTTTTTTCCTGCTAAATGTGATGTCACATTCTGCAAATCCCAATTATGTCAATGGGATTTGCCAGCAGATGTCAATGTTTCCACTGTTTGCCTGTTGTTTTCATTGCAGCCCAAAAGCCTTCCAAACACCACAGAAAACTCTACACCACAGACAATCCACTGAATTTGCAAAGTTCAGGTTTTCTCGATGCAATTGAGAGGATATAACGAAAAAAATAGATTCAAATGAATGTTGCAAAACCTTTTTTATTGCTTACTCAGCCAGCATTTGTTTTTTGTAGGTAGCTATGGCCAGCGATTTTCATGTAAAAATCATATAACGCTCATCTGTGTGTCCGGTTGGACGTTTTAAATCGCCGCACAGGATGTTACTTCCGGTCCGTCCCTTATTCGGGTCCCTAAGCTGGCAAGAGGAGGCTAGCGCTGTTGGCATCCACTAGCATCAGCATCGTATCAAACAGTGGCGCTACTAATCAATGATTGCCGTAGATCTGTGGCGATGGCAGCGGCCATAACTTTATTTGATAAGCGTAGATCTACAGCAATCACGGGAAAACGGTTAAGTGTTTTCTCTTTGTTTGTTTTCCAGGCCCTGGCGGCCTCCCTGTCCCTCCTGCTGCAGCAGGAGAAGGCAGAGTCGGACCAGCGCATGAAGGACCTCCGGGACGAGATGGAGGAGGTGCTGGGGGAGCTGGCGGCCATGGAGGAGCAGGAGGAGGCCCGCCGGGGCATGCTGACGGAGACCCAGGGTGGGTTCCTGGTGCTACAGCAAGACCACGCCGAGCTGGAGCTACGGCTGAGCGAGACCAGGGCTCTGCTCGACAGGTGTGTAGGGAAGGGGCAATGCACACTGTTGACCCATCTAGACCGGATCAACAGTAGTGCTAGAGTTGGCCGAAAATTACATTTGAATATTCCTTTTAAAGGTAATAGAGGCAAAATGGATATATAGGTATTTATTTATATAGCTATATATTTTTGCCCTTTGCCCATCTATGAGCTTCTATGTTATACTTTGATGCTGCAGCTGTTACCCCTTAACTATTCATCATAAAAACATATTTGTCTGGCTCAGGAAAGGCAGTGCTAATTTGTGAGGGGGGGGTGGGGGGTGAGGCAGCGGTTTAGCCAATTCGATTTGGTTAGAAATTCAAAATTAAATGGCCTAATCAGCAGCTTATCAAAATTACTTTTGAAGAAATGATCGTTTTTTTTGTTGGCAAGAACATGTCTCAAATAATCTAAAATATTTTTAACTCTTTGACAGATCAGCAGAAAAGCTAGGCTCGCTCCCATTAGGCTCAATATTAACACAATAATTTATAGAAAATCCTCTGTTGTGAATTTGTACAAATGAATGATATCCAAAGACAGTTTAAGGTGTCTACTTTAAGGGAAAAAATAAAATGAGTTGATCAAGTGTTTCGGCTTTTTTTAATACATTTGGCAAAACAGGCTGTATTTTCACATTTCACTGTTTCCAGGGCTCATTCAGAGAGAAATGCATTTAAAGTTATATAATTTATCATTTATCAATGATAGTTGTAAAGTGTGTGAGGTGTTTTCTGGGTTTTGTAGTGTAATCACTACTCAAAGGACTTCATCAGGTGGTGTGCAGTGAGTTAATGAGCTTGTTAATAAAACAAAACCCAAAACGACTTTTGGAGTGATAAACAGACAACAGAATAACCAATCACTCCAAAAGTCGTGGTAAAACGGTTAAGGAGTTAAAGTGATGGCTAAATAAGCGCCATAGTCTGATTAATTGATGCATTGTTTAAATAACTGGCCAATTAATCGATTGCAGCCCTACACTTTACCCAACCCAATCTACTATTGTGAATAAACACTCAAACACCCAAAGTTCCGATAATTTAATTTAACACAAAAGTAATGTTACTTTAGTTACCTGACAAGACTGCTGACTGTATCCAGCGGATGAACCACCAGCACAGTGGCAGTATGGCAAGACTAAAAATGCGGTACACACAGGCATTCAGCAGACGGAGGGAGTGGGTTCAGTTTTCATGACGTTGAACTTTTGTTTTGGTTTGTGACATGTTTAGTAAGACACAGGAGATGTCCGCTTTGGAAGAGAAGCACTCCATGGCCATGAAGACCCTTCAGGAGCAGCACACTGAGTCACTCCGCAAGACGCAGGACACCGCTGCTGAGCTGGAGAGGTGATGTCCGGAGTTAAACCTGATCTCTTCCACAGCAAAGCTCAACTCAAACATTCTTTTGAAGGATTTCGGTTCCTTCATTTTTGACCCCCCCCCCCCCGTCACATGTCCCCAGTGACCCCCACAAAATGACCGGAACTATTTCCCCAAAGCCAGAGCAGAACTCTCACCACCGGAATCTGAACATCAATTAATACAGTTGACACCAGATTTTGAAGTTAGGCTGTATGAAATACTCGCCATTAAAGTGAACTATCCTGCTCTCACTCACTCACTCACTCACTCACTCACTCACTCACTCACTCACTCACTCACTCACTCACTCACTCACTCACTCACTCACTCACTCACTCACTCACTCACTCACTCACACTCTCTCTCACACTCACTCTCTCTCACACTCACACTCTCTCTCACACTCACACTCACACTCTCACTCTCACACACACTCTCACTCACACACTCACACTCACACACAGGAGCTGCTGTACAAAGTGTTTCATTAATGGCACAGCCACAGATAGGCCACCAGCTCCATCTAGTGGCGATATGTACAAAGTGTTAATGTTGGGGATCTGCACCAGTATGGTGTGAGCAAATGTGCAATGAGAATATGAGATGTGGTTATTTTCCACAATACTTTTGTATTTTGGTGTGTGGAAGTTGGCTGTATATCCACAACCCTTCAAATTGTGTCATATAATTGCTGCCTATGACAAGTAACACATATATTCGTGTTAGGTAATTCTTCATACATTGATAAATGCTGCCCAATTCCAGCACCAAACAGGCCTTACAGCAGGCAGAGGAGAGGTGGAGAACGCTGGAGGGTGAGGTGGAGAGAGTCACCGTCCAGATGAGAGAAGAGATGGACGCCGCCATTCAGCAGAAAGACAAAGACGCCAGGAGGGCTCAGGAGGAGGCGGACGCGGCGCACCGCGGCGCTCGGGAGGACTGGGAGCGGTACGTGGCAACACAACTAAATGACTAACCTTGCAACTATGGATCATTCCATGTGGGCTGTGGGGTTGGTTAGTGTCTGATTTAACATACTGTAGACCTGTTTGGTTTCTCCCAGTGAATGATGATGTCTAACCTATTTTTACAAAACATTATTAATTGGTATAACATCTGGCCAATCTGTCATTTGGCTAATCAGATCATTTCCTTTTGATTATCTACAGTAACTATTCGCCTTATCAAGGTCAGCCCTCACAACAGAAAGTACAATTTACATACAATTTTATGTTATTTATTTTCAAAAAAATAATCCACGCAAAAATGCGACTACTTTTGCTGCTGCTTTTAACAGCAGCAGCAATGTGTGCTGTCTGCAGAGTCCCCAGACCCCATATGTTATTTATTTATTTTTGGTGCTAATTAATTCATTTTATTTACTCTTCTGTTCCCATACTTTGCACTGTTGTTTTGTTGGAACTGTGCCCATCTGCTTCAGATACATGCCTAGTACCACATTATATTTAGTTAGTTAAATGTGGCAATTTATTAAACTGACAAAATACGACTCCTAACGTCTCTGAAGTGGGGACGCATCTAAAAGACTCTCCCTGCATCCTGGGACTCATTAGACAGAAAACGCTTTTACATCACCGCAACTGTTTTCACCTTCCGACCCCACCCTAATGCCCTTAGTCACTTCTGATGTTTTGACTCCTTTCTCCCGTAACTAAAAAGGGAGCTCAAGAGGTCCAAAGAGGCCACTGAGGCCACCCTGGCCACCCGACTAGAGGAACGTGTGACGTCCGTGGAGGCGAGCCACGCCGCCCAGGTGGAGCAGCTGGAAGAGCAGACGAGGGCTCTCCGGGACCAAGTGGAGACCCTGGCACAGGAGAAGGTCACTCTGCAGTGGGAAATGTTGGAAGAGCGGAAGGAGCTGGAGGGACAGCTGGCTGAAGCACAGGACAGGTGAGGGGGTGGGGATTTTCATTTCAGTTCTTCTACATTTTGCTACCTTCTTCACCTAGGTTGCGACTTTTTTTTTTTTTTTTTTTTTTTTTTTTTTTTTTTAAGGTCGCGATGAATGCTAACCCGGTCGCTTCCTTTTTATATGTCGGCGACGTGAACATTTTACCCCAAACTGTTTCCCAACCTTTTTATCAGCGACCGATTTTAGAAAAATCAAATGCCAAAAAAAAGTTGCGGCAGTTTCACAAAACTGCCGCAACTTTTTTTTTTTTTGCCATTTGATTTTTCTAGTGGTTTCCACTCTGGGAACCACTAAAAGTAGATTTGTGTCCTTCTCAGTAAAATTTGCCTGCTGACAATGACTTGGGTTTTATGTTCCAGGAACTTCTGTGGTTCTAAAGACACGTAAAATTCCCCTACCAAAATGTGTCTCGAAATTGTTGGACATGCTCAAACTGCAGAACCAACATGTCATTCTGCTACTCCAAAAGTCATCCCAACTGTATACACCATTTTCGAATGTTTTGAGAAAGGCACACTTGTACGTGTGCCTTTTTGATGAAAAGGTCCGTTCCACACTATGGCCATAACGCTTGTTTATTCGCTCTAGTTGCCTGGTTTGACACCTTCCTTCAACTCTGTACTTGCTGTCTGTCAGAGAGTGATCATGTTCTGTACCAGACACATTTCAAGGCACAAATCTCACCTGTGTTCTTCTGTGTTCTCAGTTCAAGCTCTGAGTGGAAGCAGAAATACGAAGAGCTGTTGGCTAAAGTCAAGCCATTCCAGGTGAGCTTTTTCTTGGCCTAGAGGAAAAAAATGTGAAAAAGGCGTATATTCATCGCTAAAAATTGAACCAGTTTTGGGAACGCATATTGGCGTTTGACAAACTAACCATTGATTTAAACTGTTGAAAAAGGTTGATATTGATATTCTGGAAAAAATCGTAAAAATTATTATGCGACCGAATAATGGTTGTATCCCTGCTGAAAACCGCCATGAATCCACAGTGTTGAATGCAGTTCTCAGGGTCAGAATGGGTTTGAAAATGACACTTGGTTGTTTGGTTGCTTCCAGGAACAGCTCAACGGCTTTGCGGCTGAAAGGGACGCGCTGCTCAACATGAATGGGTCCAATCAGGAGGAGCTGAACCGGTTGGCCGAAGCGTACGCTCGCCTCCTGGGCCACCAGAACCACAAGCAGAAGATCAAACACATGGTGAAGCTTAAGGACGAGAACATGGCGCTTAAACAGGTGAGATGGCGCACATGCTGCTACTTGTCGTTATCAGGGGATACTAATGAGCGCTCAAGCTGCTGTTCATGCAGCGTGAAAGAGGGGCGAACTGGAGTTTGAAATGTGTTTTCAACAAGGGCGACGCAAGTAAGAGCGATGTATGTGTGCAACATATCTTTTTCAAAGTATCTGTAATGTTTAGGCTGTAGATCTGCTATTACAGGGATTGATAATCATTAAAGCTGGATCCTTCCTGTTACCAGGGGTTCACCTCCAACAGTTTCAATGAGAGCTAAACAACATCTAAATCAGGGGTTGGAAGCTTTGAAGATGGAGAGGGCCACTATAGTTCCACACTCACTCCAGAAGGCCCTCTATGGTTCCACACTCGCTCCCGAGGGACCGCTATAGTTCCACACTCGCTCCAGAGAGACCGCTATAGTTCCACACTCGCTCCAGAGAGACCGCTATAGTTCCAAACTCCTGACTAGGGATCCCTATGGTTCCAATCAGTTGTCCTGAAAATGAACCTTTTTATTTGTATTTAATTTCAAATGCATTTAGTTATATTTGCATTCATTTTATGAACTTCCTACAAATACATTGGACATAAAAAGGCGGAAGTAATTAAAGTGGGTCATGTCTGCATGTTTGGAATCGTAACAGCAGAAAGAATACTATACTACAGTACATGAGTGTTCTGATATTAACCTGCGGGACATATTACGTGATCGGTGCCTAATGTAGTTACTTAAATTGGTAGTTACTTTGCTTATATGAGAACATTTTAAAGACATTTTAAACAATATAGACTATTAGGGCTGCAAACGATTATTCCATAATCAAATGATAAAAAAAAAAAAAAAGAGAACCGACTTAAGAAAATTAGATAAAATGCTGTTGGACTTACGTGAGAGGTAGAAGTCCGAGAGAGACGACCCAGCCAGGCAGACATATAGACTTTATCAAATAATATAGCTGACGTATTAACCAGTTACCATTTTATTATTAACACGCCCGAGAGCGTAAGGGAGAGAGATCCAGACAGACAGAGGGGCTCTCTGTAGGCTGTAGGTCCACGCCGCGGCATGCATGGATTGAAATAAACACACCACCAACAGAGTTTTAGCAGCTGAGTGGAATATTAACAAATCAGAAGGCATTACACTCAATGCAGCTTTAAAACGGCTTTTTTATACATGTGAGGAGAAGGAGGTGGAGACAGCATGGTTTAACTTTCTCATTAACTGAGCTTGAGCACGATGCTGTGCTTTTATTGACATTTGCAACAAACAAAAGGCAAACAATAAATCACACATGGGTCTTTTTTTGGATACATTCGGGTTTTACACATAATTGATTTTTGATTATTTCCTGTTTTGTGTCTATAAATGCACGCTGATTGACAGATTGGTTTTGGTATGGAGCGTCTTCTCATAAGTCCCTGCAGGTTTGTATGCTATTCAGATAATAATTACTGTATGAATCATTAATTTGATTTGATCTCGTAAGAGAGTCGCCACCACCTCAGCAAGTATCCTTTAGGACCAGTGCATACACAGTTGGTTGTCTCCTCTCCTCCATTGGTGTAAAATATACGGTAATGATTATTAGAAAGTCGAAAAAATCGTTAGGTGTTCGAATTAATAAAATGTATTAAAAGGAATAATCGACTGACATTTTTTGGCCAATATTTGCAGCCCTGTAGACTATGCAACATTCATACGCTTATAAATATTCATTCGGCCTGGCTGACATGAACATATGTATGAATACAAAAAAGTATAGGTTTTATTTGTTGACAAAATTGCCTATGTATTGACAATTGAAGTCACCATAGTTTCTGCTTAGTTTTTGTCAGTGCAAATGGTCGGTCTCCTTGATAAACATCTTTTTGTCTCTGTTTTAGTTGACGAAAACAACACCCAGTTCACTGTTCCCTTCCATTTTATGTTTTTGTAGGAGGTGTCAAATCTGCGTGCCCAAGTGACCCGGCAGAAGTCTCAGATTGAGCAGCTGAAGTCGCAGGTCCCTGGGGCCACCCGCCGCCGCTTTGATCCCAGTAAAGCCTTTCAGCGTGACGTCAAAGAAAACCAACAGCCGGAAACGCCAGGCGCCCTCCGAGACAGTGGTGGGTATCCGGTTAAAACCGAGTGACGGAAGGCCTGTCATGTCAACCTCAGTCTCTTTGCAGGCTGAATAATGTTAAAGGACCACTTTCCAACATATCTTCATATAATAGATCCTCACTAATGTACAGTACCAGTATATGATAAAATACCACTATTTTCTTTCTACTTGCTCTTATAGGAGGGCTGTGAGCATTCCAGAAAATTTTGTCAGTGCTAAATCCCTTATCCCTACAGTTTTGTGGCATAAAAGCAGAGTAGATTGAGTAAAAAGACTTTATAATTGTAAAGGTTTTTCAGATAAATCAAAGGAAGCATGTACAAAACCTTTTTAACACCTGAAAATAGCTGTAAAATGTATTAACAAGCATGCCTAGATATTGGTAGGCTAAACCTTTTATTATTGATCCTGCAAACCTGTGAGATTGTAAAGTTGTGACATGTTTCTCAGATATTTCATGTCAGAAAATTGCCCAGCCCTGTAAATTGACCCATTTCTCTTCTCTCTCCAGGAAATCACCATTATTTGTAGCCCGGGGGACCTTGGCCAAGTCGACTTTTTGGAATTCATTGATGTTTTACAATTTTAATGTTTGTCTTTTATTGTATTGTAATGTATTTGATTTTTTCCATTTTTGTTGAGGTTTGCTTTTTAAAGCAGGTTTTTATCTTCTTTCTTGATGGAAATGTCTTTTTCCTTTTCAAAAGTAACCCGAGGCAGGGGTTCTTGAGGGAGTTCCAGAGAGTCCCCCCCCGCTAAAAAGATAAGTTTGGCCCCTTATGTGTCTAACTCTTGAAGTTTGACCCCTTATGTACCCTACCCTTGACAGAGTAGGGTTGGGACCCACTTGCCTAAGAGCACGCGGTCACACTGCCCCTTTATCTACCATAAGGGCCGATTCTGGCAGTGCATTTCAGTGGAAATGGAGGACTATCCTGCCATTTGCAGATTTCTGCTATAAATAAACCATTGGATGCTTTGGCATTTGTACAGTAGCTGCTGCTTTTGATGACTGTCTTATTAGACTGCAAACAGGCTTGTATGATTGTGGCACTTTGATGCAGTTTCTCAACTTCTTCTCAGGCTGTATAAAGTGCATCATGCAGTGGCTGCTTTTTTCCCCAAGGACAGAGCTGCGGGACCTCCTAAAAGTCGCATGCATAATAGTCCTGTTAAAGTGTTACTCGTTCAGGTATAGTCTCTGGACAGCACGGCAGTGGCATGCTGCTGGACTGGTAAACCCCCCTGATGTTTAGCTTTCATAGCTTGTACAAAAGTGCTCTGTGACCTGTCACCTAAGTCTTTTCCCTTTCAGGCTTTTGTATATTGAGCAAAGTGTAAAAATTGAGTGAAATAAATGTTTTTCTTTTCATTAGTCATGTTCATGGCCCCCTACGGTCAGTAGAGGGCACTCTCGCACTGTCACCCAGGCTTATTTCACAGTCACCATCATAAACACACACACACACACACACACACACACACACACACACACACACACACGCCTCCTTCACAGAGGACACAGGCAAACAAATCACTCACAGTCTGGGGTTAAAGCTCAAGCTGCTTTATTTGGCTATTTTCAGAATTTGATAAGACACATTTGCCATGTTTTTTTTTTGTTTTTTTGCCACCTTGCCACAAAAAAGACCAGGTCGATGTGTGTGACGGGGGCGTCATCGGTGCGGTCGTTGGTCATGCGCAGTATCTCTCCAGGTGGTGGACACCGCAAGGCCTGTGACAGCACTGCTCCACGATGGCTCGCTTGAGTCGCTTCACCTTGGCAGAGACATCGTTGTGTCTGGACCAAGCCTTCCACCACGCTTTCTTCTGTCTGGGCCACTTCGATTGGAACCCTTTTTAAAAGTAGAAAGTTTCCATAGCTCTGTGTGAATCTACTGTTACCATTTTTGTGTTTAGTGTAAACCCCATCCATGGCTATGTAGAAATGAATAAAGGGTGTTGTAAATTATACATTTTGTGTAAACATGAGAGTTAAATATAGCTATATTCCAACAGAAATCATTGCTTTTGAGTGTTCATTGTGTCCTTATAGTTTTTGACATTCTGAATGTCACATGTTCATGACATTCAGAAGTCGTGTATTATGTGGTTCATAGCCTCGACACCCAGGCTTTCATTTTCGTTCGCCTTGCGCGAAAGCGGAAAGCCTGGACTAACGCGTTGCATAGAGTGACCTTGAGGGGGGAGTCAACCTTCTGGGGTGGGCGTCGCTCTAAATGATGTGACGTAGAACAGCAGTGGACGGGCGGGGGAGGGGCCGAGGATGACGACACGTTAGTGAGATCAAATCAGAGCGCAGCTCATCTGCCGTGTGGATGCCATGGCACCCCGACCCCCAAGGCCAAAATCATTGAGGGCTAGACCAGGCTATGTGGTTCAAGATATTTTAGATTTTAGGCTTTTACCAGTGAGTCTGTCACTGGCACTACTTCCCGGACTACCTGGAAGTCCGGTAGCCGAAAAGTCTGCAGACTCGGCCACCATGTTTGGATTTTTTGAATGGCTATGGATAGGAAATAAAAATGGCCGCTGTGGCAAAGTGCCGCAAAGACCTGAGTCGTCAGCCTTGCGTCAGAAAGACATTGCATCCAACATCTCTTTCCATCCAGCACCTGTATAAAACACGCCACGTGACCTCAAAACACTGCGTCCAAAATACGCAGTTCGGTGTATCAAGAGTCCACATTGGTTTATGGAAGGAAACAGACATGCACAGTACAGACCAGCTATGGCACAAGTGACCCAGCAGATGGTGTGAAAGCGCCCCCTACTTGCTGAAAGTAGGAGCACTTGTGTATCTCACTCTTCTGCCAGCAGTGGCTCAGTGCTCACCATGAACTTACAGTATATCTCCAGTATAGGCCTGTTAAAAGAATCAATTAATCCAATTGATTCTTCTAATAATTCACTCTTGTTGTGTTCTTGTGCTTTAATTGAATTAAAGCATAAGTGTATGCCAGTCTAACTCGAGATCCGACGCGGGGTAGGGTTTGACACTTGCCAATACTGTAAATAAAATGTTGGGTCATGTGGAGTTTGCTTTGTAGTTCCCCCAGTGCACATCTGAGTGAAGAGTCTGCTATTCCCTGTTGGTGGACTTCATGTAAAGGTCTTTTTTAAATTATATATATTCTCTGGTATCTATCGGCTAACACAAAAATATACATAGCCATATGTGCTGTATGTATTGGGATCAGATCGGAATTGAAAAAGGTGGCATCGGGACATTTTAAACCCTAGCTAACTTGGAATGAATACTGAGTAGAGATTGCACATATATAAATGTAGTTCAGTCTGCATCAGTCTGTCTAGATTACGATTTGCGTGCCAATATTATCTTGAAATCTGAAAATCTTTTTTTTTTTTTTTTAACTATAAATCTGCCAATATTGCGCCTTACCTATAGCTCAATTACTTCTAACCAAAACTTTGTGGGAACCAATCAAAGTTGAAAATGACTTTTTCCAGTCCCTCTTTGAGACAGCGGGGAAAGGGCAACGTGTTGCAGCTCTGACACTTCTGGGAAACTGGGCAGCCAATCAAAATTGAACTAAAACCTGGTGTGGCAGGGGTAAAAAACACCTGGAGTATGTGAGATGAGCTTATGGGAAAGTTTTGTGGGAGTCCAACAATCTTCAAACGCTTATCCATGGTCTGGTCGCAGGGGCCAACTTCTCCACTGAATCCATTCTAACCATTGTTATGACTTCCTAGCCAGATACTTGGCCATGCCTACTTTTGCCATATTTTTTGCTCAAAACCTTACTGTATAATGATGACGTCGGTACTCATTTGCATGATACCTAGTCAGCTCAACATTTTGCATTGTCATACAGTGAACACACTAAATAAAACACCATCAGACACTATGCATGTACTGTATTTAAGACCATTTTTTGTAGTTGCCTTGTCTTGATGAAAATGTTCCAGTGATTAGAATTCAAAATATGCTTCTCATTGACTTACAATTTACCCTAAAAACTCTCAAAGTCACTCTTTTACTAAACAAAGTTGATTCAGACACGTGATTGATTGAAAACTTGTGTGTTTTTTTCATTAAAATGTAAAGTAAAATGTCAACTTCCTGTTGATTTTTCCATTTTCTAATGGGAAAGACCTGGATCCATGGATGCAGATCTTCAAAAGGTAGAATCAACAGGAAGTTCAAGGTAATAGAGGCAACCTTTTAGCCCAAAATCAAAATAGATTTATACTGTAACTATATTTGTTGGCCTTTTCCTCTCTACATTGCTTCTACTTTGATGCAGCAGCTGTTTCCCTGACAGACAATTGCTTTGTCCTGCAGAAGATTCAAAACTTTTGTCAACAAATCATGAAAACAAAACATTCGTCAGGCTCAGGACAAATCTGTTTACACACAGTTTTTGTACACGCTAAAGTTGCCTCTATTACCATGAACGTGTAGGAAAAAACAAAACCATGAGTTGATGTTGATGCTGATGCTCGAGTCTAGTGACTAGAGACACTATAGACGCTAGTCTATAGTGTCTGAATCAACTTTGTGTTTGTCTATGTACTAAAAAGAGACATTTTAGCGCATTGACTATGACAATGAGCATATTTTACGTTATCAATTTCTAATCACTTGAACTTTTCACTTTAAGCCATTCTGGTGAGACAAGTGAAAAGCCCTGCAGGTTGAAGTCCTTACCGAGCAGTCGCTGCTGCTGCTGCTGCTGCTGTAGCAGCAGATCTCGCTTATGGTTGATGTGGTTGCGGTTAGTGTAGAAGAAACCCCTCTCCCCACACACAAAGTATAAGGCGTCCACCAGCTGAGAGCCACACAGGTGCTGCCGTGTGTGTGCCACCGCCGACAAGGACAGCAGCAGCAAGAGAAGGGGCGCCACGCATGGTACAGCCGCCATAGGAGGAGGAGGATAGAAGGCCACCTTGAAAATAAGCACACACATCCGAGGCTTGAAATGGCAGATCTATATCTATAGGTCTAATTCATTTCTGGGCCACAGCAATGTCATGAAAGAGGCTGCCAGACTGCTCAGGTGGGCCGACAGGACCTGCAAGGCCTGCACTACAGGCCCTGTACTTGCCTGAGGCAGATTTTTTTTTTGTGATGATTTATGATTTTCCCCAAATAAATTGAATTTATTTTGCATAGCACTGTTTCTCTCTCAGGCAGCCCAGAAGATCTGCTTCCATTCTCTTTGGAGCTACAACAGTGCTTGTTTTTTTGTTTTTGTTTTTAAACCAATGGGATTTTTTCCTTCTAGTCTCTGGTTAAACTTCTCCACAGTGAGGCCTGCAGAATCCTCATTGGATCCCTGCTGAATTGAATGGAAGCAATATTGAGATTGACAGCTTCTTTAGCCAATCAGATTTTTCAGTTTGCCTTGCTTGCTGGGCATTTACTTTTTCATGCCAGGGCCTGCTCGCTGGCCCTTGATGACGTTAACATGTTGTAGCAGCGTATGGGAAACATTGTCCAATGAGGACTGTGGTTTCAAAGTTACTGCGCAACGTTTGTGCAGATATGGAGGACTATGGGTTGAATTATCTCGCTAAATTAACAGATTTAACTCACAAACAAACAGAAAATGGCTGGAGGAGGAGAAGAAACAGATGGAGTAGTGGACTTTTTGGTCCAGTCTTTACAGTATACATCTTTACAGTATACAGAATCTTTACAGTATACATGATGCAATGGACCCAGTGATGGTGGTCAGTTGTACTTTGTTGTCAGATGGTGACGCCTATTGGTTGTTCTAAACATCACTATACTTTATTGAAAAATAATAAAATAGCAAGATCGTAGGTCTGCTATTTTATTCTTCTTTTTTCTTTTTTTTTCTTTTTTAAGAATTGTGAAAATGTGGTGCAAATATTGGAATATTGTGTAAAATATTTTGTGTTATTTTGTAAGGGTCCTTGACCTTGACCTGAAATATTGAGGACCACTGACATAGAAGCATGAGTTTTGTCTCAGAGAACTTTTTAGAAGACATCTGTAGAATGGAGGGATGCAACTGATGATAGTGATGTTTAAAACAAAATCTAACCGATATACAACTACAGATAAACATTGGGTGCTGCCACCAATTAAAGGCAACTTTTTAGCCAAAAATCAAAATAGATATATGGCTGTATTTTTTGTCTTTTGCCCCTCTATGCTTTGATGCTGCAGCTGTTTCGATGCAGACAGCGTGTTGGCCAGTCACAGCACAGCAGTCTCCTGCAGATGAGCTAATAGAGATGCGCAGTGACGACACCGCCCTGTTCCACTAGTGGATTCCCCATTCATTTTTTTCATAGACTTTTCGAAAATAATTTATATCAAGACGATTACGCCGCGGACAAAGCCAACTCGAGTCGTGACGAATCATGATGACCCACACAAACTTTTGGGACAGTAAAATAATTTCTAAAATGAAAAACGAATCAAAAAGTCTTGTATCATGCCGTTTTAAACTTCTTCCTCATTATATATTATATGACGATATTGTGTTTGTTGTCATGATTTGTCACGACCCAAGTTGGCTTTGGCCGCGGCGCAATTGTGTTTTTATTAACCATTTTCGGAAAGTCTATGAGGAAAATGAATGAGGAATCCACAAGTGGAACAGGGGCGGTGACATCACTGCGCATCTCTATAGAGTGGAGGTGAGGTGGAGTTAGATTCTGTTTTTAAACAAATCTGTTTATAAACAGACTAGTTACAAAATCTGTTTTTGTAAACAAACACCTCTACTCTATTGGCTCGTTATGAGACTGCTAGAGACTGCTGCGCTGTAATTGGCCACCCCCCCCCCCCCCCCCCCCACACACACACACACACACACAATATAGTAGCACCACCTTGTCACAAGCACAACAAAAAAAGATTTGTTTACAGCAACAAGAGTTCTAGACCGTCTGCAGGGCGAAGCAAGTGTCTGCCTGCAGGGAAGCAGCTGCAGCATCAAAGTAGAAGTGACGTAGAGGGGGAAAAGGCAAAACATCTTGCCTATAATGCCTTTAGTATACCAATAAGAACAAATATTGAGTTTTTTTCTTCTTCAGAAAACTCTTTAGGATTTAAAATACATTTGCTGATGTGTGTTAAAGAAAAACAGGGGAAAAAAACACAAAACATACCAACCGGCTCAGTGCAGCAGAGCAGGTGAAATTCCAAATTCCTCTCCCTCTCTTCCTTATAATGGCTCTTCCCGGCTAGCAGGTCGGCGGTGTCTGTCGATTGCCAGTGCGGGGAGAGCACTTAACCGCTTGTTGCTCGTTTTAACGAGATGACCTCACCTCACCTGGGCTGTGCGAACAACGTTGATCTGCACAGCATGACTGCTACGACTCTATACTATATACGGTAATGTGACCCGCTCTGAACTCTGGAGAGCGGCGGCGACGCTAATACTAGATGCGAAGAGGCCTAATACCCCATGCTGTCGTGTATGTGTGTGTGTGTGTGAGACTGACTATGTACGTATGTGTGTCCTCGCTAGAGAGGTGACAAGGAAAACAACATTAATACCATATGCCACCTGCCCATCACGACAGCTACACAACAATTCTGTTCAATCCAAAGGGCTTTATTGGCAATGCGAAAATGTACTTTCTTGCCATAGCAAAAAAAAAAAAAAAAAAAAAACAACAACAACAATGAACCATGAATGTGTACCGAGTTAAGGTTTCTTTGTTTTGGCTCGGTCACGGTCTGTGCTCAGGTATTATTCTAGCCACAGTGGTTTTGTGTGTTGCTTCTTCGTCTTTTTGCCAAAGTGTCAGAGAGTATTTCCTTTTTGCAAGTTTTATAATTTGGCTCTGCAGTGAGTCTTCTATCTGGTGGATCTTGTTTGTGTTTGCAGACAGCTATTGGGCTCACCTGGCTGAGGGCCGGTCTCTTCTCTCTTCTTCTTTGGCTGTGTGTTTTGGTGCATTTGTTGTTATGGAGTGTATCTGGGGTCACTCATTTCCCCTTAAAAAGTGGTCCAGTTGTTATTTTGTGGGGAGAAAAAAAATCCTTATTGATTGTTTCCCCTACCATGCCATAAGCTTAGAAAGGTGCTGGTATTGTTCACCTATTGTATTGTATTGTGTATAGAACCCCCCCCCCCCCCACACACACATCTTGTTGAAGACTGAGATTATGATATGCCTTGTTCGGTTCTCTGACAGTTCTAAAATCAAAGACAGTCTCCCTCCCGTTGCTAAGGTGGGAGACGGTTTTCTCTAATTCCACTCTGCAAACTGTCCCTTTCATTCTTGCACGGCAGGCAGCCTCTGGTCAGTGATGATTTTGTTGACCAAACGCTATATGACTAAACCTGTTCGACGTTCGCTTCGCTGAAGAAACCAA